>OZ024825.1:45035803-46235803 GCA_964016985.1 Anodontia alba
TATAGATTTAAAAAGAATGCTGGCTAACGGCCCGTTATAGATTTATAAAGAATGCTGGCTGGGTTACTATTCTTGTTCTAATATTTGAACGAGTTGTCTCCACTGCCAGAATTTCTCACTGGTCCCCATGCACATTACTATGTACCAAAGGTAGTTAGAATCTTTGTGGAAGTGTGACAGTGCTCACAATCTCTCCGTACAGCGCATTATAGTGATGCTAGTATATTGCAATGTTAAATATATTGAACAGTGTACATTAACTATTCACGGTATGGAAAATTATTATATTGTTCGCCATTTTAGTTCTTTATGTACATGTTTTGTTTTATGTATGCTATATGTATACCTAGAGCTCAAGGGCCAGTATGGCCTTTGTTCTGAAATGAAATTATCTTATCTTATCATTTAATACCACAGGGGGTGTCTGAACAGCTGAATGTCTGCAGCAGCTTATCTGACCTACACTGTTTGTTGGAGATTGTCTGTCCCACTACTCAGGGTAACGCCCAGATATATTCCGTGCATTTCGGAAGGTCCAATATATACATGTACTTGTAGGGATGTTCCATACAAATAGACAGAATTTCTGCTATAAATATCACGGCAATAAAGCACACTACCATACGATTGTGCATTCTGCGTCTCAGCTGGATTAGACTGGCTCTAGTCTCCAGTGAAAATATTTATTCTCATAAAACCCAAATAATATCATGACTATACAAAAGCTGACTAGTGACCAGCCTTTATTTTGGTTTTATTTTAGTGAATTATTAAACAGGATTAAATTATAAGAATAAATGTTCAGTCACTGGAGACTGGAGCCAGTCTAACCTGGATCTACATTATTACAGACGTTCCTGATTTAGATTTAAATTCGTATGTAACTACTGTACTTTTACATCGAATAATCGTCTGCTGCCAATGTAAACATATGAAGAGTCATGCTTGGAAGAAAACACGTCATTATAACAATTGGGTTGATCGAAAACCCATATGCACACCCTGACAACCTACAGTCGAACTTCAGTGGCTCGAACACCTTTAGGACCATGGAAAAGTGTTCGAGCCATGGGTAGTTCGAGCCATTGAAGGTTAATCATGGCGCCGGGTCGGAAAGCAAATACCGCTAATTCTGGGAAATCTATCGCTCTTCTACACAATAATTGTATGTTGAGTGTACTCATTAGAATCGCCTCGAAGAGGCGATTCTAATGAATACACACAACATACAATTTTGTGATAAAATAAGAAAAAATCCTTAAATATTTCTTTTATTAAGCTATCGGAAGAATTTCGTAGGGACTCAAAAACGAGTTCGAATTAACCATGGTGAACCAGCCATCGGTGTTCGAGCTATCAAGGTTTGACTGTATTCCCAATTCTACACAATGCTTGATGGTTTTTGAACGTATAAAGTGACGTCGGGAACGGAGAGGGGTCTTATACCGTTACCAACTACCGTATTTAGCTTAAACATTCGGACAGACAGGCCTGAGCAAATACTGTGGACCCAGATCAAACGCTGCAGATTGCGGCGTCTGATCAAGGTCTACACTGTTTGTCACTCATCAGAAAAATAAATTTGGTCAAATGCAAGTTTAGAGCATAAGCAACGGGTGGAGTTAAGGTTTCCGAACATTTTGGGTATGTACGGTAAACCAATATTTGTCTAGTTCTCTAACGCAAAGCAAATCAGTAGTACGTGGGAAATTATACCTTTTTTACATTTGAGCCAAGGAAAGACTCATATAGGCCTGAACATTAGCACGGTCCGGTCAATCTAAGTAGTGTTCTTCGGATAGCCAGTGATAGAAGGTTTCTTCAGCTAGACAGCGAGGACTCCGACAAGACTGCACAAAGACTTGTGCAGATGCGCTGGCTGGTCTGTCTTTGCGGAGGGCGCATATATGAGAAGGTAGATTATCTCCTGACACGATAAGCATACTAATCCCATGTTTTCTCAGAGAAATGAGTTGCTGATCCAATTGTCTCCTATTGACGTAGACGCAATACCGCATTTACCCGGCGTCTAATCAGGGTCTACTCTGTTGATCACTCATTAGCAGATTTTAGGCCCAGTTGTTCAAAGCATCATTAGCTTAACGAGCTCGTTAGTGGTCAAAATGTAAATGAGTTCTAGTAAGTACAATAGCTAATTCACATGTATCTTGCTGAGAAAATGTGAGTAGCTTTTGCAAATGCAAAAGCTACTCACATTTTTTCAGCACAAATATTAGCATATGCGCCATATTTTATGATCAAAGTTTTGACGATATGTTAACTAACGACATCGTTAGTTTTGAACAACTGGGCCCAGGAGTTAAGATGTCCGAATATTTAGGATAAATACTATATGCAATTCCTGTCTATAGTTCTCTCACGCGCAGCAACTTAGCATACATAAGAAAATGTACTTTGCTCATATATGACAAGGGAAGACTCAGATAAGCCTGCACATTCTCGCAGTTCGGTCAATCTAATGACTGTTCTTCGGTAGCCAGTGATACATGTAGAAGGTACCTTCAGATGGACAGCAAAGACTTTAAAGAAGACTACGCAAAAATTGCGCGGTTGCGCTGAATGGTCTCAGTCATCTGTGCATAGGGCGCATATGAAGGTACATTTTCTTATGATACGGCCCGCATGCTAATCCCATGTTGTCTCACAGAAATGAGTTGCTGATCCATCGTACTACCAACTGACGTAAGCTCTAAGACCTGACAAGAATATCGAAATTGCACTAAGTGTTCATGTTCGGCTAGCATACGAGTACGAAATTACAGTTCTCTCACGCGATGGTCTCAGTCGTCTGTGCAAAGGACGCACATGAAGGTACATTTTCTCATGATAAGGCTCGTATGCTGATCCAATGTCGTCTCAAAGAAATGAGTTGCTGATCCATCGCCCTACTAAATGACGTTGGCCTCTAAGACCTGATAATAATACCATAATTGCTCTACGTTTTCGGGCAGACAGATATGCCTATTCAGTGTAGACCCTGATCAGACGCCGCAATGCGGCGTCTGATCAGGGTCTACACTGATAACCACTCATCTAGCAAGTTTCAGACATATTCACGGGGAAAAAAAGTGAGCAAATTAAATTATTCGGACAAGAAAGGTAAGGATTTATGATGTCCGAAGATTTTGGGTAAATTGGGTAGTCTAGTTCCAGGGTGATTTTAGAGGCTGATTGCAAATGAGGCGCGTCTTTGTAGAGAGAAAAACAAACAAAGAAATCGGAATGAGAAGAAGAAAATGTCCCACAGTGTCTAGACAGGTTCTGATTATTCCATATCTTTAATTTAACAAAGCGAAATATAGAACGTGATTATTGGCCTAGTCATAACTGGGCATGCGAAAACGCGTTGCCTGGCGTATGCGGACACCAATGGCCCAGATCAGCCTTTCCATCCGCGCAGTCTGATCAGAGCCTTCTCTGTCCGCAAACAGAATGTATGAATGGAGAGCAAGGACCGGATATTTTGCACATGCGCAGAGTGATCATAGTCTGCGCATTTTGCGCATGTTCGAAGGCACTTTTTCGCTTGATGCAGTCCATATCATATGGAGTGATAGAGACCGAGTCATACATTATATCATGCCGCTTGTTAGAAACCCAGTCATAGCCTGCATCATAAATGAGCCACAACGTCAGAGAACGTACCTTTGGACATGTGCGTCTAGCCAAGATTCAGATCAGTCTGCGCATCCACGCAGTCTGATAGGAGTAGTTTAGTCAGCGTTAAAAACTTCTGCATCCTTGACTATCCAAAATTCGCCCTGTAAAGATTCAGATTAAGCTGATCTCCGTTCGGTGCACATGTCCGATTGCATGTTCTCTGACGCTGTGATTCATATCCTGCAGGGTGAAAGAAACCATACCATAATTATATCATGCAGCGTGATGAAAACCCAGCCACACACTATAATATGCAGCGTAATAGAAACCTGTAGTCATATCAGGCAGCGTGATAGAAGCCTAATCACACACCATATCAGGCAGCGTGATAGAAGCCTAATCACACACCATATCAGGCAGCGTGATAGAAACCTAATCATAAACTATATCTTGCAGAGTGATAGAAACCTAGTCATATAGCATATCATGCAGCTTGATAGAAACCTAGTCATATATCATATCATGCAGCTTGATAGAAACCTAGTCATATATCATATCATGCAGCTTGATAGAAACCTAGTCATATATCATATCATGCAGCTTGATAGAAACCTAGTCATATATCATATCATGCAGCTTGATAGAAACCTAGTCATATATCATATCATGCAGCGTGACAGAAACCTAGTCATATAAACACCATGCAGCGTGATAGAAACCTAGTCATATAGATATCATGCAGCGTGACAGAAACCTATATACATGTACCATATTGTACTGTGTGATAGAAACCTAGGTATATATCATATCATGCAGTGTGATAGAAACCTGGTCATATATCATATCATGCCGCGTGATAGAAAGCTTGTCATACACTATATCATGCATCGTGAATGAAGCCTAGGCATGCGCCTTAGCATTAAGGGTGACAGAAACCTAGACATACATTATCATGCCGTATGGCAGACGTATTGATTGATTGTGTTGATGTTTAACGGCCCTGTCAACAATATTTCTGTTATGTCATTAGCACTGGCTGTACATGTATTAACGGAGGCGTATAAAAAAAAACAGTGTAAAGAAACATGAGCATCTCGGTTTAACCCATTAATCCCAAGAGAACTCTTCAAGCTCACATTCTGCGCGCGTTCTGCGGCGTCTGGTCTGGGTCTACGCTATTTGCCACAAGGCACTAACGAGTTAATTGTTACAGATTTTCCTGCACCCCAGTTACAGTTCACATCGGGTGAACGAAAACAGCAACCGGAACAGGGTCAATAACTGAGGAATTGACGCAAAGATAATGATTTTGTCCTCAAAAGTACAAACGACGATGGTCTCATTTCATAACGAAAACATGCCTATATAATTTTGACCCCCTTAAACCCCCCTTTTATATAGTAAAACTGAGGTTTACAGGGATATATATTATTTTTTCTTATTTTTGATCAAAACGTAGATTGTGGGTACTTGTTAGAACCCCTCATCGAGGCGGTTCTAATGAGTACCCACAATCTATGTTTTGAGCAGAAATATATAAAAAATAGAGGTTTTTTTTGTTGTTTTTTTTTTCTAAAAAAAATGCAGTTTTTGGAGATGAAATTTTCTAAATATTTGAATAGACGTGTTTTCGTAATGTCTTTCAGATTCCCATAGATATGTCTGGGTCATGAGCTAAATGCATTTACTACATATAAACGGATTCATCGTGACGGTATCCCCCAATGGTAAATCAAATAATGCTTATTAATGCTGGCAAAACTGAATGTGTTCCATAAAAGTTTTTATATTTTTTTTACCCATTGGATCCAAAGATGCCCTTTGGTGGAGATATTTCCCTGACATACTAATATAATATAGATGAATGGGAACTTAAGTCCAGGGGGAAACAAAATCTACGAAACGCATTCAATTTTGAATTTTAACCGGAAATGAGAAAGAGAATTCAAGTCAGATATACCAGACATGCGCATAGACTGTATCTATTTAACAATAATTTCCAGTCAGTATTGCGTTCTCGTCATTTTGATGCAAGAAATATTTCCCAGACAGAAAGTTGACTAAATGTAATCCCATCGTTTTGAACATGGTATTAATATAGGAGTTTTTTTGGGTGGGATAAAACAGGACTATGTCACTGTAATAATAAGCCAGAAGCATACGTTTTCCTTTCTGCTTTGATTCAGAGATCGCGCTACTGGAATATGTAATAAAAAATGAGTATTGTAATTTCTGAAATCTGGTCTTTAACCCTGAGCAAATTACGGAAACTCTTTGGATATAGTCATCGTTGCAAACAGGGTTGTCAGTCATACAACAGGGACAGCTAAATGTCTGTATAAGTCGACTTATCTTATACACCCTAAATATCCGGACATGATGCCACAGAATCTGATCAGGGTCCGCACTGTTTGCCATTCATTCAGCAACGGTTTACAAACATGGAGAAAAAATGGATTTGTTCTGATAGGATGAGTATGGTAAGAAATTAGGGGTACTGTCCGATGTCCGAATACTAAGGACAATACGTAAATAGTTTCTATCAGTTCTTAACCCATTTATGTCAAATACAAACATTACAGACCCTGATCAGACGCCGCGTTCTGCGGCGTCTGATCTGGGTCTGTATTGTTTGCCTAGGTTCCACAAAAGAGACACCAGGTTAAGTAAGGTCAATCTGTCTGGCTATGTATGATCAATCTACAACGAAATAATGTTGCCGGACCCGGCGGGGATCGAACCCTTGACCTCCTGATCACCAATCGGACGCGCATCCGACTGAGGCACCGAAAAACTTGTTATAGGTACATGAGTACATATAGTATAATTCAAAATTAGTCTAGATTCTGTGACACAATACTTAAAGGTCAACAATTGTTATTAAGAGCTTAGAACTGATATAGAGCTGGCAACTGAAAATCATTAGCTTAATTCAAGTGCTTTGACCCAGTTCTTGTGGCGCTAAAGCGGTCAAAGTAGGTCCGTCACCCCTGAATCAACCTTTACCACTCTCTTGGCTAATTCAGCAGACGGCTAATTGTGTGATATTTTTCTTATTTTCCCCCGAAAACAGGATTTGGCATTTCGTGCAAACTGTCTCTATTGGAGACAATTTGTATGAAATGTCGAATTCTGTTTTCTGGGAAAAATAAGTGAGATATTTCCGAATGTCGTCTGCTGAAAATTTTACACAGAATGCTATGCGTTAAGAAGTACATGTGCACGAATTCGTCGTTTTGGAAAGAAAATGTTTCTGAAAGGTTACACATTCTAAACTGAATTTGACATGCTTATAGCTGATACAGTTATAATTCCCTCTTAATTTAGCTAGGATAAACCCGTTATATGTAAATTGTGAAGCCCAATGTTAAAAAGGGAGTTGTTAGTTGTTTTTTCTTCACCTCATTGCTTAAAAATAATAAAAGAAAATCATATATACATGTACAATGCATAAGAACACGAAACAAGCCAAAGAAAATCAACGGTTGTACCAACGTGGGGCTCGAACTCACGACCCCGAGATAAAAAGTATTTTGCTGTATCGACTGCAAATAATAAAAGAAAGTGCGTGAGCAGAGTGGCTGCATGTGCTTAATATCTAAACGCCTCCTTAAAATCTTCTTAAACCAAGGAATCTTTCCTTCAGAGTGCAAGCGTGCATACTCCATGCTCTTTGAAATCAATACATACTTTTCAAGCCATGTTCAAGCATGGGCTAGGATACAACAATATCTTTAAAATTACATAAAGTATATACCCTAAATTCATCACGAAAACATACCTATATAATTTTGACCCCTTAAACCCCACTTTCATATAGAAAAACTGGGGTTTACAGGGGTATGCATTATTTTTCTTATTTCTGCTCAAAAACATAGATTGTGGGTACTCGTTAGAACCGCCTCGCCGAGGCGGTTCTAACGAGTACCAATAATCTATGTTTTTGAGTAGAAATATAAAAAAAAATTCAGAGTTTTTTTATCTGAAAATTTTCAGTTTTTGGAGGTGAAATTTTCTATATATTTGAATAGGCGTGTTTTCTTAATGTAAGGACACATTTACGGTCGACTCTTTTATCTCGACTTCGCTTATCTTGAATAACCGCTTATCTCGAAGTGAAAATCTGGTCCTTGTTTAAAATCTAACAACAGGTTACAAACTATTGTGGAAAGAGGAGAAATTGCTCCCAAGGAGCAATGTCTCCTCTTTCCACAATAGTTTCAATGTCTCTCTAACTTCAGAAATTCAATTACATATTCATTTGTGAAATGTGATTGTTCGATTTATTTTTTTTCCTTATTTCTACAAATCTGATACGTCGTGTTACGGATATCTCGAAGTATATCAGAGAGTCTCTTGGACTTCGAGATAACGAGAGTCGACTGAAATTCCGTATATGAACCATACTTGGACTAAAATCGAACAAGTCCAGATCACTGCTTGTTGGGTGTGTCTGAAATTTGCTTGACAAAGGGCAAACAGTGTAGGTCCTGATCAAACGTTGCGTTCTCGGGCGCCTGATCTGAGTCTAATCTGTTTACTCAGACATGCTGTCGAAATTATTAGGGTACATTGTAAACGTGCAATAAGGAATGCACAGACTCATTTGGAATTTGGCCGTCATCACTGTTTGGTCAAATTCAGCAGACGACAAATTGACGATATTTGTTCTATTTTTCCTAGATAACAGGATTTGACATTTTATGCGAATTGTCTGAGACTATTTGCATGAAATGTCAGATCCCGTTTCCAGGATAAAATAAGAAATATATTTTATTATTTCGTCTGCTAAAATTTTGCCTGGCATGCCAAGCGTTAAGTTTCTCAGAAAATACGGTTCGATTCTTCGTGTAAATTGTCTTCTTTAAGTGGCGATTTGCATAAACTGTCAAATACTATTCTCTAGAAAAGATATGAAATTACTTTTATATTAAAACAACAATTCTATTTTAAACAAGAGTGTGATGTTAACATAAAGGTACACTATATTCCTCTATGGTAAATTTTAAGTAATAAGTCAGGTTGAAAATTATTTCTATCTGCTGTCAGTTGAACTATCTTCCATGCATGTTAAGCATTCCTAGTCTTCTTTGAACTTATCGGGAAGTATTCCTTCTGGAATGATCTTTGTAGTTTTCATGTGAATTTATTCTATTAGCAGTGTCAGTTGCAAATGCACTCATATGAGTTGATTCCGTTTGGTGTTGGATACATGTAAAACTATATTTATGGAATAGAAAATTAAGTGGAATTGATACATTTTCAGAGGAGAAAACTCTATCGAAAATTGTTTTACACCCTTCAGAAAATGAGTCTGCTCCACCTGGAAAGAATTCGCTCCCTCCATGCCTCTCTCCACACACGCGCGCGCTCATAGGTGCGTTGGTTTTCTCTTACGGTAGACTCCTTTTCATAAGGGGTGTAAACAATATTGACAGAGTTGCTGGAACAAACTCTTTCCTCTTAGGGTAAACTCCTTCTCAGAATGAAGGTAAACAATTTTGACAGAGATGTTGAGCAAATTCTTTCTTCTTAGAGTAAACTCCTTCTCAGAAAGGAGGAAAACAATTTTGACATAGTTTCTGGAGCAAACTCTTTCCTCATAGAGTAAACTCCTTTTCAGAAAGGAGGAAAACAATTTTGACATAGTTTCTGGAGCAAACTCTTTCCTCATAGAGTAAACTCCTTTTCAGAAGGGAGGTAAACAGTTTTGACATAGTTTCTGGACCAAAATCTTTTCTCTTAGAGTAAACTCCTTTTCAGAAAGGAGGAAAACAATTTTGACATAGTTTCTGGAGCAAACTCTTTTCTCATAGAGTGAACTCCTTTTCAGAAAGTAAGAAAACAATTTTGACATAGTTTCTGGAGCAAACTCTTTCCTCATAGAGTAAACTCCTTTTCAGAAGAGAGGTAAACAGTTTTGACATAGTTTCTGGACCAAAATCTTTTCTCTTAGAGTAAACTCCTTTTCAGAAAAGAGGTAAACAGTTTTGACATAGTTTCTGGAGCAAACTCTTTTTTTTGACATAGTTTCTGGAGCAAACTCTTTTCTCTTAGAGTAAACTCATTTTCATAAGGGAATTTAACAATGCTGACACAGTTTCTGAGCAAACTCTTTCCTCGTAGAGTAAAGTATTCTTTTTTTTATTTTATTTTCAGACGGGAGATTGAACAATTTTGACCGAGTTTTGGAGCAAACTCTTTCCTCATAAAGTAAACACCTTTTCAGAAGCGAGGTTAACAATTTGAAAAGAGTTGCTAGGTAAACCCATTAAAGCCTGAATAAACCCTCCCATACTATATATTGGAAGAGTCCATTTTCGATTTTAGGTATGTCAGGCTATATGACGTAGATATTCCTGAAGAAAAATGGTTGAACTATTTGCTAACAGTGGAGACCCTGATCAGACGCCGTGTTCTACGGCGTCTGATCTGGGTCTGCATTTTTTGCCAGTAACCCGTTTTTGGGTCTCCAGTCTTCAAAGGATTAAACACCTACTCAGAAGGGAGATAAACAGTTTTGACAAAAGTGTCATCAAGGGGAGAATATTTTTTTCTTGTTAGAGTAGATCCTTTTAAGAAGGGATAGGTTGTGCAGGAAAGCAAACAGGAAGTCACAAAAGTTGTCTCCCTGGTTAAATATGGCGGACAAACTACGCTGTACCATGTGCACGATTTTCCCTTAATCAAATATTTTAAGCTTCGTATACTTTTTGCTTAACGCTTAAAGGATTACATGTAACTTGCACATAATGTTTTGACAACCACTTCGATTTTGTATTTTACATCATAAAATCATGTTCACTAATTTAACGAGAGATCGGAGACGTCGATAATTCTCGTGCTGCCGGAGCTTTAACGCAAGGACTGAATTGATGATTTTGCAAGTGTGCTTTCGACATCACTTGGAAAGACGCTTAACCCTCGGTATTATTGCTACATATAAATTCAAAAAAAATGTACAAAACAAAAACAAAAATGTACAGTCAAACCTCAATAACTCGAACCTCTTTGGGACTATGGAAATTTGTTCGTGATTTGGATAGTTCGACGCAAGTCAGGAGGTAGATGGCGGTGATTTAGGGATTTCTTTCGATCCTCTAGACAATAATGGTATGTTGAGTGTACTCATTAGAATCGTCTCAGTGAGGCAATTCTTATGAGTGCACACAACATACACTTTTATGATAAAATAAGAAATTTCTTTAATTATTTGTTTTCTTGAACTATCCGAAGAATTCTTACGGGCTCATAAAGACGTGATAAATGAACTATCGGTGTTCGAGCTATTGAGGTTCGACTGTACTTTGACAATATTTGATAAAAAAAAAAATTGAGCATTCTCGCTAGAAAAAAAAAAGCTCTTTGGACCTTCCTTCGAATTATTTTTTTCTTTTCGATCCGGGATTTTAATGCCCATCACGAAAACATGCCTATATAATTTTGACCCCCTTTAACCCCACTTTTATATAGTAAACCTGGGGCTTACAGGGGTAAACATTATTTTTCTTATTTATGCTCAAAAACATAGATTATGGGTACTCGTTAGAACCGCCTCGCCGAGGCGGTTCTAGCGAGTACCCACAATCTATGTTTAGAGCAGAAATATGAAAAATATAAGAGTTTTTTATCTGATTTTTTTTTTCAGTTTTTGGAGGTGAAGTTTTCTATATATTTGAATAGGCGTGTTTTCATGATGGCATGTCCGGTCCCTTAGCGAGGCCTCATCTCTACTTCCTTGGATAAAGCTTCGAAACTGCGCGGAATTTTTTTCTATTTCTACGTCTTGTTGTGAATGATTTACCCTAAAACTAGATTTGCGGTCAACACATGGTCTGGTCTATGCAATTTCTGCAGTAAATTCTGTTTGCAGAATAAGCAAGAATCTTTGGTTATCTCACTGTAAAACAAGTCCGTTGATTCTACGGTTAAATAATTGGCAACCAGCAGCCAACGCATGCACATGTGTATGGTTATTTTTACGGACGCTCGTAAATTAGTTTAGGGATTCGTTTAGCAGAATTTGACAGGTTTGGGGCAAGCCAGGGTAGAGCTATGGGCTACCATATCGTATGGTAAGTCTACCCACCCTTCCACTATCCTAAGAGATAGTTCCTGCAAAAGTTATACGGGTCTCTGTTAAAATAACGGTACACTGGAACTGGCAGCGGATTGCCAGTTATTCTATCGTAAAATTTATAGGCATTTTTACAGTGCTCCACTGACATTTCATATTGACATTTTTAAAACTTGCTTACAGTCTATTAAACCTATCAATTTTTGCATAATTTGCAGCCATGTTTAATTTGGGAAAAAAATTAAAATGTTTGAATTTTCTGGAAGTCAATGAACAGAATAAATTTCTTTGTGCATATGTTGTTATGGTAAAAAATTGTTGTATTAAATCTTATCTGAGTAAAGTGCCAGGTGAAAAACGACTTTCTGAAAGATGTCGAACTCTGAGCAAATTCGTAAACTATCAAGATTTAAAACTGTGGAATTTTTTAAATAACAACATAAACAAAACTGATCGGCGGCGATGAATGAAAAACGCACGGTCAAGGAATATAAGAGCGAAAGAGACGATATCCATATACCTTAAAATCTTCTAATCATACAATTACGGCGAACACTGTAGAAATCGAAAGAATCAACGTCCATGCTAAAGTACATGCACTTTTATCTGGCATTACCGCCAGCTTGTCTGAAGCAACCAATTAAGTGCAAAAAGGGGACTTAAAGCACTATGGAAATTGCAAAAGGGCATGCGCGCCATCTAATAAAAATGATCATTATGTAACAAAAATGATCATTATCTTACAGTTCCGTCGCCTTAAGCAAATATTGGTCTTGATGCGGATCTGTCTAGCTATTTCTGCCTTTCCGTCTGCATGTTTCTCACAAATTAAACACCAGAGCTATTATATCCTATGTTTATGAATAATGAAATTTACACGCCATTACATCATAAAGAGCTGATTAAAATTACATAACTAATGATCTCAAGCAGAAAAATCGCAAGCTATCCGAGCATCAATGATTCAGGTATAGTGTTGCATATGTATCCGAAGTATCAGGACAGATACAATGTATGTCTGAGCAAACAACATAGATCCAGATCAGACGCCGCAGAACGCGGCGTCTGATCAGGATCTACACTGTTTGCTAATCCTCCAACAATCAACATATTAAACAATAGTAAAACAGACCAGTAGACCTGATCAAATCTCAGAAAAAGTAATTAGTAAGAAGTTAAGTGGTCTGGATATGCTTGGTACATTTGTAGAATTTTAGCAATTTTAACAAGGGACAGAACTTTTATGACTTCCGTTTGCTTTCCTCTCTGGAATTAAATTCCTTCTAAAAAGGGGGTATATTCTAAAAGAAAACAGACTGTTCGCCAGGGGTGGGGTGGGGGAGGGGGCGGGACAAATTCTTTTCTTTTAGAATCGATCCCTTTTCAGAAGGGAGCAAAATCAACTCTGACAGAGTTGTCTTTTTTGAAATTGAGTACATTCCCCTTACACTGTCAGAATACTAACGCTTAATACGGTACAGAAGCTAAAAGTGCAGACGACCCCGTTTTGGTATTTCCACGGAAACAGACGCATGTATATGTCTGAGAAGCATATGTAACCATCGTTAAATAATCATGGAGACATCTAGAAAAGGTCACAATCACAGAACACATTCTCATCCACGGGGCTGGGAATGGATGCATCGGACTTCAAAAATCTAACCACAATGACTAAAACGTTATGGAGGAGCCTTTCTTAATGCATATATACATATTAAGTACAAAAATAAAGTTTCTGTGTCTATATCTTAGTACAAAGTAGACAGAATGGTCTGTCGGGGTCAAATTATCTTTTACAGCAATTTTACAGGTATAATGGAACTGCCTAACTGGGTCGGGCCAAGCGAAAACGTGTCTGCGGCTATCTACGGATAGCAAAGGCCCAGATCAGCCTGCGCATCCGCGCAGTCTGATCAGGACCTTCACTGCCCGCTAACAGAATCATTGGACATTATAGAAGGTATCAATGGAGAGCAAATGCCCGAATGAGACTCTGCGCATGCGCGGGATGAATCTGAATCTGTAGACACATTTTCGCTTGACACGTCCCATTATGTACGTGTCGTGGAACTTGGAGATGTATATTGCAGAGACATGTTTACGTAATAACGAACATTGCTAATAATACTCTGAACAAGTCTTATTGCATGTAAGCTTGTAATTATAGTGCTGAACAATACATAACGACACAAACAGGTTTTAGATAATATGAAATAAATGTGCATTTATATGAAATAAATGTGTATTTACTTGATATTAGCACGTAATTGTTATTTTCCAACCCATTCATCAAACCTGCGTCTCCCCACATTCCTATTTTTATACCCAGCCACACGATGGTCGTTGGGTATTATGGTTTCACGTTGGACGTCCCTTTTGTCCGTCCGTATGTCATATGTCCGTCCGCCTTTCGTTTCCGGGTGATAACGAGTAAATGCCAATGGATATTCAGCAAACTTGCCTTGATATTTATGGAGGTCTGGTTTGGGCAAATACTGTCAATTTGGACAGAGTTACCTGGCCACCACACGTCCATATCTCCCTTACCGTGCGGTTACTTGAGTAAATAGCAATCGATTTTCACCAAACTTGGTATGTGCATTGATATTGCTGACATCTGTTTTGGATTGCTAATGGGCAAATTTCTATAATTTTTGACAGAGTCATCTGCCTGCCAAACGATAGTGGAAGGGTATTATGATTTTCACGTTTTTATTCCTATATAAAGTGGTGACTTAGGGGCGTTGCCTGAATTTTGACTAAATGGAGCATTTTTTACGGTTGAATTTAAAAATGAATGCTTAGGTATAATGTCTGTTGTACATTTTTTTCTCACGAGATTCGTCTGGTTGTGTTCTAGTCTGGCATCAATTAAATACTAATTGCATAGGAAAAATCAATGTCTTCACCTACAGAGACTTGCCGTATACATTGTAAACCCTACAAATTCGCGTACATCAACACCTTACCATACTTGTTCTAAATTGTTACATTACGAAAACACGCCTATTCAAATATATTGAACATTTTACAGCAAAGAAAGGAAAATTTTCGGGTAAAAAATTCTCTTATTTTTCATATTTCTGTTCAAAACATAGATTGTGGGTACTCGTTAGAACCGCCTCGACTGTGTTTTTTAGCAAAATAAGAAAAATAATGTATACCCCTGTAAATCCCAGTTTTATTATATAAAAGTGAGGTTTAAGGGGGTCAAAATTATATAGGCATGTTTTCGTGATGAACAAGCTAACCTGTCTGTTCGAACACTCAATGTTAGGGTAAATTGGGTATTTTTTATATTACTTTGCTTTTTTAAGTGGCTGATAATAAATGGTGTTCCCTATCATGGAAAAATGATCTTTCGTAGATGCGGTAAATACTAGCTCAGGTTGGCCTGCACTTACATACAGACGGGGTATACAGAATCGTTAGATACTCGAGTCTATACCGTCGGGCATAAAACAAAGTTTTTGATGAGACTATAAGATTGCGCCAGTTTATCTAAGCTTCTGCTGTTTTAAATGATAAAGCTACATTTTCTCAAGTTGCGCCTTTTATTCGAGGTGCCGCTTTACTACAAATCCCCTATTTTTATGATAGCACTGATTCGATGTAGTGATATCACATAAACGAATTCTGGATATCAAAAACAGAGTGATACGATTGTGATATCGCAAAATCAATTTAGTGATATCACACTATGGAACAAGAGGCCCAAGTGGGCAAGAAATCGCTCTCCTGGATTAGGCCGATCATGATAAGTTACATTTTTCAATAAGGCCTTTATGGCAGCTACATGTATCTTTGATATCAGAACCGATCAATTTTACCAATTCTACATCTTCAGGTTACCACCTTGTCTGCCATCAAGATTTAGCTCCATCAATCTTACTGTTTGGGAATAGCTGCCATTTAAAGTTTTTCAAGATGACCATCAGGGCGGCCATCTTGGATATCAGTACAGAAAACTTTGAGCTATTCTGAATCTTCATGTCGCTCCAATGCTTTCCACCGTTTCGGCTCAATCGGACATACCTTTTCGGAGAAGATATCGTTTGAAGATTTTTTGAAATGGTTGCCAAGGCTGCCATACTGGCTATTGGAATGATTTCAACAATTCTGAATCTCCATGTGGCCCTGATGCCTCCGACCAAGTTCTGCTCAGTCTGACTCATGGTTCAAGAGGAGATGTCGTTTTGAAGCATTTCAAGATGACCAGCATGGCGCCCATCTTGGCTATCGGAATGGAACAATTTTAGCAATTCTGAATTTCCTTGTCGCCCCTATGCCTCCCACCAAGTTTCGGTTCAAGCAGACAGCGTTCAAGAGCAGATGTGGTTTGAAGCCATGACAATCCGACTTACCGTTCGGGAGCAGATAACAATTAAGAGTTTCAGGATAGTTACCGTGGAAGCCATCTTGGATATCTTCACAAAATACTTTTAGCAATTCTGAATCTCCATGTCACCACATTACACATTACACATTACAATGCCACCCTCCAAGTTTTGGCTCAATCCGACTGGCCATTCGGGAGCAGGTATGGTTTGAAGATTTTTAAAATGGCCGCTTTGGTGGTCAGCTTTGATATCAGAACAGAACGATTTTAGCATGTCTGAATCTCTATGTCGCTCTGATGCCTCCCATCGTTTCGGCTCAATCCAACTCATAGTTTGGGAGGAGATCATATGTTGTTTGAAAACTTTCAAGATGGCCGCCTAGGCAGCCAGCTTTGATATCGGAACGGAACGAATTTAGCGATTCTGAATCTCCAAGTCTCCCCAATGCCTCCCACCAAGTTTCAGCTTAATCCAACTCACGGTTTGAGAGATGTCGTTTGAACGATTTTCAAGATGGTCGCCATAGAGACCATTTTGGAAACCGAATGGAACGGTTTTAGCAATTCTGAATTTTCCAAGTCTCCCCAATGCTTCCCACCAAGTTTCAGCTTAATCCGATTTGCCGTTCGGGAGCAGATGTCGTCTGAAGATTTTAAAGATAACCGCCATGGCGGCCATTTTGGATATCGGAATGAAATGATTTTAGCAATATTAAATCTTCATGTCGCCCCAATGCATCCAACCAAGTTTTGGCTCGATCTGACACGATTCATATGGAGATGCGGTTTAAGGATTTTCAAGATGGCCGCCGTGGCAGCCATTTTGGATATCGGAACGGGATGATTTTAGCAATTCTGAATCTCCAAGTCTTTTTAATGCATGTCATAAAGTTTCAGCTTAATCAGGTGAGCTAATAATTGACATCACAAATTTGATTTTGTGATATCATTAATGTATTTGTGACATTACTAATTCAATTTTGGGATATCACAAAATCGAATTTGTCATACCACATAGTCGGCTGTTTGGTCATATAACAAAATAAACACGGGTTTGTGATATCGCAAAATCGATTGTGTGTTATTACAAAGCACACAAAGCAATGTTTACTCAATAGTTCAGCTGTTGCATTAGTGCAAATGTTTTTCCAGACAAACTCGTGAAGATGCCTACATGTAATTTTGTAGATGTTCAACTCATAAAAAATACATTTTAATGACATTTTGTTTCCTTTGATACTCAATGCAGTTTACAAGTACAGCTACACTTGTACACGTCACTTTA
The DNA here is from genome assembly GCA_964016985.1 of Anodontia alba. Lineage (NCBI taxonomy): Eukaryota > Metazoa > Mollusca > Bivalvia > Lucinida > Lucinidae > Anodontia > Anodontia alba. The sequence goes on from OZ024825.1 coordinate 45,053,126, forward strand.
AGATAGACAAACTAAATGAAGCAAAATAGATAGTAGTTCACCTCAAACGGTTCCCTTCGATGTACTAGTGTCAGAAGTTGTAAATTAGTTTTAGTTTTTTTGTCTGTAAGTTGCACAAATAAATGATTGTTTGGAAGCATATAATAATAAAACAGACCAAGTTTCACTTAGGTTATTTATATACTCTGCGACAATCACATAATTATTAAGTGACATTTCTGGTCGTTTATGATCATTGGGTCCATTCCGGGATTTTTTTTTTTTTAAATTATATGAGGGTCACTGATAAGGCGTGCGAAACTTGCCAATCTGGCCCAGAAAACTTGACACTTCAACTGTTTTCCATTTTTTTGAGTGTTCAGTGCTCTTAATAGACTGGCTCCAGTCTCCAATGACTAACTTTTTTTTTTTTTTTTTTGATAATTTGTTTAATAATCGACTAAAATAAAACCAAAAAAATATCATGACTATAAAGGCTGATCACTAGTGACCAGCCTTTATAGTCATGATATGTTTTTGGTTTTATTTTAGTGGCTTATCAAACAGGATTATGAGAAAATGTTGAGTCACTGGAGACTGGAGCCAGTCTATGCTCTTAAGGGTCATTCCTTTTAGAATCTATTGTTCGAATACTCGAGGTAGTTTTATAAGAAGGGTGTCCGTATTCTTAGGGTTAATATGGTTATATTTGTTTTGCTAGAACATAATCATCAGAGCTTTAACAAGACAGAAATCACTGCAGCTGTACTCTACATTAAGAATGTCCTGCTGAATAAATTAAGATGCCACGCCCACTTCTAATATTCAGCCAATCAGATTACTTGGTCCATGTTGTTGATACAAATTCAAATACTGAATGGCAAACAGTGCAGATCCAGATCAGTTGGCTTCTTCAGATTCCAACAGATCTGGATCTGGATCTACACTGTTTTTCAAAGGCAGGACATATCCGGGACCAGCAGGACAAGGGTTAATGTCAGCAGGCTTTCCTGTTAATCTAAGTTCCTGGTTTGCATTGACACAATATTCAAACGGATACCGTATTTAACCTAAATATTCGGTCACGCGAACTATGTACGTTTGTCAGTGGTGGATTTTATTCTGTTGTATCCAAACAAAAATGTATAGATTACACGCCTACTACAAGAATGAATGCGTAATCATCGGTTAAGAACGCGAGATCGGTTAGGCATTCGATGACCCACAAAAGGTAAAAAGAAAAACTTTACATTTTGTGTGTTTCATAAGCGATATAAATGTTTTGAGGAAATTATTTGAAAAAACGGAGAGTTACATTCAACAGTCCATTGATATCGGCGTCCGCGGAGTAAATCTCAGACTAACTACCTCACGCATATTGGCTGAATCATTTTTCGCGTGCTGAGGGTGTACCAAAAGCCATAGAAACACGTGGAAATTCGCGGTGTTTATTTTCCTTTATTTAATTTTGCGCTTTGCAAGAAGTTCAGCATATCTTCACGCATACGATAGGCACATATGATTATTTGTGTTATCGATATTTTGGTCGTCAATGAAGCATTGTTGAGAAATCGCCACGGGAAGGGTCGAAAATGGGTGGTTACGCATTAGATTTAAATAAATAAAAATAAAACTTACAGCTCTAATGCGTAACCACTCATTTTCGATCGTTACCGTGGCGATATCTCAACAATGCTGCATTGGCAACCAAAATATCCATAACACAAATAATCATATGTGTCTATCGCTAGACTAACAAACAAATTTAAAAGCTGGTTCAGAATCTTCCCTTACTGTAGACCCCTGTTTTCACTATATATTATCGGGAAACAAGGAGGCATGCATTACATAGACTTCTTGACTCCTATGGAACCACAAAAACAAATTCTGGAATAGGCCATGTGAAGGGGTGGGTCTGAGGAGAAAATACGGTATTTACCTTAAAGATTTGGACAGACAGGTCACATCAGTGCAGGTCAAGAGGGTCTACACTGTTTGTTACTCATTCAGCGGTTTCAAATACATTGATAGTTAGCCAAATGGACAGTACCATTTTTTGACAATATGGGGAGTACATTTTCCAGCGAATAATTCTGTCATTGATTTTGTCCCCTTCCGAAAAGTGATCTGTTCTAAGAGAAAGGAATTTGATCCCATTGGGAGTCGGTGCTTTCCTTTCAGAGTAGATCCCTTTTCCGAAGGGCCTTGGTGTACAGGGAAGCGGACAAGAAATCCTTATAAACGATATCAGAAAATCTACCAAGTGTATCCACTCATCTAAACCATTATGAAAACACGCCTATTCAAATATATTGAAAATTTTACCACACAAATTATGAAAACTATCAAATGAAAAATTTTCGTAGTTGTTATATTTCTGTCCAAAATATAGATTGTGGGTACTCGTTAGAACCGCCTCGACGAGGCGGTTCTAACGAGTAACCACAATCTATATTTCGAGCAGAAATAAGAAAATTAATGTATACCCCTGTAAATCCCAGCTTTACTGTATACAAATGGGGTTTGAGGGGGGATCAAAACTATATAGGCGTTTTTTTTTTCGTGATGCGTGATCGAATATTTTTGGAAATAACGGTCGATCTCACCCGACATGAGACGTCACTGTTTGTTGCATATAATCTAGAGAGCGACAGCTTCAAACTGACTAAGCTATAATTAGTTTTCCATGCCAATAAAACTGGTGTGCACGTGTATAAGGATATTCTGAGTAAATTGTTCTTATGCAGGTTTTAGCAGATTTGCTAAGCACGTTTCGTGTAATTTCCTGACGTTTATTTGGCAAGAGAAAGCGTTCTTTTCACAGGGGTGCCATATTGTAAAACAACTGAATGCAGCACATTACACGAATTTCGTCGACTTAGTGATCCCAACATGTCACATGACTTCACTCATTTGGCTTACCAACAACAATATGCAGACGCCCGTCCTTCCTTGAAAATGTTGACCCTATATTAAATTACAACTGCGGCAGTCCAAACTTTTAAATTCATTTTTCCCCATTTTTCATAGAGAATAAGTTTTGACATTTCATATATATATATATATATATATATATATATATATATATATATATATATATATATATATATATATATATATATATATATATATATATATACAAAAATGAGATTGTCTGCTGTAAATTTGCATAAAGGCTTAATGATATTTCACATGTCCGCCATACATATGATCTTTTTCCGAACTAAAAGCAGACTGCAGGCTACAAGCAATTGCTATTAACTGTTTAATGTTCTTAATTGCAAAATAATCATTCCTTTGACGCAACAGACAGAATGAAAGTCACATTTACATGACAAAAATTACAAGATGGAATACACAGACCTAAGAAATTAATGCGATTGTATTCCGCAAAGCATGTAGGCTTGGAATTGGGTTGTGACACGTGTTTGTAGACCTTTGAATGGATACTAAACCTGCCCGACTCAGAAAGTGTTCCTTTACGAAACCTTTATTTAGAAGGAGATTATTGTGTAAGAAACAGTTGCAGAATATCAGAATATCACAGAAGTTGCACCCAACCCGACCCATCCACACACACACACACACACCACCACCATCACCACCACACCACCACCACCATCACCACCACCACTTTTTAAATATTGTCACTGGAAATCCTACCAAGAATTTCCAGTCACTTTAAATTTTAAAAATTTAACATGGTTTGACGTTGTCTGCGCAAATATGAACTGCGTTTTTTTTTCTTTAGTTCGTTACCAGTACCGTCTATTTAGATGTTACTGCTGGTGAATTACATTACGTGAACAAGTACCTCCTAGATTCTCCTATAACATATAGCGAAAACTGGGTATGCAGAGACTATTCTGGTCCTTAAATTTGTTCCTGATCATTTGCGGGTGACTGAAAAACATGGTAGACTCATATCAGACGCCGCGTTCCGTGGCGTCTGGTCTGGGTCTACTCTGTTTGCACAGATTGACTGTCACAATATTACGGATTACTACGTTACCCTAAATATTCGAACATTTGACCTCACTGTTTTATGTTTGAACACATCCATGAGTAACAAGTTCCTAGCGATATTTTTGAATATCACGGATAGACTGGCAAACAATGTAGACCATGGCCAATGCAAATAGCTTCTATTTTGTTTGCACAGGGTCATTAAACTATCACATTATTTAGTGTCAATAAGGTAATTCTGAAGCAGCTGTCGTGACAATGACTGCAAGTATTTGCCCTAAATCCAATTATTTCTGAAACAACAAGCTGTTTACATTCTCTTATCAAACTGGAACACAGAGGGCCAGACTCCTACAAGTAAACATTCAGTTATGCAATTTATATGCAAACGATCAAGGAAATGTCTTTTTGTGGTATCAAAATGTTGTAACAGCCCAATCGCTTGGGGTTTGAATGACGGAAGAAAACGAAAGAAACAGTAAGCATAATTCTGTTATGTCGTAGCGAATGTCATACACATTTGCTCATACTTTAACACTTTCACTGCCACAGGCGGTGAGAAAAGGCTTTTGCAAACAGCGCAGATCCAGATGAGACGGCTCATAATGAGCCGTCTCATCTGGATCTACGCTGTTTGACAATCAGTCTTACAACTTTACATAGAAACAATAGTTTGTTAAAAAAAAAAGAAAACCAGACGACCAATGTCGTCTGAAATTTGGCACCGAATGAGTTAATTATGAAAGCGAAGTAAAAGTATACTACATTCACACGCACATGTAATAAAACGAAACATTTCATTTTCAAACAAAGAATAGATACTAAGGTATACGTGTAGTTTAATAGAGTACACGCTGGACGTCTTCTAAATCTACACAATGTATTTTATATTAAAACCGACGGATTTAAGAGTGCGTCCGTTGTTTATCTGGCACTGCTAAGCAATGAAGATCAGCCATACAGTCGTTCCATATTTTGGATAAAAACGTACCCTAAGTTACCTGAATGTAGGAGATAATTACTATCAAAATTTAGATCTTACGAGTATGTACATCAAGACTGAAAATGAGTCAAGACTTTGGTGGACGCTAGGGCAGTCGTAAGTACATGGACGACCGAACGGACGGAAAGTTGCATGGCTAAGTCGCGCATGCTAACGCAGGTGTGTCAATCAGATATTGTGGACTGAAATGCCGAACAGCATCTACACATTGACTACACAGTGACCGCTCAACCTGATCTGGGTGGGCTTTAATTATGCTTCAAGTAAATTTAGCAGACGACAAAAATGCATATATGTAGATTAATGGTTCTGGCTACAGCTCGACTTAGCACTGATAACGTTGTTAAAACCAAAATGTCTTTGAACATCTGGGATCATGCATGTTTTCCTGGGTCTTTGGTCTCGCATAAACATGGGAAAAATAAAGCTGCAGCCCCGCCTCCATCATCACAAAGTGCATGCCTTAATACGCATCTGATCGTTTATTAATTTAGTAAAATTAGTGATTGCTGACATGAATGTACCTTTTTGTCTTTTCGTCTTCCCAAGGGTAGCGATTTTTTGTCTTTTAGCCTGGAACCTTTTTGTGTACAAGAAAGCGAAAAGGAAGTCACAAAAGTTGTCTCTCTTGGAAAATATTGCGGAAAATTTACCAGTTGTATTCAGTAATAATAATAATAATAATAATAATAATAATAATAATGTCTTTATTTAAAGAGGATGACATATTTAGTAACAATACTAATCTAACATATGGTCCTCATTGTAAAACAAACAAAACAAATAAAATATATACATTATGTACAGTTCAAAATCTAAAATCATGTACATTATATTAAAATGTCCAGGAGACCAAAGTAGTGTCTGAGAGAATAAAATATTATGATGATCAGTCATTAAAAAGTCACAGGACTGAGCAATTGAGATAAGACAATGTCTATAGGTAGAAAAATTCTGAAACGCTGAAAACAGCTTGATAAATAAAATTGAATATTTAAATCATTGTTTAGAATCTAATAATATTAAAAGGATTGTCAATATGGTAAAAACGTTAAATTAAATTAATGGGGTGTGCATATAATGTGGGATGTGTAGATGAAACAGTGCTTCTAAAACTACATTAATCTGCTTCATACAATACGCCTCCGAGAGTGTGAGTCGGCAAGCTGTCTGATTGGGGAGAGTCCTACCAGGGTCGTTACCGACACACGCCCTCGAAAAGATTTCGTTAAAGCTTATTTTATGACTCGCCGTAAATAACGCATATGACAACCCCATTTGACATGCTTTTGAATTAAAATCAGTTCTTAATATCATTTATGGTTAAAATTTGCGTATTTAGAACGAGAATGCTAAAAATGCATGTACCATAGTAGCTCAGTTGCTCATCACAGTCATTTGTATTCAATACAGTTAAGGTTTCAAACACTTGTTAAAACACACTTATCATAGATTCATGTTTATGATTGCACTGAATATTTCAAAACTAATTTTTAGTTTCACTGAAAATTGAATACAGCAGATCTGGCCAGCAAAAAACAGATTTATATGTCATGTAATATATAGATTTTTTTTTTTTTTTTTTTTTTTTTTTTTTTGTTTAGTTTTCAAACCAACAAATGCCTGCAGTTTGACACACTATCTGAGAATGTTCAAGCGTACAATCCGACAAATAAATAGACGAACAAAAACAACCAGCCGCGCCATCCATAACATGCTTAGGTGATACACAAAGCATGAGATGGATGGGACGACAGTTTTACATGTGCATGAAAATAAAGTTTTTGGTAAGTGACAATTTTTAGGAAATTAAATTAGTTGGTTAGGAGATATGTTTTAACCTTTTGTTTGAAACTACTTAATGACGATGCAGTTCTAATTTCAATTGGTAGTGCATTCCATTGTTTGGCTCCCTGTATGGTGAATGAGCGGTCATAATAACAAGTTCTGGCATAAGGAATTCTTAGTAGGTCGTTTTCTACTGATCGCAAACTTCGACTATGCGTTTCAGAAACCTTGCTAAAAAGGCCTGTCATGTATTCCGGTGCTAAACCTTTAAGAGACTTATACATCATAATGCAAGTATGATACTGGATACGTTTTGGAACAGACAACCATTTTAATTCCTTAAACATTGATTGTGATGGTAACATTATGTCTGCCTGGAGTATTATACGGGCAGCGCGTTTTTGCAGTTTTAGAAGTCTGTGTATGTTAGATGCAGAACAGCGTCCCCATACCAAACACCCATAGTCAAACAGAGGAAGAATATATGAATTATAGTATTGATTCAGGCTGGCTTTTCCGATATATTTTGATAGAAGTTTGAGCAATGTTATTCTTCTAGAAATATTTAAGGAAACAACGTCTACTTGTCTATCCCAATTTAGTGTTTTGTCGATCATTACACCAAGTAATTTTTGGTTTTCAACCTCCTTAATGATTTCGGTGTCAATATATATTTCTATAGATTCAGCTAGGGATAAGTTTTGTCTGGATCCCAAGACCATGAAGGATGTTTTACCAGCATGTACATACATTTTATTCTGTCTACAGTATAATTTGAAATCATTTGATGCAACCTGCAGTTTATTTTTGACAATGTTAGATTCTTTACTTGCAGTGTGGACGGTTGTATCATCAGCATAAATATCGACATATGCTTCATTAATAAACAAAGGCAGGTCGTTTATAAACAAAAGAAAAAGAACAGGGCCTAAGACAGAGCCTTGTGGGACTCCAGATTTAACAGTTTGTACTAATGAAACCAGTGATTTTTCGACAATACACTGTTTCCTGTCCGCTAAGTATGTGTATCCATCTTAGAGAGATAGCATTAAACTTGTAAGCAGCCAATTTTTGAACTAACAGGTCATGATCTACAACATCAAAAGCTTTACGTAGATCGGAAAATACTGCACCAATTATTTCGCCGTTTTCTATATTCTTCAGCCATTTATCAATTAGGTTTATTAGGGCAGTGTTGCATGAGTGATATTTTCGAAAACCAGACTGTGATTGGTGAAGTAACTTATATTTGTTCATATATGCAAACAAATGTTTTGTAACATGTTTTTCGATGATTTTAGAAAGAACAGACAGTAGAGATATTGGTCTATAGTTAGTCGGATCGTCTTTTGAGCCACCTTTATATATAGGGGTGACCTTTGCAAGTTTTAATGGGTCGGGAAATTGACCAGATGATAAACTTATGTTAATTATTTCTAAGAGGCTTGGAGAAACAATATGAGCCGCTGATTTCAATATTTTTGCACTTATACCATCTAAGCCTGTTGCTTTATTAGAGTCTAATGAGTTGATGATTGATAGTATATCAGATAGTTTCATATATGGAATTTTAAAAGTGACATTTTGAGGTATTTTTGATTCAACATGCATATTTAATTTTGAGATGTCATAAGGAATGTCATCTTCCCCATGATCGCTTTTCAGCTTATCACTTATTGATGCAAAGTAATTATTTAGTTCATTAATCACATCGGAGGCAGTATCATTCAAAACATTGTCAACCTTTATTGTTGAGGGTATCGAGGTTCTTTCAGTTTGGCCATTTAGATTTTTAATATGACCCCAAAGATATGAAGTTGGTTTGTTTTCAGCTATGGATTTGGTAAATAATTCACTCTTTGCTTTTCGAATAAGTGCTGTCGTTTTATTTCTCCAATATTTATATTGGGTCCAGTTTTCATGTTTATGATATGTATCTCGAGCTTTTGATGCTGATTTAATATCTTCATTTAACCATTCCGGTTGTGTATCCCGTTTTACACGTTTTGTTTTTATGGGTGCGTGTCTGTTATATACTTCTGAAAATTTAATGCACCAGCTACTGAAATTACTATCTGAGTCACTGTAAGATATCTGAACTGAATTTAGAGCTTCAACAAGTTCGCAATTGAAATAATCTTCATTGAAATGTTTAAAGCATCGATATTTTATAGAGGTATGCTCATGTCTTTTAATTTGTCTTTTTGCTGTGCATCGGGTAAAACATATCGGATAGTGGTCACTAATGGCAATATGAGGGACAAAAACTTCTGTGATATTTTCAGGACTTGAGGCGTATAAGTGATCAATTAATGTTTTCGAATGAGCGGTGATCCTTGTTGGATCTTGTATAAGTTGATTTAGGTCATAAAGTTCTGTTATGTGTTTCCATCTACTACACATTATGATGGAGTTTTGGATGTCAACATTCAAATCACCCATCAGATAAATTTCGTTGCTGACCACAAGTGATGCTTCGATTTGTTTAGAAAATATGTCATACCACTCAGATGTCGCAGACGGTGGTCGATAGACAGAACATAATAAAAACGGCTTGCTATTTTTAATTTTTATTTCAATCCAAATTGATTCGATGCTTGTAGACTCAAGATCATGTCTACGAACATAGTCGACGTGGCACCTTAAGTAAACGAGTATACCTCCCCCTTTGGTTGTTGAAGTATTACATTTATTTCTATCTTTTCTCTCAAAAGAGTACCCTGGCATGCTGAGTATGTCGTCAGATACAGTAATGTCTAGGAATGTTTCGCATGTACCCAAGACGTCAATGTTGTTTGAACTTTTCAGCATGATTTTGATTTCATCAGTCCTTTTAAGTTTCTTATTTCCTAAGACGTCTTCAAAGTCACTCTCTTTTATTGGCATTTAGATCATATATTATTCGTGACGTCATTATTCAATCCTGTCATTTTAAGGAGAAAAGATACACTTGAGTGTTTTTCCGATATTGTTAACAAGGGGGATAACTTTTGTGACTTTCTGTTTATTTTCCTTCATTTGGATACCCATCTGAAAAGGGGTCTACTCTTAAAGGAAAGAATTTGCTCCCTGCGGGAGCAAATTCTTTCCTTTTAGAGTAGACTCCTTTTCAGAAGGGAGGCCAAACAATTTGACAGAGTTGCCTCCCTTGAAAGTGTATTTATTTTTTTAATGGGTTCGATTACGAAACCAGATGAATGGCATTCTATCATTGTAACAAAATAAAAGAAAAATTGTCAGAAGGGTTCGAAGGTTACTCATTTAAATTAATTTACTCCCAAGAAATGAATCATTTATCACTGAAAATAGAAATCGTTTGTTTTTCATCAAAGTCTAATTGCATGAACAGGGCACATTGCTATAAAATCTCGCACTATATATGCAAATTTCCTTCTCTTTTCGTCGAAATTTTCAAAACATTGTTACTCAACCCTTAAAGTGCTAATCACAACTACTACACAAACGACAATTTGAATTCGTTCTATTTTTTTCAGACAAAATCACTAAAGCCTGGCATTTCATGAAAAATCGTCTGTCTAGCAGACGATTCGCATGAAATGTCAAGTCCTATTTTCTCTGGAAATAACAATCAATTTTAGAATGTCATCTGTTACAAAATTGCTTAGCGATTTAAGAGTCAATCTGAGTGGATTCTGCGTGTAATCAATATCTACTTGAGTGTTTATTTAAAATTTTGGGATATTTTTGGTACAAGGCACATTCGATACTGCTGTGGTCGGAATGCCTGGGTACCTTCATATATATTTTTGTTCGTACGCATTACGAAAACACGCCTATTCAAATACACTGAAAATTTTACAACCACAAAATGACAAATTTCAGATAAAAAAATTCTGATATTTTTCATATTTCTGCTCAAAACATAGATTGTGGGTACTCGTTAGAACCGCCTCAGCGAGGCGATTCTAACGAGTACCCACAATCTGTGTTTTTGAGCAGAAATAAGAAAAATATGTATACCCTGTAAACCCTAGTTTTACTATATAAAAGTGGGGTTTAAGGGGGTCAAAATTATATAGGCACGTTTTCGTAATGGCCTTCCGAAAATATCGCCCTAATCTAAGACACTCTCCGACTATAGCAGTATCGAATGTACCTTGTACCAAAAATGTATCAAAATTTTAAGAGTCCACTTTGATTGACTGCCTAATATTAGTGTGGTTAGGTAAACTGACCGCGCTCGACATGACCTCATAGGGTTGACTGGGCCGTAAAACCATAACACACCACTATCACAAGAAATGCACTAACACAAGACAGTCTTCCTGAGGCGCAGAAATAAGGAGAATTATTGCATTAAAAGTAGTGTCGCACGTTATTAACAGCTGTGCATTAACCGGCGAAAAGCCGTGTATTTACAAGGTTAATATGATCGGACCGGGGCCACTGACTTGCTGCCGTTACGAGATGTGTACTGCCCGGCCCTAAAACGAGCATAGTACATGGAAATTACGTTCGCGAGACATCAGTGAAAAGGCGAAACAAAATAGTGCACGAAATAATGCGAAATGTTGCAAATGTTTTCAGTTTTTATGCAATACATGCAATAGCGATCGAACATGGTTTTTGAATGAATTAACATTCGCAAGGTCCCTTGGGAGGTGTTGAAAACCGCGGCCTTCGGCTTCGGTTTTCAACACCTCCCACGGGACCTGGCGAATGTTAATGCATAAAAAAACATGTTTGCTCCCTATCATGAGGAACGAACTATGGCAAAACAAACCTCCACCGATGCACGAACAAAGAACTGCAACACAGGAACCGCCTTAGAACGGAAAGTAGAATCAAAGCACTGACAGCACTAGTGGGTCCATTGTCTCTGAGTGTGGTCTGGGAAGAAAATGGTCCTGAACGGGGACTCTTGACGGTTTCATTTAACCCTTAACGTCCTGGGCTCAGTTGTTCAAAACTAACGATGTCGTTAGTTAACGTATCGTTAAAACTCTGATCATTAAATATGGCATATATGCTAATATTTTTGCTGAAAAAAATGTGAGTATCTTTTGCATTTGCAAAAGCAACTCACATTTTTCAGCAAAAATACCTGTGAATTAGATATTGTACTCACTAGAACGGTTGACATTTTGACCACTAACGAGCTCGTTAAGCTAACGACGCTTTGAACAACTGGTCCATATAATTTAAGCAAACAATGCAGTCTCTGATCAGACGCCGCGTTCTGTGGTGTCTGACCTGGGTTTGTACTGTTTGCCAATGCCCTAAATGTCCCATTCAAGGTTTTACGGATGACCCTCTATCAACAGCACTCTGACGTCACAGCGACAAGAATAGCGTGGCTATAAATATTCGTCTAACGCACAGTTTGATTGCATTGGTCAATGACAATCACGTGGAAAACTACCGTCAGGAAATTTTGGCGTTTGTATATTTTGGCTCGATTGTAAACGAACGAACCAAAAACTACTGCGAGGCCAGTTTTAGTCGCGTGATATCTCATCCTTAATTCTGATTCAGCTCCAAAGTACAAACATTTGTTTGGTCGGCATAGGGGTCCTGTACCGCATCAGTGAAACATCACAGCAAAACCATGATTTGTATGAAACATTCAATTTATATTGGAAACAGTTGTTGATTTAACATCACAGTAAGCAGGGACACAAAGCTTTGTAGTGTTCTGAGAAATTTAGGGGACTGAGTACACATGGAAGATTGTCCACCCTTTTTTACAAGGGAGACAAGTGTTGTGACTTCCTGTTTGCTTTCCTGCACGTCAAGCCCCTTCGAAAAGGGATACGGATGAAATTTGTTTTTTAATCACAGCAGTCTTGCTGTTGGTCGTTGCAGAGCGGTACGGTATTTCTGTTGCATTTTCTCGTAGTTTGTCTGTTTAAGGAATTGTTTCTCGATATCCTTGTGTGTTTTGTGTCTTTGCTTTCGATTGATATCATTTGAGTCCTTATTTAAGGACACGTAAGCCCTTGTTGGCAATTTTATGTCATCTCCCAGAGAAAAAAGGGGAAAGGGTCAGAAAACATAATAGATGATAGGAATAAGAGAAATACAAGAGGGCCGAATTGATCCTGTATCGCTCAATTGATTACCAGAAAAATTTCAAGTCTTTGGCCTTTCGGTTCAAGGGAAGAAGTTCAATATAGATTTTTAAGATAGCAGTCATGGCGGCCATCTTGGATATCCAATCAGAACAATTTTATCCACTTTCAATCTACAAAACACCTCGATACTTCAAAGGGAGTTTCGAGTCAACTGACCATTTGGTTCAGGAGGAAAAAAATCAAAACAGACTTTCAACATGTCTGCTAGGGTGTCAGTCTTGATTTTCTGATCAGAATGATTTTATCCATTTTTATCTACAAGTCACCCCGATCTTTTCTATCAAGTTTCGAGTCAATTTGCCTTTCGGTTCAGGAGAAGAAGCGCCAAAATAGGTTTTCAAGATGGACGCCATGGTGGCCATCTTGAATTTCCGATCGAAAATTATTTAAGACATTTTAAACTACAAATTGCTCCGATACTTACTACCAAGTTTCGAGTAAATTGGCCTTGAGATTCAGGTGCCTAAGGGCAAATCAAATTTTCAGGATGGCCACCGTGGCGGCCATCTTTGATTTGCGACCAGAACGATTTTAGCTACTTTTGATTTGCAAGTCACTATGATACTTCCTACAATGTTTCGAGTCAGTTGGCCTTTCGGTTCAGGAGATAAAGGGCAAAATAATGTTTTCAAATGGCCGCAGTGGTAGCAATCTTGGACTTCCAATCAGAATGATTTTAGCTTTTTTTGATCTACATGTTAGTTTCCTACCGATATTTCCTACCAAATTGGCCCTTCGGTTCAGGAGACAAATATAGATTTCAAGATTTTCCATCTTGGACCAGATCAGAAAATTTTCAGCCATTTTTGATCTATAAGTTACCCCGATAGTTTAAGTTTTGAGTCAAGAAGCACAAAAAAAGGTTTTCAAGATGGCGACCATCTTCATTTTCGATCGGACGATTTTAGCTACTTTTGATCTACAGATCACCCAGATGCTTCAATCGATGAGTCAATTGGCTTAGGAGTGTAGGAAAAGTAGGCTTCGAAAGCAAATTGTTGACGAAGCACGACGGACGTCGCACAACGGATGATGGACATTGAATGACCACAATAACTCATCTTGAGCACTTCGTGCTCAGGTTAGCTAAAACGATGAGGCTAAAATGAATGCCAATATGCAAACAGAACACATACTAGCATTCCTACCTTCTCCTTCCTGCTGCAAGTACAGGAGGCAACACCACCCTACTATCCATGCAATCCGTTAAGATTAAAGAGACAGGATTAACCTGGTAGTTGTTTTTGCAGTATTTCTTAAGGTAGACAGCAGTAGTTCTGGGTGGCACCAAAAACTACTGATAACTTTAATGATGCCGATTGCTTTCCTGCAAACTAAGGCGTCTACCCTTCATGGAAATACTTTGCTCCCAAAGGGAGCAATTTTATTTCCTTTCAGGATAGACCACTTTCAGAAGGGGTCGAAAGCAAGTTTGACAGTTATCGCCCCTGAAAGCGTATCAGTTCTCCGTGTTGGCATTTCAAGTACTTTTAGCCTTATCCGATGTCTTGGGAGGATTCTGTCCCATAATGATGGCAGTTCCTGTTTATTTCCATATCTATTTTTAAAACGGCTACATAAATGTAGCAATTAACCCATAAAGCACTAAGCCGATTTGTAGCAACCGACATTCTAAACTTGATTGTGTTATTTTTCAAAGAAAATAAGACTTGACATTTCACGTGAATCGCCTGTCTAGTTGATGAATGATATGAAATGTCAAGTCTTATTTTCTCTGAACAATAAAACAAAAAAATATTTCAAAATGTAGCCTGCAGTTGTGTTTAGTGCTTTAAGGGCAAATAAGAGCTGAACTTTCCATAAATATATCTGATTAATCAGATTAAGTTCGTAAGCGGGTTGTTAATCGGATTAATTCGTCAGTGCAACAGTCCGGCTGACCACTGGCCCCTTTGGAAAGTTTAAGGTCGTGCATGATTGCTTCGGTTTTAAATCCCGCACAAACGATAAAGTTCAGGTTGCTTCAATACATGCCTTAACCTATTTATGCCGAGTGGACTCTTCTATCTCAACATTTAGGACAGGGTCAATTCAAATCGAAGGCTATGACCATGTTTTATAGAAGTTCCTATGCTTAAAACAAACAGCGAAGAACCAGATCAGATGCCGAAGAAAGTGGCGTCTGATCTGGGTCTACGCTGTTTGCTAATGTCCTCTGTTGTGAACGCAGGGCATAAATGGGTAATATAAGCATTACACTACTATTAGTCAAACGCAGATATACATCAAGAAAACACGCCTATATAATTTTGACCCCCTTAAACCCCACTTTTATATAGTAAAACTGTTTTGTTTTGTTTTTTTGTTGTTGTTGTTGTTTTTTTTCCAGAAAATAGCCTTTGACATTTCATGCAAATAGTCTCCCTAGGAAGGAGACAATTTGTATGAAATGACAAACCCCATTTTCTGTGAAAATTAAGAAAATACATGTATCATAGTTTGTTGTCTGCTGAATTAACCAAGAAAGTGGTAAAGGTTAAAAGAAGAAATAGTAAGCTATATTTGATCCATTAAATGTCAGACTGACCTTTTCCTAAAACATGTGTTACATGTACATGTATATAATGATTCAGAGATAAATATTCCTCATACTATTCTTTATTAGCAACATATGATACGCAAGTAAACAGATTTCCATGCTTTGAAAACTATAATTAGCCACGCCACATGAAAAAGGTGCTTTCGAAATATACGCAGTCAGCAAAGAGCAAGAATTAACAGACTGTATAGTCTGACTACGGCATTCAATGTCCGCTAATAGAATCATTAGACACCTACCCCGTATTCATTCTTTATAAATCTATAGCGGGCCATTCTCGGCCCGTCAGGGTAGCTGACGGGCCGATAATGGCCCGCTATAGAGTTATAAAGAATGCTATATAGAGTTATAAAGAATGCTAGCTGGGTTTACGTTAACAGGTCTGTGTAATGAGGTCCCCATTGTGTTCTCCTATAATATATACAGTGTAAAGTGGGGTATGTAGGGGTCTATATTATTAGTGGAGTTTTCAGAAATTCGCAGTTTTTCAAACTGGCAGATTTTTAATTTATTTGTTACTTCTAACAACGTTTTTACTTGTAACTGCATTAATCTGTCTTATTCGTGCTTGATATATCCACATTTCCCATATTCGAATATTAGTTCAGGGGCGGATTCAGAGCAGAGGGGGTTCGGGTGGTTCGGTTGAACCTCCACCCCCTCCCCACACAACCCCCCGCACACACACACACACACATACACACACACACACACACACACACAGACACCCCTCCTTTGACCCGCAATTTTATTTTCATGGGAAATTTGGGATAAATCTGATAAACTTGGAATATATATACCCAAACTATTCACTACCCTTGCTCTTTATATTTATATTGCTCTTTTTACTTCCTTTCAACAAGTCTATTTTACTACCCGTGGGTGTATGTAAAATTGCTGAATGAGTAGCAAACAGTGTAGACCCTGATCAGACGCCGCGTTCTGCGGCGTCTGATCTGGGTCTACACTGTTGGCTAAGGTCTCTCTGTCTGAATACATAGAATAAGTAAGGTAATTTTATCAATTCGTCCCCTTTTAGAAATCATCCTGAATCCGACCCTTGCAACTTGCATAGCTCCAAATAAGATAATAAAATAAGCTGAATATTATTTTAATTTCTTCACAAAAACATATTTGTGGGTACTCATTAGAATCGCCTCTACTGCGCTTCTAATGATGAGAACGCACAAATATGTTACATGTATATGTGCGAAAATGCGAGTGAAAAGTTCACTTTTTGGTACCCTGTCCCCCCCCCCCTCCCCCCCCCCCCCCCCCCCGCAAAAAAACAACAACAAAAAACTGCTTATCTAGAGCAGTGGCTTTAAAGTAAAATAAATAATAATGATAATAATAATATTACACAGATGTGTTGACGTGATTTTCTAGACTATATTCACAACAGGAATGTCCTGAACTATCCGTGCGGCTTCTCTGGCAAATCTGTATCTTTGCTGTTCGCATATATCCCGAAAACATATTTTCTTATTTGTCGTATCATTTATAAACCCACTTTGGACTTACCAGACTCTCCCACGCTGTATATGGGAAGATTCGAATTTCAATTTTAGGTATGTCAGGCCCTGTTATTTAGATATTCTAAGAGAAAAATGGCTAAACGATTTGCAAACAACAGAGACCCTGATCAGAGGCCGCATTCTCAGCGTCTGATCTGGATCTGAACTGTTTGCCAATTAGAGGTCTCCCTCCAGACTTAAACGGGTTAATACCTTTCATACATGAAGTATTACATTCAGGCCCCGAGGTTATAAAACTTTTTCCATGCTCAACTCTGCTGAGCATGAAAATATTCATGCTAATAAATCTCAAATTACTAACAATGCCAAATTCTTTCTTGCTAAACATAGCTGAGCATGAAAATTTCTCTGCTAATAAATATGAAAATGCCAACTACTGTTGGCATTTTCATATTTATTGGCAGAGAAAATTTCATGCTCAGCTTAGCTGAGCATGAAAAAATTTTTACAACCTCAGGGCCAGATCACTATCCAGACATCTAGAAATGCTACTTCATCGTCAGTAGAATGGAACCGCTTTTAAGGGAGACAACGTTCCTGTAAGATCAGCCTCTATGGTAAAGAAGCAAAATGTTTTATGTGAATGCCACTTTATTACGATATTTTTCTTAAGCATGCTACGCACATGCGTAATGTGTGCGTAATGAGCGCTATTTTAGTTGGTATGTACATTAACCCTTATTTGGGCTTTGTATCATGACTATGGCCTTTCATAGACGCCTCAATTATTTTTCAGTAGATTGGGATACTGGGCTCTGATGTAAACAAGATTAATGGCTACGTTTTGCGGAAAAAAAAAACATCGCAATTTCCGATATTTCATAATTTATTCTTCCTCATATAAGCTCATTTTATAAGATGACATTCAGGCTGGTCCATAATCTATATTCGGAAGAGAAACTTTTTTTATAGCTATTGACCTCCAGAATGCGAGCTGAGTCCATCGCAAAATCACACCAGGATCTAAGTTTATATAAATTATTCAGAATGTCTAATTAGACCAATTTGGTCGACAACTGTTTTATTAGGGTCAAAGTAATGCTACAACGAAAGAGGTTTATTACATTACCACCTCTGTGTAATCCGGTCTTCAAATAAGTGGACACCGGGGAATAGAAGGATATAATATATAATTGTTTGAATTGTCCCTTTTTACAAGTAGCTTAAGCGGAATGGATTTACGTTCAGGTTAGGCAACTCTTTCATAATTGTTTTGCCTTCCTTCTGTAAACGGGTCTACTCTAGAAGAAAATAATTTCTTTCCTTTTAGAGAACATTCCTTTCAGAAGTAGACTGGTAACCAGGAAGGCAAACAGGAAATGACAGAAGTTATCTCCCTTGTTCAAAATGGTGAAAATCGACCAAGTGTATCTTGTCCCTGTAATTTAATTTAAATTTTGGGTCGACTGTTTACAATCTATCCATTGTATATATATATATATATATATATATATATATATATATATATATATATATATATATATATATATATATATATACTAAAATTTTTTATTTACGTTATTATCACTGACCAGTGAACTCAAACCGCGCGTTTGCACGAAATCCAGGTAACCGTTATTTATAGCCGCGCTATTCTTGTCAATGTGACGTCAGACGGTCAGAGTGTCGTGGTAAATGTGTTGTCTGAAAAACCTGTACTGGGACATTGGCAAACAGTACAGACCCAGAATGCGGCGTCTGTTCAGGGTCTGCACTGTTGCCTAAATTACAGGAAGTTAAGGGTTAAATGAAACAATCTCAGAGCCAATCAACCCACCGGTGCTGTCAGTGCTTTGATTATTTTTATCATCCGGGCGAAATAACCAAATGTTTGGCATGTTCCATGCGCTAGGGGTTCACTGGGTTAAACGAAACTGCATGTACATGTATATGTGTGAAAGATGAATTTCTAATATTTTATCTTTTTAATTAACTACTTATGTTTAAAGTATGTGGCACTACATGAAACGGTTTAGCTAGTTTACACAAAACTGCATGCAGACATGGCAGAAAGATGAAATTCGGATGCATTGGATCTTTTCACTTAACTTAGACTTCTTTCAAATTCTTGAAATTATTTACTACCAAAGAAGACGTAAATGTACATCGTAATTTTACTAGGACAAACATGGTATTAACTGGAGCTGCGACGCTCCTGCCAAAGATTTGTCTTGGCGTTTGGTTTGAAATGTACCATGCATGTATTCAATCGAAATGGGTTTATACGATATACTACTGCTAGATACGAGATGTTCTGTATATTGTAGGTCTCAATCAGACATTAAAGAGGGTGTATAACTAGCATGTCCTTTCTCATCCTATATAATGTTGACCCCCTTAAACACCACTTTTATATAGTAAAACTGGGGTTTACAGGGTATACACTATTTTTCTTATTTCTGCTCAAAAACATAGATTGTAGGTACTCGTTAGAACCGCTTCGCCGAGGCGGTTCTAACGAGTACCCAAAATCTATATTTTGAGTAGAAATATGGAAAATATCAGAATTTTTATCTTTAACTTTAAGTTCTGGGTGGTGGATTTTTTAATATATTCGAATAGGCGTCTTTTCATAATGATTATATGAAGAGACTTGATGAAACCGAGCCTCCGGTTTTCGTTCATTTGTGTGCGTATCTGTTTCCAAAGACAACGGTTTTTGATTTTTATTGATAGAACCATCGATTTTCATGCATACAGGTATAATTATGAATTACGGATATGCTTAGTTGATTTACCACCGTTTCAGAAGGTAGACAATTTTTGTGATTGCTTTCATATTATTGTATTCATAAAATGGAACACTATAAGGTTTTGATATATTGTACAGCGCTATAAACGAATAAAATGATACTGCAATAGTGAGTGTACTTGTCTAACTGATTTGTTTGTTTCTGTGCAGCCGTCAATCTAACTTGTCGGATACAGACAATAGCTTTGTTTGGCCAGCAGGCTGTGATATTAAATGTCAGTCGAAATGTTCTCAAGAGTGATAATGCAGCTAGAGATAATTATATAAGCTGTATATTTTCTGTATTTATCCTCAGGGGCTAAAGAAAGTATTACACAGTAAGCACTCTTCATAAATCTATAGTGGGCCGTTATCGGCCCGTCAGGATAGCTGACGGGCCGATAACGGCCCGCTATAGATTTAAAGAGACTGCTAGCTGGGAATTCTTGAACGCCAATCATGATGTCGCTTATTTTTCTCCAACACATAGACTAATGTAGGGTCCTACATGTAATTGTGCATGAAATGTTTTTTCAGCCGAGCTACAACAAAATGCTGTGGTGAAATTTCTGAATGATACGCCTGATTAGGTACACTATAGCAATATATTTGTAACCCGATTTTGATGTTATTTTTTACTTTTATTTATTTATTTATTTTATTTTATTTTTTATTTTTTATTTTTTTTTATTTATTTTTTTTTTTTTTTGATGTTGGTAGTTTATCGTACCTTTGGGACATTACATGTCAGCCGATCAAAGCGGTTCGCGGCTAACTTAATGAAAATACACTACAGCCATGGGTGTTCACTTTCTTTTGCCACTGATCATATTTATTTTTATAAATACTGATTTCGAAACGCTTTGTGAGTGTGCATATGTCACATATACGAAAACATAACAGATGTGTAACGTATGCGTACAGTATTACGCATACGTAACACATGTATTATGTATGCATACAATGTCATGTTAATGTGTTAACGTATCAAAGTCTCTGAAAGGTTTTTAAATCAAAGGTACATTTAATACATTTCATCTATCCTAGTGAAACGTATTTCTGTTATTCTAGTCCTTTATTCCAAATTATATATCGATGGGAAATTAAATCCGCTCCCCATGGACCTGTTATACGAGTGCATACATGTATTTATATGAATTAATATTCTTGTTACTATTATTGTTTTTAATAGTTATACTACTTTGTATCAACTTACCCGTGTCTCTATTTGATCACGTTTACATGGTGGTAACCTGACTTATATTGTATTTCCTTAAGGAAACCGGATACACTCGGTAGATTTTCCACCATTTTACTTGAACATCACGAAAACATACCTATATAATAGTGACCCCCTTAAATCCCACTTTTATATAGTAAAACTGGGGTTTGCTATTTTTTATTTCTGCTCGAAAACATACATTGTTGGTACTCGTTAGAACCGCCTCGGCGAGGCGGTTCTAACGAGTACCACAACTTATGTTTTTGAGCAGAAATATGAAAAATATCAGAGTTTTTTCTCTAAAAAATTTCAGTTTTTAGAGGTGAAATTTTCTATATATTTGAATAAGCGTGTTTTCAAAATGAAGAAACATGTTTGTGATTTCCGCTTTGCTTTACACATGTAGAGCAAACAAAAGCCCTTCTGGATCTACTCTGAAAGGAATGCATTCCATCCCTCTCCCAGTGGGAGCAAATTCTTCTTTTTTGAATAGATCTCTTTTTCACAAGGGGGATACTAGAAATGTGAGAAGAATGACTCGCCTGAAAGTGCACCTGTAGATAGAGGATATTTACTCTTTTGCTGTGAATACCATAAATATTGTCATCGAGTGTAATGAAAACATCAGTATTTTCACGAGTGCGAAGCACGAGTGAAAATTTGAATGTTTTCATTACCCGAGATAAAAATTTTTTATGGTATTCACTGAAAAAGAGTAAATTTTCTTTTTATTTTTTTGTTTACACGCCAATGCGCGTTTCTGACGTCATAAATAACGTCACCAAACAAAACATGAACGTCATGGCGTCGACGCTCAGTGCTTAACATGTGAAACGCTGGAGAGACGACAAAAAAAAAAAAAAAAAAAATCGGCAAAACGAAATAATTTTGATACCAAAATGTTCCTTACATTCTAAGAAAATGCATACCAACACTTGATACTTTAGTTAAGAAACAAAGAAGTTAGAGGTGTTCAAAAATCTGAAGTGGAGGTAAGATCCACATCTGAAACAATGAAGAAAACCGAAGTCGCCCAAAGCGAGGAGTGAAAATATAAATCGTATCAGTCACTATAGTGAAATGATACGATATCATTTCACTAGTGATTGATACCACTTTTATTTTCACCAGATATACATTGATTTCACCGCTAACAATAAAATAAATGCATGTATTACATACTTATAGGTGCTCTAAATCAATGCTGGATACAGTAAAAAAAAAAAAAAAAAAAAAAAAAAAAAAACACATACACATACACATGGGTGCTTATTTTGAGGAATTATTTGTTCTATAAGGGACACAAACAGCCATGACAGTCTTTAGACCAATTTAAATTGCATTTCAATGAAATGACGTCTTATTTATTTATTTTTTGTTTTCTGTGCGAATTGGTGTGAAGAAGATCAAACAGGAAACCACTAATTAAAAACAAAATGTTGCCTCCCCAGTAAAACATGGAACTCTTCGAAGTGTATCCAGTCCTTTTAACCCATTTATGCCGAATGGACTCTTCTACCATAACTTTTTAGATGGGTCCATTTCCAAAAGTAGGGGCGTCTGGTCAGTTCATATTGTAACCATGTTATACGGGAATTCCTGTATTAAATGATAAATGTGTAGACCCCGATCAGACGCCGCGTTCTGCGGCGTCTGATTTGAGTCTACACTGTTTTCCATTTTCCTTTTTGTAGGACGCTAGGCAAAAATGGTTTAACGCTCAGCAAGCTTGGTAAGAATTTCAACAGATGACATTTTGAGATATTATTTCTTATTTTTCCTAGAAAATAGATTTTGACATTTCATGCATATTGTCTGACATATACCAGCTACCCATAATTTCTCGGGGGAAAAAAAGCCATTTTATTCTCTCGTCTGCTGCCGATGTGACTTGCGTTTTAAGAATTAATTGGCGACTAATATGTTCCTAAGGATTTCCATTTTACAAGGATTAACTTCTGTTTGCTATGGCATTAAATTTTATGTTTAAAAGGACTCTCTCTCTCTCTCTCTCTCTCTCTCTCTCTCTCTCTCTCTCTCTCTGACTTCCTGTCTCTGTCTGTCTTGGCAATCAGTCTATCTGTCTACATTTATCTTTCAATCAGTCTTTCTGTCTGTCTGACTGTCTGTCTAACTGTCTGTCTGACTGTCTATCTCTCTCTCTCTCTCTCTCTTTCTCTTTCTTTCCCTCTTTCTCTTTCCTTCTCTCTCTCTCTCTCTTTCTCTCTCTCTCTCTCTCTCTCTCTCTCTCTCTCTCTCTCTCTCTCTTTCTCTCTCTTTCTCTCTTTCTTTCTCTCTTTCTCTCCCTCTCTTTCTCTCTCTTTCTTTCTCTCTTTCTCTCTCTTTCTTTCTCTATCTCTCTTTCTCTTTCTCTCTCTCTCTCTCTCTTTCTCTCTCTCTTTCTCTCTCTCTCTTTCTCTTTCTTTCTCTTTTTCTCTTTCTCTCTCTCTCTTTCTCTTTCTCTCTCTCTTTCTCTCTCACTCTTTCTTTCTCTCTCTCTCTCTCTCTCTCTCTCTCTCTCTCTCTCTCTCTCTCTCTCTCTCTAATTTCAATTTCTTTTGTGCTTCTATCGATCTTCTATACTGCATCAAGTTGTCTACTATATGTTATTACTAGCTTTTCCTCCTTTCCTCCATTTCATATAATGAAAATGTCACGTCTTGCATCAGAATCAGAATAAACATAGCTCTAGATATGAGTATTTTCCAGATATTTATATGTTTCTAATTTCTTTACGAAAACATATGTTGTGGAACTCATTAGAAGCGCCTCCTCGAGGCGCTTCTAATGAGTGCCCACAACATATGCTTTCGTGGAGTAATAAGAAATAAGAAAAAAATAAGAGTAATAAAAATATCAATATACATGTAAAATGGTTAAAAAAATATATTCATTATGAAAACATGCCTATTCAAATATACTGAAAATCATACCACCAAAAAATGATAAATTTAGACACGAACTTTGATATTTTTCATTTTTCTGCTCAAATCATAGATTGTGTGTACTCGCTAGAACCGCCTCGACGAGGCGGTTCTAGCGAGTACCCACAATATATGTTTTCGAGCACAAATAAGAAAAAAATAATGTATACCCCGGTAAACCCGAGTTTTACTATGTATAAGTGGGGTTTAAGCGACTCAAAATTATATAGGCATGTTTTCGTGACGTAGAATGATGAACTGGAAGTCTTTTCACATAGGTATGTTAATGTAATGATGTGTGAAAGCAATCTAATTGTTGTGGACAGGCAGCTGTTCTGATTTGAGTCGGGGCACAGCATTTCCTACAAGATATATGTGCGGCCATCGAAGACTCCGATCAGCCTGCGCCCATCAGGCTAACATGTGCTGATACGCAGGCTGATCCGAGGTTTCGCTGGAAGCACATAAAATCATGTAAAAAAATGCTGTGCCCGGGCTCATATGGTTTTGTCCTTCTTAAAGGCCATTTATTATCATTATAATAGGTTGTCATGACAATTTCAGTAAAAGTAGACTTAAAAAAAATGAATCAATATTTGGATAACTGGCAAAAGAATAAATACGAGGAATCATCTAGTATCACTAATTCCTGCAAAAACCTACCTATTTACGTTGACCAACAATGTATACGTGCAATAAACACGTATATGACATTTATTCTAACTAATCAGAAAACATAACTTTTTTACCATTTATGACCTAAAATTGCAAAAGTCCATTTTACAACCTGTTTGTATGTCTAAAACTGCTGGATGAGTGGCAAACAGTGTAGTCGCAGATCAGACGCCGACTGTTTGTTCAAATATATAAAGTATTCAGGCTAATCAAAGTCTTTGCTCGGCGTATATACATTTGTATCACAAAATACATTTTCCCTTGTTGAGTTTCAATTTTCAAATGATATTTGCATGGACATAGCTGACACATATGTGGTACATGCAGATTTTGCACATGCCTCTTTCGTTGGTTTCGTGAGGACAATATTTAAACTCCAAGGAACGGGTGTAATCCCGGGCGCTGATATGCACGTATAAATTTACCTAACGTGTTCCGAAAGACATGTCTGAGCAAGACGTGCAGACCCTATTAGAATGATCAGGATCTACACCCTTTGCATGCATACGGCAAATGTTTGGACATATCAACAAGTAGTAAATTATCTTATTTGAAATGTAAGGGCAAGCGCGATAAGGAATTACTAAAATTCCAAAAATCTTAAAGTAAATACGGTGGGTTATATCGACTGAAAATGGTTGCAGAGGGGTAATATTTTCATTATATTTTTGTTTCCTGCAGCACGTGTTGAAGCTGCTCTCTAGTGGCATATGGATCTACTCATGTATGCGGGCAAGTAGCCGTGACCCATGATTTATGTACAGATTTTGAGGGGACTAAGACACATTTGAGTTTCGTCTACACAGCCATTGCACAATACTTTATTTTGAATATTTGCGTCTGCTTATGGGCTAACGGTTCTTGCGTGTGTCACCGGGATGTGTGGGCTAGCGTGTTACTGATATTTGTTTCCTGTAGAATAGCGTCTGAGATAGTCCTTAGCAGGTGGCTGCGACATAAGCTTCAAGGCGTATTGAGTGCATGAAGGAGTGTGTTTTATTATTAGTATTATTATTTCGGACATAATTGTATCTCTCAGGTGATCTAAGCTCTATCTCTGGTTTATTTGCGACCTTCATTTAAAGCATCACGAAAACATACCTATATAATTTTGACCCCCTTAAACCCCACTTTTATATAGTAAAACTGGGGTTTACAGGGGTATACATTATTTTTTTATTCTGCTCAAAAACATAGATTGTGGGTACTCGTTAGAACCGCCTCGTCGAGGCGGTTCTAACGAGTAGCCACAATCTATGTTTTGAGCAGAAATATGAAAAATATCAGGTTTTTTTATCTGAAAAATTGCCATTTTATGGTGGTAAAATTTTCAGTGTATTTGAATAGGCGTGTTTTCGTAATGAATAAATTTTCTATACATGTAGATAATGTAGTTGTTTTGACCCTAAGCTTGTGCTAGTGTTGCAAATAGCATGATGGGCGGACGGTAAATAATGTTGGTCTTGGACACCCTTACCACGAAGGGAAGTCATATAGCAAGTTTGGTTAAATTCCACCCAATGGTTTCTTAGGAGGAACAGCGTGACTGACGGGCGCACGGAGGCGTTAACAATACCCCCATTGCTAAAGGGTGGGGATAAAGACAATTTAGAATGTGGTCTGCTACAATTTGGCTTAGCACCTTTAAGGAATATATATTTTTTTTATATACAAAATGTTGACTTGACCTAAGATTGTCACGTGTACAGATTTAATACTTTTGCTGTAAATTGGTAATGTCATGATAAACAATAGACTTTGACCAGACGTTATAAGTAGTGTGATCTGGATCTACGCTGTTTGTAAGATCCCTAAGCATTAAAACATATTATACAGTCGACTCTCGTTATATCGAAGCCCAAGGGACTCTCTGAAATAACTTGAGATATCCGTATCTCGACATATCAGGTTTGCAGAATTGAGAGGAAAAAGTCGAATAGCCACATTTCACAAATGAATATGAAATGAATATGTAATTTGGCTCCTGAAGTTACAGATATATTGAAAATAGTGTGGGAAAGAGGAGAAATTGCTCCTTAGGAGCAATTTCTCCTTTTTTCCCACAATATTTTGTTACCTGTTGTTAGATTAACATGTTAAAACAAGGCTCGAGAAACAAGGACCAGATTCTCAGTTCGAGGTACATGTACGCGGTTATTCGAGATAAGCAGACTCGAGATAACGAGAGTCCATTGTTTTGATAGTTTAAGAAGCCCTACATGTAATTTCAGTGAATATTGATTGGATAACGTCAAATACCTCTAAATTCGGTGAAGTTATTTATATTTTTGTCTTGTTTCTCTCCCACAGAGTAAAATAATTAACTGCTGACTGAAACTTCTAGAAACTAATTACTGTTAAATTAACTTTTAAAGTACTAATCACAACTGCAGCGGACGATATTCAATTTTTGTGCTTGTTTGTTTTCATTTTTCAGAGAAAATGAAGCTCGGCATTTCATGTGAATCGCCTAGCAGACGATTCACATGAAATGCCAAGCTTGATTATCTCTAACAAATAATAGTAATAATAAACTACTACTACTACTACTACTAATAATAATAATAGAATGTCGTCTGCTGTTTAAAATGCTATATATATATATATATATATATATATATATATATATATATATATATATATATATATATATATATACAGTCGACTCTCGTTATCTCGACCTCGCTTATCTCGAATAACCGCTTATCTCGAAGTAAAAATCTAGTCCCTGCCTAAACATCAAAATCTAACAACAGGTAAAAAAATATTGTGGAAAAGAGGAGAAATTGCTCCTAAGGAGCAATTTCTCCTCTTTTCCACAATATTTTCGATATATCTCTAACTTAGGAATCAAATTACATAGTCATTCTGTTAAAGGCTGTTGTTCGATTTATTGTTTTCCTCACTCTCTCAACTCTGATATGGCGAGGTCCGGATATCTCGAAGTGTTTCAGTGAGTCCCTTGGAATTCGAGATATCGAGAGTCCACTATATATATATATATATATATATATATATATATATATATATATATATATATATATATATATATATGTGTGTGTGTGTGTGTGTGTGTGTGTGTGTGTGTGTGTGTGTGTGTGTAATCACAACTGCAGTAGAAGACATTCTAGTCTTTGTTTCCATTTTTCAGAGAAATAAAGCTTCACATTCCATGCGAATCGTTTGTTTGCAGATGATTCACATGAAATGACAAATTATATTTTCCGTCCCAGACGAATAATAATGATTTTTGCGCTTGAGGTGTTAAGACGCGATTTTTTTTACAAAACAGTTGCAGAGCTGATAATTATCAGTTACATTTTTATAGCTTTAGTTATTATTCAAAGTCATTTTTCGTTTAGGAGATTCATTCAACTCTTTAACATATCATAGGCCTAGATAACACCACGCTTCCGAACAATGCCTGGATGCGTATTGAATTTTAGTAAGAGTTTTACGGCCAAATCAACATTACTGAGGTATTGTCGAGCCTGATACTTTTCTTTCATTACGAAAACACGCCTATTCAAATATATTGAGAATTTCACCACCAAAAAATGAAAATTTTCAGATGAAAAATTCTGATATTTTTCTTATTTCTGCTCAAAACATAGATTGTAGGTACTCGTTAGAACCGCCTCGATGAGGCGGTTCTAACGAGTACCCACAATCTATGTTTTTGAGCAGGAATAAGAAAAATAATGTATACCCCTGTAAACCCCAGTTTTACTATATAAAAGTGGGGTTTATGGAGGTCAAAATTATATAGGCATGTTTTCGTGATGGGACTGGGAAGGCTTAGTCCTCTAGGAGATTAACCAGTACTTTGTATACACTCGATCGACAGTAAGTGACAGTTGCCCTTCTTGGATCAGCGGAATGGGCAGGATGATCGTAGAAATGATTTCATGATCAATCTCCACGAAAGTTATGTGGCTGAACTTGGAGATTCGAACTTCCGAACCCTGGATCTGCAGCCAGCTGCACTACTGATTGCGCTATAGAGACCGACTGTTCTGTACTGATGACTTTGCCCTTCGCTGTTCAATATTATGCAAAGTCAGGATATACCTAATCAAAATGTGTGTTAGTGTGTTATTTGCAATGCAAATATGTCATTAACACGGATTTTCATAGTAATGTCAAACAGATTAAAACAATGCGAGCGTCAGAAAACGCAACGTCAGAAAACGTACCTCAGAACATTTGCGTCCAGCGAAGATTCAGATAAGCCAGTGCTTTTGCACAATTTGATCAGAATCTTCACTGGTCCCATTTTCATTAAGAAAATCCGCCTATTCAAATATATTGAAAATTTCACCAACAAAAGCTGAAAGTTTTCAGATAAAAAATCTGATATTTTTCATATCATAGTTCTGCTCAAAACATAGATTGTGGGTACTCATTAGAACCGCCCCATCGAGGCGGTTCTAACAAGTACCAACGATCTATATTTTTGAGCAGAAAAAAAAAGAAAAATAATGTATACCCCTGTAAACCCCAGTTTTACTATATAAAGTGGGCTTTAAGGGAGGTTCAAATTATATCTTTTAGGTACGTTTTCGTGATGTGGACGGCCAAGGTACTTTCTTCATGCGGACTTCTCGATTGCGCAGGCTGATTTTAGTCTTCGTTGGGCGCACATATCGGAACGTATCTTTCCTCACCTTGCCCTTTAAGTCATAGCATGCGACAACGGACAAATGGCAAATCTTCGAAAGTCCAATCAGGGCCTAAGTCGACCGTTTAGAGAACCACAGGATACTCTAGAAACCACTAAATTGTGGTCCGAGATTTATAGTTCTCAGGTCAAATCATCACGAAAATATACCTATATAATTTTGACCCCCTTAAACCCCACTTTTATATATTAAATTATGGGTTTACAGGAGTATACATTATTTTTTTTATTTCTGCTCAGAGCATAGATTGTGGGTACTCGTTAGAACCCCCTCGGCGCGGTGGTTCTAACGGGTACCCACAATCTATATTTTGAGAAATCTGAAACATATCAGAAATTTTATCTGAAAACTTTCAATTTTTGTTGGTGAAATTTTCAATATATTTAAATAGGCATGTTTTTGTAATGTGCGGGACTAGAATGCTAAGAAGGATCACCACTTGAACAAACTTGGTAGACCTCCCGTCCAGGATTATATAAACAAAGACTCAATCTCAAAACATTGAATGTCTTGATTCTGGAGAAGATTTTAAGTGCAGATGAGCGTTTACGTGTAAATCAGGGCCGTGTATAGGACAAAAACTGCGATAAACTACGATAAACTTATGCAGAAAAGGACAATGCAGATGGCAGCGTTAAGAGCTGTTGTGGCAGGACATGTTCAACTTCCATCGGAAGCTACTCTCTCTCTCTCTCTCTCTCTCTCTGTGTGTGTGTGTGTGTGTGTGTGTGTGTGTGTGTGTGTGTGTGTGTGTGTGTGTGTGTGTGTGTGTGTAGCAAATATTATTGGTACATGTATACACAGCATCTCTCCAAACTGTTACACACAGCACTTGCAAACCTCTTAATGCCTTTTCTACAGAAAGCATGCTTATCGTCTTGTACATTATTCATTTGCAAAGTTGTTTATCGTTACTGCTTCTGAAAGCAATATTCGTTGATTTAAAAGCTATATAGTTGTTTTACATGATTATAAAATGGTTGTAAATCACGCGGAAATCGATAGTTGTGTCATTTTAAAGGCAGGTTTCAACCAAATTAAACTTGTTTAAAACTCTCGAAGCTTCTACTATAGTTTAATATGACAAATAAAATTCAGCCGACATAAACCAAATATAGTTCGCTATAAAATCCAGGCTTGAAAAGCAGTTACTCAAAAACCTTTTGACAT
This sequence comes from Anodontia alba, assembly GCA_964016985.1. NCBI lineage: Eukaryota > Metazoa > Mollusca > Bivalvia > Lucinida > Lucinidae > Anodontia > Anodontia alba. The sequence continues at coordinate 45,083,459 of OZ024825.1, forward strand.
TACATCACGAAAACATGCCTATATAATTTTAACCCCCTTTAACCCCATTTTTATATAGTAAAACTGGGGTTTATAGGGGTATACATTATTTTTTTCTTATTTCTGCTCAAAAACATAGATTGTGGGTACTCGTTAGAACCGCCTCCTCGAGGCGGTTCTAACGAGTACCCACAATCTATGTTTTGAGCAGAAATATGAAAAATATCAGAATTTTTTATCTGAAAATTTTCATTTTTGGGTAGTGAAATTTTCAATATATTTGAATAGGCGTGTTTTCGTTATGAAGAATTCGGACAGATAGGCCTGACCAAACAGTGTAGAGGTAGATCAGAAGCCGGTTGCTACACATCCAGCAATTTTAGACATGTTCAAACTTTAGGATATAGCAAAAAGTTAACACGTTCCTACATTTAAATTACAGACAACCCTCTATATAATAACACTCGATACAACGACAAAGAGAGTTTAATGTTAATTAAGCATTTTTGTTACTGTTTGTGCATTTTGCGGTTTGCAAAACTGAATGCCGATGAAGCAGCTTACTGGTTGTACACGGTGATATTGTGCATTGCTTAAAGGCATGGTCAGTTGGTTGTAGGTGCTGTAAAATTTAAAGAAAAGAAGCGTCCGAAAGTAGATAAAGGGGTGGGGGGCAACTACGGCAGTTTCTCTTCCTTGTTGCTTATGGCAGATTTCTGTCTCCCTGCCTTTTCGATGGTCAAAATAATAATGCATCTAATTGTGTTGTTTAGGTAAATAGTTAAATCATGATAGATGATATTATTAAGTGTTTCGTTTCTTTGTCATAATACATTTTCACTGATCACCTTGTTTGTAATTATTTGCCCATCTCAAATTGAACTCGGACCTTCCAGACAGTAAGAGAATACAGACTAGCTTTCTTTTCCGGTCAGGGTGGTTTGTGTTAGTAAGCAGTTAAACCGGAAGGGAGGGGCGTCTTGTTTTTTATAGCAAGATAAGTAACAAAGAGAGTTTAATGTTAATAAAGGAACATTTTATCGACCACCAAATTCGAATTCTCTTGTATTTTCAGATATTGAAAATTCTAAAGGTATGGCTGTTGATACAGGTATAGCTGACATTGTCATCCTTGGTGACTTCAACCTTAATGTTTTAAATGCACAATCTGCTAGGAAAATTACAGAGTTATGTCACCAATATAATCTATCACAATTAATTAATGAACCAACGAATTTTACCGAATCGTCATCGTCTGTTATTGATTTAATACTTGTAAGTAATTTACTCTCGGTGGACATATCTGGTGTTGGTGAACCTTTCTTAATGCAGAATAAAAGGTACCATTGCCCAGTATTTTGTATTTTTAAATTTTTAAATTTAAAAGACATGTTGTAAAACCATTTCGGCGGAAAATATGGATGTATGAGCAGGGTAATTACGACTTATTTCGCCAGAAAGTATATGATTTTGATTGGAAAAGTATCCGTGATAATGATGTCAATTTATATGCAAGAACATTTACCGATAATTTACTTAACATAGCTGAAGAATGTATACCGACGAAGAATGTTACTATAAGACCTTGTGACTTGCCATGGTTAAATCACAATATTCGAAAATTAATGAGACAAAGAAATAGATTATACAAAAGGTACAAAAAGCAGAAAACCAGCGCTTTGTTCGATGAATTTAAGCAGTTAAGGAATAAAGTGACAAGTAATCTTCGAAAAGCTAAACAGGAGTACATTAGATCGCTTGCTAATAAATTAAAAACATCAAATCTGTCCTTACAAGATTATTGGAGGACACTAAAGTCATTTATTAAACCTTCCCAAGCTTCAACTATCCCGCCCTTGTTCCATGAAAATGCATATATATCCGATACAAATGAAAAGGCAAACCTTATAAATAACTTTTTTGCGGAACAATCTGTATTAGATGATCATTTAGCAACTCTTCCCGATTCTGTAGATAGTAGAGGTCCTTCTTTAGATTCTATAGTTTTCACTCCGACTGAAGTCAAAGATATCTTAAATACCGTTAAACTTGGAAAAGCCTCAGGTCCTGATAATGTAAACAATAGAATTCTAAAAGAAGCCGCTATACCTTATGTGATCTTTTTAACTATTCGATGTCGAAACGTGTGTGTCCAAATATATGGAAAGAGGCAAATGGAGACTCGACCGTAAATCAATTGGTCGATATTTACAATACTTTTTGTAAGGCTTTAGACGAAGGCAAAGAAGTTCGAGCAGTCTTTTTAGACATAAGCAAAGCATTTGATCGTGTATGGCATAAAGGTCTACTTTTTAAGTTGAAACAAGCCGGTATAAATTCAACCCTTCTTCAATGGTTATCCAGTTATCTTTCAGATAGAAAGCAGAGAGTACTCATTCCAGGTGGAAGCTCTAGCTGGTTACCCATTAAGGCAGGTGTCCCGCAAGGTTCCATTTTAGGACCTTTACTGTTCTTAATTTACATTAATGATATAGTTCTAAATGTTAATTCAACTGTTCGACTACTTGCAGACAATACCAGTCTATATCTTATTGTGGATAATCCAACTGAAGCTGCTAGATGTTTAAATTCAGATTTAGAACTTATGTACCAATGGGCTGAAAGCTAGTTAGTAAAATTTAATGCAAATAAGTCAGAAGCTCTTCTAATTTCAAGGAAAACAAATAGGCCTTTACACCCCCAACTCTTAATGAATAACGAACCAATTAAAGAGGTTTCTTATCACAAACATTTAGGTATATTTCTTTCCAGTGATGGAACTTGGCATGATCATATTAATAGCATTACTAGTAAAGCTTGGTTAAGAGTTAACTTAATGCGTAAGCTTAAATTTCTTTTAGACAGAAGGTCATTAGAACTATATACGTATCTTTCATACGACCACTTTTGGAGTATGCGGATGTCGTGTGGGACAACTGCACATTATATGAAGTTAATGCACTTGAAAAGATACAACTGGAAGTAGCTCGTATAGTAACTGGAACTACCAAACTTGTATCTTTGGAAATGTTGTATAAGGAAACGGGATGGGAAACCCTTGAGGTCAGACGTTCTAAACATAAACTGTGTTTGTTTTACAAAATGAGTAATAATATTTCTCCAGAGTATCTATCTTCGTTAGTTCCACAAACTATTGAAAATACTACTCAGTACGGTTTAAGGGACGCTTCTAATATACGGCCACCACTAGCGAGAACGCAGTTATACTATAAATCGTTTCTTCCTTCTACCATAAGATTATGGAATGATCTGTCCCCTGAAACGAGAGACGCACTTACTCTTACGAGTTTCCAGTATCAAATGAATAAAAACATACAGAAACCACCTCGATATTTTACAATTGGTTTTCGTTTGCTCAAATACAACACACACGTCTTAGAACTTCTTGTAGTTCTTTGAACCATCACTTGTTTTCTAAAAATATAATAAACGACCCATACTGTCAATGTGGTTCAGTTGAAACCACCAAGCACTACCTTTTCGAATGCCAGAGATATAGTCAACTACGTCAGGAAATGTTAAACGAGATATCAAAATACTGTACGCCTAGTTTAGATTGTTTATTATTTGGAGACGATAATTTAAATCATAGTTGTAATTCTGATGTTTTTATGGCTGTGCAGAAGTTTATATTTGAAAGTAAACGTTTTAAGTCTTGAGAAACTCTCTCTCTCTCTCTCTCTCTCTCTCTCTCTCTCTCTCTCTCTCTCTCTCTCTCTCTTCTCTCTTCGTTATATGTACATGTATATTGGTTTGAACTCAAATTTGGAAGCATCACTCATAGTTATTTCTTTGTAATTGTCACCGGTTGATTGTAATGTTATGTTATATTGGGGAAACAGATTCGTATAAGCCTTTTGGCTTCTTTCTGAATCCCATTACTTATTCTCAATATTGTATGAATATATGTAGAATTTATTGAAATAAATATGTTTAAACCAATAAAGCATTTGTGTTACTGCTTGTGCATTTCGCGGTTTGCAAAACTGCCGGTGAAGGAGCTTGCTTGTTGTACACGGTGATATTGTGCATTACTTGTTAGAAATTCGAATAAAAGAAGCGCTCGAAAGTGGATACCCAACACTATCCTCATGCACCACCTGCGAGAGAAATGTTACCTGTTTACAAATGTAGTGGTGGTGCTCTGAATTGTTTGCTTTTGTACCTCTGAGCAGGGCAGAGTTTTGTCTCCCCACCTTTTCGATAATCAAAATAATAATGCATCTAATTTTGGAGTTTGGGTAAATAGGTATACATATATCATGATAGATAATATCATTAAGTGTTTCGTTTCTTTGTCATAATAAGTTTCTTCGTCATTCATTAGATAAATGACATGTTCATCGAACACCTTCTTTGTATTTATTTCCGCTTCTCAAATTGAACTCGGACCTTAAGAGGTAACAATCAGTCACAAATTATGCATGAATATTGTAGTTAATGCCTTTAAGAAACATGTGTTTTTGATATTTGTTAGAATCGCCACAGTAAGGCGATTCTAACAAATATCCAAAACATATGTTCTATCGAAATAAGAACAAAACAATATCTTTCTTAAATATCAATCTGCTCATTAAGTATTCTGTACAACAGCACAATTCATTTAAATGGCAACGTCTTAGGGAAAAATGCTGTCATTGTACGAGGGTTCACTGTACATTTAAAAACTACAGCCCAAATGATTAAATCGGTTCCTTGCATATGCACCTCTTTTACTTTCCCTTCTGGACAAGCGGTGCAAAGTGGAGGGCGTGGGTTGTACAGCCGAATTTTCAGATTTTGACAGTATTAAAATAAGCTTCTGTGTGTATTTATTTCTTCTACCAACATTTTCAGCTGACATCACGAATCTATCTAAATTTGTTTAACACTTAACACATTTCTAACTGCCTATTTTATATTTTGAAAATGTAGAGACTAACATACCGCTTTTATTATTACATATTACGCAGGAATGATTCTTAAATACGTTACATAAATCTGTTAACGTAACAAGACTGTAAAGTTGCACAGGCTGGTCTGGTTTTTCGCTTGGTCTTCAAATCAGAACATATATTTTCTTACTATCAGGCTCATATCGAACTGCACCTCTACTAGGTTGGCTATCACCTGTACCATTACGAAAACAAGCCTATTCAAATATAATGAAAATTTTAGAACCAAAAATGAAAATTTTCAGATAAAAATACTTATATTTTTCATACTTCTTCTCAAAACATAGATTGTTGGTATTTGTAAGAACAGCCTCGGCGGGCGGTTCAAACAAGTACCCACAGTCTATGGTTTTGAGCAGAAATAAGAAAGTAATGAATACCCCTATAAACCTCAGTTTTACTATATAAAAGTGGGGTTTAAGGGGGTCAACATTATATAGGCATGTTTTTGTGCTGCATATAAAGGACTTATTCAGGAGAAGAACTTGATAATATATTGAAATTCTATTAGTCTGGAAAATTTTCCCTATTTCTCCATCAAAACATGTTGTGCGTACTCATTTAAAGCGCCTCGACATATAGCCTGAGATAGATGGAAGAAACAAAAATGACAGGAACATCGTTGATCAAAATATATTTTTCTTGACCGCTGTTTGGTAGTATTATTCGTCCTAGAATTAAATATGTAAAGGTAATATGCCAAGAGCTTCAGGGACAGGGGATCGCGTTACTTTTCCATAGGCTTCCATTAAGCGTTAGCTAAATTTCGACCCTCACAATATTCCATGACTTCCAAAGTTGGTCTCAAATTAAAGTTTAGCTTTAGACTGACAAAATAGATCACAAAAAAAGAAAAGGGTTTATCAACAAGTTTTGGCACTTGTCTGCCTTTGAATGCATGTACCCTCATTTTAGAGGAATGTAAACCACAGAATTTTAATAGCTCTGATTTTTCGACAATGGCACACTAAAATACCATTGGCAAATTTAAAGTTGGTTTGATCTGCAATTAAATGAAATCTTTTTTTGTATGTGTGTGTAAAACTGACAAAAATTAAAATAGACTATATCTAAAATTGTCCAATCTGAGTCAAGTTTTTTTATAAAATATAGCCCTTGGCTCCCGTATACACTTATTACTGATTCCAGTCCGCACAACTCTAATTGGTATCCAGTTCCTTTCATGAAAACATTGTATACATGTATGATTTCAATGAAATTCTGAAGAGTCAGCGAACTCAGTGAAAAACAAAATACAGTGGACTCTGGTTATCTCGACTTCGCTTATCTCGAATCACCGCTTATCTCGACGTGAAAACATGGTCCCAGTTTTAACATAGAACTCTAACAACAGGCAACAAAAATATTGTGGAAAAGAGGAGAAATTGCTCCTTAGGAGCAATTTCTCCTCTTTTCCATAATATTTTCGATATATGAGAGCCCTCATATGTCTAATTTCAGAAGTTAAATTACATATTAATTTGTGAAATGCGGTTGTTCTACTTATACTTTTGCTCAATTCTGCAAATCTGATATGTCGAGGTACGGATATCTCGAAGTATTTCAGAGAGTCTCTTGGGCTTCGAGATAACATAAGTCGACTATATTTTTATTATTTCGTTTATAAACAAAGTGAATAAGAGAACTCAAGAACTGATGCAATCAGATCCAAATCGAACCTCCAATACCAAAGGGAAACACAGAAAAATACAATTAAGCAGACACAAAATGAGCATACGGCCGGTAGAATAAGCAACTCTTTCCTAAAAAGGTAGGGACTCTGTTACCCAAATTTATCTGAATATCGAGGGTTGAGCGCAAGACTGGCGTAAGTCAGATGGTTGTCTTTCCCCAAACCTAATCTCCTCACCATGAAGGCATTATGAAGATTACAACATTTCTTTCTGTAAACAATGCAAATTTAGGTGCCATTGCTCGTAACAGTTCATAATTTTATATATAATTTTTAAATAAAATTGATAATAATATAATTAATAATACCCATGTAACTGATAACACAATTATCTCCTCTAAGTTAACCTGGTTACTAAACCTAGTTAGCAAACTATCTATTTTTGGAATAGTAGATTTTGTTAAACCTTGCGCGGCTACATTTCATTTGGAAAGTGATTACAGATAAACATGAGCCGGGGAACAGCATTTCTACACAGTCGCATGTGCGTCCAGCAAAGACTCAGATCAGCCTGCGCATGCGCGCAGTCTGATCCGAGTCTTCGCTGTCCGCCTGAAGACGCTTTGGATCATTTGCTACCCACAGAGTGCCCTGCAAAAACTCTGATCAGATTGTTCAAATGCGCGGGTTGAATTGAGTCTGTGCTGGGCGCGCAGGCAATCTTGTAGGAAATGCAGTATCCCGGCTCAAACTCAAAAAGAAAATTCATCTCATAAGTAGCTTGGTATCAATATTTAAGCTCACTTGTACAGCCCTTTAAACAAAGTTTCAGTTATCTCGGACCAGCGTTGGGTACATGTATGCTGGCATGCATTTGTAAAGGTTTGCCTTTATGGATATTCCATCCACATACTCTTTAGATACCAGCGTCCACCACATACGTCTAGTAACGTATATTTATGCTAGTGATCTGAAAAGTTCATGCCAGAGCGGAGAATCGGATTTGCAATCCCCGTGGTTCCAAGTCAGACATTTTACATGTAACCAGCAGACAAGCAATGCCACCGAACTTCTAATTAGAATTATAGTTACATTTAATAGGATCAATTATACAATGTACATGCAACATAATCGCGTCAATCATTGTCAGGTGAACATAACGGTTTTGTGTTTCGATGTTGCGTGTAGGTCTTGACGCTTACAAATGCAGCATGCTTAGTAACAAATTTAGCAGACAACATCCTGAAATATTTATCTTATTTTTTCCAGAAAATCGACTTTGACATTCCATGCAAATTGTCTCCTTTTGGAGACAATTTGCATGGAATGTCAAAGTCTATTTTGTGGAAACAATAGGAACAATATCATCAAGTTTTCTTTTTTCCAAATTTACCAAAAGAGTGGTAAAGTGTAACTAATCTTACAGAACATCCTAAACAAACCTTGAATACTGCAATTAGCTTACAGTTTCCGACAGACATTGGTCTAGATAGGCTGCAACGTGAGTAAATGCACATTTGGATATGTGCGCCCAAAGAAGACACAGGACAGTAGACAACAGCTCGCGTATTCGCGAAAATATGCGACAACAGCCCGCATATTCGCGAAAATATGCGACAACAGCCCGCGTATTCGCAAAAATATGCGAAGATACCCAGGAAACGCCACAATCACGAGGTATTAAAGAAGAGTAGACGAGGAACAAACAAGGCATCACCAACGCCACATACCATCGGCGCACAAACATTTCGAAAACACGCGTATTCAAATATATTGAAAATTTCCAAGAACTAAAAGTTTCCGGATAAAAATTCTAATACTTTTCATACCTCTGCTCAAAACAGATTGTGGTTACTCGTTAGAACCGCCTCGGCGAGTCCTCTACCTCATATGTGAAACCTCATAGTGAAACACATATAACAGCAAACACTGGAAAAAAAAACATCATGAAAACAGACCCATATAATTTTGGCCCCCTTAAACCCCACTTTTATATAGTAAAATTGGCGTTTACAGGGTTATACTTTTTTCTTATTTCTGCTCAAAAATATAGATTGTGGGTACTTTTATGTAGTAAAATTGGCGTTTACAGAGTTATACTTTTTTTCTTATTTCTGCTCCAAAACATAGATTGTGGGTACTTTTATGTAGTAAAATTGGCGTTTACAGGGTTATATTTTTTTTCTTATTTCTGCTCAAAATCATAGATTGTGGGTACTCGTTAGAACCGCTTCGCCAGGCGGTTCTAACGAGTACCCACAATCTATGTTTTTGAGCAGAAATATGAAAAATATCAGAATTTTTATTTGAAAACTTTCAGTTTTTGGTAGTGAACTTTTCAATATATTATAATAGGCGTGTTTTCGCAATGCAAACAAAGGGCTCAATGGCGATCTGAAGCCAGAACAAAAGAAACCACAAACAGGTCTATTACTCTGATCATTATTCGATGGACCCTCTGTGCTAGTCCAGAACATGTATCTAAGGTTTCTTTCGGTGGACACTGACAGCAGTTTCGTACAGTTCTCGAAGTTTTCAAAGAAAAATGTATGAATATTTTCGACTTTAATCATGTTAACAAGATGATTACAAATGTACATAAAAGTAAGGATAACCTAAGTCAGAAAATTAATGAGACATTACGCGCAAGAAAAACAAAAATAGTTGCTTCTTAATTGCACACTAAAAACAGTTATCAACGGAACGAAATATAGTTTAAACATGATAATAGAACACAGCATATAGATCTTTGGTTTCACCCTTTCATCCCTGAGTTTCTGATTTGAACTTTTCCATCCTTGAATTTGAATACGTTCATTAAAGCAAATAGGGGTTCAGTCTAAAATCAAAAACAGAATGGCAAACAGTATAGATACTGACTAGACGACTGTTCGATTTGTATCTACACTGTTAGCAAAGGTATATGGTTTGGTTTACAAGGTTGAAAGAGTTAGTTCGACAAAGGTCAAGGCTGAATAAAGGGGACAAGTTGACATGTGTCTAAAATTGCTGGTCAAGTGTTTCAAAAGTCGATATTGACCCAATCATCACCTGCTGTCTGATTATTGTCAGTTTTATTAGCAGCTGGAATCGGGTGTTAATGAAATTTACGTGATACAGAATGATGAATGTCATATTTACGTCAAACATTGTGACGTATTAACTCATCATCACACTTGTCTTGAGATTTGAATAAGTCTATTTGGAAAACTTGATGAGGTGCCAAGTGCTATGAAAGAAAGGCAAAAACTGTATACAATAACCCTGAGATCAAACTGCTTCTAACGGGAAAGCACTTACAGGTCACAGTTGCCCACGGTTCTTTAACCCTTGTCATGCTGAATAAATTAAGATGCCATACCCACTTCTAATTTCCAGCCAATCAGATTACTTGATCCGAGTTTTTGATAGAAATTCACATATTTAATGACAAACTGTGCAGATCCAGATCAGTTGACTTCTTCAGAAGCCAACTGATCTGGATCTACACTGTTTGCTAAGACAGGTCGTGTTCAGCAAGAGAAGGGTTAATTTTGTATTGAAACTCTGTTGCTTTCCTGGAAGAAACTGATCATTGGCGTTATATAACGTTAAATATACAAGTAATCACGAAAACACGCCTACAAAATTTTGGCCCCGTAAAACCCCACTTTTATACAGTAAAACTGGGGTTAACAGGGGTATACATTACTTTTCTTATTTTGCTAAAAACCATAGATTATGGGTACTCGTTAGAACCGCCTCGCCGAGGTGGTTCTAACGAGTACCCACAATCTATTTTTTTTTTTAGCAAAATAAGAAAAATATCAGAGTTTTTATCTGAAAATTTACCTTTTTCGGTGGTAAAATTTTCAATATATTTGAATAAGCGTGTTTTCGCAATGTGATGACAGGCTGAGCACCTATATGAAGATTCCGAAAGGGATCGTTTTATCTCGGACTTCACAGTTTGCTTAGACTTGTCTGTCCGAATATGCCGGGTATATAAGACAACCAAACTTTTTAACCAAAGCAGATACTTTTAGCCCTCTTTAGTTTCAACCCAAAAGGAGGATTTGAAAAAGTACCCGACAGATGTTTATACGGGGAATGTTTGTATAAGTATAAATAAACAAATAAAATAATCAATTTGGCTAAGCCAAGAAAAAAAATAATTTAACCCATTGTATTCTGGAGACCCCTAAAAGGGTAACTGGCAAACTGTGCAGACCCAGATCAGATGCCGCGAAACGAGGCATCTGATCAGGGTCTCCACTGTTTGCAAATAGTTTAGCCATTTTTTCTCTAGGAATATCTAAATCTCATAGCCGGACATACGTAAAATTGATATTGGACTCTTCCAATATATTGCGTGGGGGAGTCTATTCAGTCTACAATGGGTTAAGCGGAATGGATACACTTTCAAGTGAAGCAACTGTATCTAAATTATTTGCCTCCTTTCAGAAGCGTGTCGTAGTCTAGACACACCTGAGGATCCCACTGAGAGCAAAGTCTTCCATTTTTTTAGTACAGCCTTTTTCACAAAGGGTTTGTTGCGAAGGAAAGCAAACAGAAAGTCACAAAAACTTGTATCCCTTGCAAAAATGGCGGAAAATCAAGCGTGTATCCAGTCTACTTAAACCTTGTCATGCTGAATAAATTAAGATGCCACGCCCACTGCTCATTTTCAGCCAATCAGTCTACTTGATCCGGGATGTTGATATAAATTCAAATACTGAATGACAAACAGTGCAGATCAAGATCAGTTGGCGTCTTCTTGTTTGCAAAGGCAGGGCATATCCGGGTTCAGCAGGACAAGGGTTAAGATATTTGCGATACTGTGAGAAAACAAAAAGAAAATAACACCTATTACGAGAATAACAACAGGCGAAATGTGTCTTGCTAGTCATAATTTTGCTTCTAATCATATATTTTAGAAAAAAAAGAGCGCACAAAACCACACAAATGTTGTACATATGGGAAATAATGAAGTAAACCATGGCAATAAGCCCAGACTGAAAATTACATATCTTCTCTCACAGTATTGGCAGTTTTACATATTTAACCCAGTTTAGTCTGGAGACCCCCCGCCCCCTCAAAACGGTGATTGGGAAACAGTGTAGACCCAGATCAGACGCCGCATGCGGCGTCTGATCAGGGTCTCCACTGTTTTCATTTATTTTTCTCTTTTTTCCCTAGCAATACATAAATCACATTCCTAAAACTGAAATTCGACTTTTCAAATATATAGTATGGGGAGTTTATTCAATCTAAACTGGGTTAAGTACTATCCTCTTATCTAAAACATACTTAAACAGTACTTACTTGCATCTCCCTCCATTCGAGCACTGATTGATGTCATTATCCGGGTCACAATAGGGACCATACTGACACTGGTCGCCAAAGAATTCTTCAAAGCATTCACACTGATATTTTGAAAAATCACTTGACACAATACAGTCCCCTAAATAAGAACATTCCTTCACTGAGCAAGTGTGTTTAGTTACGTCTGTTGATTTATCCACAATTTCGTAGGTAATATTAAATCCATGAACGTCAAGCAAACTGTCAGCTACACGTAAATGACGGTTACCAATCGATTCAACGTCTAATTCAATCAAAACAAAAGGTTTATACGCTGCTAGGGATAATAAGTCATGTTGATATGAAATACGGCCAAGATCGTGTCCACTTATGTCTCTCGACTTGTCCGGAAAATGATCATATTCGGTCATATAAAACGAATCTTTCATATAAAACTGTGTAAAATATATGATAATTTTCTTTTCAGGAGAAGCATGGATCAGCCATTCGCAATAAATCGGGGTTGGATAAGGACCAGGGAAATTTGGAGTATGTATGACCCCTCTAGGTGCCTCATAGACGCCGCCACAGTTTTGATACAACGCACCAGTTCCGTCGCCCTGACATGTTGATACTAGAACGCAGAGAAGAACTAGGAAATTCCTCCAGTAAAGACCTATATCCACCATTTGAAGAGGATTTATGTCAGTCCAAAAATGCATTTAATCCTGATATGTCGATAAAATGCAGACTTGTTCAGGGTTTCCCTGTAGTCTTCCGTTTAACCTGGAAAATAGATATAAAAATTGTAATAGCTGTATTTATACAAAGTAATATCTTAAGGTAAATACGAAACACAAAAACAACAAAAAGCACCCTCTCGTTGATATGACTCTAATGAGTATACAAAACATACATGTTGGTGGCAAATAAAAAGCAAAAAAAAAAAAAAAAAAAAAAAAACAATCAGAAAACAAAAACACAAAAACGTCTCAGACTGAACCTACTGTTTTGTTTGACGTTTTATTCATCACGAAAACATACCTATATAATTTTGACCCTCTTAAACCCCACTTTTATACACTAAAACTGGGGTTTACAGGGGTATACATTATTTTTCTTATTTCTGCTTAAAACATAGATTATGGGTACTCGTTAGAACCGCCTCGGCGAGGCGGTTCTAACGAGTACCCACAATCTATGTTTTGAGCAGAAATATGAAAAATATTAGAATTTTTGATCTGAACATTTTCATCTTTTTGTTGGTAAAATGTTCAGTATGTTTTGATAGGCGTGTTTTCGTAATGACTTTAACATACATGTACAAATCGAGCCTCTACATAAGAAAATTTACCTTATGGCATGTACCAAGCAAAGACTGCGAATCCGCGCAGTTTTATCAGTCTTCACTGTCCTCATACATTGTACCAGCTAGCATTCCGCATAGATCTAAATTGGACCGTTACATGTATCGGCTCTACAGGATTCCTTTTGGGCGATAACGGTCCGCTATAAATTTAAGTAGAATGCTGGCTGGAATGTAGATATCCTTGGTTACTTTCCTGCCGATACAGAGTGTTTAGCTAAGACACTGACAAGACTGCGCGGAAAGAGAGCCTAGTTAGATTGAGCGGAATTTAAAGAGTGAGCTTGGTCTTTGCTTTTCCCATACGATATACATAAAATTTCCTTTTTTTTCCATTTACGTCCCAACGGTAAACAACAGTCGATTGATGGAAGTAGATCCGGCTTTCCTCGTGACGTGTTAATTGTGTAACCGGACAGACAAATAAACATATGAATGTATGTTTTATGTCATGAAGTGGTAAACACATCGTAACAAACAGACAGGTCTGAGCAAACACTGTAGACTCAGATCAGACGCCGCAGAATGCGGCGTCTGATCAGGGTCTACACTGTTTGCCACTCATCCAGCAGTTTTTGGACGCATCAGTTGGATCTCAAATGGACTTGCTAGTATGGATGGAGATAAAGTGTCCCAATATTAAACTTAGTATACATACAGTTATAAAAAAGACTCATCACTCAAAAGATGCTTTAAGGCCTTATCCAAAAGCCGGAAGTCCGCTCAGCCTTCCCACCCGCACAGCCTGCCCAGGATCTTCTATTTTTCCTCAGAAGATTTGTTTCTCCTTCAGGTGAACAGCTGAGAACTAGGCAAGTTTGCGCGAATGTACACGCTGTGCTTTGGCATTCACTATTCGCTGATAAACTAATTTTCTCTTGTGCGTGGCGGGACTAGTGTAATTTCATATCCGCAATGATCGTTCATAGGAAAGAAAACGCCAGAGCTCTAGATAAATGCGTACTTCAAGATATGTTTTCTTGATTCTATTTTTTCTTAATCTAAACATGTTCGAACATCATGCATTTTGGGGGTATCCATGAGAATCCCGAGTCACTGAAATTCTACTTGGACGGTCCGTGCAGAGGGGGTTCAATTGAGGAGGGGGAGAGTGCAGTGAACACCCTCCCCCACCCCGCCCTCCACACCCCCTACCAGGCCAGAAATCTTTGTGTTTTTTTATGAGAAATTTGTAAAAATTAAAACAATCATTTTTGCCTAAAACTTCAAATCGGAACCCCTTTCCCGAAATCCCAGATCCAGTCCTGTTCTAAATACTTTTGGAATACCGTATTGTAGATAATCAGATACGTACTATGACTGCTTATATTACATGTGCATATACAGTTTACTGTACTAATCAGGCTAATTGACTACTTGTACTATGATATATGACTAAGTGATGATGAACGACTGGCAAACAGTGTAGGTCCTAAACTACTCCTTCTGGAGCATTTTGATCTGGATCTACACTGTGTGTTCATCTATGTTTAAAAGGAGTTCATTTCAAACACTGCATGGTTATACAATTCCATAAAATGAGTAAGAAACTATCAATAATTCAAACTTGGCAACGAATATTTGCTTATCTACTCGTAAGACACGGGTGAACCTTTAAATGATTTAAATATTACATTACATAAAGTATACACGGCAGACAAAATTGCATTAGCAGCATTCATTACCATAAATGTTCGGACAGACAGACATGCGCAAACAGTATAGACCGAGATCAGACGTCGCGGAACGCGGCGTCTGATCTCGGTCTATACTGTTTGCCACTCCTCTAGCGATTTTCAAACATATTAACAGACAGTAAAATGGAATAGTTCAAATTTTAGGAGCGGTACGGTAAAGAATTATGATGTCCGAATATTTAGGGTAAATACAGTAGAAATATACAATATACACTCACAGTATTAACAATGATAAGAACATCCTGAAAACACTACTTTCTCGATTGCTGCTAGTATAATAACTGACTAAGGTGTGCTACTAAAATTCCGCTTAGTAACTACAGTACCAGGTTTCATCGATTTGTGACTGCTGCATTCAACAGACAGCGAATAGAATACAAATATTCCGAACTTTATGCGCAAAGTGAGAAAGTGTCACTCACGTTGCGTAAAGGTTATATGACTAGAGTTCCCAGTGGCGTAGCCGGCAAACTCTTGAAAATGTATGCCTGGAAGCTCTTCTAAATTAGGGGCTACTCTTAAAGGAAAGAATTTGCTCCCAGAGGGAGCAAATTCTTTCCTTTAAGAAAAGCCTCTAGTGTAAAGAACAAAATGTTTTATATAAATGTCACTTTCTTGTAAAAAATGTGTCATACGCACGGTACGCACCTGCTCATTTGCGTAATGTGCGTAACGCCTATGGTTCTGTGGTACCATATTTTACCCAAAGTATTGGAACACCTTCATTTACTAACATACTTGTCCTAAAGTTTAAAATAAGTTTGTTTTACTACCTTTTGATGTGTCTAAATATTGCTGAGTGGCTAACAGTGTAGACCCTGAACAGACGCTGCGTCATGCGGTGTCTGATCTGAGTCTACATACACACAACTGTCTTTCCCACTACTTAGGGTTCTTACCTGTGTCTGGGTCTCACTACCTCTTTCTGAGTTTTATTATTATTTGACATAAAATATGTTTAATCAAAGCACTGATTGGGGGTTTGTCTGAAATTCTTTAGGCCTCTAGAACTGATTGGGATTTACACTGGAAACGTAACGGTACTCGATAGCCCCTGTTTGAGCCTTTTTGCTGTTCAGTAAGACCGGGCTCGGGTTACACATTTTACCAAACGTTGTAGATTTGGCGCATTTTACTGGCGTTGTAGATTTGGCGCATTTTTCATCTTCATCCTCCAATGTTGTACTCAGTATAACTAAAATCTTTTTTCTTAAAAAGTTGAAAGTTTTCTTTGGTTTTGTTATTTTAATTGTTATATCTACATTACAAAAACATGCCTATTCTAATTCACTGAAAATTTTACCACCCAAAAAATGAAAAATTTCAGATAAAATATTCTGATAATTTTCATATTTCTGCTCAAAACATAGATTATGGGTACTCGTTAGACCCACCTCAGCGAGGCGGTTCTAACGAGTACCCACAATCTATGTTTTTGAGCAGATATAAAGGAAATAATGTATACCCCTGTAAACCCCAGTTTTACTATATAAAAGTGGGGTTTAAGGGGGTCAAAATTATATAGGCATGTTTTCGTGATGATAAGCATCATAGTATATAAGGCTTATATGTTTGAATGCTGAATTTAGCGTTATCCGCGTTAGCAGGGAACTATTTGTTAGGTAGTTATTAGGTTGATAGTAACAGGAAATCTGATGGAGTTTATCAACCGCCCAAAAATCGAAGCGTGATTAGCAAACAATGCACATCCTATTCAGACACCGCGTTCTGATACGAGTGGTAAACAGTGGAGACCCTAATCAAACGCCGCATTCCCGTTCTGTGGCGTCTAATAAAGGCCTATGCTCATTACGAAAACATGCCTATTCAAATGTACTGAAACTTTTACCACCAAAAAATGAAAATTTTCAGATAAAAAATCCTGATTTTTTTTCTTATTTCTGCTTTCGTGGAGGCGGTTCTAACGAGTACCCACAATCTATGTTTTGAGCAGAAATAAGAAAAATAATGCATACCCCTGTAAACCCCAGTTTTACTATATAAAAGTGGGGTTTAAGGGGGTCAAAACTTTATAGGCATGTTTTCGTGATGTGTTTGCAAAGTACTTAGTGTAAATAGTGTATATGAATGAATATTGGGTGTTTTATGATCATGAGATTGGGTGTCGTTTGTGCTTATGTTATTGTTAACGGAAAGAAAACGTGAAATTTGATAGAGTGCGATGGTTTTGGTTTCGAACACTCACGGTGAAAATTTGTGACAAAGAATATGTGAACATTGTCCATATCACATACGTGGACAACGTAAATTCAGATCAGCAATGCGCATTCGTACAGCCTGATCAGAGCCTTCTTTATGCGCTTATAGTACAATGTATATGTATCTGTGGGTATCATGCTGAAACTACAGTCGACTCTCGTTATCTCGAATTCCAAGGGACTCACTGAAACACTTCGAGATATCCGTACCTCGACATATCAGAGTTGAGAGAGTGAGGAAAATAATAAATTGATCAGCCGCATTTAACAAATGAATATGTAATTTGACTCCTGAAGTTAGAAATATATATATAAAATAATGTGGAAAAGAGGAGAAATTGCTCCTTAGGAGCAATTTCTCCTCTTTTCCACATTATTTTGTTACCTGTTGTCATAGTTTCATGTTAAAACAGGGATCAGATTTTCACTTCGAGATAAGCGGTAATTCGAAATAAGCGAGTTAGAGATAACGAGGTTCGACTGTATATTGCTAAACAGAGAAGGGCGTGGTCAGATTGTGCCGATGTTCAAGCTTATCTGGCCCTGCGCTGTTCGATACAGCATTTTAGATCCTTTACTACAACTGATCAATATGTTTGACGTTTATACTACTGTCTTTCGACACCTCCCTGAGGCCTTTGTTTCCAATTCAGTGTAACAAAAAACAAAACAAAAAAAAAAAAAAAAAAAAAAAAAAAAAAAAAACATGAATTTACAACATTCAATGTGATGTTTCAGACAAAAGAAAGCGTGATTTCAAAAAGAGATTTAAAAATAAAACGCAATAAATGAACAAAAGGCTAAGATGGCCCTGTATCGCTCACCTGAATATCTGACAAGTTTCGAGTCAATGGCCTTGCGGTTCAAGAGGAGAAGTGCAATATAGATTTCGAAGATCGACCATCTTGGATTTCCAATCAGAACGATTTTGATGTACAAGTCACCTCGATACTTCCAATGAGCTTTCAATCAAGTAGTCATTTGGTGCAGGAGACAAAATTCAAAATAGAATTTCAACATGGCAGCTTGAGCGACCATCTTGGATTTCCGATCGAAACAATTTCACTTATTTTGAGCAACTAGTCACCCCGATACTTGTTGGCGTTTCGAGTCAATTGGCCTTTCTGGTCAGGAGAAGAAGTTCAAAACACGTTTCCAAGATGACGACTGTGGCGGCCATCTAGGATTGTCGATCAGAACAATTTAGTTATTTTGATCTACAAGTCACTAAAATACTTCCTACTAAGTTTCAATTCAGTTGGCATTTGGCTCAGGACAAAACAGGGCCCAGTTGTTCAAAGCGTCGTTAGCTTAACGAGCTCTTTAAGGGTCATTTCGTTAACTGTTTTAGCAGATTCAATACACAATATTCTGATATTTTTTGCTGAAAAAATGTGAGTAGCTTTTGCACTGCAAAAGCTACTCACATTTTTTCAGCCAAAAATTTCAGCATATTTGAGTATCACTCGATTAAAATTTTAACGAATCGTTAACTAATGACATCGTTAGCTTTGAACAACTGGGCCCAGATTTTCAAGATGGCGGCTTTGGCAGCCATTTTGGAATTCCAATCGAAATGATTTAGCGATTTTAAAAGTCACCCCGATACTTTCTACCCAGTTTCAAGTCAATTGGCCTTTCAGTTTAGGAGTAGAAGCGCAAAATATATTTTGAAGATGGCGACTATGGCGGCAATCTTGGATTTCCGATCGGAATTATTTTGTTTGTGTTGAGGTTTTACGGCCCAGTCAACCCAATGGGGTCATGTCGAGCGCGGTCAGTTTACCTAACCACAAGTTTACTGGGTAGGCTTAGTCCTCTAAGCGGTTAATCAGTATTGTGCACATTCTTTCGCCAGAAACTGACAACTGCCTTTCTTGAATCAGCGGAAGGGAGAGAATGACCGTAGAAAATATTTCATGATCAATCTCCACGAAAGAATGTTGCCGACCTCGGCGGATCGGAATTATTTTAGCCATTGTTAATCTACAAGTCATCCTGATACATTCTACCAGGTTTCGAGTCAGCTGGCCGAGGTATGTAGAAGGATTGGTCTTTTGGGCGGAATCATAGAGGGACACATACAGTGTATACACAATTCCCAGCACAGACTTTATGAAATATGTGTTTCTCAAATACTTTTGCGTTGTGAATAGCAATGTGCAATGGAATTTGTGAGACACATAGACACACAGCAAACAATTCATTGTGTACGGATTATAGGTTTCCCAAATGCCTTGCGTTTTAATTTTGTATATGTGAAACACATACACACAATCCCCAACAATTCACTGTTTGTGAAATATGTTTCTCTTAAATACCTTTGCGTTGTACATTTTGTATTTGTGAGACATGATTATACGAGTATACGTATACACACTACCCAACATTTTCCTGATTATGAAACGTGTTGTCTCTCAAATACCTTTGCGTTGTACCTTTGCATATACGTATACATGCCACCTAACGATTGACAATTTATAAAATATGTGTCTTTCAGATACCATTGAGTTGTACGTCTATATTTTTGAGAAACATATACGTATACATAACACCCAACAATTCGCTGTTTATGAAATACATGTACGCGTCTCTCAAATATCGGACGGTTTAAATGATGAAGTATGCCTGTCTCAAATACATGTACCTATGTGCTACATACAAACTGTCGTGACAATTACATCATTACATCTGTAAAAAGGTGAAAGTGATTCTTAATAAGCATTCGTCTGGGAGGCAGAAAATTAAGAACATATCTATGTAAAATGTACGATTCCTAATCAATTTAAGCAATAAAAAGGGACATTGACAAACAGTGCAGGACCAGATCAGACGCCGCATAATGCGGCGTCTGATCAGGTTCTACACTGTTTGCAATAAATTCAGATAATTCAACAAAACATTATGATAAAAACAAGTCAGGCGCACCTTATATAGGAAATGGACCTATCTGTCCAAATAGCCATGGTAAAAGAGTCCATTCGGCATGGATAGAATGTAGGTTGATTAAATATAAGTACAGATAAGCAATACTGACATATTATTCTCTATTTCTCCCAAAAAAAAAACAAACAAAAAAAAAAAAAAAAAAAAAACATATGTTATGGGTACTCTGCGAGAAGCCTCTTATGAGTACCCACAACATATGTTCTTTTAGAGAAATAATAAAAATAATCTATCTTGACGGCCTTTTTTATCTATAGCGTTGTAAGTCACGACATTTTCATGACATATTATGGGAAATGAGGAAGGTTTTGAAAACTTAACACATTAAGACAGGCTTGTGCAGGAAAATAATTTGCTAGAAACAAACAAAACAATTAAAAAGCTGGTTAAATCACTATAAAATTCTGAACAAAAAAAAAAATCTTCTTGTAATACAAACTCCAACATACTCATATTTTCATTGTATATTCTGGTGGAGCATGGTGGTACACAATATACAGACTTGTTAACATAATGAATGAATGACCAGTCATTCAGCACGCCAAAAGCAAACAGACATATAGATTCTAATGTGAGCAATCACGAAAACATACCTACATAATTTTGATCCCCTTAAACCCCACTTTTATACAGTAAAACTGGGGCTTACAGGGGTATACAATATTTTTTTTATTTCTGCTCAAAAACATAGATTGTGGGTACTCGTTAGAACGGCCTCGACGAGGCGGTTCTAACGAGTACCCACAATCTATGTTTTGAGCAGAAATTTGAAAAATATCAGAATTTTTATCTGAAAACTTTCAGTTTTTAGCGGTGATTTTTTTTATATATTTGAATAGGCGTGTTTTCGTATTAATGTATATAGAACTCCCACAGAGGAATAAGTGATCAGTCAGTTATTCAGAAGGCCAAAAGCAAATAGACACATAGATTATAAAAGGAATTCCCTTTGTGAGCAATGCATCTCACGAAAACAGTTATACAGTGAAACTGGGGTTTACAGGAGTATGCATTATTTTTCTTATTTCTGCTCAAAAACATAGATAGTGGGTACTCGTTAGAATCGCCTCGTCGAGGCGGCTCTAACGAGTACCACAATCTATGTTTTGAGCAGAAATATGAAAAATATAAGATTTTTTCTCTGAAAACTTTCAGTTTTTGGTGGTGAAATTTTCAATAAATTTGAATAGGCATGTTTTCGTAATGGAACAGACTCACAAAACTGTATGTCAAGTTTTCTGGGCCAGGCTAGCGAGTACTGGCCATTAAGACCTTACTCGAGTGACCCTCACAAATTTTCATAAATTCTTTACTAGGCTCAGTGACCAGACAATACGATCTGCAATATTGTGAAGTATACATGGAGGGATGTTTTACAGCCGCCATACGCACTAAAAATCCAGTACTGTATCGCTACGGTGTAGCAAGTAATGCGACCATAACTGTACACAACTGTCTTCCAAAATAAAGCAAATGCGTAGCGCTTTCCATTAAGTGTGTTATAAAGCTCTCTTGAGAACATCTGACTTCTCATCAATATTATTATTTCGTAATCTATTCATCTCGCTCTTCATCTGTCACAATTTCCCTAAGCTCTCGACTATTCATCACGAAAACATGCCTATATAATTTTGACCCCCTTAAACCCCACTTTTATATAGTGAAACTGGGGTTTACAGGGGTATACATTATTTTTCTTATTTATGCTCAAATACATAGATTGTGGGTACTCGTTAGAACCGCTTCGGCGAGGCGGTTCTAACGAGTACCCACAATCTATGTTTAGAGCAGATATATGAAAAATATCAGAGTTTTTTTTTCTGAAAATTTTCAGTTTTTGGAGGTGAAATTTTCTATATATTTGAATAGGCGTGTTTTCGTAATGCAAACACGTGCAAATGTGCCGAGAGGAATTCGCCTTCGTATTTACTTTATGTCACGATGGTCCGTTGTTCTTTTCTATTCTATACGTAGACGCCGCTATTAGACTATTAGCTATTAGAGTGCCAATATGAAAATATATTTGCGGGATACCACAGGGTCTAAACAGTTTACATCCGTCCAGCAGTTGTGAGATATATCAACATATAGTTAATGGACTTGTTCAAATTTTAAATTACATATGATAAGGAGTTAAGGTGTCTTGCACACAAATCCCCTCGCCCTCCTTAAAAAGGATGTACTCTACAAAGAAATAATTTGCTCCCGGAAGGTCTACTCTAGAAAGAAAGAATTTGCTCCCGGGAGCAAATTCCTTCCTTGTTGAGAAGACCTCTTTTCATAAAGAGACAAAAAAAATTTTGACATTGTTAACTACCCTGAAAGAGGTTCTGTTCCCCTTAAAATGCAAGCAAACAAACAAACAAAACATGAGACCCTTTTTAGACTACTCGGATGTTGTACATTGTAGGCGCCACTAGATCTTGGCTACGAACACATTTTTGCTGCTCTGCAACTCCTTAGTTACTAATTAATCCATAAAGCTTTTTTTACTTCATTTTTATCAGCGTTACCATCCCTGCAATTAGCCAGCCTGCTATCTTTTGAAGTTTGTCTCCATAATTTGCAAATTCTGCATTTTTGTGTTAAATTGCAACTGTTCGATGCGCGAAAATTCGCATCACGAAAACATACCTATATAATTTTGACCCCCTTAAAGCCCGCTTTTATATAATAAAACTGGGGTATACATTATTTTTCTTATTTCCGCTCAAAAACATTAATTGTGGTACACGTTAGAAGCGCCTCGCCGAGGCGGTTCTAACGAGTACCCACAATCTATGTTTTGAGCAAAAATATGAAATAATATCAGAGCTTTTTATCTGAAAATTTTCAGTTTTGGGAGGTGAAATTTTCTATACATTTGAATAGGTGTGTTTTCGTAATGGGTTAATACAGTCGATTCTCGTTATCGCGAAGTCCAAGGGACTTTCTGAAATACTTCGAGATATCCGTACCTCGACATGATTTAGATCTATCAGAATTGAGGAACAAATAAATCGAACAACCATATTTCATAAATGAATGTGTAATTTGACTTCTGAAATAAGAGGTATATTTAAAATATGTGGAAAGGAGGAAAAATTGCTCCTTAGGAGCAATTTTTCCTCCTTTCCACAATAGTTTATTACCTGTTGTTAGATTTCCATATTAAAACAGGGACCAGCTTTTCACTTCGAGATAAGCGGTTATTCGAGATAAGCGAAGTCGAGATAACGAGAGTCGCCTGTATCTAAAAACATCTGATGACAAAAGATGGATGCTAATTCTGTGAAGCCATAACAGACGGTAGGATGTAATATTATTCTGTTACGAAATATTGTCTCGATCAAATCATAAATAAAATCTGAAAGGATCGACTTTTGAGAACAATGAACATCCACTAAAGTGAAAACAACAAAAAAATGGTTTTCAGGATCAGACAAGTCGTAAGCATGTTTTGGTATAATTTCTTTGACAAAGTAACATGGCTGTATTCAAGGTTGTCGAACTCGTTTCCATCATAATTTCGGGCACCCCCGCCCCATCCCTATCTCCTATAAGGAAGAGTGTTGAATTGCGGGTCTGTCCGATTTCTGAATGACGCATTTCTTTTTGTGGTTGTATTTAAAACCTCAGTTACAGTTTAAGAAACTTGTTATAGTTTAACCCACTGTAGTATGGAAACCCCTAAAAAGGCAATTGGCAAACAGTGCAGACCGGGATCAGACACCGCAGAATGCGGTCTCTGATCAGGGTTTCACTGTTTGCAAATAGTTTTATCATTTTTCTCTAAGGATATCTAAATCACATAGCCTGACATACCTCAAATCGATATTAGAATCTTCCAATATATATATATATATATATATATATATATATATATATATATATATATATATATATATTGTGGGATAGTTCATTCAGTTTACAAAGGGTTAAACTGCCCGCCGAAATGGGTTGGAGCCACAGGTCAGTTGCCGCTAATCCAGCAGCTTTTTAGACACATCAACAGGTAGTAAAATGGAGTTGTTATAATTTTAGAATAAACATGGTAAGGATTTAATGTGCTCCAATATTTAGATTTAATAAAGCAGTCTGCAGTATTCTTCCTGTTACAAATTTGTGATACACTCTGTCTGTTGTTTCCGTACAACGACATTACAGCATTTACTTAATTGGTTTCCTTCCCGTCGAATTCATAGAAAAATCGTAAACTTACTTTTCTAGTTAATTACTAATTTCATTACATGTATATATATGACTTGTTACCGCATGTGTATTTTCATTGTAAATGTCAACGAGCATTTCGCTTCAGCTTTCGTTCAAATCCTTTCGTTTATCAAATGTGTGTGTGTGTGTGTGTGTGTGTGTGTGTGTGTGTCAGACCATGCTTCCGAGCAGTCTGATCAGGGTTTTCTCTGTTCATCCTCGTATTCTATCTGGCTGCGTGTTCGTTGCCTGCCTATGCAATAATAACATATTTTTGTCTTGTTAAAACTCATATACAATATCGAAACTCGACTTACCGTAACAATAGACAGGCTGAGCAAAATTTGCGTGGACTACGCTGACTGCAACTTCTCCAGCAAATTTTAGACGCATCAACATTTAGCAAAAGAGACTTGTTCAAATTCTATAAAGCACTTGAGGTGTCCCAATATTTAGATTTAATAAGGTAGTCTTGAACCGACTTCAACTTGAACTTGAAGGTGAGTATAAGTTGAGAAAATGAGAGAATACTGAAAAGTTGTTTCATTGACTACTTGAGTACTGAAAGTAAAATTTTGCCCTTATAGTAACATAGGCAGAGGAAACTTCCCAGTACTGAACTCAGTATCAATTATGAGAACTTTCATCAAGGAACATGCCTAAAACAAGAAGTCCTATAAAAGAAATCTAGCTATTAACTGAAGCCTAATAAGAGTTTATGTATTTGCTGTTCATATCCCAATGTGAATTTAGAGTATATACATGTATACAGCGTTTAATCAGCAGGTTCTATTCTGTCAGCAGCAGCCCGTGCATGCAGTCATCTGCTTTGCGTAATGCATACATACACACGGCATTGTACTTCATTAATTTCAACTCATTTCTCGAATGGAATTCTCCAAAGAAGAATGTTCTTAACCTATTATGGTCTGATCAGAGTCTACACTCTTTGCATTAACTACAGGGATTTCCATAAAACAAAATAGTAAGGAAAACTGACCAGACGCCCTGGCCCAGAGGATATAAAACTTTTTTCATGCTCAACTCAGCTGAGCATGAAATTTGTCCTGCTAATAAATCTCAAATTACTAACAATTTCATACTCTTCCTCGCAAAACATAGCTGAGCATGAAACTTTCTCTGCTAATATGAAAATGCCAACTATTGTTGGCATTTTCATATTTATTAGCAGAAACATTTCATGCTCAGTTGAGTTGAGCATGAAAAAAAATATAACCTTGTTAGAAGAGTCCACTCGACATTAATGGGTTGGTTAACCATTAGTTAACTTTGGGAGTCAGCTGTATATAGTCGGGTTTCTCAGTTCCTGTATCTTGCAAAAAACTTAACCCTACAATCGGAAAGATATACGGCGGAATTTTTGTATAAATAAAGATTGTATATGGGTTCATACAAAACGGCTGTATAGCAATGCGAAACTAATTGCATTTTTTTGAGAAACGCGTGCATTTTGCATACTACTGGTTAAGAGTTTTTTTCAAGCAACTCTAAGTGCTATTAAGCGTATAGTACACATGTATATACTACATGTAACAGGTAAAATAACGGAACCTCCAATATTTAGCAGAAAAGAAATTAGATAGTATGTTGTTTAAACGAGATCTTTGTGTTGAAAAAAAAAAAAAGAACAAACAAAAAACAAACAAAAAAAACGACATAATGAGTCGTTAAAACAAGATTAAAGTTGTAACAGTTTTATTTTCCATTCTGTTTCCTTGGTTTAGCTTTCTGTCGTATATTTAGCAGAAAAGAACTCAAAACAATAAAATGCAGAACGGAAATTAAAACAAAACTTAGACATTTCATTTTCAGATATTTAGCACAAAAGAAACTCAAACAATAAAAACAGAACGGAAATCAAAACAAAAAAATAGAATGGAAATTAAACATAATAAGTTGATAGAATGGAAATTAAACAAAATCAGTTTAAACGACACATTATGTCGTTTAAACGAGATCTTTAAGTTGAACAAAAGATATAATAAATCGTTAAAACAAGATACTATTTTGTTTTAATTTCCATTCTATTTTAAGTCGTTTAAACAACATATTATGTTGTTTAAACGAGATCTTTAAGTTGAAAAAACGATATATTAAGTCGTTAAAACAAAATATTATTTTGTTTTAATTTCCATTCTATTTCTTTGTTTTAATTTCCGTTCTGTTTTAATTGATTTGATTTATTTTCTGTTAAATATCGGAAAGGAAATGTGTTATTTTTGTTTTAATTTCTGTTCTGTTTTTATTGTTTTGATTTCTTTTCTGCTAAATATCTGAAAGGAAATGTCCCTTCGGTGGTTCCGTATAAAGTACACCCAATATACACCCAACTCGCGATAAATTAATTTGTTCAGTTGGTGTCTGAATAAAACTTAACCTGTTTAAAATTCTTGTCGCATTTTGTAAAACGGCGTGTACAGTCGACTCTCGTTATCTCGAATTCCAAGGGACTCTCTGAAATGCTTCGAGATATCCGTACCTCGACATATCAGATTTGCAGAATTGAGGAAAAAATAATTCGATTAACCACAATTAGCAAATATATGTGTACTTTGACTCTTGAATTTAGATAGATATTGAAAATATTGTGGAAAAGAGGAGAAATTGCTCCTTAGGAGCAATTTCTCCTCTTTTCCACAATATTTTTTTTACCTGTTGTTAGATTTTCATGTTTAGGCAGGGACGAGATTTTCACTTCGAGATAAGGGGTTATTCGAGATAAGCGAGTTCGAGATAGCGAGAGGCAACTGTATTTTAAGGAATTTTGATGTGGAAATAACGTCAATTATTATGTTCGGTCTTCAAACATTCTTACTCAGTATAATCCATCAACAAAGATTTTGAAATTATGGACATGAAGAAATGCTAGGCGATTCCCCTCAACATGCATGTTTAAGACTTACATAAGTACAATACAGTGTTCTATATGAATATTCTTATTGAAAAACCATAAGCACGAACGCCCGAAAGATACCTGGTGAAATTTAAAATGTATCTTTCAAAATGGTGTCATACAATTTGCAATCAAACGTTTTCTTACAGGTTTATTTTAGCTGCCATATTTGACGATAAATCGAACATTTTTTCTTTTACAAGACAGTATGTATGCTTTCCTTACATGGGCTAATACTTAATATAAATGCGGATTTAAAATTGTAATTTTGTTTCAAATGACCGCGTATGATCGTTTTAATCCTATTCTAGGGGCAGGTCACAAGGAAACACTAGAAACTATTGACCTAAGTAACTAGCAAATCTGAACAAACAAAACGAAATCGCAAATATATGTCTTTTCTGATCAAGACTGCCAACACACAAACATATACTGAATGACAAAAGAAACGTCCTTGAATACTAATAACAATAATATAAATCAAAACAAATCTTCCATAAATTGCTATTTATTGAAAATATTATTTAGTATTTTGCATTACGAAAACACGCCTATTCAAATACACTGAAAATTTTACCACCAAAAAATGGCAATTTTTCAGATAAAAATTTCTGATATTTTTCATATTTCTGCTTAAAACATAGATTGTGGGTACTCGTTAGAACCGCCTCGTCGTTTGATCAGAAATAAGAAAAATAATGTATACCCCTGTAAACCCCAGCTTTATTATATAAAAGTGGGGTTTGAGGGGGTCAAAATTATATAGGCGTGTTTTCGTGATGGTCTTAAATGAAGAACATGTACTATGAGAAGCTTCGTGGAAAAAGCGCCGTTATAGCATACGCGAGCAGCAAAAGTTCAGGCGAGCCTGCGCATCCGCGCAGTCTCGCCAGAACCTTTACAGTTCGCTCATGGAAGCGGCAGATCAAGGAGAAACCTCAAACAAAAGACTAACCCGCTGAGACCCAGATCCTGAAAGGGTAATTGGCAAACAGTGCAGACCCAGATCAGACGCCGCAGAACGCGGCTTTAATCTTGGTCTCCACTGTTTGCAAATGGTTATGCCATTTTGCCTGGGAATATCTAAATCTGATAGCCGGACGTGCCTTAAATTGAAATTGGACTCTTCCAATATTTAGTGAGGGGAAATCTATTCAGTCTACAATGGGCTAAAATCTATTCAGTCTACAATGGGATAGACATGTGGCATTGCCTGCGCACTGAAATATTGATTTGAAGGGAAATCCAAAGAGCCCTTTTTTCTAGAGACGCAGCTCATTTGTACTACATAAAGGTAAGAGAAAAGTCCAGGGTGTGCCACAATCATAAGCCGCAGCCCTTCCCAGACACCAAGAGGAAGAGGAAACAGACAAAACCAAACAAGCGCAAATTGAACAAACGTACGAAAAGCACTAAGATTAGCTCTCTGTTCCACAGGCAAGGTAATCGCAATGTTAAAAGGACTGAAAAACACAGACACACACACAGACACACACAAGAACAATATAACACAAGGCAAGGCTTAAAACAAATCACCCCGCAGAATGAACCACAAAGCAACAAAGAATATTACTAACATCGGGACCACCGCCTTAGAACGGTTAGTAGAATAAACCACCATGCGTGGGCGGGGGGGGGGGGGGGGGAGGCGGTGGGAAGGTGGAGGGGAGGGTTAAAGCACTTTTACAGCTAGCCAACTTCACCCTGGGTCCCGATGCTACTCTCAATACAGAAACACATAAAAATTCGGTTCGCATAAAGGCTCCCAACATAATCAATGCATCAAAGCGAAAACATAAAAATCAAATGAATCACTATGATAAACAAAGACGAGTAGTCATGGCTAATTCTACTGTGAAAACCAATAGTTGGACCACGGCGGGCCAAGCCAAAGACATATCATCAAGCCCCAACTCACTGGTTCAAGTTTTACGAAGAGGCCGTCATTGAGTCTGAGGCCCGAACCGCCTTCGTGCAATTAAAGAATAAAGCATAGCCATCAACAATGATTTGGTTGATAACTATAGGCATGCAGTCTGCCACATCGTCATTTCTGAAAATGTCTTTCTAAAATGTCGTCATTCTGAGGCATATGATAATGGGCAAAACGTTGCTGTCTAATGAATTGCATCTACGAGTACTGTTTGGTCTTCGAAAATCAAAACAAGTACAATACATATCATTCTCTGAACGAATGGTGCAGAAAATGGCTGCAATATTTGACCTTGATTTATGATTACGAACCTGGTAGGAAGAAACAAAAAAGTCTTTACCCAGCTAGCATTCTTTATAAATGTATAGCGGGCCGTTATCGGCCCGTCAGCTACCCTAACGGGCCGATAACGGCCCGCTATAGATTTATGTAGACTGCTTACTAGGTAAATGCTGAAGTGGGAATCACTGTAGAAGCGTAGGATAGAGTAATATCGAATGTGTAAGGGCTGCACCGAGAAGGGCAATGCACTCGCGAATGTTTTGTCCTGCATCTCTTTACCCCTTTTAGTGCTCGGTATTAGGCAGAGGGATCCATAGCACAAAGTTTGCAATCTCTTTGCACTTCTGAATGCAGCCCAGGTCAAGAGGCTAATCTCCTTTTTTGCGCTTTTTGCGCTTTTTGCGCACAATATCCTGACATTATTTTGTTTTGCTGTGATAACTGATTAGCTAGGGGGCATTTTATGAACACGTCATATAGACCCTATACAAAATGTTAAAATGTGGATGTTAGTATTTTGTGTATCTTTATGGTCAACAAAATGCTACCACTTGATAGCAGTTTGTGTATGAAGCACGATGTGGCTCGAGAGGGCTCCCTTCAATAGTGGTAGAAATAGCAATCAGTTCAAATTCAGATGCAGAACTAGACTGAAATCATCACTACAATAAAATACATAAGTACAACAAAATAACTCACTTACTGGATACGTCCGAAACTGTGCCATTTTAAATGTATAGTATTACACTGACACATAACAACGAAGCAACATCCCGCATTTAAACATATCCAGGTAGATAGATATAGTTAACTACATCTGTGAAAGGCAAGGTGACAAAAGTAGGCTAATACGGATATGACACAGATTTTGGACGAGGTTAACGATAGACGGGCGGACCAAAGTTGGACACTGCCTTTATAAGGGTAATGTCAAATGCTGTCGAATTTAGATCTTCACTTACTATCAAATACTACTGCAAAGATGTACAGTCTGAACAGAGCCTTCACTGCCTGCATAAGGCACACTTTCACGACGTAAGGTCATTATTAAAGAGGCCTAGTAGTGATCGGTAGGTGTTTAAAATCCCAGTCAACACTATTGATGTCATGTCGAACCGGTCAGTTAAACCTAACTGTACTTTTCATGGGTAGGCTTAATCCTCTAATCGGTTACATTTTACCAGTACTTATGCATATTCTTTTGCCAGAAACTGACAACTGCCCTTCTTGAATGACCTCGTAATCCAGCTTTAGCTACAGGTTTTAAAATGGGAACGATTGTTCGAATAGCAGTTTGGCAGCCTATACTACTACCGTAGAATACACATGTATTTCATGATCAATCTCAACGAAACAAAAAATGTTGCCGGACCCGGCGGGATCGAACCCGCGTCCTCCTTATCACTAGTCTGACGCGGATCTGACTGAGCCACTTAGGTCGGCTGCGTGGTAAACGGATTCCAGATAAGGTGCTATTTTCAAACAAGACCCAGTGGTATTTTTATTGTTTCTACACGAAAAAGTGTGCTGTGAACTTGTGGGTGCTCATTAGAAGGGGCTCGTCGAGGTGTTTCTTACGAGTACCTTTAACATACATTAATAATCAGTAATAAGAAAAATACAGTAAACCCTCGTTACAACGACAGCATTTGTTCCCCAAAACGTTGCCATTAAAATGAATTTGCTGTTGTACAGAATACTTAATGAGCAGATTAATATGTAAGATAGGCCTTGTTGTGTTCTTATTTCCTCATAGAACATATGTCTTGGATATTTGTTAGAATCGCCTCGCCGAGGCCGAGGCGATTCTAACAAATATCCAAATCATATATTTCTTTAAAGTATTAAGTACATGTACAATATTCTTGCATAATTTGTGACTAACTGTTACCACCTTAGCGAAGGTTTCGTGACAGTCAAATTGTCATTATAACGAATTTTGTCGTTGTATCGAGTTTCGGTATAAAGTGTATTGTCTGTAATAAAAATACGGTAATAAGAAAAATGATTATCCGATACCCCTCTTATCTGGAGATATATTATAGGATTAAACTTTTGACCAGATTAGTCTATGGCTTCGATATTGTATGTCTCAGTGTTCTATTTTCTACACGTACATGTATATATTTACTTTATCCTTATTGTCTCCGAAGACCGGCATAAGCAAAAATGTAGACCCAGATCAGAGGACTGCTTAATTATACATGTAAATAAGTACGTGCAAAAGTATGAAAATATGGAAATATGGAAGCGAATATAAATGTGGGCGCTATATTTAGACTTAAACACAGAAATCAGAAACTACCAGGACTTACTGCTTATGAAGAGTCTCAATGAAATCGAGATTACCATTTTTTGTTTTAAATCCGTGGTGTGGTCTTTGCTTCCAAAGGCAATCTTGACGTTTATTAAATTAATATAACCCTAAAATCATGCTTTCCGGGTCATAACTGTGACAAGGGTTATATAATTGTGTCCTACAACAGGCATTTTTGTCATATTTCGACTTTAATTTTATACTGATTTCTGTGTTTAAGTAATGTTGTATTACATGTAGTGTAGATTACCAGACTACTGTAGAACAACTAGTCTAAACCATAAAACAACACTGACATGGCTTTCTATTATAGGAATGGGTCATGTTTCTAAAATGTCTGTGGCATCACCTCATCCCACCAGCCCAATGCCCTCTTATCAAGGTCTAGTAAGTAACACCCATCCCGAGCTAACGACAATCTGTGCCGCTTGATATATAGATGGTAAAATGATTTTAGGCTGTGTTCATTGCATATGAAATGCACAGAACCAGATCAGACAGCGTAGCGGATCAAGCAGGTCCGCTCCAAAGGGAGCGAATTCTTTCTTCTTAGTGTAGACCCATTTCAGAAGAGAATAAAATTAATTTGTCAGATTCGCCTCCCCTGAAAGTGCATCTGTTCTCCTTGAGGTTAAACTGAGTCATACGAGATAGCTGGATGCCTTTGTCAAGCCAGACAGCTGTCCATCCCAGCTTTTCTTTTCAAATGATTCAGAATGCAAAACTCAAACTATTCTTCGAAATATAATAATATCGATACCGAATTACACATTCATTATCGACATAAGGACCATTCCAAGCGAAATGGTGTCCGTATATGCGGACAGCGCAGGCATATGCGCAGTCGGATCAGAACCTCCGCTGACCGCTTACAGGATCCCTAGATACTGTAGCATTAGTCAACAGAGGGCAGTTATCTTGGTAAGACCCTGGGCAAGAAAAGAACGATCTCAATGTACGCATTTCGCATATGCTCTGAGATACCTTTTCGCTTAATGCGACCCAATTCAGACATCATTCATAAGATATGAAATCCACAGCAAAAGCAACATTGTGGCATAAGCAAAAGATGACGGCTTAGCTCAGTCTGCAGGTCCGCACAATCTGATCAGAACCTTCTCTATTCGCGCTATAAAAAACCGGGGTCTCTAGATTTGTCAACTATTAGCACGGGTGACCCTACTGATCAGACTCGGCTGTTCGCCAGGAGTTAAGTCATCTTGCTCGCTTTGTAGTGACCCTCTCTGTTATTATCGATGATTTTGTTTCTGCTATGATACGTACATAGAATCAATCGTATGAGCAACTAGAAGCCTTTCAACTTCACAAACCAGAAAAACAGTTTTACAACAGTGTAGAACCAGATGAGACGGCTCGTACGAGCCGTCTCATCAGTATCTACACTGTTTGCATTTTTCTATTTTGTTTTTGTCACTACTCCGTTCGCCATTTTGTTTTTGATTTCTGTCTGCGCGACATCCCTTATTAAGATAATGGACACATTCAATTTCACAGACGGAAGAGTGCACTTCAGAAACTCAGGGTGAAAATGTTAGGCGGGATCGATATGGTAGTTTTGTTTTCTCCACTGAGGCTTACTGATTATTTTCCTGCACAACCAATCCCTTCTGAAGAGGGGTCTTCCCTTAAAAGAAAGAATTGACTCAAAAAATGAGTCACCTTTACCATAGGGACCAGCTCAGAAAAAGTCGACCAGTAACGTGATAAATGTAACCTATGAAATGTGAGCAGTCTGACCAGTTTCCCCTGTCCGCATATAGAAAACTTCAAGTTGGTTACTTCCCAGCTTGCATTCTACGTAAATCTACATCGGGCCGTCATCGGCCCGTCAGCTACCCTGACGGGCCGATGACGGCCCGATATAGATTTACGTAGAATGCTGACTGGGTTGGCTGTCCACAGACTGCCAGCACAGACTGTTGAAACCGTGCAATGGCGCAGCCTTATCTGAGATTCTATTGTTAGCACACGTCAAAAAGGTAGTATACTGTTGAGCCTCAATAGCTCGAACACCGATTGTTCGTTTACCATGGCTAATTCAAACTCATTTCTAGTCCCTGCGAAATTCTTCCAATAGCTCAAGAAAACAAATATTTAGGGATATTTTTCTTATTTTATTATGAAATTATATTTGAGTGTACTAATTAGAAACACCTCAACAATTATTAAATAGAAGATCAAAAAGACTTCCCTAAATTATCATCATTTGCTTTCTGACCTGGCGCCATGATTAACATTCATTTGCTCGCACTACCCATGTCTCGAATGAATTTCCACTGTCCCAAAGATGTTAGAGCCACTGAAGTTTTACTGTATCTTCGAACGTTATTGTTCATTTTCACTCCGTTAATCACATCTGTTTTCAATGTCTGTGTTTTCCAGACTGTTAACTATTTGGCTTATTTGCACTGCATATTAATTTTTGTAAACAGGCTCGTACATGTAAATAAATCTTGTTTATACCGTACAAACCCTACATATCCGGGAACTTACCATACTTGTCCTAAAATCTTAACAAGCTCATTTAAATACCTGTTGATGTGTTTAAAATTGCTGGATTAGTGTGAAACAGACTAGGCCCTGATCAGACCGCGTTCCGCAGCCTCTAAATTAGGTCTCCACTATTTGCTTAGGCATGTCATACTTAGGGTATATACGGTATTGTGTAAACATATAAGATTCTATTATCAATGTTAACTTCTTTCCATAGAACACCATAATTTCTATACATGTGTAGTAATTCTATTCCAGAACTGAAAAAATGGTATACCAATGCTGTTGATTCAACATCAACATACAGTGTAGATCCAGATGAGACGGCTCATACAAGTCGTCTCATCAGGATCTACAATATATGTACATGTATTAGAATCAAACATGATTCTTTGTACATAACATCACCGTGTCCCGAGGATGGTGTCAAAAATGCCGACCCCGAAGGACGAGTTTCAACTTTTTAAAATGTTATTACAGGAATAAATCATGTTTGGTCAATGCTGTTGCAGTTCCACTAGTACAATATAATGCCAATAGAAACACACACTTTTAATAAGTTTGAAAATATACTGTGAAGGACGAATGACCTTACAAAAGAAATGCCAATGGACACTCTCTAACTTTAGGGCACAACAGTACATTTCGAAAACACGCCTATTCAAATATATAGAAAATTTCAACTCCAAAAACGGAAAATTTTCAGATAAAAAACTCTGATATATTTAATATGTCTGCTCAAAACATAGATTGTGGGTACTCGTTAGAACTGCCTCGGTGAGGCGGTTCTAATGAGTACCCACAATCTATGTTTTTGAGCAGAAATAAGAAAAATAATGTATACCCCTGTAAACCCCAGTTTTACTATATAAAAGTGGGGTTTAAGGGGGTCAAAATTATATAGGTATGTTTTCGTGATGGCGAGGTAAGGGTACAGTATCTAATGGCCGACAGTATTGGTTTATGATAATTTTAAGGCATTATGCTCCGAAAATATGACATTGGTACAGGAACGCTTCGCCTTAAAATAGAACATAGCTGAGTCACAGCCTGGGTAACCTTCTGTATATACAAATGTTTCACTTGTTTATGCAACGCGAATAAAAAAAAGCAAACACACCAAAAACGTGCATGCTGTAGGCTTCTCTCATTGTCTGCTGTAAAATTTCATTTCCCTTGCCGTCATATCACCCAATAAATTAATAAAGAACGTCTGAGAGTCCAGTCACAATCCTCTATTAGAAAAGCCATTGATTGATCAAGTTGCTGGACAGAGACTTTATTTGATAATCGAGTTCAATTTGTTCAATTTCATCAAGTACGCTCTCAACTTGACAGAAGAACAGACGTTTATGAGTTTGAAGTGTCTGAACTATTCTAGACATTAGGACACGAACTCGACCATGAGCCTAGAAAAGTGTTGGTATCAGGTACATTAAGATTTGGCCACGCAAACATACAGTCGAACTTCAAATGGCTCGAACCCCTTTGGGACCATGAAAATTTGTTCGGGACAGCGGTAGTTCGAGCCACGGAAGGTTACTATTAGTGCCAAACCAGGAGGCATAACGGAGATAATTGTGGGATATCTTTTCAGTGTTCTATATTATAAATGTATGTTGTGTGTACTCATTAGAATCGCCTCATCGAGGCGATTCTAATGAGTGCACACAGCATACATTTGCAAGCTAAAAAAAAGAAAATATCCCTTAATTATCCGTATATCGTATTTGCTGTATATTGTGGGTACTCATTTATGTTTTGATATGCGGCGAAATGCGATGGCGCGCCATCGACTTGCTCTAGTTATATCTTCCGCAATGATGCAAATAAGAATGATAGGTTGACGCGACGTTAAGCCTGAACTCATCTTCATCAGCATCATCATCATCATCATCATCATCGACAACATCATCATTATCGGTCTCGGCAAGAAAAGTGTTTCGTTCCAAATTTCACGGACTCTCAAGTTACCGTAAAGACTCAAAATATTCGGAAGGCATAACTTTTAAATTACAATATACATTCAATTTGTATATACATTAAAAACTAGAATACATGCTTTGTATTACATTACATTTTATTTGGTGTCTGGAAGTTTTGGAGGTATGTCAAACTGTGCAGACCCTGATCAAAATTCTTCAATCTGCAAAATTCAGGTGTAAGAGTAAGTACCCAGTTGTTGTTTTTTTATTTTCACCCGAAATATACACTTTTACTTCATTACTAAAACACGCCTATTTAAATATATTGAAAATTTCACCACCAAAAAAATGAAAGTTTTCAGATAAAAACATCTGATATTTTTTATATTTCTGCTAAAAACATAGATTGAGGCTATTCATTAGAATCGCCTCACCGAGGCGGTTCTTATGAGTACCCACAATCTAAGTTTTTGAGCAGAAATAAGAAAAAGCAATATATATCCTGTAAACGCAAGTTTTCCTATATAAAAGCGGGATTTAGCGGGGGTGGGGGTCAAAATTATATAGGTATGTTTTCGTGATGTATATTAAATGCAGAATTGCATGAATAATTTATTTTGAGCAATTCTGGTATCAAAGCAGACAACAAACACTTTCGAAACAAACAAATAAAAAAAAAAGTTAAATAACGATCAATAATTATATGGAAGCAAACGGTTGCTTTGTAAATTTTAGCCGTCCGTGACCTATGGTAAGATACAGAGAATATTGTAAAAGCTATATTGACTGTAGCATTTCAATGTATGTTTATTTCTTTTTATGAGAAACTCATACCAGATGTCACATACGAACATAAAGGCTCTTTCATTGTTACTTATACCGCAGAAAAATATCATGTGTACACTTTATGATGGTATGGTAACTGCTTTATGAAGGCATGGTATATAATTACTTTCAAAAATAATCAGCCAGAAAAAAAAAAAAAAAAAAAAAAAAAAAAAAAAACAGAAAAAAAGGCAGACGATTCACATGAAATGTCAAACCTTATTTTCAGCCACATCAATAAGTCGTATAATGGACTAATTCCAGTTTTAAGACAAATGTGGTTAATAGTTAAGGTGTCCCATTTAGGGTTTGTTTGTTTTGAGGTTTTGCGGCCCAGTCAACCCAGTGGGGTCATGTCGAGCGCGGTCAGTTTACCTAACCACACGTTTACTGGGCAGGCTTAGTCCTCTAAGCGGTTAACCAGTAATGTGCACATTCTTTCGCCAGAAACTGACAACTGCCCTTCTTGAATCAGCTGAAGGGAAAGAATGACCATAGAAAATATTTCCTGATCAGTCTCCACGAAAGAATGTTGCCGACCTCGGTTGGGGTTGAACCCGTGACCCCCTGGTCTCCAGTCGGACGGCGCATCCAACTGAGCCACCGAGGCCGGCCAACATTTAGGGTACATACGACATAAGTTATCAAACTGTAGTAACAATGTCCTCTGGGATACTGATTTTCGCTCAGGACATGATGGATAAATATTGACAATTGGTGTATGAATATATTAATGCTCTGATACACAAATAGCGAAAACATCAACAAAACAATCTAAATACCGTAAATATTCCAAAACATTAACGCCGTGCCATACTTGTCATAAGATTGGAATAAAGCCAGGACACTAGTTGGCGATGATTTTAGAAGTGAGACGCCTCTAATGATTTCCTTCAACATTATGTTAACGTGGATATACATTACAAAGACATATCTATATGATTTTGACCTTTTATATAGTAAAACAGGGGTTTACAGGGGTATACATTATTTTTTTTATTTCTGCTCAAAAACATAGATTGTAGGTACTCGCTGGAACCGCCTCGGCGAGGCGGTTCTAACGAGTACCCACAATCTATGTTTTGAGCAGAAATGTGAAAACTATCAGATTTTGTTTTCTGAAAACTTTCAGTTTTTGTTGTGGTGAAATTTTCGATGTATTTGAATTGGCGTGTTTTTGTAATGTAAAAATATTGATCTTGGCCCAGTTGTTCAAAGCTAACGATGTCGTTAGTTAACGATTCGTTAAAATTTACATCGAGTGATATGCAAATATGCTGAAATTTTTTGCTGAAAAATATGAGTAGCTTTTGCAAAACTACTCACATTTTTTCAGCAAAAAATATCAGAATATTGTATATTTAATCCGCTAAAACAGTTAACGAAATGACCCTTAACGAGCTCGTTAAGCTAACGACACTTTGAACAACTGGGCCCAGGACACTATTCATCTGCATCATTTCTCGCTTGAAAGCCCAATAGGCAAGTTTCCTTCGGGCGAACAAAAAATGCCGTAGTCAATATTACGTTACTGATGAGCACGTCATGCATTTCTGTATTTACTGTACGCATTCGGACACATTAACACATAGACTAGCTCCAGTCTCCAGTGACTAAATATTTACTTTTATAGTCCTGTTTGACAATCCGCTGAAATAAAACCAAAATAGTATCATGGCTATAAAGGCTGGTCACTTGTGACCAGCCTTTAGTCATGATGATATCATTTTGGTTTTAATTTAGTGGATTATCAAACAGGATTATAAGAACAAATATTTAGTCACTAGAATCTGGAGCCAGTCTACTTAACTCATAACCGTATCTTTCCTACAAACAGATAGGGTAAATACTTAATCAATATTGTCGTTTTTAAGTTTAAGCCTAAAAGCGCTTAGCGCAACTGCAGCAGACGACGTTTTGATTTTTTTCTCTTCGTAAGACGATTCACATGAAATGCCAATCCTTATTTTGTCTGTATTATAATAATGATAAAATAAGAATGTCGTCTTTTACAAATTTGCTTACGTTGCAAAAGGACATGTGCATATAGATACATTGAGGGCCCTAATAAGCTGCGCATGCGTACACTGATCAGTGCCTCCGAATCATTGGTTACTGAAGAATTCTATATGCAATGTCTTAAATCGAGTAATAAAAATGGCCTTGGGCGGACAACATAGGTCCACCTGGGCCTTCGCTGATCCAGTACCTATTGTATGACATAAGGACCTTTTCTCATGTTGCTGCCCATATATAAGATGATATTCCAAACACAATCTGTTAAAGACCAATGTATTCAAGTTACACTGAATCCAGTTTATACATATAAAAATATTCGAATAGCACAGTTAATATCGAACCTTAAGGCACAACGATGCATAAGTTGCACATTTTCACCCAACCTACCATATTTACCCTAGAAATGTATTCGGACAGACCTGCCTGAGCAAACTGTGTAGACCCAGATGATAACGCGGCGTATCATCAAGCTCTACACTATTTACCACTAATCCAACTGTTGTATGATATATCAAGAGAAAGTAACATCACGAAAACATGCCTTTATAATTTTGATCCCCTTAAACCCCAGTTTTATATAGTAAAACTGAGGTTTACAGGGGTATACATTATTTGTCGTTTTTTTGCTCAAAAAACATAGATTAAGAGTACTTGTTAGAACCGCCTCTCTGAGGCGGTTCTAACGAGTACGCTTCATCTATGTTTTGAGCAGAAATATGAAAAATATCAGTTGTTGTTTTTTTTTATTTTTATTTATTTTTATTTTTTTTTTTTTTTTCTAAAAATTTTCAGTATTTTGGGATGAAATGTTCTATATATTTGAATAAGCGTGTTTTCATAATGTATGAACTCGATCAAGTTTTAGGGTATGATATGAAGTGTTAAGGTAGAGAGAGAGAGAGAGAGAGAGAGAGAGAGAGAGAGAGAGAGAGAGAGAGAGAGAGAGAGAGAGAGAGAGAGAGAGAGAGAGCGATTCGAATCTCACTGCGTATATAATGGGAGGGGTTGAATCTTGTATTAATACATGAAATGACGCATGCGTTTCGAATTGTCATAAACATACCTGTTTACTATTAGCATTTTGATAGACAGGCCTGAGCAACATTGTTGACACAGACAATACGCCACAGATTAGAATTAAATGGTTTCCACTCATCCATCAATTTTTTAATACACCATTGGGAAGTAAAATGGACGTTCAAATTTTAGGACAAATATGATAATCAGTTAATTTGTCCACATATTTAGGCTAACTATGTTAGATATAAAGATTTACTGAAAAAATAAGTAGTATTTTTTTCTAGTTAATT
The DNA here is from genome assembly GCA_964016985.1 of Anodontia alba. Classification (NCBI taxonomy): domain Eukaryota; kingdom Metazoa; phylum Mollusca; class Bivalvia; order Lucinida; family Lucinidae; genus Anodontia; species Anodontia alba. The sequence goes on from OZ024825.1 coordinate 45,123,767, forward strand.
AGTGTTTGAATGAACAAAACGTTAATTAATGACGATAATAATAATAATAATAATAATAATAATATAATAATAATAATAATACTGTTAAACATTGCTACATACGTAATATAATTCTTATTATAATCAATATTGTTGTTATAGTCAATAGTAGTAGTAGTCAGTAGTAGTAGAAGTAGTGTTATAGTCTTCAGTATTATAATCACCATTATTATCATCATTAGTAGTAGTAGTAGTAGTAGTAGTTGTTGTCGTGGTATTTTTTTTACTTTTATTATTATATTTATGATAATTACTTATTTAATCATTACTATTTTCATTCGAGTGTGGGGGAGTTTATTCAGTCTAAAATGGGTTAACAAGTCCTCATAGAACATGTATAACCTAACAAAGAAACAAAGAATCGACAACGATTCCACTCCATCAAGCTTTCGAGCTGTTTCTTCGATCTGCTTTACAACAAACATTACAAAATGTACCATCATCAATCGAAGTGTCAGCGGGTGCGGTTTGAAATCACACATTGAGAAAATAAAATCTCGTAAACGAACCGCTCCCTTTTTGACGGTTACATGTACTTAATTTCTTTTTTGCGGTTACGATAAAACGTCTTTCAAAAATACTCATAACCGTGTAGTTGTCTGTACGAAGTGATGTAACATTTATTTCGTTTTTCAAACTACACCTTTAGGTATCCCGTAGAGCGCCAATCAAAATCTGTAGCAGACGGTTATTTTCATTTTACAGATAAAATGCCTTGATATTTCGTGTGAATCATCTGTTTGGCAGACGATTCACATAAAATGTAATGGCTTGTTCTAAAAATGTCGTCTCCTGGATTTGTGATTGGTGCTTTAAAGACTAATTTACAACTTTTATACTGGTATCAAAATTTACCAAACTGTTTGGTTTTATTTATTTATTTATTTATTTTTTTTTTTGTTGTTGTTGTTTTCTCTCTCTGTGAAAATGCACTTTTCGTCAAGCAGAAACTTGCGAAACATATTATCAGGCGAGATTCTGTAAATTATCTCTGCGAGGTGCTTCTAATAAGTACTCACAACATTATGTTGTTGTTGTTGTTTTTTGTTGTTGTTGTTTTTTTGTTGTTGTTTTTTTGTTGTTGTTGTTTTTTTGGGGGGTTTTTTTCAGGAGAAATGAGAAAAAATATACCATTCCTTTTTTGTTGAAATAGAGGCATAACTAGAGCTATGATTAAGAAATATACATTGAACATAGTTATGTTAACGTAACCATTACGAAAACACACATATTCAAATGTATTGAAATTTTCACCTCCAAAAACAGAAAATTTTTAGACAAAAATCTGATATTTTTTTCCTATTTCTGCTCAAAACATAGATTGTGGGTACTCGTTAGAACCGCCTCGGCGAGGCGGTTCTAACGAGTACCCACAATCTATGCTTGAAGCAGAAATAAGAAAAATAATGTATACCCCTGTAAACCCCAGTTTTACTATATAAAAGTGGGGTTCAAGGGGGTCAAAATTATATACTATATTAGGTATGTTTTCGTGATGCGCTGTGTGATATTTCAAGAACGATAATTTAAAACAACACTCCAGATCATTTTTATTGGTCATTGTTATTGCTTCTCCACTGAAACATGTTGAGGGGTTTTATTCGAATCGCAGGAAAAAGATCTTAAGGGAAATTGATACTTTCATTGGAGAGGCATCTGTCAAAATTGTTGGCCTCCCTTCTGAAAAAGGGTTCACACTAAAATGAAAGAATCTGATCCCATTCGGAGCACATTCTTCTTTTTTAGAGTAGACTCTTTTTCCGAAGGGGTTACATGTAGTGTTGTAGGAAGACAATAAGGGCGTGTTAAAAGTGTCTCCTTTGAAAACAGAAAACAAAACAGTTTCCGTTTGTATTCTGTCCCCCTAGGGTATTTGGAGCCATCCAAACTCCATTTTGCAAAGGAAGACAACTTAATAGGCAGACCGGTAGTTGCCACTTTATTGTTTTAACTTTTTTTTAAATTGGGGACATCTCTCAAAAGAAAGAGTAGCCCCTCCCCCCCCCCCCCCCACCCACACACACACACACACACTTCGTCCCCTCAGAGTAATGGCAGGCAAATATTTCAGTTATTTCCTTTGTTTCCTTGAAGTGCTATTTTCCCTTAAAAAGCTCAACCTCTGATTCCCTACCAGAGAATACCTGTCTACTCCACTGCCCTACCCACACCCTACCCCCACCCTCCCACACACACATCCACCCCCACACCCTACTGTTTCTATCCGGAATGTTGTCAGATAACTAGAAAATATTCACCTTTAATTATGTTTTAAGTAAATCCTGTTATATTCTGTTTCATTAAATCCGTGATCGTTACATACACTCGCACATATTCAAGGTGAAAGAAACTGTACGTCAGACTGTTTAATACAAAAACTAATCCATTGAATACACGAACAAAATGTGTTATAACCCATAATCCTCCCACCTCATTGACAGTTTAGTTTGCTGTTGTTTACTGATATTGAACATATACATGTACATAAAAAAAAACTGTCCGTGTCACGAGTCAGCTGGTGTTACGGCATAAGCGGGACAGCAAACCCCAGACCAGACTGCGCATTCGCGCAGTCTCGTCTAGACATTTGCTGTCCGCTTACAGAATCGTTGGCTTCCGTGGAATCAACGACGACCCTGATATGTTCGCAGTCTGATCAGAGCATTCGCTTTTCGCAAAACTGGATACTGTAGAATACTTAGTAAATATAACAATAAATAAATTTTAAAGTAAAAACACTGATCAGATTGCGGATTGTTACATGTAATATAGTAAAATAACTTATCAGACTGTGGTTCAGCGCAGGTAGGTCAGTACTGTCACTGCTCGCTCATGGCATAATGACCCTTTTCTCAAATATAAAAATGCCTTTTGCGGCGTTAACAGAAAAAAAGGTTCTTACAACTAATGTATACGCAATCAGCAAAGTCCAGACCAGACAGAACCGTGCTTTTGTTTTTTATGCGAAAAATCTGAGCGTATATCTGTACTAGAACATGTACTGTAGGAATTGACTAGCCCTATCGGCTGCACAGTCTGGTAGGCCTTCTTAATTATATATCTCGTAAGGCGCTTTAAGTTTTTAAATTATACATGATTACTTTTTTACATACCATTCAGACTAAATATGTCATCCTATTAAAAGATCCCGACCTATACTCACATATGTTCAGCCACAGTATTATTTAAAATTTTCCGACTGAATGATCACAAAAAAGAAACCTGTTGCCTGATAGAAAACAAAATACTGTACATGACTGTTTCAGCGTGTTCAGAGTGTCTTACGTGTTATACAATAATACAACACATATTGATTTCCCGTAAATACATGGTTGCTGACTAAAATTTTGACCCAGCATATGAGAACACTCAAGAATATAACCCCATCTTCCAAGAAATTTTCTGAAAACTGACTGCTCCATGTGATTATTGTTTTAACTGTATCTGTATTACCCAGTAATTGGTTCCTGTAGTAAAATTCTTGGTGACGAGAGTTTACAGTTTAGAAGGACATTTCAAATGTGAGAAGATCATTTATACCAACTGATAAAACTGATAGCCAGTGGTATGTTTTTCATTCCAAAACAGAGAGATTTTGGTTTTAGAACTTTCTGTCTGGGCAGTATATACAGTGTTTATGTTACATTTGAAGTGTTTGAGAGGGAAAGTGGATTTGCTATAAAGTGTTGTTTTGATAAAGATTAATAACATGATAAGCCAAAGCTGCTGGCTGAACAAATTTTGTTCAAATCCATGGTGTTGTATGTCAGACTGAGAAATGGGTATTTATCACATAGGCTCAGGTGAGCTAGTGCATTTTCTGTTCGCAGACATGTAGTACAGACCACGAGAAAGCTTCCGACAAAACAGCGCGTCTGTAGCCCGAAAAGGGGACTGCGCATGCGCATTTAAAGAACCGCAAACCGGAAAACCATAAGGTCCGTATTTTCGTGTACCGGCTCATTTTTTATTCATAATTTAGGGAATGTCTGCTTCAGCTGTTGTTTACCGCAAATAACGTTAACTACCTTTCTTTTGCAGCCTCGTATTGATTTACGCGTACATGTGCCATTCTCGTAGCAATATCATAATGTAAAAATTATAAACGCATTTCATGTGATTAACGTCTATAATTTAGGTGTGATACCAGTTATAATTAAGTATCTTAGAAGGCTATCTTCGCATTAATGCATTTTGTTCGGTGGAAATAGTATAGAAGATACTGAGGAATCATTACGTAAACACGCCTATTCAAATACATTGAAAATTTCACCTCCAAAAACTGAAAATTTTCAGACATAAAACTCTGATATATTTCATATTTCTACTCAAAACAAAAGATTGTGAGTACTCGTTAGAACCACCTTGGCGAGGCAGTTCTAACGAATACCCACAATCTGTGTTTCTGAGCATTAAAAAGAAAATTAATTTTTACCCCTGTAAACCCCAGTTTTACTATATAAAATTGGGGTTTAAGGGGGTCAAAATTATATGGGCATGTTTCCGTGATGTAGCCACACTGATCATGTCCTACCAATGACAAACCATGACGAGCAGTACATTTTCCACAGACCAATAGAAAATAAAGCAACTAGCTGCCGCTGCCCCAACAAGGTGATCAGAATGCCAGTCAGTGTCCATTAAATACAACATTAACCATTGTCCATCTACACCCGGATTTGCCCTGCCCTTGCAAACAGTGTAGATCTGAAGAAGCAAACTGATCTGGATCTGCACTATTTTTCATTCGGTATGTGAATTTATATCAACAATCTGGATTAACCTGGATTAAGTAATCTGACTGGCTGACAATTAGAAAGGGGTGTGGCATTTTAATTTATTCAGCAGGACAAGGGTTAAGACAACGAACAGGAAAAAACATAAACAAGTCCTCAAGGCTACACAAAGAAAAGCACAGAAACACCCAGAACCAACCACTGATTTAGAACGGCAAGTTTGGGGGTGGTCGGGTGGTGCGAAGGTGCTGTGTATCTTACATCACTGGGGCGTCCAACTGATAATGGCTTACAGTTGGGCAAGGCCTGCTATCCTTGTAGTGGGTAAGGGTAGAGGGGGATTGTTTATTTCTTCTGTTTCTTCACTTTCATTCCTGTTCCTCTTTCTTCCCTGTCCCTCTCTTTCATCTCCTCTACTCTCTCTTCTATCTCTTTTCTCCCTTTCTCTGGGAGACGACACAAAATGACCCTCAAGGGTTGACGTGTCGTTAAACCCCAACACAATCAATCAAGAACGGCAAGTTGTAAAACCTAGCTGGATGTCAATCAATTTTACTGGTACCAATTTTCCACCCTAGGTTTAAAAGTTGTAAGAATACAACATGATTGTCTGGGTGCTTGTTTGTCAACAATCAAACAAAAAACAGCAGAACTATTTTTTTAACAACTGATATTACCAATTGATTAGATTGCATTTATATAAAGAAATTAACAAATAAAGTCAATGTATATAAATTCAAAAATCTAAAACACCTACAGTTGACTCCCGCTATCTCGAACTCGCTTATCTCGAATAACTGCTTATCTCGAAGTGAAAATCTGGTCCCTGCCTAAACATTAAAATCTAACAACATGTAAAAATATTGTGGAAAAGAGGAGAAATTGCTCTTAAGGAGCAATTTCTCCTCTTTTCCACAATATTTTCAATATATCTCTAACTTTAGGAGTCAAATTACACATATATTTGTTAAATGTGGTTAATCGGATTAGTTTTTCCTCAATTCTGCAAATCTGATATGTCGAAGTACGGATATCTCGAAGTATTTCAGAGAGTCCTTGGAATTTTAGCTAACGAGAGTCGACTGTATATACAATTTATGGCCAATTCACCTTAAACTGTTACAAAGTTTTTTTAAAATATTCCGGATCCCGGGAAGGAATATGTTCGTGTTTCTCTCTCTCCCTCTCTCTCTCTCTCTCTCTCTCTTTTAATTTTTATTTCTTAATTGTTCGCACAAGAAAACAAGTTGTTCGGACAAGTCTTCCGAACAACTTAATAATCTGGTTCGGACAATATCATATCTTGGTCGCACAGGATAGTTATGTTGTTCGGGCGACTTGATATGTTGTTGGGAAAACATATTACATGTAAGTCGTCCAAACAAGATATCACATGGTCCGAACAACGTACTTAATATCTTGTGCGAACAAGACTTCAGGTTGTTGGGACAAGATATTAATTAAGTTGTCGCAACAACTTAAAAAATAAAACCAGCATGCCCCTTCCTGGTATCTGTGAAATACGACTATCAAATTCACAAAATATCCAGCGTCAAACTCTGGTAGAAATAATAATATTGAAAGCCAAAAATGAATTACTAATAAAATCCATCTGCAACATATAAAGACAACTGCCATTGTAAAGGATAATACTCCGCTTTGAAATAAAAAAAACAGCAACAAAATACACACACACACACACACACACACACACACACACACACACACACACACACACACACACACACACACACACACACACAATTGAGAAATAAAAAAAATTTCCGATAGCTCAAGAAAACAAATATTGAGTGAAATTTCTTATTTCATTAGGAAATTGTATGTTGTATGTACTCATTAGAATCGCCTCATCGAGGCGATTCTAATGAGTACACGCAAAATACCATTATTTTGTTGAAGATCGAATACATTTCCATAAATTATCGCCATTTGTTTCCTCACCTGGCGCCATGATTAAATCTCATTGGCTCGAACTACCCATCTCTCGAACAAATTTCCATGGTCCCAAAGATGTTCGAGCCATTGAAGTTTGACTGTATAGTTTTGATACCGATTATGTATGAACTTGGTTAAAGGATACCGATACCAATACCAAGAACATGTACGACCTACTGACAGAAGACATCAAACGGAACAATTAGTTCTATTTGCCGGTAGGATTCCAAATTACTTGTAGCGATAAGTAGATATCAAAGATATAGAACACACAGAAATAATCTTTAAAACGATAAGTATCGGATATGAAGTAATTCTTATTTTACTTGTGTTGTTGTTGTTGTTGTTGTTGCTGTTTAGTTTTATTTTTAACAGAATGAAAAAAAAAAACACAACAAAAAAACATGCTCCCAACATAAATTTTGAATGAAGATGAAATAAGAAAAAAGAAATATATCTAACATAAATTTAGCACGAAGAGACAAGTAACACATAATTATTCCAGCTGTACTTAATGTTTAACTTTGTAAACGTTTATTGGACATTTCTACCATCAGGTTACAGCTAGCCATATATGTGAAATGTTCCTCGTCCAGGAACCCACTGTGCACAGGGTCAGTGAGGCTCAGTCGAAGCATATTAACCCATTGTAGACTGAATGAACTCCCCCACACTATATATTGGAAGACTCTAATATCTGTTTTAGTTATGTCAGGCTATGCGATTTAGATATTCCTAGAGGAAAAGGGTTGAACTATTTGCAAACAGTAAGACCCTGATCAGACGCCGTGTTCTGCGGCGTCTGATCTGGGTCTGCACTGTTTGCCAAATACCCTTTAGGGGTCTCCCCACTACAATGGGTTATTTGCTGTGTAAAATCTAAAACGCATCATCTACTACGTACATTATTCAAATTGTATCCAATACACCTTTTTTTAAGATTAATAAAGACGATTATTGAAGGGTTATTTTAAGGAAGTATGATAGATTTTCAAGGAACTTAGCTGTCAGTTCAAATTGATTTTGCCTCCCTTCTAAAAAGAGTCTACTTTAAAAGGAAAGAATATGCTTACCTTGGGAGCAAATGTTTGTCCTGTTAGAGTGGACCCCAATTCCAGAAGGAACTCTATAAATGGCCAAAAATCTACAACGTGAATCCAGACCGTCTGTAGCTTATGTTGAACAAGAAGCCATGTCGACGTCTTCAACGTCAAGCCTGTATCTATCGTCAAATTTGTCTGGATTTGTCCTGTCGCGGTGATAAGGATTTACTTTTTTTGCCATTTTTAATACAAGCAAATCAATAAACAAAAAGCAAAGCACTACCAGCTTTCAAAAAAAAAAAAAGAAAAAATGCTTACTACAAATGTAATCGATTAGATGTGACGGCTAGCTTATTTACAAACCAATCAGGTAATGTAGCTTTTAACGGCCCAGAATCAGCAATACAATTACTCAGGCTCTTTCACCGATTCATACCTTTTATGTCAATCAGTTGTTTCACCAAAATGTAGACAGGAAGTTTCTGTGATTTCAATGATTAATGTAACGTCCTCAGCAAAGACTGGCGTCAAATTAATACTTTTACCCCTTTATGCACAGCGAATCCGTAAAAGGAACATTGGCAAACAGTGTAGAACCAGATCAGACGCCGCGTCAAAGATTATAATGGACCAGGAAATATAAACTACACTATAGTGAAGTACGTTTTATGACTGTCACACGGCACTAACAACAGCTGTAGTGAAGGTAGATCTATTTAACCTACATATTCATTTAAGGGGACTCGACACACTTGGGAGAATTTCTGCTGTTTGTACAAGAGACTGAAATTCTGTAGCTTCTTGTTTATTTTCCTGCACACCCACCCCTTCTGACATCGGATCTGCTCCCAGAGGAAATGCTTTGCTTCCCGAGGAGCAATGTTTTTCCCTTTAGATAACATACTTTTCGGAAAAGAGGCAGACGATATTTTATTTGCCTATTTTGCTTGTGCATCCGTTCTCCTCAAGTCTTTGGCGCTTAATTCTTTCACTGCCACAGGCGATTTTAATACGCCTTTGTAAACAGCGTAGATCCAGATGAGACGGCTCATAATGATCAGGATCTACGCTGTTTGACATTCAGTCTTTCAACTTTACATATAAACTTATGTCCAATTGATAGTTTATTAAAAAAAACAAAGCAGACGACAAATGTCGTCTGAAATTTGGCGCCGAAAGAGTTAAAGAATCATTGGACGCCGTAGAATGTATTAATGGAGAGAGAATACTGATCAGAATGCCAAGAATCTTAGTCTTTGTTGGACAGACATGTCATAACGCAAGAGTGTTTTTTTTTTTTTTTTTTTTTTTTTTTTTCTTTCAAATTGCACCTCAACTATCTGGATTAACATTTCAGTTTTTAGCTTATTCGCCATTTTCCATTCGACACTTTTCTGTTGTCTCTGTAATGCTTGAATTCTGCGAAAATTCTAGAAATGATGTCAGGAAATCTAAATGCCAATTGTAACCTGCATGGGGTCTCTAATAAGCGAAAGAAAACGACAATATTCTATTAAAGCTTTGTTACTAAATCAACAGTCGATTCATTTTGTGTTTCAGTAAATGTAATGCAATGTATCAATTTTATGTACTAAGTATGAAATAACGATGTAATCTGGAATGTGCTTTCAATGAAAGTCAATCTTACTGCCAAGGTAACAATGTAGTCTAATGTTTGTTTTCAACAGAAGCTAATCTTATTGGTCTTGTGTCGGCTGTAAAAACGACCTTCTTTAACTCAAGAGGACTGTTCACTTGAAAGGTTTTCTGCCAGGCCCCGAGGTTATAAAACTTTTTTCATGCTCAACTCAACTGAGCATGAAACTTCACTTGGTCATAAAAATAAAAATACCAACAATTAAAACTTTTTCATGCTCATCTCAGCTGAGCATGCTCAGCTGAGTTGAGCATGAAAGTAGTTTAAAACAATGTCAGTATTTTAAGATTCATAAGCAAAATAAATTTCATGCTCAGCTGAGTTGAGCATGAAAAAAGTATTATAACCACGGGGCCACGTTTTGCCAGGGATGCAACATTTGTGAATTCCTGTTTGCTTTCCAGCAGAATAAGCACGGTCGGAAAAGGGGTCTTCTCAACAAGATAAGTAAACACTATATTTCTAGACTCTTTTTCAATTGGGAAGGATATCAGTTTGATAAATTGCCTCCCATGACAGCGTATCCATCCCAACCCCTTTAGTACGTTGTATTCGGATTGACAGGCCTGAGCAAACACTCTTGAAATTGACGACTCATCCAGCAGTTTGTATACACATCAATAGATGGTAAAATGGGCGTGTTGAAAATTTAGGACCAGCACAATAAGGAGTTAAGGGTGTCCAAATAAATGAGGGTAAATATGATAGTACAATATATTCATTCATAACCCGTTTTGCAATGTACCAAACCTGTAGTGACTGGTGTAAAAGCATTCCACTGAGACCCAAATCGCACGACTGCGGTATTGCTGTTTGAAGTGTGCTGTGCTCTAAATTGAGTTATCACAATAATTTGCCATGCTTTCCTTGTAAATTTGGTACAGTTCTTCATTGTATCAGTCACACTATATGAGCTCTTTAAAATCAATAGAAAACTGGTTCACGTGCGAAGCGCTACTTCACACCAGCACACATAAAATTACTTTCGCATATAAAACTGTCAAATATTCAATAGGGATACAAACAGAATAATTCTGTTGTACCATAAGGCATCCTTTAGAGATTTTAACTTCAAGTGTTGCGGCCGTAAAAGTCTCCCCGTACTTCATCCTAGTGCAGTTTTATTTTTTTTTTATATATATTATTTGGGATTATTGAGCCCATTCTGGTATTGTAAAAACGTTTCGCTTACGCTGGTGATAGAGGGCGTATGCAGTCATATATACTGCAGTGCCGTCATATTAATTCTCTTTATTGCATAAAAAGCAGTGCAGCAAGTTATTAACAGCCGTGTATTAACCGGCGAAAAACCGTGTATTAACAAGGCAATTCACGCGCTGTTAATGCACGGCTGCAACTTTCAATATGATCGTATCGTACCGGGGCCACAGTTTTGCTGCCGTTACGAGATGTGTACTGTCAGGCCCTAGAACGAGCATAGTCCATGGAAATTGCGTTCGGGAGACATCGGTGAAAAGGCAAAGCAAAATAGTGCAAGAAATAACGCGAAATGTAACAAATGTTTTCAGTTTTTATGCAATAATAGCGATCGAACATGTTTTGTCAATGCATTAACATTCGCCAGGTCCCTAGGGAGGTGTTGACAACCGCGGCCTCGGTTTTCAACACCTCCCTCGGGACCTGGCGAATGTTAATGCATGAAAAACCATGTTTGATCCCTATAATGTAACCAGAACCGATTTTATTCCATGTTTCCAAGGGCAATCTTCATAAGTGCAGATTTTATGGTGATATCTTCATCCACTTTCTATAAATGACTTGATATTTTTGTTTCTGAAACACGTGATAAGACGGATCAGTTAGATCAAGCGTACATGTACAGTCGAACTTCAAAGGCTCGAACATCTTTGGGACCATGGAAATTTGTTCGAGATATGGGTAGTTCGAGTCACTAAGGGCTAATAATGGTGCCAGGTCAGGAAGCAAATGGCTATAATTTAGGTGAATCTTTTCGATCTTCTACACAATAATGTTATGTTGAGTGTACTCATTAGAATCGCCACGATGAGGCAATTCTAATGAGTAGCACAACATAAAATTTATTGATAAAAAAAAATTTCCTAAATATTTGTTTTCTTCAGTTATCGGAAGAATTTCGTACGGACTCAAAAACGAGTTCGAATTAGCCATGGTAAACGAGCCATCGGTGTTCGAACTACATTGTATTGAAGTTCGACTGTATTTACGCAGGATCAAGTAGTGTAACATGTCAGTCATTTCGGTATTTTATAACCAGACATCCTCTTAATCCTTCGGTCTTTAATACCTATGTGGGTGTGTGATATTTTTACAATTCGCAAAGCTGGAACTTTTCACATTACATCACGGTAGAAAACAATAGAGAATGATTGCATTAATTAATTATATTGCCGGCCCACATACTTCACTCATTTTTTTTTTTTTTTTTTTTTTTTTTTTTTTTTTTAGCATTAAAGACATCCACTCTACCACTAGTTTATGTGTTTAAAATTGTCCGATGAAGGGCAAAGAGTGAAGAATCGACTTGCTCAGGCCTATCTGTCCCAATACATTTAGATAAGGTTATTTACCCTTTAAAGACTGAATAAACTCTCCCACACTATATATTGGAATAGTCTATTTTCAAATTTAGCCATAATAAACGGGCCATCGGTGTTCGAGCTATTGAGGTTCGGCTGTATATGTTAGTCAGAAGTTCTGGAAACCAGAGACAAAAAACAAAGCGGTGACTGGATTGATGATGGTTAGTTGTTTACGTCCTTTGAACACTATTAAGTCATATCGAGACGACGGAAGGATGATAATGAAAGGCTCTGTGCGTTGAAACGCTGTACATTCATGAACTGAATTCAGCATCTAGCGGAATTCGAACTCGTTACTTCGTGATCCGAAGTCGAGAGCGCTAACCACTCGGCCTTCTGGACGCTTCTGCAGTGACAAGAGAGGCATGTCCAAAAAAAGCTCAAACAGTGAAACAGTAGCTCAGTAACAGTCATTGGAGTACCGTTGGAATCTGATCCCACCTAATCATGTTTTAGCACAGTATCAGTAAATATTCCGGATGTAGTAATTTTTAAAGAAAAGCTGACAACGTTCTATTATGCACGATACATGTACCACGATATTCACATATAACATATAATGAAACACAGGACTATGTAGGTACCCACAGTATATAGGGTAAATTCCAATAAGGAAAGCCCAGTGTGGTAACCTATACTACTGCGCACACTACCAAAAGGATGTTCCAGCTTCGCGCTGTATTTGTTACAATGTAGTACTGATTAGCAACATTTTTACTGCATTCATCTGTCTCTATGCGCTTATTGACCAAACTTTCCTCGTTTCTCTTATTATAAAGTAAAATTTAATGGCTTTCGCAGCTCTATATAAGTGGGGTATTCAGATACTTTATTTTATTTCCCCACTGAAACAAATGATGTGGGTACTTATTCAGAGATGCTACTAATGAGTACCCACAGCATCTATTTTTGTAAAAAAATAAGAAAACTATCAATATTTTGGTTAAAATGGCTTTACCTAGATCTGTGGCTAAAAGTATATTTTTACGTAGGTGTGTTAGCGTAATGAAAAGCCATGCATCTTATGTGACAAGTGTCATGTTGTTAGGCTTGGTGAAAATACACAACGTCCTTAATTAAAACGTGTTAAAACAACGTATTTGGCGCCTTCGCTGGTATTGAGGGCGTTAAGTTCATCAGCCATCTACTGTTCTTTCGATATCACTTCGAAGATGCTTATTCTTGGTGTTTTATTTTAACAACAACATTTTAGTTGCAACTGACACTTTTTGGTCATTTAAGCCGATATGAGAAAACGTGCATTCTTAAACGTGGACCTATCGAAGACTCAAATCAACCTGCGCATCCGGGCAGTCTGATCAGCGTCTTTGTTGTCCGCATGAAGAAAAGTGGTTTCATTGGCTATCCCAAATGCGCCCAGTGAAGATTCTGATCAGACTTCGCGAATGCGCAGGCTGATCTGAATCTTCACTGGGCGCCCACGTCCGAAGGTACGTTTTCTGACGTTGCGTCTCATTTGTCGTTTCTATTTCTGTGTTTCTTTCCCATTTATTGATCATGAAAGTATATTTTTGCCAAAATATTAATGTAACATAAGACGCATTTTTTATTATAGAAAACTTTCTTTTCAAATTCTTATAAGAAAAAATATATATATATATTTTGCTCATTGCACAGATTATTAATTTTGAAATTTTCAGGCATCATCACGAAAACATACCTATATATAATATGACCCCTCTTAAACTCCACTTTTATATAGTAAAACTGGGGTTTTACAGGGGTATACATTATTTTTCTTATTTCTACTCAAAAACATAGATTGCGGGTACTCATTAGAACCGCCTCGGCAAGGCGGTTCTAGTGAGTACCCACAATCTATGTTTTGAGCAGAAATTTTAACGATTTTATGCATAATCTTCATTATTGTTACTTTGAAAAATCTGAATATTCTTATTTTTAAAATCAATGAAAAGACATAACGGCTGGTGCAAAAGTAAATGTAGTCACGCATAGTACTTTGTGCTTCTTCTAAGTTTAGCTATAATGGGAAACAACTGACTGTCTGACGGCTGTTGAAAATAGAGCAGTGGGAGGTTCAGTGTATAAATGTTACGAATCATCACTTGATCCGAAATATGAAGCCGAAATATAGGAAGAGTCAATATGTGTCATACGAACAGCGAGGACCCAGATATGCCTGAATATCCGCGCATTCTGGTTAAAGCCAGTTGCCCGTTTATAGAAATACTTGTTAATTTAGAATATATCCGATAAGGTTGCCATTGCGTTACCTTATTAACAATATCTGACCCCGCACCGTGATGCCCGTTTTCCTATACAAAGAGCTTAAATGAGGGTCTCATTCTCTCTCTCTCTCTCTCTCTCTCTCTCTCTCTCTCTCTCTCTCTCTCTCTCTCTCTCTCTCTCATAAAAGTACATTTGCATCACGAAACCACGCCTATATAATATTGACCCCTTTAAACCCCACTTTTATATAGTAAACCTGGGGTTTACAGGGGTATACACTATTTTTCTTATTTTTGCTCAAAAACATAGATTGTGGGTACTCGTTAGAACCGCCTCGCCGAGGCGGTTCTAACGAGTACCCACAATCTATGTTTTGAGCAGAAATGTGAAAAATATTAGAGTATTTCATCCGAAAATTTTCAGTTTTTGGAGGTGAAATTTTCTATATATTTGAATAGGCGTGTTTTCGTAATGCAGTGATGCCCGTTTTGCTATACAAAGAGCTTAAATGAGGGTCTCTCTCTCTCTCTCTCTCTCTCTCTCTCTCTCTCTCTCTCTCATAAAAGTACATTTGCATCACGAAAACACGCCTTTATAATATTGACCCCCTTAAACCCCACTTTTATATAGTAAAACTGGGGTTTACAGGGGTATGCATTATTTTTTCTTATTTCTGCTCAAAAACATAGATTGTGGTACTCGTTAGAATCGCCTCGCTGAGGTGGTTCTAACGAGTACCCACAATCTATGTTTTGAGCAGAAATATGAAAAATATCAGATTTTTTATCTGAAAATTTTATATTTTTGGAGGTAAAATTTTCTATATTATTTGAATAGGCATGTTTTCGTAATGGTATGTACCTGTATAACGCAAAATCATCGGTGCTTCTTAATACATGTATATTATTACAATATGAATCTTACTTAAAGAAAACAAAACGTACAAGAAAGAAAACAAAACGTACAAGACAGCTACTATAAATACGCCAAAATCAGATGACACATTGGTGCGAATAACTGACGTAACTAAGAACGTGTTTTCGTCCTAATTTTACTAATTAAGGGCGGAAAGTCTTTCAGTTT
Organism: Anodontia alba; assembly: GCA_964016985.1. Taxonomy (NCBI): domain Eukaryota; kingdom Metazoa; phylum Mollusca; class Bivalvia; order Lucinida; family Lucinidae; genus Anodontia; species Anodontia alba. The sequence continues at coordinate 45,139,074 of OZ024825.1, forward strand.
TTAGCCAACGCTGCGAATTCCTCTAATCGCGTGGTTGTTGCAAGTGTCCACGATTTATTTTGAAATAAAACTACATGTATTGTTTTGGACACGGTTATGGAAACATGTTTTACTCTAAAACCAATAACCACCCGTCTTTGCTTCGCTTGGCTAAACGTATAGCTGTATAAATATTGGCTTCTACAAAAAAAGCTTGGTTTAAAAACAGACTGGTCTACGAAAAGAGTGCTTAGCACACAAAGCGCGCGCTAAGCGTAAATGAAGCTTTTTGTGAAAGCTAATACTTATAATAACGTTGCGCAGTCCATGGAAAATAGCACTGGACCAGTCAATGGCCTTTCATAAAGTGCTTGCGGAGCAATGATAAACTTTAAGATTGTCTACGCCCATACATCACGAAAACATACCTATATAATTTTGACCCCCTTAAACCCCACTTTTATATAGGAAAACTGGGGTTTACAGGGGTATACATTATTGTTCTTACTTCTGCTCAAAAACATAGATTGTGGGTACTCGTTATAACCGCCTCGCTGAGGCGGTTCTAACGAGTACCCACAATCTATGTTCTGAGCAGAAATCCGAAAAATATCCGAATTTTTATCTGAAAATTTTCATTTTTCGGTGGTAAAATTTTCAGTAAATTTAAATAGGATTGTTTTTGTAATGAAGAGGGATATCGTGGGTTCGAATCCCGCTCGGGTCGAAAAAAATTTCAGACTATTAGTACGCCTAGCTCATACTCAAGGTGCCCTGGGTTTAGGAGAAAGTGGACAGGGCGGCGCTTGGTGACAGACAGCGGCACCAAGTGTGCATGGGTGGTTCATGAAAGCAAGGCTGTACAAATACATGTACACAACGATCACCGCTGCCGCTATGTATCTCGGGTGCCTGATAGCGTTAACAATCCGCACAACAACAACATATCAAACTCTAAGATTGTCTACGCCAATAAGTGTAGAGAGTAATTGTGCTCTTACAAAAGTGTAATGATGCTACCCTGTTTACCATTAATATCTGGGCCGACAAGCATGGACAAATAGCACAGACCTACATGTAGATCAGGATCTACAATGTTGCCACTCTCCAACAGTTAGTGACACAACAACAAAAAGTTTAACAGACTTGTTTAAAATTTAAGATGGGTATCGAATTGGGTTATGGTGAATGGACATGACTAGACTGGCTCTAGTCTCTAGTGACTGATTTTTTTTTTCTTCTTAAAATCCTGTTTAATAATCCACTTAAATAAAACCAAAATATTATAATGACTATAAAGGCCTATAAAGGCTGGTCACTAGTGACCAGCCTTTAAAGTCATGATATTATTTTAATTTTAGTTCAGTGGATTTTAAAAAAGAATTATAAGAAAAAAATATATAGAGTCACTGGAGACTGGAGCCAGTTCAGGATACGACCGAAGATTTAGCCACCATTTTTTTGCAAGGGCGACCACGTTTGTGGCTGCTTTCCTCCAACCCAATCCCAAACTAGCAGTTAAAAGTTTGAGTCACCGAACAATAGTAAAATTCGAAATTTTCACCCTAATAATATGAGCATTTCTATCATACAATAAATAACTCAGTACACACAGTTAAAAAAAGTAAGATTAAGTCCAGGAAGTGCCACAATCACAAGCCGCAGCCCATCCCAGACACGAAGAGGAAGAGGAAACAGAGAAAACCAAACAAGCGCAAATCGAACGCACGAAAAGCACTAAGATTAGCTCTTTCTTCCCCAAGCGAGGTAAACGCAATGCTAAAAGGACTGAAAATTACAAAAACAAAATAACACAAGGCAAGACTTTAAACATATCGACTCGTAGAATAAACCACAAAGTAACAAAGAATAAGACTTACACCGGGACCGCCGCTTTAGAACGGTCAGTAGTATAAACCACCGGGGGGTTTAAAGCACTTTTACGGCCAGCCAACGTCACCCTGGGTCCCGATGCTACTCTTAATAAAACCGCAATGACTCGAACACCGATGGATCGTTTACCATGGCTAATTCGAATTCATTTTGAGTCCATACGAAATTCTTCCGACAGCTGAGGAAAACAAATATTAAGGGATATTTTAGGATTTTTTTCCTTATTTTAGCACGAAAATAGGTTTTGTGTGTACTCAGAATCACCGTTTTGAGGCGATTCAAATGAATACACTCAACATACAATTATTTTATGGAAGATCGAAAAAGCATTCCTATATTATTCCCGTTTGTCTCTTAAACTGGCGCTGTGTTTAACCCTCGTTGGCTCGAACTACCCATCTCTAGAACAAATTTCCATGGTCCCAAAGTTATTTGAGCCATTTAGGTGCGAGTGCATAAGAATACCCCCACTGTGATTTCACCTCTTAATTTCTGAAGTTGACATTTCCGTTTCAGAATTTGATACACTGCTCGCTGAGGTTTCTCAGAACCGGAAGTGTCATCTTCAGAAACTCAGTTATGAAAGCACAGATTACATGTATACAAAACCTTGTAACAACATTTCAGTACATGAACTATTTATTGTTAAAAAGATACAATTTCCTCTTTGTAAGTTTGTAAGACTCGTATTTTGTAGTTTCCATTTTTTGTAGATGTTCGTATATTTTTTTTGAGTTGAATATTTCTGTTTTCTTTCTTTTTTTTTTTTTTTTTTTTCTTTTTTTTTTTTGTATTTTTGTTTTGAGTAAAAAATTGCTCTTCTTTGTCATTTCAGCCGCACTGAAACGAATCTGTCCAAAGAGTACCTTTACTGACATTAAAATGAAAGCATTCCATTGTCGAATCAGCTTACACTAGCCCAGGACTCCCCCATCTAGTGATCTGCTATAGTCAAAATGTTGAAAACTCACAGGATAATAGTAACTATCTAAACACAGTCCGTGGCACCTATTATTTGTGTTCACGTCAGAGGAAAATTTGACAGTTCGGAGTGAACCAAAACTCGGTAAGTCATTTAATTTAGTTTCATCACGAAAACATACCTATATAATTTTTACCCCCTTAAACTCCACTTTTATATAGTAAGACTGGGATTTACTGGGATATACATTATTTTTTCATATTTCTGCTAAAAATGTAGATTGTGAGTAGTCGTTAGAACCGCCTCGACGAGGCGGTTCTAACGAGTACCCACAATCTATGTTTTGAGCAGAAATATGAAAAATATCAGAATTTTTGTCTGAAAATTGTCATTTTTCGGTTGTAAAATTTTCTATATATTTGAATAGGCATGTTTTCGTAATGAAAGAATCTGGATACATTTGCCATCATGTGCGCTATAAACGTCATAAGCGTACATGCAGTTGTTGAAGCTAAACGACACGTTAGCACTTTGAAAAAAGCTAATACTTGTCAGTTTATTTATTATTCAGAAACCGGATGTTAAACATGGCCATTGGTACAATGTCCTGCCGTCTAAACTGCCTAAACTGAACTACAGAGGTGCAATTGTTACCTGTTCTTGATTGAGAATACAGACAAGGAAATACATGTCGAACTGACTGATGTAAAACCGGTCTTCTGCGGCATTCGAATTACGCACGATCCTGAGAGACAGATATTTCATATCAGTCAAACATTGTTAACCCTTCTCTTGCTGAACACGACATGCCCTGTCTTAGCAAACAGTGTAGATCCAGATCAGTTTGCTTCTGAAGAAGCCAACTGATCTGGATCTGCACTGTTTGTCATTAAATATGTGAATTTCTATCAAAAACCCTGATCAAGTAATCTGATTAGCGGGAATTAATTTATTCAGCATGACAAGGGTTAATTACTCTTTTTATTTATATAGACCTTTTTGGTAGTACTGTTTTTTTGAAAGCGCCACAAAATTGTTTCAATTTGAGCGGAAGAACAATAAACAACATACGAAATTGGCGTTTTTTAGTCCGTTCATTAGCAGCGCTGACGTCACTTCATGTCGTAATGTCAGCAGTTTCATGACGTTTTGATAACGCAATTCATTCGGTCGGGTTTATGTCCCTTATTTTTGGCAGTCAAGGACATAAAAATGAAAAGAAATAACGCGAGAAGCAGTCTATGACAGCAGGTCCGACACTGTGAAATATTTCACTAGTTACTGTTATCATATCATCATACTATGAATTACCCAGTAAACACACAACGTCGCAACAACGTCGTTACAACGTCGCTGCAACGTCACGACGTTGCAGCGACGTTGTAACGACGTTTTTGCGACGTTGTGTGTTGGCTGGTAATAGAGCTAGACTATAACTCATTGAGAAATATCTATATTTAACTGCTAGATATATAATAAAAAAATAACCTGAGCCTAGCCTATACTGATACATTCACACAAGCACAGCTTAAAGAGAATGGATACACTTTCAGGGGAAAGGCAGCTCTGTCAAAATTGTTCGTATCTGATAAGGGATCTATTTTAAAAGGAACAAATTGCGTCCCCTATAACCCCCACCCCCGCCGTGAGAGTATATTCTGCCATTTTAGAATAACTGTTTTTGAAGGGCTGGGTGTACAGAAAAGCAAAAATTAGGTCAAAACAGTTGTCTCTCATGTCAAAAATGGCTTGAAAACTATCAGGTGTATCAAGTATCTTTAAGAGGAATTCCCAGCGGGCACACATCATCGAAACAACGTCGATTCAACGTTGATTCTACGCCAAAGCGTTAAATCAACGTCAAATCAACGTTGATTCAACGTTGTGAGCCTGCTGGGATGAGAACATCTTCATGTAAAATCTGACATTGAAATATCTGTACTCTCACCATTGGCGGCTATATATTCTTTAAAGATAAAAAAAATCTTGGAAGGAAATTAATACCTGGAAGCAATTATCTTAAATAGAAGCCCCTATTTTTAAAAGACCGGGTTAGCAACTTCCTGTTTAGAATAATTGTCTCAACATGCAAAATGATGGTGAAAAGTCTCGGGTGTATTCATTCACCTAACGAATATGATGATAGACTGACAGAAAATGAAGGACATATGTATGTCATGCTGACCTTGTCAGAGCATATTTTCCTATCCGATGGCAATGTCTGTATACATTATATGACCACTGTTCTTTCACTTTCAAACTCGTATTTCTAATTGGCATTATAATTCGCTTGCAGACTGTAAATGACAATAGCCTTTGAAAGATTGTCAAGAGTTATGCTATCTAGGGGTTTCTTTGTCATACATCGATTGCGAAAGAGCTTTATTGTGCTATGTTGTCGGTTTCGTTTGCAACGATGTATTATTTTTTTTCTAGAGCATTGTCCTTCCGTCTGTCAGGAATCACCATTAATTTTGTAAATGCAAACGCTCCCTCGGTAATAATTCTGCCGACTAGGTGGTTAATTTGTTCTCAGCTTCGTTTGTTAATTTCCTAACTTTCAATCATAATCTTCTATTAGGAACAAGCCATCTTCTAGCAAACGTTAATTCTCCCAGGATTAGAATTCTGCAGTGGCGTAAGCAGAACAGAATTATTGTTACGCACACCCAGACACAATTTTGAAAAAAAAAAGCTTCCTAGTATCGCTTCTAAAATAGGGAGCAAATTCTTCCCTTTATTGTTTGTGTTGAGGTTTTACGGCCCAGTCAACTCAATGGGGCCATGCCGAGCGCGGTCAATTTACCTAACCACACTTTTACTCGATCGTGCTCAAATGGTACAACCCAAATTCAACTGTGCTCTATCTGGGGCATTTGAGCACGGTTCGAAATAATTTATTTCTTAAACGACATTTCGAATTAGGGTGAAGATTTGTCGCCTATAAAAAATCGATTTAACCTTTCCCTTTTGGTTTTAACTACTGACTGTTCTAAAACGATGGTTCCTGTGAAGATCGTTCTTTCCAAGGCTTTATGTTCGCTAGCTGCATGATATCCGGTTTGAATTTTAGCTTTGTGATCACGCCTGTACGACTGCATACTTTACTTTCTGTTTCACCTTTAATGTACCATTTTTTACAAAAATGGTCTATAGAAGATCAGTTGGTCACGCCTGTATGGCTGCCTACTTTGCGTTCTGTTTCGCCTTTAATGTTTCCAAATAATAGACAAAAGAATGGTCTGTAGAATAATATTTGGCTAGAACAATTTCATTACGAAAACACGCCTATTCAAATATATTGAAACTTTCACCACCAAAAACTGACAGTTTTGAGATAAAAAAAATTCTGATATTTTTCATATTTCTGCTCAAAACATAGATAGGGGGTACTCGTTAGAACCGCCTCGCCGAGGCGGTTCTTACGAGTACCACAATCTATGTTTTTGAGCAGAAGTAAGACAAATAATGTATACCCCTGTAAACCCCAGTTTTACTATATATAAGTGTGGTTTAAGGGGGTCAAAATTATATAGGCATGTTTTCGTGATGAAATCAAAATCCGAGCAATCTGTAGTTGCTCGTGAAACTTGGAAATATTGGGACCACTTGTACACTGTTTCTTTTCTGTTGTTTCGAAAATGCTGTTCTTCTGGCTATTCTATTATTCACTTGTTTAGTTGCACATTTGGATTATGTGATTTTATGGTATTAACAAATAACTGCCCAAATCAAACACACATGCGCAGACCATATCCTAGCGTACATTATCTCGTTGCGGCACTTTATAATTATATTACAACACCAGTAGCCATACCCAGCACATATTACATGTTCCGTCTCATATGATTTCATTTTAATATACCGACACTCGATACAACGCTAAACATCACGAAATCATGCCTATATAATTTTGACCCCCTTAAATCTCACTTTTATATAGTAAAAGTGGGGTTTACAGGGGTATACATTATTTTCTTTATTTCTGCTCAAAAACATAGATTGTGGGTACTCGTTAGAACCGCCTCGTCGAGGCGGTTCTAACGAGTACCCACAATCTATGTTTTGAGCAGAAATATGAAAAATATCAATTTTTTTTTATCTGAAAATTTTCATTTTTTGGTGGTAAAATTTTAAGTATATTTGAATAGGCATGTTTTCGTAATGATTCGTAAAAATGACAATCTGACTGTCACGAAACCTTTGCTTAAGAGGTAACAATTAGTCACAAATTATGCAAGAATATTGTATTCAATACTTTAAAGAAACATCTGATTTGGATATTTGTTGGAATCGTCTCTGTGATGGGATTCTAACAAATATACAAAATATATGTTCTATGAGGATAAAAGAACAAAACAAGACCTTTTTGTACCTATCACTCGGCTCATTAAGTATTTTGTATAAGAGCAAATTCATTTTAATGGCAACGTCTCTGGGAACAAATAATGTCGTTGTAATGAGGGTTCACTGTAATATTTTCCTATATTTCAAACATAAGATGAGTATTTCATTCAAATCCTCATTCCGGAGACAATTTACATGAAATACAAAGTAGCAGGTTTCCTTAAAAAAAAATAAAAAAAAAATTTGATCCCCTTAAACCCCACTTTTATATAGTAAAACTGGGGTTTACAGGGGTATACATTATTTTTCTTATTTCTGCTCAAAAACATATATTGTGGGTACTCGTTAGAACCGCCTCGCCGAGGCGGCTCTAACGAGTACCACAATTTACGTTTTGAGCAGAAATATGAAAAATATCATAATTTTTATCTAAAAACTTTCAGTTTTTGGTGGTGAAATTTTCAATATATTTGAATAGGCGTGTTTTCGTAATGTAATGGTTTTCATTAGCTCTTGCTATAAGTGTCGGAGGTATTTGACAAGACTCTCATCCTAGTAAGTTTCATCATAGTGTTTTAATTTGATTTACACCAGTTTCTTTTATATTTCACTGACTGAATTAGGGATCCTCTATGCGAGCTGAAAAATATTTTGTATTTTCACAACATTTAAACAGGTTGAATACAAGTATCTGGTGCCAGTAAAATCGATTTAAAGGGGAAGAAAAGCTAAAATAGATATCGTCTAAAATAAAAGAGGCCTACGGGCCACGATTAGTAAAACAGCCATTGTATATCTGCATATGCCATGCAACTTTTTCTTCAGTATTTCCACAGCAAGTAATCAAAACAGTGGAAGGTCATCATAAACAAACTTTGCATCCGAGAGTATATATATATATATATATATATATATATATATATATATATATATATATAGTATATAGTATATATATATACATATATATATATATATATATATATATATATATATATATATATATATATATATATTATATATATATATATATATACACACACACAGAGAATCAAACTTAACTACGCCAAAAAAAAGGTCAGTTGTCAACCTAGGATTAACAAAACTGGTAGATTCCTCATCCATAATGATCTATACTAAGATTGACTCAGTTTCAATGCTATATTGGTTCTGAAGAAGATTTTTAAATGGTTTTCAACATCTTCGCGTATATAACAGCTCTCATTACCATTTAAAATAATTTTCAAATCTTCTTGACAGAATGCTCGACATGATTTGGTGACAATTGCCCTGGCAGTGATTTAAGATATTGCATTTATGTGCGCTGTCATTTTGAATATTTAATGAGAATTAATGGCGTTATAAAGTCTTAATTAAATATGCAAAACCTAAATAAATAATATACGTATGCAACAATATTTACCTCTTTATTAGTGCATAAAGCTTCTTCTTTAGATATTCGTTGATTTTGTTTGAAAACCGCTTTGTTTTCTGTGGAAGATTTCATTTAATATTTTAAATATTTTAAAATCTCATCAAATATTAAAAATGGCGGTCCTTGAGGACATTTTTAGAAATCCTAAATTTCAATAACTGTTTTAGGTATATCCGATTTTCATTACGAAAACACGCCTATTCAAATATATTGATAATTTCACCACCAAACACGTAAAATTTTCAGATACAAAAACTCTGATATTTTTCATATTTCTGCTCAAAACATAGATTGTGGGTACGTGTTAGAACCGCCTCAGCGAGGCGGTTCTAACGAGTACCCGCAATCTATATTTTTGAAACGAGACAAATAATGTATACCCCTGTAAAACCCAGTTTTACTTTATAAAAGTGGAGTGTAAGGGGGTCAAAATTATATAGGTATGTTGTCGTGATATGATTAAAATTAAAGTTGCAAAAAAAAAAAAATTTTTTTTTTCAAGATCTATCGTCACCATCGTTGCCTTTCCCTTTAAACCCCGCGGCTTATTATTCATAGGTTGTGATCCGGGTGATGTTTGTTTTATGTGAGCTATGTTTCTCTTTATTTTAAGCATTGTATTGACTTTTTTTTCGTTATGATTGACTTTCTTGGGCAATAGCATTAATTTGTTTAAGCTGATGGCTGTTGACATCACATTCGCTGTGTATCCCTACACACCCCTATATTTTTCCCTGCCATTTTAGCTCATTTTTGTGGAAGCTGGAAAGTCTATCAACTTTGATTTCATCAGGCTTATCAAAAGATGTGTTGCAATATACAAGATTGTCCAGCAACACACTTTAAAAGACGTTTAAAACTTAACTATGTTTTGTTGCATTTATATATTTCACCATAGTGCAAGTTCTATTTTACTTCCTTTGGAGTCATTGAGCCCGTTCTGGTTACATTAAAAATCGAAATACGCTTATGCTGTCTCGCAAACTACTCTGCTGCATATGACGATACGTAATAAAACCGTGCGTCCGACAAGGCTGGCACAATTAATCGGATAATCGATTAATTGATCGATAAATTCCACAAAAATGATTATCGTTACAAATTTGCTAATAATCGATCATTTGATTTCTGTGTCTGTTACTTTACTATATTTACACTTAGTATTCAGACGCCTCAACTCCTTACCATACTTTATCTAAAATTTGAACAAGTACAATTTACTACCCAAAGTTGTGACTAAGAATAGCTGGATGAGTGGCAAACAGTGTAGACCCCGATGAGACGCCGCGTTTTGCAAAACGCGGCGTCTCATCTGGTTCTACACTTTTTGCTCAGGTCTGTCTGACCAAATACATATAGTAAAGTATAACATATGGTAAAAAGTCATGCTCAGACAGACAGGTAAATTATGACCAAGTAGTCAATGATTGCTAATCGATTATCGATCACAAAGGCAGGACTGATAATCGATTATTTTTGCAGTCCTGATTAGCCAGCCTTAGTCTCCGATGTTCGTTCTTCTGTGTGTAATTAGTTTGCAAAGGCAACCTTCTAGATTGTTTATTGTTGTAGCTATCATACAGCTATGTAGAAACTGAAGGCCGTGCGCTTAATAAAATTTGACATCTAATTAAAGAACAAAACCTTGATAGAGGTTTAGAGTTTCAGATATGCCATGAATACAGCTTATTTCGGGAAAAAACTGCCATCTGCGCATATATTTAAGAGTTTGTTTTTAGGCATTTATTTTATTTTATTTATTTATTTATCTACTTATTTATTTTTTATTTATTTATTTATTTTTATTTTTATTTATTTTTTTTTATTTATTTATTTATTTATTATGTATTATTTATTACTTAATTTATTTATTTATTTATTTATTTATTTATTTATTTATTTATTTATTTTATTTTTGAATTTCCAAAATATCAGAGTTCTATAAAATACTGTTATCTACGTGATTTTGTTTCCATGATGTATGCTATAATCATGAAAACAAGTGAAATCCTTTAGCTACTTAATGTGCTTTTATAAGATAACACGCTGCTAATTCAATAATTTACTATGTCATTCTTGTACGTAGTATTAGGAACATAAACAACCCATTACATATCTCATGTCTAATGTCACAATAACTTTATCTGTCTTGTATGACAAGGAGTTCCATTTGTCTCTATTTTTGTTTCCTTTTTCTAGTCTTAATCAAACTATAAGAAGCCATCCAGCCTGGGGCGTTTCAGAAGCTATTGAATCGTGTCATGGAAAAAGAGCCATCATAGCTTATGCGAACAGCAAAGGTTCAGGCGAGCCTGCACATCCGTGCAGTCTCGCCAAAACCTTTGCTGTTCGCTCCCGTAAGCGGTAGGCTAAATGGATTTCTTCAGCCAAAGAACTAGACATGTTGACATACTAAGAAACCGGGCATGCGCACTGAAAAATTGATCAGACGGAAAGTCTATTGAGTCGTTTTCTCTCGATGTGGCTCTGTTATTGTGCTGAAATGCGGTTACACATAATAGCTGCGTAATTATGGCTATAGATAAGACGCTTTCTGTTCATATTTTGTCTTATATCTTAGCGAGGACTCTTAATATGATTAGAAAAAATGTTGTACAATACTGTAAATGCCATGTGACGGCCGTAAAACGTGTCCCTGTAATTCTTTATACTGTAATATACATTGAGCCATTTCCGGGTGTTTCGAAAGTAACACGAGGATTAGTGATCAGGCCTAGTTGATGAAAACTAGCTAGTCGTCACTTCAATATTTTCATTTTTATGTGTGTGTTTATTGCTCTGAATGGTCATCTTTTTCGAATATATTTATCGTCACATCTTCAGTACAGCTGGTGGCGTGTTGCGGCTCAAACCTTCTCTCCGTATTTCACTACACAGTAGTTTATATTTTCTAGTCCATTGTCATTATCGAGCCAATTCTTTGATAATTTAACAGGTAAAAAGAAACGTCCAGGGAGTGCCACAATCACAAGTCGCAGACAATCCCAGTCACCAAGAGGAAGAGGAAAGAGACATAAACCAACACGCGCAAAACAAACAAACGCACGAAAAACACACACACACCAGCTCTTCATTCCCCAATCAAGGTGCTCGCAATACAAAAAGGGCTGAAACACACAAGGGCAAAACACAAGGCAAGACTTAATATAAATCCCCTCGTAGAATTAGCCACAAAGCTACACAGAGTAAGAGTAACACCGGAACCACCGCCAAGGAACGGAAAAAAATAAATAAATAAAATAAAATAAAAATAAAAGCGGTATGGGGCGTGGGGTTAAAGCACTTTTACATTCGACCCTTGGTCCCGATGCTACACTTAATACAGAAATACATAAAAATCTGTTCGCATAATGGCCCCCAACTTGATGCATCATAGCAAAAACATAAAAATAAACAAAATCAATATGAAAAACAAAGATGAGAGCACTGTATGAGGGTCACCTCTGACGCCTAATTGCTGTCAGCGATTATTCCTTTTAGAATCAATTGATGCAGCGCTTAATGCATTTGCGAGACGTTTCTAATGAGTAGCAACTATATATGAGCCAACGCACGACAAAACCTACAATATATCTTGTGCGACTAGCGAAGACTCAGATCAGCCTGCGCATTCGCGCAGTCTGATCAGAATCTTCGCTGATCGCATGTGCATTCTACAACCTCCAGGCTATTTGAAGAACATAAAACGAGAACCCTTGCTATACTTGGTAGATGTACAAGCTGATCTGAGTCTTTGCTTGTTACACAGGTCTAATTGTATTTTTGTCGTGCAAGCAGATCTGAGTCTTTGCTGGCTACACAGGTCTAATTGTATTTTTTGTCGTGCGATGGCTCATTTGTGTTCGTAGAGAAATTAGAAAAATGTAAATTTTGATAACCCTCTGATTTGGAGCTGTGCAAACTATGTTTTTATGCCATGTCATATGGGAATTGAGGAAGAGTTTAGTTGTTAAGCTCATTAAGACAAATGCATGCAGTCAAATGTATATAGAAATAAGAAATAAACTTAAAAGCTGGTTCGGCAACTGTGAGGTTCTGACAATCTCTCGTATAATACCCAATTTGTCATTATATATTATGGGAAGCACGGGGATACACGTTACATAGACTTGTCACATAACAAATAGCGCTGTATCTTAAATATCAAGCATGTCCCAAAAGGCTTACAGGATGATCTGTAAGTGCAAACAGTCTTGCTTGACCATATAAAGTTAATGGGTAATTGTGCTAACAATTTGAGAACTGAAATATTAATTAGACAGAAAGAGAAAGAAAAAACACGAAAAATTCCCTTAGTGAAGTAATGATAAATCAACACATGCAGTCAATGTCCTGCTGCAAAAGGGAACAAGATACAAATTACAGTTGTTAGGACTGGAATCAGCAAAAAGTATACGAATGTCACCGGGTATATTTGATAAAAAGTGTTTGACTCTGATTTTATAATAATAGATGAGACTGTTTGAACTTATGTCAGTTATATATATTTAATTGGAGACCAAAAAAAATGTTAATGATATTCTTAGTGTGCTAGTGTTCAAAAATCAGACTTGGTAAACTTCTGTTTTTTTGTTGTTGTTTTTTTTTTTTATGTGTTTATTTTCCACCAAAATAAGTTTGTTTGTTTTTTCAAGTGCCAAAACATGACATTTTTCTTTGTTTTGTTTTCCTTTTTTTGTAATTTATTGTGTCTGCCTAATGCTAGCCTATAATTTGATACTAAATTTGGATGTCAAGAAATATTGTGGGGGATCAGAATTTAACCAAATGCTATAATGCAAGCCTATGGAAAAGTAATCAAGCTCCTGGTCCAAAACAGCAACATTGGCGCTAAGGTCTCTCCTTCTTACCAACACTGGTTAGTTACGTGATTCGTCATACGTGATAGTCACGTGATAACTGCTGATCTGCTAAAAGTAAGTTTGTCTATTACAAATGATATCATGTATGCGACTCTGAATAAAATCAACGTGGAAAATAACGAGTGATCGGGTAAGTGTACTCCTACCTTAGACCCAGATACGAAGAATATGCAACAGGATAAGAATAAATAGTTATGTATTGACTAGAGTTATTATTTACCAGATTAGACCTTTTACGCCATCACGAAAACATGCCTATATAATTTTGACCCCCTTAAACCCCACTTTTATATAGTAAAACTGGGGTTTACAGGGGTATACATTATTTTTCTTATTTCTGCTCAAAAACATAGATTGTGGGTACTCGTTAGAACCGCCTCGGCGAGGCGGTTCTAACGAGTACTCACAATCTATGTTTTGAGCAGAAATATGAAAATTATCAGAATTTTTCATCTGTAAATTTTCATTTTTTGGTGGTAAAAATTTCAGTATATTTGAATAGGCATGTTTTCGTAATGGCTGACATTTAAAGAGAGTATGTCGTGCAGCAAATTGAAAAGCAACAGGATATGGCAGCTTATATTCCATTTAGTATTAAATGTAAAAGTATTCAGAGAATGTAATTAACCGTAGTAAATGAAGAAAACAACTACGTTTTGAACAACGCAGGATTTAATTTGCGCCTTCTTGATTAATTTACGACATCTTGATTAAACTTATTACAAAGCAAAAATGCGTATATTCGTTTTTCGCTGTCTTTTTTGTTTACTCCTTTTTTCTTTTTTTTTTTTTTTTTTTTTCTTTTTTTTTTTTGTTTTTTTTTTTTTTTTTTTTTTTTAGTTTGTTGTTAATTTCATTAACATATGCTCAAATGTGCGCTTGTTCGGACAGTCCAGTAGTAAAATCTCTGAAATACAGAGATCGAAACGACGCTTAAACGACACCAAAGACGATTTTAAATGCTATATATTCATCGCTGGTGTACAGAAAGTAGCATTATCTGCGCCCAATCTATGTCACACACACACACACACACACACACACACACACACATACACACACACAATATATATATATATATATATATATATATATATATATATATATATATGATGCAGTTCCAAATTACTCATATACATGTAATATGTTCAGTATGCATACGGGTCCTCTACCTCATCAGTGAAACATCAGAGTGAAATACAGTCAACTCTCATTATCTCGAATACCAAGGGACTCTCTGAAACACTTCGAGATATCCGTACCTCGACATATCAGATTTGCAGAATTGAGGAAAAAGTAATTCGAACAACTAAATTTAAGAAATTCATATATATAATTGGACTTGAAGTTAGTGATACATCGAAAATATTGTGGAAAAGAGGAGAAATTTCTCCTTAGGAGCAATTTCTCCTCTTTTCCACAATATTTTTACTTGTTGTTAGATTTTCATGTTTAGGCAGGGAAAAGATTTTCACTTCGAAATAAGCGGTTATTCGAGATAAGCGAGTTCGAGATAACGAGAGTCAACTGTACATATAATCACAAACTGTGATGGAACAAAGCACAGGGCTCAAACGTGATCTTAAACCAGAACACAAAAATACATAATAGGACCACGATAAGCCTGATACAGACTACCTTTCTGATTGTTTAGTAGACCACCAATTCAAACTGTGCGGAGCCTCACGTTGTCCTACAGAATCGTTTATCGCACTTCGATTGTCTGTTAAAATTTAACAACAAACTACATTTAAGCCGCGCATAAAATACTCTTCGGCTTTTCTGTCGATTCAATCATCCAGTGCGCATGCCCGGCCGCTTAGCAAGGCCACATATCTCTAGTTCTAAAACTGAAGTTGTCCCTTGGCCTACCGCTTACTTGAGGAAATAGGATATGCCAAAACAGCTCTTCTCCCGTGACGCGGCTAATTTTAAGATACAGTTGACTCTCGCTATCTCGAACTCGCTTATCTCGAATAACCGCTTATCTCGAAGAGAAAATATGTTCCCTGCCTAAATATGAAAATCTAACAACATGTAAAAAATATTGTGGAAAAGAGGAGAAATTGTTCCTAAGGAGCAATTTCTCCTCTTTTCCACAATATTTTCAATAATCTCTAACTTCAAGAGTCCATTACACATATATTTGTTAAATGTGGTTAATCGAATTAGTTTTTCCTCAATTCTGCAAATCTGATATGTCGAAGTACGGATATCTCAAAGTATTTCAGAGAGTCCCTTGGAATTCGAGATAACGAGAGTCGACTGTATTTTGTCTTGTCATTCACAGTGTATACATTTTGACATTTCACTCAAAGTGCGGATGATATATCAAGCTTTATTTTCGGTGGAAAAAAATAAAATTGCATATACATCAATAATCTGTCGTCTCACTTGTCTGCTGATTTTGCCTAGAGGAAACATGAACTAAAGATCAAAATATGAGACAGCGCATGTATTGATGTCTTCGTCTCAGATATATTAGCCAGCGCACGACTAAACCAACAAAATGGCATGTGCGCCCAACGAAGACTCAGATCAATCTAGGCAAGCTACTGATTTCAGTAGGAATTCGATGCAAACATGGGAGGGTATGTTAAACTGAGAAAATGAACAAAGTTGAAGTTACAACAATCATAAAGTACTTCTGTATATCCCCGAAGGATATTCATTATGATTTCATTAAAACCTTTGGGAGGAATACATGTATCCTTCTTACAGCACGGTGAAGAAACGGGTTGAAAGGGAGAAAGAGCACGGAGGATTATTAACGGTCTGGGGTCCTAAAGAGGCTACTTAAGACGAAAACGTTAAGCTTGTGCACAGTCTGATCTTGTGTGATAAGAGAAGACGCCTCCGTGGTATAGCTTGACAAATAGGTATAAGTTTTGGGGCAGTTCAGTCTATTTTGACCGATATCTTAGGTATGTCCAAAGTCTCAGCTAGATGGGTCCCCAGAATGTTGACCGAAGATCAGATTAAGAGAAGGTTTAATATTTCTAAATATCTCCTTTCTCTCTATTAAGTTGACCCTGAAGAATTTATGCGTCGACTTGTGATCTAAAATTAGTTATGATCCAAGATGAGACTTAGGCCCATCAGTTTATTCCTGAGGTAAAAAAAACAGAGTATGCAATGCAAGCACCCTGACTCACCCCCTCCTTTTCGAGCGTCTCTTCAGCAGGGAAGGGGATGGTCACTATCTTTCGGGATGATCAGGGCGTTATTATGGTGGATTATCTTGAGGAATGTCGCACGATAAGTAAGACGGCTTTGATAGGAGATAGTGGAAAAAAGAAGAGGCAAGTTGACTTGAGGTGTTCTGCTCTTGCAAGATAATGCACCAGTACTGTTCAAGTTGCTATGCCTGCTGCGATTAAATGCGGTTTATAGTGCACCATAGTGCAGATTATATTTTCATTTCTTTTGGATCATTGGACCCATTCGTGTGTCTTTGAAAATGGAGCTCTGCTCATGTATACGATAGAGGGCATAAGCAGTGATGCAAATGAAATAACTGCGTCTGCTGAGTCTCAATAAAACAGAGACTCTCATTTTCCATCTGTATTGTGCTCCTTGTTTCCAAAGGCAACTTTTTAATATTTTTATTTAAGGTTCTTCCTCATTCACCATATTCTCTAGATTTAGCCCCTTCGGGCTTTTATCAGTTGAAATATGAAAACTAACCATTGTGGTAGAAATTTTGGAAGCAAAGAAGGCGTCATAGATGATGTTGATGAGTATTTGGGGGACCGGAAAGAAGTCTTCTATATTGAAGGGATAAGCAAACTGGAACAGCGAAAGTGCATCGGAGCAAAAGGAGGTTATGTTGAGAAAAAATGGCACAAATGCTGCTTTTGGACTATTTCGAAGTACAGGGGCCGAGAACGTTTTGATCATCCTTCGTACATGTATAAAATGTTTCATAATTCCCATTTCGCCTATGTAATATCTTGAACATAAAAAAAACCATTGAGCATGTTCTAAAGGAAATGATACACTTTTAACCCTTGCCCTGCTGAATAAATTAAGATGCCACGCCCACTTCTAATTTCCAGCAAATCAGATTATTTGATCCAGGTTTTTGATAGAAATTCGCATATTTAATGACAAACAGTGCAGATCCAGATTCAGAAGCAAACTGATCTGGATCTACACTGTTTGCTAAGACAGGGCATGTTGTGTTCAGCAAGAGAAGGGCTAAGAGAGGCGATTCTGTCACTTTCTTTTCGTCTCCTTCTGGTCCATTCTAAACGAAAAAACAAATCGCTCCCGTTCGAAATGATTCCTAATCCTCCTGTATTGGCAATAAGCCCGTAGCATAATGGTCCTCTTTAAAAACCATACTCTTATGACACTACATGTAAGATTATTACATGTAAATAGGGTGTCTGGCGCGATATAGATTAACCCTTTCATCCCTGAGTTTCTGAAGCGAACACTTCTGTCCTTGAATCTCGGCATGTCCATTGATGCAAAGAGGGGTTACAAAATTAAAACTAGAATGGCAAACAGTGTATATCCTGATGAGATGGCTCACTAAAATCAAACTCAGAATGGCAAACAGTGTAGATCCTGATGAGACGGCTCGTTCAGTCGTCTCATCTGGATCTACACTGTTTGCACAGGTATCTTATTGGGTCTCTAGGGCTGGAAGGGTTGTAAATATTTTGAAATACATGTTTGGGCTGCATCATGTTTTCAAACATATCAAGCTTATGCATTGAGTAAGTGGAAAATACGTATGCCACAAATGTACAACTTTAGTGCAGTAGTATCGTGGAGTATGTTGCATGACATTACTGTCTTGTACGTCAACGTCGAATGATCTTAAGGAAATGTATTTATTACTGAAAGGTGTTGTCGTTTTTGACATATTCGATTTAAAACCGACAAATTGTCTGCTAACAACAGATTAGTGCTGATGAATAATTCTACAATTTGCATGGGATGTCAATGTCGATATTCTGGGACAAATTATAAAAATATCATCTATTTGTCATCCGCTGGCAGTGGTGAAGATTAAAGCGAGTGTTATTACTTTATAAAATGGCTATTTGTAAAATGGCTATTGATCATTTTGATGTCGAATTACAATCTTATTCTATTTGGTAGGCTGTTGAAATTTATTATGACATGTCTGCATTATCCAAGTTTCTAAAATCCTAAGGAGTCATCAAAGACACATCCGTCTTCTGGCATTTAAATGGAATATTAGTTTGATTTATTCGTGTCTTTCAGGGTACTGGAAATACCTGGTACCTTTTCTGCAATCTGTTACAAGGGAGTCAATTTTTGTGACTTCCTCTTTGCTTTCCTTCACCAAGCCCCTTCTGAAAAAAGGTATTCTTTTAAAGAGCAGATTTGCTCACATTTTTCTTTAAGAGTGGACCCCATTTCAGAAAGAAGATAAAACAATTTGACCAGAGTTACCTATCACCCTTTAAACGTGTATCCATTCCGCATGCATTGCTGTCACCTTGGGAGTTTCAGTACTAGAAAATCACTGACACATAAATATGGTATCCTCATTACGAAAACACGCCCATTCAATTATATAGAAAGTTTCACCTCCAAAAACTGAAATTTTTCAGATAAAAAAACGCTGATGTTTTTCATATTTCTGCTCAAAACATAGGTTGTGGGTACTTGTTAGAACTGCCCCTGTAAACCCCAGTTATACTATATAAAAGTAGGGTTTAAGGGGGTCAAAATTATATAGGCATGTTTTCCTGATGTATAAAAGAAACAAAAATGTCCGTTTGTTGGAGGTAACTTAATGGGAAAAGCAATTTTGACAAAGAATGTAACTGCTTTGAAAGAGCTTGATAAACTATATATACAGTTTGATGCAAATCGGATCAAAAACAAAGAGAGATAATACTGTTTAAAACATTCAGATTTATTATCACTTTGAATATTTAATGAGGTTCTAGGCATTTCGAAATACAGTCGACTCTCGTTATCTCGACTTCGCTTATCTCGAATATTCGCTTATCTCGAAAATCTGGTTCCCTTTTACAAGACGAAAATCTAACAACAGGTAACAAAATATTGTGGAAAAGAGGAGAAAATGCTTTTGAGGAGCAATTTCTGCTCTTCTTACAATATTTTAATATATCTCTAACTTCAGGGGTCAAATTACATATTCATTTGTGAAATGTGGTTGTTCGATTTATTTTTTACCACAATTCTGCAAATTTGATATGTTGGAGAACGGATATCGAAGTATTTTAGAGTTTCCTTACACTTCGAGATAACGAGAGTCGACTGTATTTAATAAAATCATCCTTCAGACAGAAAACAATATGATTTAAAACTAAGTCAATATACTCGTATGTCTGGAGAGTAAGCTTTATAAATAAATGCGAAAATGAACTATTGATGCAAATATTATTTATTTGTGCTTCGCATAGTGCATTAAGGCTTTATGACGTCATAGTTTTCATTGAATATTCAAAGTGGCGGCACATTCTTTGGTAACATTACCTTTCCCTTTAGTGAAAAGTGTTATCATCATCCAGTGAGACATATTTATGACTTTAAACAGTAATCAACATTTTTTTATATTACGCCAACAAGCTTATGCAACGTGTATCCCCCTATTCCCTTATATATCATAAGCCAGGGGTATGTAGGTGTTTACATAACCGGGAGATTTTTTAGAGTGTTGCAGTTTTCAAATGAGCGATTCAATTTGTTTCTTACAGATTGCAAACTTTCTTTTCTGTATAAATAAGTTTTAAGTTGTATATAAATAAATATTACTCATTTCCCAATTACATATTTATTTGTGAAAAGAGTTGTGAATTTATTTTTTCCTCAACTCTGCAATTCTGATATGTCTAGGTACTGATATCGCAACCTATTTCAGAGAGACCCTTGGACTTCGAGATAACGAGAGTAGATTGTATGTGGTGGAAATATTATGCCTTACACAGCTGTAGATAATATGGAATCAAGATAAACTTTTAACTGTCATCTGCGCATGCCCATATATGACTGCTCATTTACGCTGTCTGTTATAGTCACACGCATTTTGAATATACCCAAATACTTTTTGACCGGCGCGGGGAATCCCGCCGGCCTCTTAATATAGCTTTGGATTTTTACATAGTAGACTATTCGATTAGCTCATTAAGGACTTTTTATATTTGCTGGGATCGTCAGTGTTGACGATCCCGGCAAATATAAAAAAAATGTAACAAACTATGTTATAAACAGATTAATGTCTATTTTATTTTCATTTCAATCAAGAAATTTCATAAAGCTTAATAAAAGCAAACCTTTAAGAATCACATTGTTATATTTTTTTTCCTGTTACATTGAAAATTCATTAAACTTTAGTACAGTATACCCTTTTCCCATATCTCTTTGTGAACATGAACAAATGCGCCGGTACTTAGACGTTTACGTCTAAATATTTTGTCTTTTTTTTTTTTTTTTTTTTTTTTTTTTTTTCTGGAACGGCTTACATGTAAATATAATCAACTGTTAAATCCAGAGCATGGGCTAGTTTCCGGAGAGTGACGTTTCGCAGGAAATTATGTTATCACATTTGATAAGCTATATCCAGGAAGATCATCAGTTACATGTAAGCCACGTCAAGAAGAAAGGTGTCTTCCACACACAAAATGCACTGATTCAGATCTTCCTGGGGATCCAGATTTTTTTTTTTTTTTTTTTTTTATTTTGCCCTCCGTTTTTTTTTTTTTTTTTTTTTTTTTTTTTTTTTTGTTTTTTTTTATTCTACAGTATATATTAAGGGGAATGGATACACTTTCTGGAGTGGTATCTTTGTCAAAATTGGTTTCCTTTCTCATCACGAAAACATGCCTATATGATTTTGACCCCCTCAAATCCCACTTTTATATAGTAAAACTGGGGTTTAAAGGGGTAGACATTATTTTTCCTTTTTCTGCTAAAAAACATAAATTGTGGGTACCCGTTAGAACCGCCTCGTCGAGGCGGTTCTAACGAGTACCCACAATCTATATTTTTAGCAGAAACATGAAAAAATATCAGAATATTTTATCCGACATTTTCATTTGTTGATGGTAAAATTTTCAGTATATTTGAATCGGTATGTTTTCGTAATGTTCTGAAAAGAGATCTAACCTTTAGAAAACAATTTGCCGTCTCCTGTTTCCACCTACAGAATGTAGGTTGAAACTGGAGACAGCAATTTAAGGATTGTTTTTCCTTTTCTTTTTTTTATTATTCATAAAGTTTGATCATATTTTATCATTTTCATTTTCTGTAGGGCCATTGAGCATACCTGTGTTTTAGTATTTTGCCATATTACGTTCGTTGAGATAGATCATGTAATTATTTCTACGATCATTTTCCTCCTTTCACTCATTCAAGAAGAATAGTTTGTCAGTTTACTGGAAAACATTTTTGCACATGTACTGGTTAACCACTTAGAGGACTAACACTAGCCAGGAAAAGTGAGAGTACGTCATTACGAAAACACGCCTATTCATCACGAAAACCTGCCTATATAATTTTGACCCCCTCAAACCCCACTTTTATATAGTAAAACTGGGGACTGGGGTATACTTTATTTTTCTTATTTCTGCTCAAAAACATAGATTGTGTAGACGAGTACCCACAATCTATGTTTTGAGCAGAAATATGAAAACTATCAGAGTATTTTATCTGAAAATTTTCAGTTTTTGGAGGTAAAAAATTCTACATATTTGAATAGGCGTGTTTTCGTAATGTCAAATATATAGAAAAGTTCACCTCCAAAAAACTGAAAATTTTTAAATAAAAAAAACTCTGATATTTTCATATGTCTGCTCAAAACATAGATTGTGCCGAGGCGGTTCTAACGAGTACACACAATCTATGTTTTTGAGCAGAAATAAGAAAAATAATGTATACCCCCGTAAACCCCAGTTTCACTATATAAAAGTGGGGTTTAAGGGGATCAAAATTACACAAGCATGTTTTCGTGATGTAAACGGCCTGCTCGACACAACATCACCTTAACCCTTGTCCTGCTGAACCCGGATATAGCCTGTCTTTGCAAACAGTGTAGATCCAGATCAGTTGGCCTCTGAAGAAGCCAACTGATCTGGATCTGCCCTGTTTGCCATTATGTATGTGAAATTATATCAACAATCTTGATCAAGTAATCTGATTGGCTGAAATTAGAAGAGAGCATGGCATCTTAATTTATTCAGCGTGACAAGAGTTAATAGTGTTGACTGGGCTATAAAATTCCAACTTAAACTAAAGTTCCGCTTTAGCATGCAGCCCTACAAACTATATTGCTGTAATATGAAGTCTCAATAAAACACAGATTCATATTTCCACCGTTTTGTGTGTTCTTTATTTTCAAGCACAACATTTAAAGAATTTATCATATTTCTCATTTGACATTGCATTCGTTATCTCATTTGAATGAAACAAACATCAACAATTATTGTCTGTGAAAATTAAGGTCAAAACGTTAATTTGTCGTTTACTGCAATTACATGTATATCTACATGTAGCAGATTAAAGGCTATTTCGACGATTCACTACATTTAGTAGTTAGATTGTGCCCTTTTATAGTTTGCGGTCTAATAAACAAATTGTTTACTAAATTACTTCTGCGTTTTTAAACTCAGTTATGCATAGACGCAAAACCCCACCCGCTTCCTATGCCCACTGTATAGATAAAGGCGGGCCCTTGCATGAAGAGTCCATATCCACAGAATTTAATAAACACATACCGATACTTACCGTAGGTGTTGGGTAGGACAGGCGAACCTGAGCAAACAGTATAAACAAAGATCAGACGCCGCCAAAAGCAGACAGTATAGATCAAGTTCAGACGCCGCTTTTAGCTAGCCACTAATTTAGCTGCTTTAGACACATCACTAAATAGTCAAATGAATAAGTTCAAAATTTAGGACCAGTATGCCGAAAACTTTCGATGTTCTAATACGGGTAAATACGATATACACATTTATACTTGGAATGTAAGGATATTCCAAATTATATATATAAATATTATTATTATTTTTTTATTTTATTTTGTCAACCAGACAGTTTATATCTTTGTTTGTTTTTTTCTTTTCTTCTGCCTTTTCTGTCTAGAAGATTCTTTATATAACGTATTTACCTTAATTATTCGGATAGGCAGGCCTTAGCAAACAGTGTAGACCCAGATCACACGCCGCAGAACGCGGCGTGTGATCAGGGTCTACACTTTTTGCCACTTATACATCCTTCTTAGACACATTAATAGGTAGTAAAATGGACGTTCAATTTTTTAGAACAAATACGGTAAAAGTGTGCTAATACTTAGGGTAAATGCGGTACCCGCAAATCTGGTACTAAATCTTTAACATGTAAGGATATCGCCAATATCGTTATCTTTTTTTCCGTCGGCGAGACATTTTATGTCTTTGTTTTTCCTCTTTTGTCTGTCTTGAAGATGGTTTATACACCACTGCTTTACTAAAATGAATTATGATATCATAATAATACATCAATGATCCATCATCCCCTAACTACCATTATACCATATCCATACCTTCATTCCTTGCCATGCGAACCCTAAACTGTCAACATGCCTACAGAACTACCTGAAAAAGCGTTGGATCAGGATCCATAGTGTTTAGCCCTAATCCGCCAACGTTTTGACACGTTAACAGATAGTGTACATGCACTTAATCAAATTTAAGGAAATAATGTTAAGCAGTAAAGGTGTCCCTATATTTACGATAAATACGATAATTTGCGGCATCATTATATATCAAACTGCAACAATCCTATACGAGCTTAACAGAGGATCTGATTCATTGTCTGAAGAACAGATCAATGAATTGATATGGTCAGCAAGATGATCTCTCTTTTGCACTCAAAGACATGACAAATTGAATTCTTCCGAGTAACTGCAGCTGACGACATTTTGGATTTTTTATTATTGTTTTTTTTTTTTTTTTTAAGAGAAAAATAGGTCTTGACATTTCAATTCAATCTTCTGTCTTGCAGAAGATACACGCGAAATTTCAAAGCTATTTCTCTGAAAAGTAAAAAGATTAGACATAAAATGTCGTCTGCTATTTGCTTGGTGCTTTAATGGTTAGAAATGAAAGTTCTTTCCAGTAAAGGCGTATATCTCAGTTATTAAAATGCTTAATTCTGCATACTGACAGAAAATTCCAATAAATAATGTTTTTGTTGACAAGCCTATGCATTTTTGTCTGGGTCACAACATAAAAAAGGTATCTTTTTGGATCCAATTTGCAAAAACCAGCCTGCGTATCCGATCAAGACAAAAGCTGTCTACTTCCAGAATTAAATAGTCCGATCGGAAGTGCGGATGAACTGGCTTACGTAAACGACTTCGTAATTAAACAGGTTGTCACAAAGCTGTCTCCCTGGCCAGAAAGTGTGTAAAATCTACCAAATATATCCATACATGTCAGAAAATAAATTGTAAGAAAATGTCATATGCGAACAGAAATGACTCACTACAGTATGGACATCATGGTCTTCCAAGTTCGTAGTTAAATTCTACAGTATCTGATCATTCTTTATGTGTAGGTGGCCAAAGAAGACGCTGCTTAGACTGTGCGAAAATACACAACTTTCTAATTTTAGTGCTTCTTATTGTACGTATATACCATAGAAAGCATATGCAAGTGACTTTAAAATAACAAGATTCGACTGTATGTTGAAAGGGACATAAATAAAGTAAGGACTATACCAAAACAAGACAAACAAAATAAAAGGCCGATAGCCAAATGTCACCGGACGTTTGAAGCGTATCAGAAATAGAATAACCCTTTTCGCTATTGTTCCAAAACCTCATCATAAAGTAATAAAATTTCCATAGGAAAGAACGAAACCACAATACATGTGCGACGCGTGCAACAGGATACAGTGTAAACTTACTGTACTATAAATTCACTAATGAACAATAACAAAGAATCTTATTAAAACAGCTACTTTAATTTCCTCCCTGAGGAAACAGAAGTTGGTGCAAATGCTATAAAGCTATCAGACAGCGTATCTTCAGACAAATCCAGTCTAGAGTTTTATGTCCAGTGTTGTGCAACATCAGCAAACATATCCGCATTTAGGGAACACTATGTCTACACAAAGTGCGAAAGTAGTATACAACTGTCAAAAATAGTCAAATAAAAGCAAGAATGGCATGTTGATCTTCAGGTCACGTCAAAAATCTTTCGAATACCAAGTGGACCCAAAGAAAGATAGTGGGGAAGCTTGCGGATACAAGATTGTGGATGTAAGCTCTAAGTCCAAAGCAACATTAATTAAGCTCTTCACATCAAAGCACATATTTAATCATACGAAGAACATTTTTTTAATGAATATGATGAAATACGAAGACATGCCTATTTAAATATAAAGAAAAATTTTACAATCAAAAAAAGGAAAAAAATTCAGATAAAAAAATTCTGATAGTTTTCGTATTCTGCTCAAAGCATATATTGTTGGTACTCGTTAGAACCGCCTCGACAAGGCGGTTCTAACGAGTACCCACAATCTATGTTTTTTTAGCAAAATGAGAAAAATAATGTATACCCCTGTAAACCCCAGTTTTCTGTATAAAAGTGGGGTTGAAGGGGGTCAAAATTATATAGGCGTGTTTTCGTGATGCTTTATATCAGGTGGAGTTTCGCAGATAATACTCAGATTACGCGAGTCGTGTAGTGCATTGCACTCTACATTCAACTTCAATCTACATAACATTCAAGTTGCAAAGCAGACAAATTGTCATTTTGTGGGTCAATTCTAAGATTCGCTTTACAGCTGTAAAGCAATTATGAAATGTCCCAGTTAACTTATTATTTACAAGTGTTTAAACCCTGTTCTTAGTTTGAAAAAAAAATGGATTAACCACCGTATGCAGAACAATCCACTGGACTGGCTTAAGCAAGTATTTATTTATTTATTTATTTATGTATTTTTCTTTTATTTATTTAATTTTTATTGATTTATTTTTTATTTTGTTGATAAATTAAGAATTCCCATTGAGGACCAAAATTATGTGCAGTTAAAACAGCATCAGAACTAAGGTGTAGGGTCGAGTGCTAATAAGCACATCCATATTATTGTTTTCGTTTTCTATTTTCGATAAAGTCTTGTAATGAGTTGTCGCTTTATGTCTTAAAATTATAAATGAAGTTTTCCAGGACAAGCCACAAACAAGAAGCATAAGCTTCCCGCGGCAGCGAAAGAAGAGATGAGATGAGGAAGATATAATGGGAAAAAAGAGATGAGATGAGTTATATTAACAGACACACGAACAATGAATAACTGCAACTGAACAAACGCCTCGAACAGTTAATAGTTGAAATACTGACGTCTGGGTATGTGTGTGTGGGGAGCGGGTGGCTGGGGGGGTGGGGGGGGGGGAAACATACATACATCACGGAAACATACATATATAATTTTGACCTCCTTAAATCCCGCTTTTATCTACTGAAACTGGGGTTTACAGGGCTGTACAATTATTTTTCTAATTTTTGCTCAAAAACATAGATTGTGGGTACTCATTAAAACCGCCTTTCGGAGATGGTTCTAACGAGTACCCACAATCTATCTCTCCGAGGCGGTTCTAACTAGTACCCAAAATCTATGTTTAGATATCAGAGATTTTTATCTAAAAATTTTCAGTTTTTAGAGGGAAAATTTTCTATATATTTGAATAGGCGTGCTTTCGTAATGCTTAATTCTGATCCAGCTCCAAATTACAGATATGTGTTTGGTCCACAGTGGGGTCCTTTACCTTATCAGTGAAATGTCGCAGTAAAACACAAATTATAAAACTGCGATGAAGCATAATTTAGGGCTCCAAGGTGATCTGCAGCCAGTACAAAAGAAAACTATATTGGATCACTACGGGCCCCACTTCGACCAACTATAGTTGGGGCGCAAACCTTCTGAAAGAGATCCAGGGAAGATTCATGATTCAGTCTGACGACAGACCCATCGTCGTGTTACTTGTATTAAATGAGGACGCAAATCTAATAATCATAATTGATTAACCATTATCGCAGTTTGGCACATAACATAATGTCTTTAAAACCCGTTTTTTTTCCTTTCATTCCCTGGGGTCTAAGGATATGTTCCTTGATTATGGCTACTTCTGAGTATGTCCTTGTATACTTTGGTAAGCATAAACCATTCGATACATATTGATATGCCTTGGGCACTTTTTTTTCTCACTCGTAAAATGTAGATTATATTACAAATGTATCAGTGTACAATGTGCCTTGACTTAGTTTTGGTGGGTTGACACACCGTTTAACACTACCTATGGCCATTTCTCAAACATATAATTAAAGCTTTTCAAGAGAGACAAAAATCATGAAGCACACACATGAAGAGATGTGGATCGACATAATGTCAAAACAAGCCAGTACAATATTGTGGTACAGACATAACAACCAAGAGGATCAAATAACTATGCCAGCTGAACCACCAGTGTGTGTGTGTGTGTGTGAGTGTGCGTGCGTGCGTGTGTGTATTTGTGTCTTTTGATATATATAAATGAATTATTTTTCCTGTTCCGGAGATATTGTATTCAGCAGGCAGTATACTGTCAAAGTTCAAGGGCTCGATCATGGACATTTGTTCTAGACACGTGTAGTTCATGCCACTGGGGGTTAATTATAATGCCAAACGGGGGGGGGGTGGGGGGTGGCAAATTGGGATAATTTAGATATGTCTTATTGATCTTCTAGAACATAACGGTGTGGTGAGTTTACTTATTAGAATCGACTCGGGGAGGCGATTCTAATAAGTACACTCAACATACATTTTCGTGATAAAATAAGAAAATTTCCCTAAAATATCCCTACATATTTTTTTTCCTGCGCTATCCGAAGGATTTCCCAGGAACTCAAAAACAAGTTGGAACCAACCACGGTAAACGAGCCATAGATGTTCGAGTTATTGACGTTGTACTCTAAAATGCATCTTGCACGCGACCTTACCTTTTACACTTTCATCTTGCTGGCTTCGTCAGAGGTAATGATAAATTCCGATACTGTCTCTGGTATACAAAAATGCATTTATCAAACATTAGGGTGTCTGAATCATTTTCTTTCTTTGTGTGCTTTTTGTTTCAAAAGGCGATCTTTTAGATTTCCAGATTATTGTCAGGACGTTGTTTTTCTCCCGTGTCTGCTTTTATTATCATGGATGTTATCTAATGACATGGATCGCAACTTCAGAAAACGTACCTGCAGACATGTGCGCCCAGCGAAGATTCAGATTAGCCTGCGCATTCGCGCAGGCTGATCAGAATCTTCACTGGGCGCATTTTGCATTACCAAGGGCCAAAAGTTTCTTCATATTCATAGCAATAAAAACTCTGATCACACTGCATGGATGCACAGGCTGATTTGAGTATTCGTTTGGCACACAAGTGAGAAAGTAGCTTTCGCACACAATGGCTTATATTTATTTCTTGAATCCTGCCATGCCAAACGTTGTGTATGTACTTTTGCCAATTTAGTTAAGTTATTATTTTGCCTAACTTCACTCTGACATTCGATCTTCTTAAGAGCATTACTTTCCTGTAATTTCCATCTTTTATTACAGATAGTGATTACAGTATATAACCGATTTTATCTAAACATAATGGGTCTGGTTCTGAGATATCATGTGAACAGTAAGCCTTTGACAAATACCTGCTTAGTTGACTGCTCAGGTACTCCGTCTAGCCAGGGTGTTGTTCCGTGCCTACATAGTATATGGGTAGTTTAGAAATAGAAATTGAGAATGTGCAGACTGGTCTAGTCTTACAGTGTTCTTATATAAAGAGGTAATGTCCTCATGAAGGCTATTGATAGGTTTATGTTTACGCCAAAGAAACTTCATAATACAATGGTATTGACTGAAATATATGGAATTAACCCTAAATATATAGGCAGACAGACCTGAGCAAACCGTGTAGGCCCAGGTCAGACACTGCAGAACAATGTTTATCTTTCAGCAAGCAGCGTTCAGACACTCTAATACAGTAGGTAGAAAAAAAAAACGACTTGTTAAAATCTTTTGCATCACGAAAACACGCCTATATAATTTTGACCCCCTTAAACCCCACTTTTATATAATAAGACTGGGGTTTACAGGGGTATACATTATTTTTCTTATTTTTGCTCAAAAACATAGCTTGTGGGTACTCGCTAGAACCGCCTTGCCAAGGCGGTTCTAACGAGTACCCACAAGCAATGTTTTGAGCAGAAATATGAAAACTATCAGAATTTTTTATCTGAAAATTTTCATTTTTTGGTGGTAAAACTTTCAGTATATTTGAATAGGCGTGTTTTCGTAATGACAAGCATGGTTTTTAGTCTCAATATGAAGAGTTAATACGGTAATGGATCATCAACAACTCTACAACTCTGCCACTCGTCCTTGCAATTACAATACCGCCGCATAGGCATTGATTTTGGACAGAATGATCCTTGAAAGCCAGAAAAAAAATGTCATACTAGACCATTGAGAAAACACGACTATTCAAACATATTGAAAATGTCTCCACCAAAAAGTGTAATTTTTCAGATAAAAATTCTGATTTTTTTTCATTTTTCTACTCAAAACATAGATTGTGGGTACTCGTTAGAACCGCCTCAGGTGGGTACTCGTTAGAACCGCCTCAGGGAACGAGTACCCACAAACTATATTTTTTAGCAGAAATAAAAAAAAAATAATGTGTACTCCTGTAAACCCCAGTTTTACTATATAAAAATAGAATTTAAGGGGGCCAAAATTATATATTTTCTTGGTGCTGTTTTTGAAACATGCAACACCCCAAACCGCAGCTTGTCACTCACAGATGCATCATAACACAACATTCATCGTAATGATGGACAGTTCAATCCAGTGGTTACTGTTAATAGTCAAAAAGTGATGTATTTCCCAAAAAAGCTCAACTGAAAAAATAAAAAGAAGAAGAAAACAATACATGGACAGAACGCTCTAAAACTGACTGTTTTATTCGGTATCAAAACCCTATATAGAATGTGTTATTCGTTTTTTATTTATTTTTATCTGTTTTCTGTAATCATCCTATAAGACTTTTTAATTGCTAAAGTCGAAAGCCGTTGAACGGCGCAAAAGCAGTCAACGATTGGCGCATGTTACTTAAACGTTAAACAGCTGATTTACATATACATAGATTCTGAAAGCAAGGAACACACTCAAACAACTGAAAACAGCTGATGTGCTATGTTTTCTGGGCCAGACTAGCTAGTTTCGACCAATTAGGCCTCATCGGTGACTGTCAAATAGTTGTTTGTTTTTTTTAATCCCGAAATGGGTTCAATGCTCTCAAAGGACCTGAAAATAGAAGCCTAAAACAATATGTCACATATAAAGACCCTAGCTCAAATATCGTTTTTGTTCAAGCTCCGACCTTCTAAAGCAGTTCGACGAAGGGGCCGTCAGTCAGTCTGAAGCCTGACTCACCGTTGTGCAATTTTGTAGTGTTGCCACTGATGATCGATTATAATCGATCACCAGTCTCTTCTTCCCCTTGTGATGAATAATCGGACAAATATTTTATAGTCGATTTATCGGAAAATTCTAGTTTTAGAAACATATTTTTCTCACGTTTTATTTTTATTGACAAGTTATAAAGAAATGAAAATTGTCAATAAGCAGCGCTTATTCAATACCACCCCCCCCCCCCCCCGCTACACCCCCAACCCCGCATAAAGCATAAAACCTTTTTCTCACAAAATTTAAGTTTCAAAGTGCCGGCGTGACCTTGAAAATAAAGTCAAGGTCACCAAAATCTAATAAAACCAGAAATTGGTTAAAGAGATAGTGTGCACACAAACTTTTTTTCTGCAATAACAAGGCTCACTTTTTTAGTACTTATAATGTAGTGACTTTGAAAATAAGGTCAAGGTCATCAAAATCTAATCGCTTCTTTCCCCATCCTGATGATGTATCTTTGTCAGTTTGGTCAAATTCAAGCCATTGGTTAAAGAGATAATGTGCACACAAAATTTTTACTTTTACCGCATTAACAAGGCTCACTTTTTTAAGAATTTTATAGTGTAGTGACCTTGAAAATAAGGTCAAGGTCACCAAAATCTAACCACTTCTTTGCCTCATTTTTATGATGTATCTGTGCTAGTTCGGTCAATTTCCAGTCATTGGTTAAAGAGATATTGTGCACACAAACTTTTTCTTCATTAACAAGGCTCCTTTTTGAGTATTTATAATGTGGTGATCTTGAAAATAAGGTCAAGGTCACCAAAATGTAACCACTTCTTTCCCCCATCCTGATGATGTATCTATGCTAGTTTGGTCAAATTCCATCCATTGGTTTAAGAGACAATATGCACATAAACATTTTACTGCATTAACAAAAGCTCGCTTTTTTGAGTATTAAACAAGGTCAAGGTCACCAAGGTCATCCTGATGATGTATCTTTGTTAGTTTGGTCAAATTCCAGCCATTGGTTAAAGAGATAATGTGCACACAAAATTTTTCCTTTTTCTGCATTAACAAGGCTCACTTTTTTGAGAATTTTATAGTGTAGTGACCTTGAAAATAAGGTCAAGTTCACCAAAATCTAACCACTTCTTTGCCCCAATCTTATGATGTATCTGTGCTATTTCGGTCAAATTCCAACCATTGGTTAAAGAGATATTGCGCACACAAACTTTTTACTTTATTAACAAGGCTCCTTTAGGCTCCTTTTTGAGTATTTATAATGTAGTGACCTTGAAAATTAGGTCAAGGTAACCAAAATCTAATCACTTGTTTCCCTCATACTTATGATGTATCTGTGCAATTTCGGTCCATTTCCAGTCATTGGTTAGAGATAATGTGCACATAAACTTTTTACTGCATTAACAAGGCTCACGTTTTTTAGTATTTATAGTGTAGTGACCTTGAAAATAAGGTTAATGTCACCAAAATATAATTACTTCTCTGCCCTCTCCTTATGATGTATCTGTGCTAGTTCAGTCAAATTCCAGCCATTGGTTAAAGATATATTGTGCACACAAACTTTTTACTTCATTAACAAGGATCCTTTAGGCTCCTTTTTGAGTATTTATAATGTAGTGAGCTTGAATATAAGGTCAAGGTCACCAAAATCTAATCACTTTTTTGCCCTGTCCTGATGATGTATCTGTGCTAGTTTGGTCGAATTCCAGCCATTGGTTAAAGAGATAGTGTGCACACAAACTTTTTTTCTGCCTTTTTTCTGCATTAAATTTTTTTTTACAAAGGGCAATAACTTCAAGAGAATTGGCCCCTACCCTTACTTTCTCTTATGTAGGTACATCTTATTAATATCAATGTGTCTACAAAAATTGATGAATATCCGTCACTGCGTTTTCAAGATATAAGGAAAAAACCAGCGTCGCGGACAGACACACGGACGGACGGACGGACGGACGGAGGGACAACGTGAAAACAGTATCCCCCCGCCCCCCCCCCCCCCCCCCCCACAAACAAAGTTTGCGCGTGGTGAGGGGGGGGGGGTGTATAATAAAATTTAAAGCTATCTGTTTGAGTCATTCTAGACTTGTGGTCAATAAATATGAAACAAATTGATAATATAGCCTTAAAATGTCAACCCAAAAGTATTGATATTTTTCTTATTTCTCCATAAAAACTTATGTTATGAGAACTCATTAGAAGCGCTTCGTGGAGGTGCTTCTAATGAGTACCCACAACATACATTTTCATCGGTAAATAAGAAAAAAGTATTATCTGGATAGCCCTCTTATTGATCTGGAGCAATGAATAAGTACCTGGAAGAGGGCTAAATTAGGAGTTAATATATATTCTACAAGTCGATTATTAATCGATGATCAGTCGGTTTTACAAAACCGATGATCGATTATGAAATTCTGGCCGATTCCCAACACTACAATTTTGAACCGTTCAGACCATAGATGGGTATGCAGTTTGCCGCTTACATTCATGTTGTAAACGATTGGCAATCTTTCTGAATTGCTCCAAAATATCAGTATTGCAATTACATGTAATCTTTCTGAATTTATAGACTGTTGCCATAAGATTCATTTTCAAATAGACCATCCTGCAGAAGTCAATTAAAAAACATAAGCGAAATAGCCAGGTATTGCAATGCTATATTAGGCAATTAATTTAGAATGGCGACGATAAAATCCGGAAAACATTTCACGAAACAATTTTGAGCTTTCCAAAAAAGCTTGCCATCTTTTCAGCCCCTTTTACTTGACTCTATAGGAACGAATAAGAAATATAAACACCACAAACTGTAGCACGAGGGATGTCGCCATGGAATGAATTTTAGCTGTGGGAAAGCTCAAAATGGTTACGTTTGCAAACAGATTATAATTAAAAACATCACGAAAACATGCCTATATAATTTTGACCCCCTTAAACCCCACTTTTATGTAGTAAAACTGGGGTTTACAGGGGTATACTTTATTTTTCTTATTTTGCTAAAAACATAGATTGTGGGTACTCGTTAGAACCGCCTCGCTGAGGCGGTTCTAACGAGTACCCACAATCTATATTTTGAGCAGAAATATAAAAAATATGAGTTTTTTTATCTGAATTTTTTCAGTTTTTGGTTGTAACTTTTTCAATATATTTGAATAGGCGTGTTTTCGTAATGAGAATTAACGCTTTACGTATTGTGTATTTCAAGGAGGCAGTCAGGGTATGAGACAGATGGGTCGAACAGAATAATAGTTTTAATTTCGCCTTCAAATAACGAACCATTTTAGCCTTGAAGACTTAAACATTTATTTTGAAAACTGTGTAGGTCCTGATGAGACGGCTCTTATTGAGCAGTCTCATCTGGATCTATAATGCTTGCCGCTCTATTTTGAATTTTGGCTCAGACCTCTATTTGGAATGATGATTCTGACAAGATTCAAGGACGGAAGTATCCACTTGAGAAATAGGGGTGGAAGGGTTCAGCAGAATGCTTGCTGAGCAGGTACTGCTGTACATAGTTCTGTATATTATTGGAACTTTATTTTTCAGCACTGCATATATAGATTTCCAATTGCGACACAACATATGTTTGAAAATACCAAGCTCCAATTACTCATACACGACTTTTGGTTTATGTTCTATCAAACTGTGCACCGTACGATGCGTGGGCGTTTAATTGTTTCTGGTTTAAGGCGATTGATTTTGGCATTTAATTTTGACGTTTAATTGTCCCTGATACGCACTTAGTCATATTAAAGGAATCATTATTCTGACAACATGAAATTGCAAAACAGAAATGATGAACATCATACGAAAATGTCTATATGTACACTACGAAAGCCAAGACTAGCAGGAGCATCGATGCAGTCTGATCAGGAGCTACACTCTGGTTACAGAAACATTGGGTATTGTGACACTGTTTAACATAAAATAAAATACAGCAGATGCGAAATCTGATATGGGATTTCGCTGTTCGCCGATGCCTCTAATGCACCTGCCCAATATTCATGATTGGTCAGGTGGGTAGATATTGTTACAGGGCAAGGCATTTTGGTATTAGCCTGTTTATTTGCGCATATCAATATTGTGCCACCATCAGATATCAATGTTTAGTTTCTGCTTTAGGGGTTCAGTGCTGCAGACGAAAATAAAGTCAGAAATGTGCATATCTGGTACACAACATTTGGTGTAGTTCGTCTATTTTACAGCAACTCGGCCGAGTCCGCAGCTGCTGGACTCAAGACCTAACCCAGCGGGCATGCAACGTTATTACAACGTCGACATCGACATTGATATGTCTTTTTATTATATAGCTATAAATATAAAATTATTAAAATGTGCGATAAAAGCCGAGGAGCTTGCGTGCCGATATCACACGATATCGGCAAACTTACTCGATATTGTACACTTACTCGGTTGCCTTCTCTTATTACCGTTACATTACGTTGCTTTTGATGACGTCGTAAAGCAGTGACGTCGCGCCAAATCTTGTCACTTACATTAGTAGAATTCACATTTTTGTTATTAAAACAGCGTTTCTAAGGTAAGAAACACTTGGAAACGAAATAAATATTTATAGCTATATAATAAAAGGGTTATTACACTGATATTGGTGAATATTGTCCCACGATGGGTTGTCTACGGACGGTCGCAAGCTCACGCCCTTCGATATCCCAACTCGGGACAATACTCACCAATATCAGTGCAATAACCCTATAGTATAAACGTCATGACGTCGCATCGGTGTTAATGCGACATTGTAAAAACGTCGTGTACCCGTTCGGAAAGGCATCATTCGCTGAGTAATCAGAGCTGGAAACCATACTACGGTACTGGTACCAGTACTGTTTTAAACGTTATACCATTTCCGATATGAACTTTCTTAAATGTTTCAACCCATTTATGCCGAGTGAAATTTTCTGCCATAGCTCATTGAACTGGTCCATTTCCAATAGAAGGGTGACTGGGTAGTTATTGTTTTTATCATGTTTTCTAAAAAAAAAAAAACCCTGTATTTAATACAAACAATTTAGACCCTGATCAGACGCCACATTATGCGGCGTCTGATTTAGGTCTACACTATTTGCAAATGTCCCTTTTATGGGATACAAGGCATAAAAGGGTTAGGAATAAATAATCCTCTCTCCTTTTTTTTTTTTTTTGGAACAATCGCATTGATTTAATATGCTTACATTTTTCTGTGATGTTTTACTTTAACAACACTTATTCGAAATTAGAACTAACATAAAAAGAAGCTCTGCCAAAGAAGAACTCCTCGAAGGTAAACTGCTAGACGATTGGGGATAAGTTAGACTGGCTCCAGTCTCCCTTTTAATCCTTTTTTGATAAATCATTAAAATAAAACCAAAATAATATCATGACTATAAAGACTGGTTACCAGTGTAGGAATTGGCTTAAATCTTATGTTATCATTACTGAACTTTCGGTCACTATCTCTTTAGAGTAGAATTTTTTTTAAAAAGGGAGATAAAAACTATTTTGATACGTCTGTTTTTCTCGAATATGTACATGTATCTATTTATACATATTGACATATGCCCTTGCGAACATTCATCACGAAAACATGCCTATATTATTTTATAGTAAAACTGGGGTTTACAGGGGTATATATTATTTTCCTTATTTCTGCTCAAAACCATAGATTGTGGGTACTCGTTAGAACCGCCTCGGCGAGGCGGTTCTAACGAGTAGCCACAATCTATGTTTTGAGTAGAAATATGAAAAATTATCAGACTTTTTATCTGAAAACTTTCAGGTCTTTTGGTGGTGAAAGTTTCAATATATTTGAATAGGCGTGTTTTCGTAATGCTAGGCAGATCATGGTTGCAGGGTGAAGGTCTACAAGTAACCTCTTTGAAATACAGTACGGTTCTTACACCTTCACAGGAGGTGACTTTCCCTGCTTACGCTTGGGATCGATCCCAGTACATTGTACCTCTAGTTCTAGAAGCCAATGTGCTCACTAATTTGCTACCGCGCTTACCTCGTATTCATTCAACCAAACATGATAAGAGCCTGCTTGCATTGACGCAGTTCAATCATGTTATTCCAAGTCTTAAATGATTCAGTTGTTCAGAAAAATAGGATATGGTGTCTTCGAGCGATTTCATAGAAAAGATTCATCAGTGACAAATAAAAGATTTCTGGTGCTGTTAACTGAAAACAAATTATCATTTTCAGCCGTCTGTGATATATTAGCTACGCAATACGTCCGTTAGGTCAGCCAAAGCCAGTAAACTATCGTGTACTCTAGTTTCAAATAGCAGATTTTTTTTTTTTTTTTTTTTTTTTTTTTTTTTAGTTTTCTGAAAATATAAGTCCTCGAAAGCTTGCTGTGGAAGGGGGGGGGGAGAGGGGGGACGGGGGTACAGAAGCTATCTGAGTCTTTGTTAGTCACACAGGTTGTAGGTTTTATCATGCGCTGGCTCAATTTGGAGCTGCATTAGAACTGAGGGTGAGGTTTCGCGCGAGTTAAACTGGTTTGAGGCCGGCCTCGGTGGCTCGGTTGGATGCACCGTCCGACTGGAGACCCCCGACGAGGTCGGCAACATTCTTTCGTGGAGAGTGATCATGAAATATTTTCTACGGTCATTCTCTCCCTTCCGCTGATTCAAGAAGGGCAGTTGTCAGTTTCTAGTGAAAGAATGTGCACAATACTTAACCGCTTAGAGGACTAAGCCTGCCCAGTAAACGTGTGGTTAGGTAAACTGACCGCGCTCGACATGACCCCATTGGGTTGCCTGGGCCGTAAAACCTCAACACAAACAAACAAACAAACTGGTTTGAACCCTCCTCCCAGTAGATTTTTACTGGCCGTTCTAAGGCGGTTCCTCTGTTACAGTTCTTCTCAGCTATCAGTTCTTCAGCAGTTCTGTTGCAGTCCTTCGTGCGTCGGTGGTTTCATATGTGACGTTTGTTTTCTCATTATTTGTTCCTCATCTCTCCTTCTTAACTTATATCTTTGTTTGGCTTTCACATGGCGACTGAATTTAAGCTAATAATTAATGACGTTTATTTGTTATGAATAGCAAGGATATGTAGAAAGTGCAACGATCACAAACAACAGCCTACCAATGACATTAAGAGGAAGAGTAAACAATGTAGGAGGTTTTGTGCTTCAAGTACAGTATTAAGACACTGAGGACAAAACTTGTAAATGGTTTCGCGTTGAGCAGCCACAAAGCCCTACAAAGGACAAACAAAACAAGAGTCCCCGCCTCAGAATTGTCAAACCGACCTTGGGGAATTAAATCCATTTTACTGGTACCAAATGTCCGCCCCCCCCCCCCCCCCCCACACACACACACACACAACCACAATCGGATATGTGGGCTGATCTGGGTCTTCGCTGTGCTCACATGCAGTCTTGTAAGAAATGCTTTGTCTCGGTTTATTTGTTTGTTAATTTTCTTCACAGGGCGAAGACATCAATCCCCTTTGAATATTTCAAGATTACATCAATTAAGGGAAATGGATGAGCCTTATTGGCTGTCCACCCTATGCAATTTGTTTTGCCTTCCTTCTTAAAAAGGGGTCTCCCATTAGAAGCAAATTCTGTCTTTAAAATTGCCAACTTTCAGAAGGGGTTTGCTGTGCAGGAAAGCAATGTAAAACATGGCATCAAATCTATCAAGTGCACCAGTACTCTTAAACGCTTTTCTAGCATAATGGTTTGAAAAAGAAAATCTAACACCCATGCACGTGGTTTTCCTTAGTTGTCTTTACATTTCTACCCATACTTTATCTAAGGTATTTGAGCACAGGAATTTTGTCGCGCGCTATCGACGGGAAACCAATCATATTTGCGAAAGTTAACTATTGACGCTAGATTAGCTTACAATATTGGCCGAAACATTCATATACATAATAAATTATTTTATTTATTAAGACAGAAAATGATCTATGAGCTTATTGCAGTTCTTTGACT
Organism: Anodontia alba; assembly: GCA_964016985.1. NCBI lineage: Eukaryota > Metazoa > Mollusca > Bivalvia > Lucinida > Lucinidae > Anodontia > Anodontia alba. The sequence goes on from OZ024825.1 coordinate 45,177,917, forward strand.
TTTTTTTACCTGATGAGTTTCTCTATAGGTTAAACCATTCAAACTCATTCGTTTACTTCTTGTTTCCATCGTGTATTTGTTGACGTTCGAAAACGAAAGTAAATCGGTTAACATTCTTATTTGCTGTTTTATATCTGTCCTAATTAAAGTCCATCGCGCAACTGAATTTTTCATACGTTTTGCAATTCTTTCATGAACACAGGATTTAAGTTTTTATATTAATACATCGTTTATTTATATTTTACACCGTCAGCTGATTCGCATAAGTTATCCGCCATTTTGAATATTCGTCATCGAACCTTGTAACTACGTAACTGCGTGACGTAACGCTTGAGAGGTATTGTCAACTACTAAAGGGGAAGTCAGGTAATAAAAATAATAATAAAAATCAATTAAAAAATTAATTTATGCAAAACTCGCTCAATGAGGGGTGTTAGAAAAGAAATAAATTATTCCGAACCGTGCTCAAATGCCCCAGATAAAGCACACTTGAGTTTGGGTTGTACCCATTTGAGCACTTGCTCGCTTCGCTCGCTCGTGCTCAAATGGGTACAACCCAAACTCAACTGTGCTTTATCTTAGGCATTTGAGCACGGTTTGGAATAATTTATTTCTTAATTCTAACACCCCTGCACGCGTTGTTCCTTATTTGTCTTTACATTTCTAGCCGTTCTTTATCTAAGGTAATTGAGCACAGGGATTTCGTCGCGCGCTATTGACGGGAAACCAATCATATTTGCGAAAGTTTCGCCCCTGGTAACTATGGACGCTAGATTAGCTTACAATATTGGCCGAAACATTCAAATACATAAAAAATTATATTATTTATTAAGACAGAAAATGATCTATGAGCATATTGCAGTTCTTTGACTTTTTTTTACCTGAAGAGTTTCTCTACAAGTTACATCATTCAAACACATTCGTTTTACTTCTTGTTTCCATCGTGTATTTGTTTACGTTCGAAAACGAAAGTAAGCCGGTTAACATTTTATTTACTGTTTTATATCTGTCCTTATTACGAGAAGTCCATCGCGGCACTCAAATTTCATACGTTTTGCGATTCTTTCATGAACACAGGATTTAAGTTATTATATAAATACATCGTTTATTTATATTTTACACCGTCAGCTGAGTCGCATAAGTTATCCGCCATTCAGTTCAGTTTCAGTTTCTTCTTAAGTTTCCCCGCTGATTTGTCGGGGCACCGCCATCCGGTGTGAGAGTTATATCTTTCAATGAGCTCTTAAATGTTTACATACAAACTTCATAGACTGCTGAAGGTATATATACAGTCTGTGATTTAACTACAACTTTTCCAGTAATTTATGTATCCCTGCATTGTGAGGTCTGATTGAGTTTTACGATCCTCTTCCTGTGAATCTGGTCTATGTACTCTCTTGAATGTAGTTCAAGGTTCTCCAGTTCTTCTCTCTGCGACACATAAGATGAAGCATCTAGGGTGAGCTGGGTGAACAATTCTGGGTTTAATAAGTCATGCTTCAATTCGTCAGGGAGGGCTGGGTTATTTCGGATTTTCTCAGTATATCTTTCTCTTTCAGCTGAATAGGCCATGCACTCCGCCACAAAGTGCTGTCGAGTTTCTGGAGCAGCTAAGCGCAGATTACATGTGGCGTCGACTGTATACTGATTGAATGCAGCCCTATTGCCTTGCAGAGTATATGTGCCGGATAGAAGCTTACATTTTAATTGAGCTCGCCTATTGTCAGTTATGCTGTTCCTAACGGTGGCCCAGACAGGATGCACGCTACCGACTTTTAATGAGTCTGGATTAACACACTTTAAGGAAGGTTTTTCATTTACTTCAGCCCGCCACATGGCTTCAATATGACCGTGGACAGCCGAGGAGAGGATTTTTTTCCATTCTACTTTAAAGAACCGCTGCTCAAATAGATAAAAGATTGAAGGCAGGCCATATTTGTCTAATATTTGTCTTATCAAGTTAAACCAGCTCTTATCTTCAAAGTCCTTCATAGCAATCTGTCTCTCTGCAATTTCATGTTCAAGAAAGTGCTTGTTACGAGAAATACTCATAAACAGGTTCGGGGCATTCTTGTGTATAATGGTTTCAAGCGGAAGAATACCCAACAATGCCAGGGTAATCCCCTTCGGGGTTTTGTCAGGTAGTCCCTGAATATGTCTAAGTGATTTTCTTTGAAACATTTCAAGGGTTTCAACATCTTTTTTCTTAAGGGACAGGACTTTCAGGCCATACACCACCCTTGGGACCACAAATGCAGACCAGATATTACCATTTAGACAAGTCTTCAGCCCATTTCCACTGTGGAACCCCGCCCCCATAAGGGAATATGCAGTCTTGCGGCCGATGCTTAACTTTTCCTCAATGTTCACTTTTTCTCTTGTGTCCCTAGTGATTCAAAGATGTACTGTACACCTATCACAGGAAACTCTATCACCAGCTATTGTCACCCTTGTCAACCTTACTTGAGGCATTATAGCTCTGGCAACAACTTTTAGTTGGGTTCAAACAATATCTCTCCATATCTGTGTTATTTTCTACATCCCAGATCATAACCTGCATGTCACTATGTCTTCTGGCCATTACTGCTAAGTCATCAGCCACTGTCACATGTGGGATATTAATGGAGCCTATTCGTACGCTTGCATAATGGTCCTCTAATTGTAGTAATAATGGGTTGTTGTATCTTTTGTAGTGCGTAGTCGAAAGCACTCCTCCTTGTCGGACTCCCTGCTTTATGTTTATAGGATCAGATAACAGACCAGCCCACTTCACTCTTGAGGAGCAATCCCAATGCATGTCTCGTATCAGAAGCCAATCATCGCCTTGGATACCATCCAGGTATAGCTTTCGTAACAAAGAATTGTGGTCAACTACGTCAAATGCCTTTTGAATATTCGTCATCGAACCTTGTAACTACGTAACCGCGTGACGTAATGCTTAAGAGGTATTGTCAACTACCAAAGGGGAAGTCAGGTAATACAAATAATAATGAAAATCAATAAAAAAAAGTTCATTTATGCAAAAACTCGCTGAATGAGGGGTGTTAGAAAAGAAATAAATTATTCCGAACCGTGCTCAAATGCCCCAGATAAAGCACAGTTGAGTTTGGGTTGTAAGCATTTTAGCACTCGCTCGCTGCGCTCGCTCGTGCTCAAACGGGTACAACCCAAACTCAGCTGTGCTTTATCTTTGGCATTTGAGCACGGTTTGGAATAATTTATTTCTTAATTATTGCACATGATGTAACGCACAATACTAGTGCCAATTTCGCTTTTCGTCACTCTGGGGTTGCAAGCGGGATCGGCAATCATTAAGTTCTACGCCCAATATCAAGTGTTGTATATCAATTTGATATATTGGCTGCGACTTGTGATTGTGGCGCCCTCTTGTTTTGTCTTTTCACCTTTTTGTATAATATTTTAAAGCTTACGATCTATATTTTCGCCAAAACCAAATAATAAGTCCTAATTGTTAGCCTATTGCACAAAACTGAAAATTTACAACATTTTTTTTTTCTTAAAATCGCAGATCACATGTTGCACGTTAGTTTGCAGTGCCCCCGAAAAAAATCAATCTGACGTACAGTAACGTAACATATAAGTTTCATCGGGAAAATGGCTGATACAAGCAAATGAGCCATTAAAAAGTCTTAGAAATAGTGTCACAGCGCAAAAGTTTGAATTTCAAAGAAAATATTAAGAAAACTTGACGAGGTAAGTGAAAAATTATTTCTCTGTATAAAATTACTTGCAATATTCTGTATCTTGCGAATCATTAAGCGGAATTGCTTGCTTGATTGTAAAATAATAACAAAATATAAATGTCCAAGATTTTGTTCCCTTTCTCAAACTTACGGGATTACTCTAGATAAAATCAAGCGGGACTGTTACTCAAAGAATAACTCGTTCGGATGCGCTTTCTGAAGCACATAAACATATCTACTATGACTTTTGTATATCCTCCGGTGTCTCAAGACCTACAGCAGTAGTAAAGGATGTTAAGAGAGTGAGATTCGGACCCAAGTTATATGCCACTGACATGAATCATGTGTAAGACAAAACACAGACCGAAGTATTTCAAGATTTCAAGAAGTGCCATCCATAGGTCAAAGTTTCTCATCGCATGTTTGAGAAATTAAAGCCTTTTCTCGTGCACGCCATCAGAGAAAAGACCGTCAAACTGCAACAAACAACATATCAATATTGATAAGAACACAGCTACAAGATACATGTAGGTCTTTAACGTTGTTTTTTTTTTTTTTTTTTCTTTTTTTTTTTTTTTTTTTATTTATTTTTTTTTTTTTCTGACAACTTGACAAATACAAATATTTCTTATACTTGTGAAAACATGTGTAACAACGTGTATAAGAAAAGGCACAAAATATATGAAGTAATACAAACCACCATTTCATTTGTCCATAGATTCTATAGCTACCACTGATACTTTTTCCAATCACAATAATACAGCTATGCAACATGAAAGATACCAATTACACAGGTGTGCTAATGCGAAGCGGGATCTTATTAATTTTTGGCGTACACATATGAAACGCAACTGTACTTTGTAAATATTCAATGCTTCACTGAGCTTCAGTAATATATGAAGGTCAACCTTCACGTAGCCAGTTGAAATATACATGTGTGCAAGACATAAGTCATTCAAGTGTTTTAAAAGATCCCCTTACTGGAAACATAACGGTAAATATCTTTTCTTATTCATTCTGGGAAAGGACGCTTTACCAGAAAAATATAAAATTGTATTAAGAGTTACAGAAGACAAATTTATTTGATTTTACATATCAGGTATTTATCATTATATTTTTATTATACCCGCATTTTCGAAAAAAAATCGGGTATTATGTTTTCATGTAAAACCCGAGTGTCCGTCAGTTTCCATGTGTATGTATGCATGTGTTTGTATGTACGTCCATCCGTCCGTCACGTTTGAATATAGATGGTAGTTGGCTACTATTTGGTGCGACCTTGATTTCAAGCTCGAATGTTAAAATCTATGACTGTTTGTTCCATCACGAAAACACGCCTATATAATTTTGACCCCCTCAAACCCCACTTTTATATAGTAAAACTGGGGTTTACAGGGCTATATATTATTTTTCTTATTTCTGTTCAAAAACATAGATTGTGGGTACTCATTAGAACCGCCTCGTCGAGGCGTTTCTAACGAGTACCCACAATCTATGTTTTGAGCAGAAATAGGAAAAATATCAGAGTTTTTCATCTGAAAATTTTCAGTTTTTGGAGATGAATTTTTCTATATATTTGTATAGGCGTGTTTTCGTAATGCCCCTGAAGAAGCACGTATACGTGATGACATATGATCAACTGCGTCATCTTGTTGTTTGCGTATTTGTATTTAACGTTGTAACATTAGCGGTTGATTATACATTTGTAACAGACTTCCTATTGAATGTCATAATAGCGATTATGTGATAAAACTATTCGAACGATTGTCATTCGATTCCTTCTATCTCTATGATCTGCATTACAAAAACACGCCTATTCAAATATATAGAAAAAAAAATATTCCAAAACTGACAATTTTCAGATGAAAACCTCTGATGTTTTTCATATGTCTCCTTAAAATATAGATTGTGGTATTCGTTAGAACCGCCTCGGCGAGTCGGCTCTAACGAGTACCCACAATCTATGTATTTGAGCAGAAATAAGAACTATAATGTATACCCCTGTAAACCCCAGTTTTTTTCTGTATAAAAGTGGGGTTTAAGGGAGTCAAAATTATATAGGCATGTTTTCGTGATGTCTATGGGACTGCTTACATTTGGTAGATTTTCCGCAATTACAGTTTACAAAGGAGACAACTTTTGTTACTTACTGTTTGCTTTCCTGCACAAAAAGTCCCTTCTGAAAAGGAGTCTTCTCTAAAGTCTTCTCTCTCTCTCTCCCCCTTCCCATCCTCACCCCTCCCCCCCCCCCCCCCCACCCACACACACACACACACAAACACCCACCCGGGATTTTTTTTTTTTTTCATTTAGAGGACCCTTTTTCATAAGGGAGGAAAACGAAGTTTTGACACAGTTGCCTCCCCCCTGAAAATTGAGCAGTTCCTGTTACTTTGTGGGTGATAATCTGAACAATCATTTTAAATGAGCTAATATTTCAAGAAATTTTAAACCATATTATTGATATCAACGTTTAACTCTCTCAAGTATCAACACGTCAACTCAATATACACTACGCTGTATTGTAGTTTCTGGCTACACAGCAACACCTAAAGACTCTCATGATGTATATGATAGGAATCGCACCAAAAAGAGTGCACCAGAAAAAGCATCACGAAAACATACCTATATAGTTCTGACCCCCTTTAACCCCACTTTTATATAGGAAAACTGTGGTTTACAGGGGTATACATTATTTTTCTTATTTGTGCCCAAAAACATAGATTGTGGGTACTCGTTAGAACCGCCTCGGAGAGGCGGTTCTAACGAGTACCCACAATCTATGTTTTGAGCAGAAATATGAAAAATATCAGAATTTTTATCTGAAAATTTTCAGTTTTTGGAGGTAAAATTTTCTATATATTTGAATAGGCGTGTTTTCGTAATGGGAAAACTCAAGAACAGAGCCGGATATAACAAGACGCTAAAATAAGCTTACGATAATACTCATGATAATGAAAACAACGATACCTTCATGGTATTAAAACAACGTAAATTGTCAAGTAATACGCTTTCATAAGAGTCAGATTTGCAAACTACGTCAGACGTTTTGACGAACATCGCAAAATAACACCAGTATTGTACGGAACGTAATATGCGCGAAACAAAGTGCCAACACAGCGTTTTCTCATATCAGCTTTTTTTACTCTGGTTGACATTTGCAGTCATTCGTTCCTCGTATAATTTACAAGAGATGGAATCGTGCAGTTTAATGACGAAAATATTTGCAACTACCGAACAGAATACATTAGAATTTTTTTTTCTAAAACGTAGCTGACTTGAAATGGATTAGGCAGTTTAGGAATAAATAATTATATTACACATTCTTAAAGTACAAGTTCTGAGCCAGCGTTTATTTCAAATGTTAATTAAAATAAAAAAAAGAGCTGCATTATATTACGATTGTAATTTCCCCATCCAGAGAGAAGTATTCGCATGACAGCAAACAGTTCTCTTTCAAGAACAAAAATAAGACATTAAGGACAAAACACGAAACAAAAAGGCCAACTGAGCAGCTACTGTTGAGCAGCTACAAAGCCCCATACAGGCCCCGAGGTTAAAAAACTTTTTTCATGCTCAACTCAGCTGAGCATGAAATTTGTCCTGCTAATAAAACTCAAATTACTAAAAATTGCAAAGTCTTTCTTTCTAAACATAGCTGAACAAAAAAAATTTCTCTGCTAATAAATATGAAAATGCCAACTACTGTTGGCATTTTTATATTTATTAGCAGAGAAAATTTCATGCTCAGCTGAGTTGAGCACGAAAAAAGTTTTATAACCGCGGGGCCATAACGAATAAAACAAGAACCACCGCCTTAGAATTGTCTGTATAAAACCAACCATAGGTGTATAAATAAATTTTCTGGTACCAAATATTCACCCGAGATTCAACTGTAACAACTATAGAAAAAAAAGGTAAGAGAAAAGTCCAGGGAGTGCCACAATCACAAACCGCAGCCCTTCCCAGACCCCAAGAGGAAGAGGAAACTGACAAATCCAAACAAGCACAAATCGAACAAACGTACGAAAAGTACTAAGATTAGCTCTCTCTCTCTCTCTTCCCCAAGCGAGGTAATCGCAATACTAAAAGGACTGAAAAACACAAGAACAAAATGACACACGGAAAGACATACAACAAATCGCCTCGTAGAATAAACCACAAAGCAATAAAGAGTAAGACTAACACCGGGACCACCGCCTTAGAACGGTCAGTAGAGTAAACCATCGGGGGGTTAAAAGCACTTTTACAGCTAGTTAACTTCACCCTGGGTCCCGATGCTACTCTTAATACAGAAACACATAAAACTTCGGTTCGCATAAAGACCCCCAACTCAGTCAATGCATCAAAGCGAAAACATAAAAATCAAATTAATCACTATGATAAACAAAGACGAGTACTCATGGCTAATTCTACTGTATGCCAGAGTAAATGAAAACCAATAGCTGAACCACGGCGGACCAAGCCAAAGACATATCGTCAAGCCCCAACCCACTGGTTAAAGTTTTACGAAGAGGCCGTCATTGAGTCTGAGGCCCGAACCTTCGTCGTTCAATTAACGAGTGAAGCATAGCCATCAACAATGATTGGGTTGACAACTAGGCATGCAGTCTGTCGCATAATATCCAGGTTATAGCCAATTCTTTTATAACGGTTAAAAAGTTTTCTGAATTGCTCCGAAAAGTTAGATTTACCTATAATTTTTCTAAATCTGTACACTAAGTCACCGTAAAATTCTGGTTCCGATATACCTTGTTGCAGAAGTGTTTTCAGACTGACGCTATATTTTTCTAACAAGGCACTGTGTCTGCGATAAAATTTCGAAAACGCCTTACGAAGTTTAAAATAACGATAGCCCTGCCTAAGAAGTTTGGCAGTAAGGGCTTCATTACGGTGGTTAAAGTCAATAAGATTTGAAGAAGCTCTGGCGAATCTAATAAGCTGAGATATATATACCCCATATGAGGTACGCCGGGGGACATCGCCATCCACAAAGGAAAATTGACTATATCAAAATCAAATCGTCCCGTTTATCATAAATTTTGGTAGAAAGTTGTTCGGTTTGCTTAGAGGCTCCCTAACCATCCCAGAAACAAAAAAATGTGAATCAAACTGACTTAAGGCTCTGTGTACTTCTGCCAATTAAGTTAGCTTATTATATAGGGATCAAACATGGTTTTGCATGCATTAACATTCGCCAGGTTCCGTGGGAGGTGTTGAAAACAGAGGCCGAAGACATTGAAAAACTGTGTTCGATCGCTATTATTGCATAAAAACTGAAAATATTTGCTACATTTCGCGTTATTTCTTGCACTATTTTGTTTCGCCTTTTCACAGATGTCTCGCGAACGTAATTTCCACGGACTATGCTTGTTCTAGGGCCGGGCACTACACAATCTCATGACGGCAGCAAATCTGTGGCCCCGATATGACCATATTGAAAGTTGCGTAGCCGTGCATTAACAGCGCGTGAATTGCCTTGTTAATACACGGCTTTCCGCCGATTAATGCACGGCTGTTAATAACGTGCGGCACTGCTTTTTATGTAATAATTTATTTTACTTCACCCTAACGTTTCATCCTCTTGCGAACATTGTTTTTCCTGCAATTTGTATATTGTATATAACGTTATGGAAAGTGATTACAACTGCAAATATCTGACTTTATCCAAACATAATGGCTATTGTTCTAATCACTCAAACATAATGGCTCTTAAACCCAGACCGGATTGCGTGGCTACGTGATGCAGCATCGGTCTTGGTGTTTGCTGCCTTAATGATAAAGGGACAATTTAGAAATAGGAATTCGAAAATAAATGCAGGTTGAGTTAGAGCTTCGTTGTGTAGGTGAACTAAAATGTTGTATTTTCCGACAACGAACCTTTTGTGGACTTTTCTGTTTATATTTAGGCCAAAGAAACTTCTTAAAACGAGGATAATGACTAAACAATAAGCGTTTGCCATCACGAAAATACGCCTATTCAAATATATTGAAAATTTTACAACCAAAAACGGAATTTTTTCAGATAAAAAATAATCTTGTATTTTTCGTATTATTGCTCAAAACATAGATTGTGGGTACTCGATAGAACCGAGGCGGTTCTAATGAGTACCACAATTTATGTTTTTTAACAATTATGTTTTTAGCAAAATGAAAAAAAAATGTTTACCCCTGCAAACCGCAGTTTTACTGTATAAAAGTGGGAGAGTAAAGGGGGTCAAAATTATACATGTCTAGCCCAAGTCAACAACATTTCAATATATCAATACACAGTGAAGAAGACACTCACGGAACACAACCTTCCTAAGGTACCGGAAAAGAGTATGCATCCAAGAAATGATCCACAACGTCAGAAAACGTATCTTTAGATACGTGCGCCCAGTGAAGATTCAGATCAGTCTGACCAGTATCTTCACAATGCACATTTTGGATAGCCAAGGATGCAATGTGTCTTCATGCGTGTACAACGAAGACTCTAATCAGACTGCGTGGATTTGAATTTTCGTTGTATAAACATGTCAGAAGGTACATTTTACATGTAACAACATCTGTCGAAAACAAACGAACAAACGGAAAGAAACGATGAGAACCTTCAATCAAAGTACGGAACGGTGAAAAACGTTACGGTGCTTAGAATAATATACATGTATTTAAACAAGAAATATTTTTAAAAGAAAGTCGCAAGCAAGTGAAATAGAACAGAGTTTTGTAATAAGGAGGTAATGTTAGTGATTTACAGACTAAGATTCATAGTATGTGCCCAATTTAACTTTGGCTTTCTTTGCACTAGTATCTTCTATGATACGCTGAATATCTTGCTAACTTGAATCTTAAAGGCCTGGTTTTGACTCCTGGACTTCAACCCTCTAGTTAGAAAAAAATAATAAATCTATTAAACTTGCCGCGGACTGACTCTACGTTAATACGCTCTACCATAGCCACATGGAACATAAAATAAGCCGGCGCATGACAAAACACGCAATCTGGCATCTGCCCAGCCTGATAAGAGTTTTCGCTGTGCGCTCAATAGGTAGCTAATACAAGCAGCGAAGACTCGTCTGATCAGTCTTGGTGGATGCCCAGGCTGATCTGAGTCTTCACTGGGGACACATGTCCAATTGCTGGTTTTGGCATTCAGTGGTTTAAATCATGGTAAAACACACTTTTTTCTTTTTGAAAAACACACACACACACTCACACACATAAAAAGGACATTGATTTATTGAGAATATCTATAAAACAATGTGCGCAGCCCTGTAGTGCACGGATTTATGCTATATGTTAATAACACTGAGCACAGCATTTTCTGTAAGACTGCATGTGCGCCCTGTGTAGACTGGACAGACTGCGCGAATTAGCCTGCTCATTTGTCTATCAATTCTCTACTATGCGAAGACGTAAATCAATCTCCTTTATTTCCCAGTTCCATGTATTAAGGGAAATGGATACGCCTTATTGTTCGGCAACAATAAGCTTTGCATCTTTTCCCAAAAGAGCTCCTTTTAGAAGCAAATTCCTTCTCTTGCAAAGACCCCTTCCAGAAGGGGACTGGTATGCAAGAAAGCCAACAGAATGTTGCATGTTGTTTCTCTCTTGTACACAGAAGTGTTCGTGTATCTCAATCATCTTTTAAGTATAATAACTTGAAAGAGAAATTATTGCATATGCGGGCAACAAAGTGCCATCAGAGCGTTTTCTCAAGCTGGCTGTTTTTACTCTGGTTAACATTTGCAGTCATGCGTGCCTCGTATAATTTACAAGAGATGGAACCTTGCAGCTTAAATGACGACAATATTTGCAATTCATCGAACAGAATGCATGAGAATATATTTTTGAAAACATAGCCGACTTGAATTGGATTAGACAGTTTAGGAATAAATATCTATATTATGAATTCTAAAAGTACAAATTCTGAGCCAGCGTTTATTTGTGCCAAAATCATTTTGTGGCTCTAGATAAGAGTTGGTAGCCGCATGATAATTTTTATTACTCCATGAAAATCTATGTGGTGGGTACTCATTAGAAGCGCCTCGTTGAGGCGCTTCTAATGAGTATCCACCGCGTAGGTTTTCATAGAGACTTAAGAAAAATATAAACACTTTTCAACTAAGAAAAAATGCATCATCTGGAGTTATGTAATTTATACTATTTTCCAAAAGCATTTTAATGCATACAAGGCTTTGAACTCAAGACAAGTTAGACTAATTCAAGCATTAATTAAAATAAAAAGAGCTGCAGAGTATAAAGCATAAAATTACCTTAAACCATATGCAAAATAGAAAGATTCAGTTTCTCCCACGCATGCAGTCTCATGTAAACTTTTAAGGCGAATAGTTACATTTTCAGGGTAGATAAATATGTCAAAATGCTTTGCCTCCCGTCTAAAAATAGGTTTTCTCTACAAAGCGGGGTGCGACAACATTATTTCGTGGAGACTGATCATGAAATATTTCCTACGGCCATTTTCTCCCTTCCGCTGATTCAAGAAGGACAGTTGTCAGTTTCTGGCGAAAGAATGCGCACACATATTGGTGAATCGCTTACAGGACTAAGTCAGTCCAGGAAAAGTGCGGTAAGGTAAACTGGCCGGCTCGACATTACCTTAATCGGTTGATTGGGCTTTTAAACCTCAATTCACACAACTCAATCAGCTCTCCCTTCACGAAAACATACCTATATAATTTTGCTCCCCCCCCCCCCCACCCCCCGCCTTTAAACTCCACTTATATATAGTAAAACTGGGGTATACAGGGGTATACATTATTTTTCTTATTTTTGCTAAAAAACATAGATTCAGGGTACTCGTTAGAATCGCTTCGTTGGTTCTAACGAGTACCCACAACCTTTATTTAGAGCAGAAATATGAAAAATATCAATTTTTTATCTGAAACCTTTCATTTTTTTTTTTTTTTTTTTTTTTTTTTGGTTGTAATATACTCAGTATATTTGAATAGGCTTGTTTTCGTAATATTCTTTTGATGCCTCGTAAAGGCTGTGCTTTGTGATGATTACTGTGACATTTCATGGGTATCTTTACTTATATTTTGGTATTTGCCTGGCAGCAATCCCTCTAAATATTCAAAACAACAAAAGGAAAGGTTTGTTATGTTTCATGCAATCATTTGACTTTTCAAACGCCATGCAACTTCTTCCAGTGTTGCCACAGCAGCTAAGACACAAATTTGACCAAACCGTAAAAAAGTCAAAGTCACCTTAGTACCATCATTTGAGCAAACTTAGTAGAATTTGAGTTCCCAATGCTGTATTCCAAGATTCAGGCTCAAAGCTTTCTTAGTTCTGGATAAGAAGATTTTAAAGTATTTTACCATATATGGGCATGACAGTCATTTTGTTCAGTGGCACAGAACCATTTCAACAAATTGTCAACATCCTTTCGGCAGAAGACCCCATGTAAAATCTGACGAAATTGGTTCAATCGGTTTCAGAAAAATTTCAAAATTTTATACATGCACAAAGCACCAGGCCAAGGGCAGATAACCCAAAACTTTTGACGATAGCTAATCAGTTTTACATCTTTAATCAAACTTTGTAAGTTTCAGCCATAAGTTTTTAATTCATACTGAGAAAATAAGTTTTCCACATTGTCCCCATACAAATGCATTGTACCATATATGGGCATGGCTGCCAACTTGAACAAATTATCAATACCCTTTCAACAGAAGGCCCCATGTGAAATATGGTGAAAACTGCTCAAGCGGTTTCAGAGAAGATCCATTTAAAAATTACACAATTTATACGTATATAACCCAGGGCAAGGGCAGATAACTCCAAGGCAAAATATTATGATAGTAACTAATAATTTTACTACTTTAATCATACATTGTAAGTTTCAGCCATTAGGCTTTAATACATTTTGAAAAAAAAAAAAAAAAAAAAAAAAAAAAACTTTTTGACATTTTCCCCATACAAATGTATGGGGGGGAGCAAATTTGAACTTGCTGTATAGAGGTCATAGGTTAAGCTACGACCATCATTTGAACAAAGTTGGTAGATCTTGAGTCATCAATGCTATGCACCATGACTCATTCTCAAAGCTTTCTTGGTTCAGTAGAAGAAGATTTTTATTTGTTTTACTATATATGGACATGGCGGCTGCCTTCATCACTGGCACAGAACCATTTAACAGATTGTCAAAACCTTTTCGACAGGTGACCCCATGTGAAATATGTTTAAATTGCTCAAGAGGTTTCAGAGAAGAAAACATTAAAGATGACACAATTTTATACATGTATATAGCCAAAGGGCAATGGTACATAGCCCCCGAGGGACAAAGTTTTGATTGTAACTAGAAAGTTGTAATGATTTAACTTTTTTTACTTTTCAACATTTTCCTCATACAAATGTATAGGGACGCAAATTTGACCTTGCCGTAAAAAGGTCAAAGGTCAACCTACATTCATCATTTAAACAAAATTGCTAAACAATTTTGAGTCCCGATGCTTTATACCAAGCTTCAGCCCCAAAGCTTTCTCAGTTCTATAGAAGAAGATTTTAAGCATTTTTACAGTATATGGGCATAGCGGTCATCTTGATTTACGGAACATGACCATTTATACAAATTTTCAATCTCCCTTTAACATAAGGATCCACATGAAGTTTGGAGAAATCTGGCCCAGGCGTTTATGAGGAGAAGTCGTTCAAAGGTGTAAATGGATGGACGGACAGACGGGCGACGGATGTGGAGTGATCACAAAAGCTCATCCTGAACGTTTCTCTCAGTGAGTTAAATATAACAACAAATCAGACGACAAACGTAGTCTGACATTTGGTACCAAATAAGTTAAAGACACACTCTAATGACTCTAAGCAGATTAGAGATAAGATATATTTCTAACGATGACTTGAACACAGAAATGCTGAAACATATTTTAATTTGCAATGCCATTCTTGAAACATACTTTCTTATAATTTCATTATTTTTTTACTTTCATTGAAAAATATTATTCAGTATCCATTTGTTGTACTTTCCTTAGGAACTCTTTGTCTCAAGACAAAATATTTGTAGATTCACTTTGATTGAAGCTATTTTTTTCTTTTTAGTTCTGAAACAGTTATGGAATAATTGTGAAGTGTTCTTATTCTCTTAAAGAAATAAATAAATAAATACTTTTAATTTTATATTTCTATTTCCATCTATTTCTACTTTTGCACTATGTAAGAAAAAACAACATTTTTTTTATTTTGGAAATAAAAAACTATCAGAAATAAAATAAAATAAAAAAATAAGGTGATACTATACAAATCAACGAATTGAATGCAAACTTTGCAGTCAAATGTATTTATTTGGTTCTAAAGAAACATAATGAAATATTCTCAATCATATCCAATTACCCCTTTATAGGGCCCCACCGAGGGAGACTTAACACCCTTATAATCACCTCATAATCACTAAGATAAGATAAACTTTGATGCCCGTTATGGTACAAGGACTGTACATTGGGGCTGATCATGACAAGGTATGTTTATGTTTATCTCTCTCAATACTAAGGGGAAATGCGGAACATGTGTTTGTATTATTTTTGAAGATTAAGTAGTCTGATGCTAATTATAAAGACTATGTAAACGTGTTTTGCATTTTATCTTAAACAGTATCAGCAGACGACATTTTATTTTATTTCATTTTTCTATGTTTTTCAGGAATCGAAAAAAATTTGTATGAAACGGCAAAGACTATTTTCTCCGTCATTTGCACGAAATAAAACAAAACACCTACATATCGTTTGCTGACTTTGCCTAAAACATTTTAAACGGTAAACAAACTCTTACCTTCTGTCAGGGTCGTTTCTAAATGAAAATCAACGGCACTGTCTTGCTATGGTTTTGATCTGGTTCAAGTGAGGTAAAAACTCTGAAAATAAAGAATACTGCAATAACATATATTTGTACTCAATAACTCTTTACCGTGCTTATTCTAGTTCATTTTAACACTTAGCACTCTGGGTAAAATTTTCAGCAGACGACATTTTGAAATATTTTTCTTATTTTCCTCATAAAACAGGATATGACATTTCATGCAAATTCTCTCCTAAGGATACAATTTGCATGAAATGTCAAATCCTGTTTTCTGAGAAAAATAAGAAAAATATCATCAATTTGTCATCTGCTAAAAATGCCCAGAGAGTGGTAAAGGTTAACAAATCCATATGGCTGCAACTCTAACCATCACGAAAACATGCCTATATAATTTTGACCTCCTTAAACCCATCTTTTATACAGTAAAACTGGGGTTTACAGGGGTTTACATAATTTTTTCTATTTCTACTCAAAAACATAGATTGTAGTACTCGTTAGAACCGCCACGCCGAGGCGGTTCTAACGAGTACTCACAATCTATGTTTTGAGCAGAAATATGAAAAATATCAGAGTCTTTTTTTTTGAAAATTTCAGTTTTTTAAAGGCGACATTTTCTATATATTTTAGGCTGTACTATTTATCCAAAGTAAAACAAATACAGAATGGCAAGCAATATAGACCCTGATACAATTGCTTTCGTACAGAGACTACATGTAGTAAAATGATCATTAAGTAGACTGTATGCACATTGTAGAATTCCGCCGCTTTTTACAACAGAGACAGGTTTTGTAACTTCCCGTTTGCTTTTCTGCATAGAAAAAGGTGTCTGCTCTCAAAGAAAAGAATTTGAAGGATCCAATTCCTTTCTTTTTCAAAATTAAGTAAAACAATTTTGAGAGTTGCCGCTCCTGAAAAAGCACTCATTCCTCTGAAGTAATTAACCCATTTATGCCTAGCATCCAATAAAAGGGGCAATGGCAAACAGTGCAGACCCAGATCAGAACGCGCTCTTCATTGTTTGCATCAAATCTAGGAATTGTTTTAAACATACTGATAATAAAAACTAAACCCTGCGACTGGAAATAGACCGGCCCAAATAGTTATAGTAAAAGAGTTCACCCGGCATAAATGGGTTAACCGACATAAATGGATTAACCCAACTATGCCGGGCGGACTCCTCTACCACAACTTTTTGGACCAGTCCATTTCCGATAGAAAGGGCATCTGGTATTTTTTGTTAATAGTATGCTTTATGGAAATTCCAGTATTTAATGCAAACAGTGTAGATCCTGATCAGACGCGTCTGACCTGGGTCTACACAGTTTGCCAATATCCCTTTTATGGGACGCTAGACATACATGGGTTAACACAGCTACAATATCATCACGAAAACATGCCTATATAATTTTGACCCCCTTAAAACCCACTTTTATATAGGAAAACTGGGGTTTACAGGGGTATACATTATTTTTCTTATTTCTGCTCAAAAACATAGATTGTGGGTACTCGTTAGAACCGCCTCACCGAGGCGGTTCTAACGAGTACCCACAATCTATGTTTTGAGCAGAAATATGAAAAATATCAGAGTTTTTTTTTTTCTGAAAATGTTCAGTTTTTGGAA
Source organism: Anodontia alba (assembly GCA_964016985.1). NCBI lineage: Eukaryota > Metazoa > Mollusca > Bivalvia > Lucinida > Lucinidae > Anodontia > Anodontia alba. The sequence goes on from OZ024825.1 coordinate 45,195,056, forward strand.
GTGAAATTTTCTGTATATTTGAATAGACATGTTTTCGTAATGGAAATGCTTCATTGATTCCGAATAATCCCCAAACTGACACACCACTTTATATAGTAAAATTAAAAGAGGAGGTGGATCGGGGCGGCTCCGAGACAAGACCACGTGACGAAATGACAGACAACGTAGATCTAGCAGAAGTGTATCATTTCGGGGAAAAACATCATCTGGATGAAACCGCTTATTGCACTGCCGCCAGGTTAATACATACAAACATTATACAGTATACATTCCTATTCATTATAGGAATGAATCTTATTTTTGTGGATTTTGTCGATGTGCAAACTCTGGCAAATCACTCACAAACTGAAAAGAGCTCGAAAGGCTTTATGTTAATTATAAAATCCACAAAAATGATAATACATTCCTCATCGTTCTTACTTTGTAATCCAAATGTTACAAATGTTGGCAATGTTCTGAGACGGCGGAAGGCAAAAACGTCCGAAGGATTCCTACTCTAGGCCCAGTTGTTCAAAGCTAACGACATCGTTAGTGAACAATTCGTTAAACTTTACATCCAGCGATACGCAGATATGCTGAAATTCTTTGCTGAAAAATGTGAGTAGCTTTTGCAGTGCAAAAGCTACTCACATTTTTTCAGCAAAAAATATCAGAACGTTGTGTATTGAATCCGCTAAAACAGTTAACGAAATGACCCTTAACGAGCTCGTTAAGCTAACGACGCTTTGAACAACTGGGCCCTGGACTTTAATGAAGTGTAAAACTTTTCCTTCAACCAATGAAATTGCGTGAAGTGTATAAAGATGAAGAGTGGTAATTGTATTGTCATGAAGTTGTTACGCGTTCAGGATTACAAAGTTCAATGATCTTCGTAGCATACTGACATGTCGAGCACCCAGATTAGTTTTGCAACAGGGCTTAGTCTTGCGATAAGGTTGTCTCTGTCTGCTTACATGGACAATGTCATGTACAGCATCACGAAAACATACCTATATAATTTTGACCCCCTTAAACCCCATTTTTATATAGTAAAACTGGGGTTTACCGGGGTATACAGTATTTTTCCTATTCCTGCTCAAAAAATAGATTGTGGGTACTCGTTAGAACCGCCTCGGCAAGGCGGTTCTAACGAGTACCCACAATCTATATTTTGAGAAAAAAATAAGAAAAATATCACAATTTTTCATCTTAATATTTTCGTATTTTCGGCGGTAAAATTTACAATGTATTTGTATAGGCGTGTTTTCGTAATGGTGAATCCTCATAGCAGCGACATCATAAGTTCCCAAAGATGTTGTCATTAAAACGAACTTGCTGTTATAAAGAGAACTTGATTAGCACAAAATGATATGTAAGAAGACCATTATTATTTTTTACCACATATATTACCTCAGTGAGACGATTCTAACAAATATACATAACGTTGTGTTTCTTGAAGTGTTTGATACAATGTTCTTGCATAATTTATGATTGTGTCACCTGTAGAGCGAAGGTTTCGTCCCAGTTAAATTATTATTATAATGAATGCTGTCGTTGTAATAATGTGGCGGTATAAGGATGGTTGAGTGTTCATATAATACCGTTTAGTCACTGAATATAACAGATGACAACAAAAGCAATTAAGGGGACATACAGGAGAGCAGACTAATTCTGGCCGTAGTTCTCATCTGATCTGGAGATGCAATTTTTCTTCTGACATGGCATATTTTGCCGACGTATAAAGTCTGAACAGTGATCGACAAAATATTTCATACTGTGTTTTTATCTTTCCAACCTGTTCTGCGGCATCATTACAGTGTCGTATATCAGCAAAATGACTGGAAATTAAAATCAACAGACTGAAATATTTTATAAATTGAACCCAGTAACAGGAAGTATGTCGCTGCAGTGCGTGCGTTCTATTTTGGATCCTGTCTGAGGCTGCTTTTATGTCAATGTTGCAAACTGTTGTGGCATCTTTATAAGACCTTATAATAACTAAAAGATTTAGCTGTGTTGGCAAAAATATAAATAGGCCGTCGCATGACAAAACCTACAATAACATCTGTGCGACCAGCGAAGACTCAGATCAGACTGCGCATCCGCGCAGTCTGATCAGAGTCTTCGCTGATCGCTTGTGCCTTCTATAGCCTATGGACTATCCAAAAAGGGATAATTGTTTTTTTATTTGGATTTTACGGCCCTTTGAAGAATATTTCACTTATATCGAGCCGATCGTTCATCAAAGGTGGGCGAAAACCGGAGACAAAGAGGGATGTAGGAGAACCCTACTGGGTGGCTGTACAGGCATGATACGTCTTTGCTGATCACACAGGTCTTATTGTGTTTTGTCGTGCTTTGGCTCAAACGAAGATTTATTTACCTAGGAAATGTCACAATCATGAAGCATAGAGCTCTTGAGGCACTGAAAGATAAAGAGATGCGAGATACAAATGATGACTAAACAAACGTCACAGACGAGACTACCAAGCACGAACAAAAGTAGCTGCAGCGGGGAAACCGCCTTGACACGTTCTATAGAAAAACAGAGGGGGAGGGGGGTGCTTGAATTAGTTACAAACATGTTCAGTCCGCAGAGGGTCTTCTAACTCATCATGGTGAGACTTCATGGTGAAACACACACACACACACACACACACACACACACACACACACACACACACACAAATTGTGATGAGACAAAGCAAAGGGCTCTATTTGAAACCAGAACACAAGAAAACCACAAACAGGACCACTAAGAGCCGGGTCAGGCGCCAACCATCTGAAACATATTAAGGAGGGAGCTGTCATTTAGTCTGAGGACAAACCCACCGTCGTGCTGTTAAAGAAGAAAGTAAAGTTATCAACCATAATTGGGTAAACATGGTAAATCAATTTAGCGTTCACTGATATACATGTTTGTACAAACGCTACATGGATGTATTGCATTACGAAAACACGCCTATTCAAATATATAGAAAAATTCACCTCCAAAAACTGAAAAATTTCGGATAAAATACGCTGATATTTTTCATATTTATGCCCAAAACATAGAATGTGGGCACACGTTAGAACCGCCTCGGCGAGGCGGTTCTAACGAGTACCCACAATCTATGTTTTTGAGCAAAAATAATAATAATAATAATGTATAGCCCTGTAAACCCCAGTTTTACTATATAAAAATGGGGTTTAAGGGGGTTAAAATTATATAGGCATGTTTTCGTGATGGACACTAATAGGTTGTTAATATATGTAGCAGCATTACATAAGCTAAATCATCCGGGGCTCAGCATTTTCTACAAGACTGAATGTGCACCCAGCGAATACACTGATCAATATCCTGGCAGTCTGACCAGAGTCTTCGCTGTCCGCCCAAATACGCTTTTGACCCTTGTCTCCCAAATAGTGCTCTAAAAAGACGCTGATCGGACTGCGCGAATGCGCAAGCAGATCTAATTCTTCGCTACATTAGTAATCTGCCTCGGCTTAACATCACGAAAACATGCCTATATAATTTTGACCCCCTTAAACCCCATTTTTATATAGTAAAACTGGGGTTTAAAGGGATATACATTGTTTTCCTTATTTTTGCTCAAAAACATAGATTGTGGTTGCTCGTTAGAACCGCCTTGCCGAGACATAGATTGTGGGTACTCGTTAGAACCGCCTTGCAGAGGCGGTTCTAACAAATACCCACAATCTATATTTTGAGCAGAAATATGAAAAATATCAGAACTTTTTATCTGAAAATTTTCAGTTTTTAGAGGTGAATTTTTCTATATATTTGAATAGGCGTGTTTTCGTCCATTAGTGCTGTCTGGTCTGGTCTGTTTAATTTTGGAGATTTTGTTGGTTCTGAATCATCTTTGAAAATGCGTATTTACCGCAGGGATTCGTACATACAGGCCTGAGGAATCACTGTAGACTGTTATTTCGTTCTCTTGTGTGTTCTTTGTTTCTAAAGGCGCGTTTAGATTTATATTATTCAGAGTCCAAGTGTTCAAAGCATCGTTAGATTAACGAGCACGTTAGTGGTCAAAATGGTAACTGTTCTAGTAAGTACAATGCCAAATTCACACGTATTTTTGCAAATGCAAAAGCTACTCACATTTTTTCAGCAAAAATATTAGCACATATGCCATATTTAGTGATCAAAGTTTTAACGATACGTTAACTAACACAATCGTTAGTTTTGAATAACAGGACTCAAACCTTCAGACCTAGAGATACAGTCGAACCTTAATTGCCCGAACACCGATGGCTTGTTTACCATGGCTTATTCGAACTCGTTTTTGAGTCCCTACGAAGTTCTTACGATAGCTCAAGAAAAATATTTAAGGAAATTTTCTTAGATTGTCATGAAAACGTATGTTGTGTGTTCTCATTAGAATCGCTTCATCGATTATTGTCTGGAAGATCGGAAAAAAATCTAAATTATCGCAATTTGCTTCCTGACCTGGTGTCATGTTTAATCCTCAGTGGCTCCAACTACCCGTATCTCGAACAAATTTCGCTGGTCCAAAAGATATTTGAGCCATTGAGGGTTGACTGTAAATACATTAATGCCGAACACATTGAACGTACTACACGTACATGCATTGACTGGATCAAGTGAATTAATATTTCTTTTAAACAAGCACGAAAAGTTACATTTAACCCTTAAAGCGCCAAGCAAAATTTGTAGCACACGACATTTATTTTTATTTTCTTAATTTTTCAAAGAAAACAAGTCGATATTTCATGTGAATCGTCTGCACCAGACGATTCACATGAAATATCAAGACTTGTTTTCTTTGAAAAATGCCAGACGATTCACATGAAATATAAGGATTTGTTTTCTTTGAAAAAATTGGCAGACGATTCACATGAAATATCAAGACTTGTTTTCTTTGAAAAATTAAAAAAAAAAAAATATTTCAAAATGTCGGCTGTTGCAGTTGTGATTGGCGCTTTAAGGGTTAGCTTTGTTCGCGACAAAATTACCAGGGGTGAATGAAATATTCGGATCCTAAAAGAAGGAGCTCACCACGGCGATGATCTATCAGCATATAAAAAAGACTTCTTTTGTTATCTTTTTCAACTTGAACTTTCACGAGATCTGTTTTAAACATCAGATTTTACAAAACCTTTCTTAGACAGATGAAATTTGTAGGAGAACAAAAGCACTGACATCAGATAAGTTTCTAGTTTGACAAATTCGTAGTTTGCTTTGTAATCATTTATTTTAAAGTTTACGATTTTTAGGTTGTCAAGAATTTACCACCTCCAAACATACCACAATGATTGCCAGAACCCCAGATGGAATTTGTGGTTTAGAGACAATACATGTATTCTTCAGAAGGTTCAACATGAAAACGTGTCGTGTTGACTTCATTTTTCCTGAGTAGTTCTCTGTGATGATATATTCAGTATGATCGTAAATCAACAAAATGTCTGGAAATTAAACGACAGGAAATCAGCTAGCTGAAATATTTGATATGTGCAAATGCAGGCTCAGCAAACTATCAAAATAGAAGTAAAGTCTTCGATCCGTATCATCATGTCTGCGGGAGGATTAACCCTTGCCCTGCTGAATAAATTAAGATGCCACGTCCTCTTTTAATTATTAGCCAATGAGATTTCTTGATCAAAGTTGTTGAGACAAATTAAAATAATGACAGTATAGATCCAGATCAGTTGGCTTCTATGGAAGCCAACTGATCTGAAGCTATACTGTTTGCAAAGGCAGGACATATCCGGGTTCAGCAGAACCGGGGTTAATATCATTCGTGTTGTTGTGGCAAGATACAAAGGTGTGCGTGTATAGCCATATCCCACCTGACATTCTACTTAAATCTATATCAGACAGTTGTCGGCCCGACAGGGATCTTGTCGGTCTGATAAATGTCTAATATAGATTTAAATAGACCGCTGCCTATTGCCCGAATGCCGCTGAGGCTTGCTGTATAATAAAAGCGTGCCCTACTAGCTTGGATAGAGGTAGAGCAAGAAACCTGCTACTCTTGCGCAAGCTGAGTGAGGTCCTTTTTTACCATCTATTCTTCCATTTCCCTCTCCCTTTGTTCATGAGACGGTTCGGTATATCTAAAATACTGCCTGCTAGGGAATTAAACCAAAGATAGACAAGATAAGCACGCAATAGCTTAAAGACTTGGCAGGAGGGAAGATATTTTAATGCAAGAAATTGTCAGTTAAGTATTCAGCCTTTGCAGACAGTACTTTATACTGGACAAATGCAAGTATACATGAATGCTGCAGTAAGGCCTAGTCAACCAAATGTTGTCATGTCGAGCCGCTTAGTTCACCTAACCACACTTTTACTTGGCAAGCTTACTCCTCAAGGCGGTTGACCAGTATTGAGCATATTCTTTCGCCAGAAACTGACAACTGCCCTTCAGTGGAATGGAGAGAATGACCGTAGTAAATATTTCATGATCAATCTCCAACATCCTGATTACCAGTCAGATGCGCATACAACTGAACCACCAAGGCCGCACCGTGGTGTATTTAATTCAATAAATTATTCAACACTGAAGATACAGAACCATTTTGTTACTTTAGATGTAATGTTTAGATGTAATGTTGGTTGTGATCGAATGTGCATGGCACCACAGATAATGATACGTCGAATGTCTTTTCGATCCTCAATAGAATGATGGCATGTCCCTGAAATATCCCTGCATATTGGTTTTCTTGAGATAAAGGAAGAACGTCAAAGGGTCTCTAAAGCGAATTTAAATCAGCCACGGTAAACGAGCCATAACCCCATCAGGCATATGACGTTAATGCAACGTCGGCTCAACGTCGATGCAACGTCATGACGTTGCATCGACGTAGAGGCGACGTTGCATAAATGTCATGTGTCCGCTGGGGATTTTCTTACTTTAATATTTTACCCAAACACATAGCTACACTGTTTCTCTGACTTGCTACTTATCGTGCTAAATTTGTTAAAAAAGCGGGGATAATGAGTCGTTTTGTCGCAAGAATTTTTATAATTATAACACCTGATAGTTCAATCTTATATGACTCGGGCACAGCATTTCTTACAAGATTGAATGTGCGCCCAGCGAAGTCTGATCAGAGTCTTGGCAGGACATTCTGTAGGTAGCCAGGGATCCAAAGCGTCAAGTGAACCGTGAAGACTGATAAGCCTGCGCAGGCTGATCTCAGTCTTTCTTGCAGGATGATTGAACTTCTCGTTGGGGAACATTTGCAATCTTGTAGGAAACGATGTGGCCCGGCTCCTATGGCGATTTCATAATTTGCTGACATCGTTTACTTGAGGTGGTATCAATTACATTGCCAAACACTCCCTGCCTCCTGGATTGAAGAAGATGGAATGGAAGAAACTAACAGCATCAAGGTGCCGTGTCATTGGAAGAGAACCATTTGTGTATTTGCGGACTTCAAAATCGCAGATCACTTGTACGTCCTCGCAATCTGCTCAAAATTTTCCATGATTCCTTTACAAACACTGAATACTGTTTTATATATATATATATATATATATATATATATATATATATATATATATATATATATATATATATATATATATATATATATATATATATATATATATAAGGGAAAAGCTAAGATCGAATGCATAGACGCACGTGCTTATCTGAGTTAGTACAAATGAAATCAAATAAAACCAACCTGAAATTTTGTTTCTGATATTCCTTTCTAAACACTTGCATATTTGAAAAAGAAAACTACATTGATCTCTTTATATAGCATCTGCCTACGCAATTGTTCCCATCAGTACTGTCAGTACTTTGATACAAAGTGCACTTTAACCCTTATCATGCTGAGCCTTATCATGCCCACACTAACTGTCAGCGAATCAGAATACTTACTCCATATTGTTGATATAAATTCACATATTAAATAGCAAACAGTGCAGATCAAGATCAGTTGGCTTCTTCAGAAGCCAACTGATCTAGATCTACACTTTTTGCGAAAGGCGGGGCATAACCGGGTTCAGCAGGACCAGGGTTAAGACGGATACATATACGCCCAATTCCCTAATAACCCACTGAACCAATAACCGACATTTGTTGTTAAAGTATCATTTTACAATTGATGTGTTTGAATGTCGTAGCATAATAATTCTTGAAACTTATATTTCACCAATGTCCTTGGGGTCACTCCCTCTGTTTAGAAAAGACTTTTTCCAACCACAAACTATTAATAGCTTGAATTTCTTATTTACATGTAATTACAATGTGCAAAACATGTACTTTAAGGGTACTCATTAGAATCGCCAGTGCCGGAGAACCCACATTATACGTCTTTGTGTACAAAATAGGAAAGATATTAGGATACACTGTTTTCGGGTATATTGCAATATAGGCGATTCATGTGGATACATGCCTTAAAATGGATTCCGTGCGATAATCCTTTCGTATGAAGTAAACCAACTCTCAGTGTTATGTTTCATTTTTGTTGTTGGGCTGGAGTTGTACGGACCGGTCAACACTATTAAGGTCATGTCGAGCCGGTCAGTTCCCCTAAGCACACTTTTCCTGGGCAGGCGTTGTCCTCTAAGCGGTTAACTAGTACTTGTGCACATTCTTTCGCTAGAAACTGATAACTGCCCGTCTTGAATCACCCGAAGAGAGAGAATGATCTGAGAAAATATTTCATAATCAATCTCCACGAAAGAAAGTTACCGAACTCGGGTTCGAACCCGCATCCTCCTGATCACCAGTCGAACGCGCACCCGACTGAGCCACGGAGGCCGGCGTGTTATGGATCAGTTCCTTGTTGCGGTTACAAGATCATGCACTTAGGGGGAATGGATAAGCCGTCGGGAGAGACAACTCTGTCCGATTTGCTTTTGTACCCTCCTGTTTTTTTTAGCAAATTCTATACCCTGCTTACTTTTTTTTTTTTTAGCAAATTCTGTACCCTTTTAAGGTTTTAGCGTTCCGCGGCGTCTGATCTGGGTCTACACTTTTTGCCCAGGCCTCTCTGTTCGAATAATTAGGGCAAATACGGTACTTGAGTGGCTAATCGTTTTCTATAACGCTGTTTAGGTACATGAAGCTGGTTCTAATTTAATTTAAAACAGTGATTAACGTTCAAAATGTCATACGGATGTCTTGAATTTCACTGTTAAATGCTGACTCGTGACATACATTTTGGATAGAATTCATTATAATTTAGTAGAAGGCAGTAAATAAATTTCAATATATTACCATCTGTATGCCTTCTGTGGAATATGACACATGTTATAACGAAAGGGAAAATATGAAATTTCACTGAAATTAGGACAAATTACAGGAGTTCCATTTCCAAATTTGCATTACACAGCAAGACAACCAACATCTGAGACGATGCAAAAACCATTTATGTATCTGTTCCCTACATTCGTTTATAGTGTACATGTAATGATCTAATAAACATTTTGTTCTGCAGAACGATTTAAACTGTGATGTCCGATTCGGAATGATTCTAAAGGGTGCACGCCACGGATTACCAGTTTAGTCGCCGTGCCATTCCAATTCATGCACAAATTAGAGGTATGCAGATCTGGGCCCAGTTGTTCAAAGCGTCGTTAGCTTAACGAGCTCGTTAAGGGTCATTTCGTTAACTGTTTTAGCGGATTCAATATACAATATTCTGAAATTTTTTGCTGAAAAAATGTGAGTAGCTTTTGCACTGCAAAAGCTACTCACATTTTTTCAGCAAAAAATTTCAGAATATTTGCGTATCACTCGATGTAAATTTTAACGAATCGTTAACTAACGACGTCGTTAGCTTTGAACAACTGGGCCCTGAATACCAAATAGGAACCACACGTTTTTTGTTTGTTTGTTTTATGTTGGTTTGTTTGGCTTTTTTTTTTCTTTTTTTTTTTTTTGTTTTTTTGTTGTTGTTGTTTTTGTTTTTCTTTTGTTGTTTTATTCATGTGTTTACGTGTAATATTTTCCGGGGTCCTGATGAAGTTGTTTGATCATGAGACCGCTAGCGAGAGACCAAACAAATGTGAATGTTATGAAAGCAAATAAGATCCCTGTTCTTGCATTTTTGTACGATTCCATTTAAAAATCATCGAAAACCCAAAATTAATAAAAAAAATAGTCGCCTATTTTACATGCATACAATCATATTTTTTCCGCAAAATCAAGAATGTCATTGACGTAAACAATTTTAGACCAAGGCGGCAACGATATACAGTAAAACCTCAGTGGCTTGAACATCTTTGGGACCATGGAAATTTATACGAGACATGGGTAGTTCGAGCTACTGAGGGTTAATTATGGCGCCAGGTCAGAAGGCTTATGGGTTTAATTTTGGCATGTCTCTTCGCTCTTCTTAAAATAATGGTATGTTGAGTGCATCCATTAGAATCGCCTCATTTATTCTAATAAGTATAATCAACATGCATTTTCATGACAAAAAGAAAATGCAAATCGAGTGTACTCATTAGAATCGCCTCGGTGAGGATATTCTAATGAGTACACTCAACATACCATTATTTTATAGAAGGACAGTTGCTTTCAATACGTGTACGTCAAAAACTAATAAGCATCGCATTAGCACACCTGTGTAATTGACATCACATCGAACTTCACTGAGTACAGTGCGCGAGGATATCTATTAGTTTTATTTCTGCTCTGAAGCATAGATCATCACGAAAACATACCTGTATAATTTTGACCCCCTCAAACCCCACTTTTATATAGTAAAACTGGGGTTTACAGGGGTATACATTATTTTTCTTATTTCTGTCAAAAAACATAGATTGCGGGTACTCGTTAGAACCGCCTCGCCGAGGCGGTTCTAACGAGTACCCGCAATCTATGTTTTGAACTGAAATATGAAAAATATCAGATTTTTATCTGAAAATTCTCAATTTTTGGGTTGTAAAATTTACAGTATATTTGAGTGGGCATGTTTTCGTAATGTTCTGTGTGCACGTTGGAACCGCCTAGAAGAAGAAACGCACACTGGTACATATATACACGTTCTGGATGTTTTGTGTTTTGATCTGAGAAAGTGGCTATTTTACAACTGTAAAAATACCATATTGCATATATATTTCCTACCTATTTTTCATATTGCATAGCTGTATTAATGTGATTGGAAAAATTGTCAGGTATCACGAAAACATGCCTATATAACTTTGACCCCATTAAACCCCACTTTTATATAATAAAACTGGGGTTTACAGGGGTATACATTATTTTTCTTATTTCTGCTCAAAAACATAGATTGTGGGTACTCGTTAGAACCGCCTCGTCGAGGCGGTTCTAACGAGAACCCACTATCTATATTTTGAACAGAAATCTGAAAAATATAAGAATTTTTTGTCTGAAATTTTTCATTTCTTGGTGGTAAAATTTTCAGTATATTTGAATAGGCATGTTTTCGTAATGATACCTATAGATCTTTTTGACAAATGAAAAATGCATTGGTGACTTGTATTATTTCATATATTGACTTTTCTTTTGCACATTGTTACATGTACATGTGTTCACACGTTTATGAAATACATGTAGTTGTATTTGTTATGGTGTCAGGAAAAAAAAATAAATAAATTAGAAACTTTATGACAAAATTAAAAAAAAAAAAAAAGAAAAAAAGTGAAGTAGCTCTAAATAGTTGTTTTCTTGAGCTATCGGAGGAATTCACGTGGACTAAAAAACGAGTTCGAATTAGCCATGGTAAACGAGCCATCGAAGTTTGGGCTATTTAGGATTGACTTTGTATTTGGTAATGTCACAATTTCCAACACCATGTATCAGTCCATTCGCATTCATATTTATACAAGAAAGCACAATAAGTGCATCAAAAACGATATGGCAGAAAACTGCCTGAAGATTCGACCCAATAACCAAACACAGACATGAGCTTGAGTAACACCAAGAAGATGGAGACAAAATTTAGAATAATAAAATTACTTCAGTGTATCAGCGAAAAAAACAAGCGTGATCCTTTATGAACACACACACACACACACACACACACACACACACAGAGAGAGAGAGAGAGAGAGAGAGAGAGAGAGAGAGAGTGAGTGAGTGAGAGAGAGAGAGAAAATCTTATTAAATACATGACCAGGGAACGTACAGATCAGACAGTGTACCCAAACAATAATCAGGGTTTAAGCTGTTTACGAACGTAAAGATTCTATGGACAAACAGACATTGGCCAGGCTTTGCTGATCAGAAGACTAAACAATGCATGATATGAAAGAAAATCATCACGAAAACATGCCTATATAATTTAGACCCCCTTAAACCCCACTTTTATTTAGACCCCCTTAAACCCCACTTTTATATAGTAAAACTGGGGTTTACAGGGGTATGCATTATTTTTCTTATTTCTGCTCAAAAACATAGATTGTGGGTACTCGTTAGAAACGCCTCGCCGAGGCGGTTCTAACGAGTACCCACAATCTATGTTTTGAGCAGAAATATGAAAAATATCAGAATTTTTTATCTTTTTTGGTGGTAAAATGTTCAGTGTATTTGAATAGGCGTGTTTTCGTAATGTGCTACGTGGTTTAAAATAGGCATATTTCAATGGTACCTGTACATATGTACCTACATGTAACCGTCTTGTATTTTAATACGCCCTCAGTATTAAAGCCCTTTACATCATTACTACTCTCTTGACAAACTAATGATATTCTTCTTATTTTTCCCGGAAAATAGGCTTTGGCATTTCATGATCAGGGCCCAATTTTTCAAAGCTAACGACGTCGTTAGTTAACGATTCGTTAAAATTTACATCGAGTGATACGCAAATATTCTGAAATTTTTTGCTGAAAAAATGTGAGTAGCTTTTGCAGTGCAAAAGCTACTCACATTTTTTCAGCAAAAAAATATCAGGCTATTGTGTATTGAATCCGCTAGAACAGTTTATGAAATGACACTTAACGAGCTCGTTAAGCTAACGACGCTTTTAACAACCGGGCCCAGACTGTAAACGTTCGTTGGCTAATCCGGATATTTACTTCTCACAGACATGTATGTCATGAGCCTTCTTTTCTCAAAGTCTGACTCAGGGCTCAGTTACGCATAAGAAGAGATGACCCAAGTCACCCAGTGCTTTCGTGCAATCTGGTGAGGGGCTATGCTTTTAACTCTTTGCATGCAGGATAATTGGCCTGTTTTTTTTATTTTGTTTTTTTTTGTCGTCTATGGATTTTTATTTTTATTTATTTTTTTTTTTTTTCACATTAACGTTTTCAACAAAAACATCTTTCAGGAATGCCATCAGAGTGTCAAACAGTTTTGATCCATTTCAGTTTTGTCGGGCCTGATCTGGATCCAAACTGTTTGCAAAGGTTATCAGCGGACGACAAAAGTCTCCACTGGGGAAAGAGTTTGGGGAATCGTAATAGCAAATGTACCGAATTGCGCGCTTTTCCTGTGTCACTAGATCCTATCTCAGACGCTTCATGATAATACATCCCATCTTGCATATGCAACGAACCAGTGACTAGAATCTGCACGTGCATAGTTCTGTTGGAGCATGCACAGCTCACTCTCAAAATCTAAACGTAGAAGGTGTAAAGATTTATCCGGGCAAATAGGCAAGACTGTATACGTTCGCGGTTTTCCAGTCTGGGCATGCGTAGTCCGCATGGAAGACCAGTTATGTCGCGACGCTGCTGATGCCGCAGGTGGTGATATTGTGATCTGCTTCCAATTTGTACTGCAAACTATTGTTTCTGCCTTACTGGCATTAACGTTTACCACTCTGTGTGCAAATTCAGTAGACGACAATTTGATAGTATTTATCTTATTTTTCTCCGAAAACAGGCTTCGACATTTCATGCAAATTGTCTACAAACCTTCTGACTTTCGGAGAGAGTTTGCATGAAATTTTGAAGCCTATTTGCTGTGAAAAATAATCCAAAATGTCACCTGCTGAAATTTCTACCCAACACACTAATAGTTAAGAAGATTTCACATTCCTTGACATTTAACATTAAGAATACAAATATTTATGTTGCAAGTAAAACTGTACTTTCTGTCAGACGTGCGAAAAAAGTAGCACAGAAATGCTTCCGGTTCAGTTTAGGCGTTCATGCAATGCTAATCGGACACCATTTCACTTAATTCATTCTGCAAGCGCCCAACTAGATCGCTGTGGTTTTAAGGGGATTGGAAAGGGTTGACGGATGTTCCGTATTTTTATTCAAAAGGGTGATAAATTTTTCAACTTCTTGTTTGTTTTCCTGCACACCACACCCCTTCTGAAAAATCGTTTACTTTAATGGGAAAGAATTTGCTCCCAGGCGGAGCAAATTCTTTCTTTTTCGATAAGATCCTTATTCATAATAGGTCAAAATTAATTTTGACAGAGTAGCCTACCCTGACAGTATATCCTTTCTCCTTAAACTTGTGATAGAAACGAACTTGCTGCGTAGGCTGATAAGCACATTTCTCATTCTTATGAAATTGTGTTCTGTAAAATGACAGTTGATGCTCAACATACGAAAAGGGCCCTTATTCATTTTGCAGACAAGTTAGCGCCAGATCACCTTGCGCATCTGTGCAGTCTAATCTGGGCATTTTCTGTTACACGACATATACTACTGCATGCACATTACATAAATGCCCTTTTTGTGCGTTGCACATCGTTTTATTCTGCTTGTCGAAACCCTTAGAGGTATATTCTGTAAAAGAACTAGGTTAACACTTAGCATGCTTTTTATACCTATTTTTCCACCAAAAATACGACTTGAAGAACAATGCAACGCGGCGTCTGACCCAAGTATACACTATTTGCTTTAAACATAAGCATTTCTGAATATTAACGTTTGTGCGTACTGAGTATTTGCTTTAAACATAAGCATTTCTGTAAACGAAATAATAAATATAAACGTTGTGTGCCTACTGAGTATTTGCTTTAAACATAAGCATTTCTGCAAATGAAATAATAAACATAAATGTTGTGTGCCTACTGAGTATTTGCTTTAAACATAAGCATTTCAGCAAACGAAATAATAAATATAAACGTTCTGTGCCTACTTGGTATGGTTTAATTTAAACCTTTTGTGAGCAAGCATTTCAAGTTTTGTGCAAAAACTATATGGTTCTCAATGACCAATGAACCACGTAGAAACAAAAGAAATACATTTATTTAGTTTTTTCAACATTATTGGTAAGAATCAGAAAATCGCCAAACTACTTTTGAGTGGGATTCTTAACTTGTTGTCTTGTTGGACATCATTTTGTTACTTTCGAATAATGTTACGTAAGCCTTACGCTGATGATGTCAAACGAGGACTGTGACATTATTCAAATACTTGAAATTAGTTGATTAGTTTTATATAACAGAAACAAAAGTTAATATAAAACTATTTTTAATGTATATACAGCACCTATTTCGTATGAACTATGACTCTGAACTAGACTACATACAGAGTAAACGCACCAGCAGTAAAATAGTGCTTGTAGCGAACTGATGCCAGCGTTTTACAAGAAATATGAGCGGTCTATGCATGATTATATAAATTCTGAGATCTGGCATATCGTATGTCAATTAAATTGAAGGTTTGTTGATTTTATACTTAATTTACCACGCCAAATCGTTTAACAAAAATCATTTCATACAGACGCAGTAATTCCATCAGAAAAAAAAGTCCCATATTTTTGTCACATGGTGCTCAGTGATATAATCCGGTCAGACAGAAAACAGCGTGTAGTCGTATACATACCATCATGAAAACATGCCTGTATAATTTTGACCCCCTTAAACCCCACTTTTATATAGTAAAACTGGGGTTTACAGAGGTATACATTATTTCTTTTATTTCTGCTCAAAAACATAGATTGTGGGTACTCGTTAGAACCGCCTCGCCAAGGCGGTTCTAACCAGTACCTACAATCTTTGTTTTGAGCAGAAATATGAAAAATATCAGATTTTTTACCTGAAAAATTTCGCTTTTTGGAGGTGAAATTTTCTATATATTTGAATAGGCGTGTTTTAGTAAGGCTGTGCGAACCAACTGTACGCAAACCGGAATAAACGATTAGTGGAGTCAATGAATTTTAGTAAGTTTTATCAAATAAACCTAGCTGCACGCAGTAATTTTATGTGGATTTCGTTTCATATGGTTACCTAAAAAAATAGCAGTCAGATTTCAGAGTTAGGGGCGTAGTAACCACCTTATGGCAAGCGACACACCACCTTCACTACTGTAGATGTTACCGTGTTCCCATTCTGGTCGTCTAGGCCAGAGGGTACAGGAAATATGCTATGGGCCTGCACCGTCAGTGACATTGCAGATGTTTATACAGTTGGTATTTTTAAAAATGTGCATGGTCATTTAGTAGTTCAGCATACAGACCTATTACTTTTTTGTGTTTTCCTTTCACACCAATACATTTTCTGCGATACAAGATTACCAGCATCTAAAATCAACATAGTCGAGCTCAAGCGTTTATTGATAACTAAATCCCTGTCATTGTAATGGGGCGATTTTAACCCGTTCATCCATGAGTTTCTCAAGTGGACTCTCCAATTCTTGAATTTCGACTTGTCTACTGATGCAAATAGCGGTTTCCGTCTAAAATCAAAAACAGAATGGCAAATAGTATAGATCCTTAGATCCTGGTGAGAGGGCTCGTTATTGGTTTTGGACTGCTTGGCTGAAAGGGTTAAAGAGCAAATCTTCGGTAAGACTATATCTGCCGATGTAGTTCGTTTCATAAGATCCATTTCACATAATACCAACATTTTCTTGTTTTAAGGGAAACGAGAAGTGTCAATAAGCAGTGCTTTTAGATATCCCTCGCAAGGTAATGGCTGCCTTCTGATAAATTATTTAGCAAGATATGAAGCAAAAACCAAAACGTAACGGACGGCCGCAAATACTGGCGGACGGATAACGTGAAAACAGTATACCCATCCCTCACACAAACATATTTTGTGGTGGGTATAAAGACAGATGAAAGTGGAATATTACAAACGTTAATGGAACGAGCCTTGGCAATAGTCTGCATACAATAAATCTGAAAACACGTGATGATTCTTTCGTTTACCGAATCTCTAATTCCGGTTTGCGTACAGATGGGTCGCATTCTGTGATAAATGTGCAATAAGAAATAGCCATGATTTTCTATCGAAGCATTCTAAGACATTCAGCGGAGTTGATAAATGACTTTTCGAAATGTTAATAGCGGCATCATAGGCAGACAGACCGAAAACACAGGTGAACGCTTACGCATTACTAAATCGGTACTCGAATAGAAGAAATTTATGTCCTGGGCCCAGTTGTTCAAAGTTACGACGTCGTTAGTTAACGATTCGTTAAAATTTACATCGAGTGATGCGCAAAAATGCTGAAATTTTTTGCTGAAAAAAAATGTGAGTAGCTTTTGCAAAGCTACTCACATTTTTTCAGAAAAAAATTATCAGAATATTGTGTATTAAATCCGCTAAAACAGTTAACGAAATGACCCTTAACGAGCTCGTTAAGCTAACGACGCTTCGAACAACTGAGCCCCGATATTCAGGCTTTTATATGCTTCTGGCACTGAATCTTCCATATTTACCTTCATATTGGAACAACGTACCGTACTTCTTCAATACATTACACAACTCCATTTACTAGGCTTTGATGCTCTTAAAACTGCCATGTCAGCAGCAAACAAAGTAGACATTGATCAGACGCCTCGTTTGTCTCTCAGCAAGCATGTTTAAGCAATTTTCCTGGGTATCAACGACCCCTCAACTATATTAATGGTGGAGAAAGTATCAAAGAAAGTATTAATAGTTTCCACGAAAATTTATGATAAACGGGACGATTTCGATTTTTGTATAGTCAATTTCCCTTTTCTGGATGCCGATGTTTACCACCACCCACCCCGCACCCCCCGCAAACCCCCACCCCCTCCCCTTCTCGATATCTCATATGGGGTATACATATACTGACTTTAACTGCCGTAATAAAGCCTTACTGCCAAACTTCTTATGCAGGGCTATCGTTATTTTAAACTTCGTAAGGCGTATTCGAAACTTTAGCGAAGACACAGTGCCTTGGTAGCAAAATATAACGTCAGTCTGAAAACACTTCTGCAACAAAGTATATCTGAACCAGGAATTTACGGTGACTTAGTGTATAGATTTAGAAAAAAAAATGTGTGAAAATCTAACTTTACAGAGCTATTCAGAAAAGTTATAAACCGTTATAAAAGATTTGGCTATAGCCTGGATATAATGCGGCAGACTGCATGCCTAGTTATTAAAACCAGTCATTGTTGATGGCTATGCTTTACTCTTTAATTACACGACGGCGTTTCGGGCCTCAGACTCAATAACTGCCTCTTCGTAAAATTTTAACCAGTAGGTTGGGGCTTAACGGTATGTCTTTAGCTTGGTCAACCGTGGTTCAACTACTGGTTTTCATTTACTCTGACACACATTAGAATTAGCCATGAGTGCTCGTCTTTGTTTATCAATGTGATTAATTTGATTTTTATGTTTTCGCCGTGATGCATTGACTGAGTTGGGAGCCTTTAGGCGAACTAATTTTCTATGTATTGCTGTATTAAGGGTAGCACCGGGACCTAAGGTGAAGTTGGCCGGCTGTAAAATAGCTTTAACCCCACCGGTGGTTTATTCTACTGACCATTCTCGGGCGATGGTTCCGGTGTTAGTCTTTGTTGCTTTATGGTTATTCTACGAGGCGATTTGTTTTAAGTCTTGCCTTGTGTTATTTTTGTTCTTGCGTTTTTCAGGCCTTTTAGCATTGCGATTACCTCGCTTGGAGAAGAGAGAGCTAATCTTAGCCCTCTTCGTACGTTTGTTCGATTTGCGCTTGTTTGGTTTTGTCCGTTTCCTCTTCCTCTTGGTGTCTTGGAAGGGCTGCGGCTTGTGATTGAGGCACTCCCTGGCCCTGGACATTTCTCTTACCTGTTTTGGTCCATAAGTGAGGTCATAACTGTATACATAAACACAGAGTTCATCTAAATACTGATTTTTTATTGTTGTTGTTGTTGTTTGTTTATTGTTTTTTGTTGTTGTTTTTTTTGTTTGTTTGTTTGTTTTTTTTGTTGTTGTTGTTGTGTTTGTTTGTATTTTTTTCAGTAAAGGCTGAAAACCCTATTTTGTAGAAAACGTATGTTTGATATTACCCTTAACGAAAACATCGCCGAAAAATATTTACATGTAATGAGTTTCTCAACATTTCAAATTATAAAATGAGCCAGCGCATAACAAAATCGGCAATATAACTTGAACGCCCAGCGAAGACTCCGATCAGCCTGCGCGTCAGTCTTCGCTGATCGCACGAGCTTTCTACAGCCCCCAGGCTATCCAAAGAGAGACAAACTAGAACCCTTGCCATACTGAGTGGATGTACAGGTTTATCCGCGTCTTTGCTGGTCACACAGGTCTTCTTGTACGTTTTATCGTGTGCTGGCTCAAATTAAAATCGTCGTTCCGTGAGAAAACTTACCTTCAGACATATACCCGGCGAATATTCAGATCAGCCTGCGTATTCGCGCAATCTGATCAGAACCTTCACGAGGCACATATTGGATAGCCATGGATACAAATTTCTTCATGCGGACAACGAAGATTGATCGAATTGTGCGGTTGCGTAAGTCGAGTTGGGTTTTCGTTTGATGCGCATTTAGAAGGTATGTTTTCTCATAATAGGGCATATGTTTGAACAACGGGCTATATATCGTCTACGTTTTGATATGAACATTTTTCAATTCTGGTAACTGGGGAATGCAAAATGCTGAATAAACTTGTCATACTCTGAAAAGTAGAGGTGGCAAACATTTCCATAGAATGAAACAAAATCAAATAAATTTGACAATATTTTTCATCTTCATCTTTAACATATCAGTCACTCACCGGTCGATGTTTAAACCCAACTGTTGAAGAAATTATTGACGATAAAACAGCTACTCCAAGAATCAAAGTCATCAAAATTATGGACAGAAGTTGGAATTAATAAATTCCTTACGAACATTTTTCAACTGAGATAAATGATAACTTTTAAAATGCGTTTCCGTTTTAGATATTAAAAAAAGTAAAATTCGGTCGCATAGTGAGACAGTGAAAGGTAATATTGAAACCTAGTTTAATATTACACGTTTTGGTTTAAACAAAATATTAAAATGGACTGGCTGATTTTTTATGTTTTAGGTTTTACATCGTTATCATTACAATAGACAGAAACTATAATAAATTCGACGTTAGTGGACACCCCTTACATAATGCAGTTCCTCTCATAAACTGTGCAATTTAGCTGGATCTTCGTCCATATATTGACTAAAAAGTAATTACACAATACTGTTTTCTTAAAAAGTCCATATTTCTGACACAAATCTGCTCACTTTTCTCTGAAAGATCAAATTCCGATTACAGTTTCAACAAATATCCACGCTTTAACAATTGTCCGAAAGAAACTGCTCAATCTTTACAGGATTTCAGTAAACTTGATCATCTTGAGTCTAACGCTTTTTAATGAGTTACAATTAAGTATTTATTTTAATTTAAGGACTTTTAAAACTTTACATAAACGTTCAAAAATCCAACCTTTATAATATACATTACGCTATAATTTTCTTCTCGTCATCCAAAGCAAGGTATCAAAAGCTTCTGTAGGAATTGTAGAATGGCTCCAACAGACAAAGCCGACAATTACTTTGTTGTTCTTTGGCGGCTTCATTATATGAATGCATAAAACAGGAACTTACTATCCCTGAAACCTACATGTAAACCCCCAAGGATAAGAAGTTTTTTGTTGTGTTTTTTTTTTTGTTGTTGTTTTTTTTTTTTTTTTTTGTAGAGCACCATAAACGTCATACTGTCAAGAAGTAAGACACCAATGCACGCTTATGGCGTTGTAATGGTTACCAAATATTTATAGAAGACACATCTAAAGTATGTTTTATGCAAACTATCGCTCATGTAATGTGTTATTAAGTTATTAACTGCTTGCCCTATCACCATTTAAAAGCATGAAACGAAATATTGCGTAAAACTAATAAAAATCGGACAGACCCCTAATTTAGATCAATTATAACAGCTGGTGAGGTTTTGGATAAACTGAGATATAAATATTTATGTGCGTCCAGTTTGTCGACGTATGATTTTTTTCTATTCTTTTACATACCACTTCACGCTTATAGATTAAAGAACAGCATCCTGGTGTAACTGAAGTAATGTTGACATCGCTCTCCTTACCTGGTTTGTAAACCCGTCGTTAATCATTTCAGAGCCTGGATCTAAAAAAAAATAATGCTTTAAGGAAAGTAAATTACCAACAGAAATAAATTGTTTACAGAATGGTTGAATGGATTCTGAAATGAGGATCCGTTTGTATAATCCGGTTTATACCCAACCCACTTTTCTCCCCTACACTTTTGCAGCTTAACGTACCAAAGGAAGTACTTCTTTTAGCAGTTCTTCCTCTGTTATTCATTATTCATTAAAGATTATTTGTGTCATTTTATACCATTAAGCCATTTTCCTGTGCATTTTGTGAGTTATATGATTCGTGATTACGGCATTTCTTAGATATTTCTATGTTTATTCGTTCAGAGCATCTCAATAATTGAGATATTTGTATACCGTGTGTTTTCGATAAAAAGGAATTTGATACACTTCAGGAGAGGCAACCCTGTCAACGTTGTTCTCTCCCTTCGATAAGAAAAGAAAGAAATATCTTCAAGTGTGAGTCTGTTATAGTAGACCCCTTTTCCGAAATCACTCGATGTGTAGGGCAGCAAACAAGAACTCAATTTCTGATGCAGCTCTAAATAATAAATATGTGTTTGACCCACGTAGGAGTCCGTCTAGCTCATCAGTGTAACATCGCAGAAAAGTAGATTTTTCTGCATGAAGGTTATTGTATTTGTGTTGTTTCTTGTTTTATCATTCTTTTTTTTTTTGTTTTTTTTTTTTTTTTTTTTTTTTTGTTCAACATCACTTCTTCAACAAGGCTGTGATTCATTATTGTGACCCTTCCTGGTTAACTTTACTGATCTAACCAAGCATTAAACAGAATTTGTAAAGAAAGTCATCGTAAACTCGGTGTCCGATAGACCTTGTTGATTATTCTTAGATCAGCGTTGTATTTGGACATTAAAATTGAGTATTGACAATTAAAGTAGGGAATGCTTTGCGAAGTTTCTGATACTAATAATTTTGTTGTAAACGCTTAACAGTTAAAAGTTTACCACTTGTGGATGAATTGGCAAAGCGAATAAGCTGCGAAATATATGACGTAAACAAATGGAAGTCACCATACTTACAATGTCAAAATTAGTCATATGGGCCTGGATACATTATTTTCTACAAAATTTCTTGTGCGCCCAGCGAAGACTCAGATCAGCCTGCGCATCCCCATAGTCTGATCAGAGTCTTCGTAGGCACATAATGCATAGCAAAGGATCAAGTTTGTCATCGGGCGGATAGCGAGAACTGATCAGTCTGCGCGGATGCGCAGGCTGATTTAAGTCTTCCCTTGGTGCACATGTAATCTTGTAAGTAATGCTGTGCCCTGGCTTATAACGTTTGTCATAAATTAATTATACTATGTTGTATTGGTATATCTAAGTTCAGAAATGCAATTATCAGATGAAATTGTTTTATTTAGCTGACAGAGCTTTGGGATATGTTTTATGAAGCATTTCTCAAAGTATGTATTGCAAATATTTAACAAGTTCTTTACTTGGCTAGTAATAAAAACAATCGTGTTTTTTCACTCCAAAACATTATACTTTATGGTCTTGTTATAAAGGCTGTGACACGCTTTTTATTCTTCTCAGTTACACCCAGTTATATTTTGTACAGAATTATATACAATTTGTGGAATTTCGATTGGGTGTACTTGTGTATTTCTTACTCTAATTTTGCTATATATATATTCTTCTCATGCGAATTGATAAAACAATTTTCTAAACGGTCTAACCCACGTAAATAATAAATTGCTTCTAGCGATTTCTATATGTCGTATAGCCTAGAAAGTCACACCGGCGTCTCATCATAGCATAATTCTTCGAACGATTTCGCTTTGATGATTCCCAGCTGGCATGCTGCTAGAGTGATCATAGAAATGATATAGGCCGCGTCATGAGAAAATATGCCTTTGGGGCGCATCTGATCTGAGCCTCTTGTTTTCACTTATTGAATCATTAGATACTGTATGTATAATTGGTTAGCACAACGGGAACTGATAACATAGTGTGTAACTACAGGGGAGTCCGGGCCTTGAATGATATACATGTATCTTTTCGACAAATTTTCTCGTGGCGCGGCTCGTTTATAGTATTTTTTTTTCTTTTGCCAGCAATTATCTAGGTCGTTATGCAACTTTTATGAAATAAACTGTAAAACGGCCTCCAGACTGAAAGCCATTGGGAATCAACATCGATCATGTGTATGATAAAACTGATAAGAGAAGAACAAGGCGGCAGCAATTTCGTTTGTAAAAGGCAATAAACATAATTTTCAAGAAGGAGTAGTTCACAAAATTAAATATGGATACTCTCACTGCTAAGTGCAATTACTAGAAAGTGGTGTGCATTACCCGCGAGACGGCAAGACATTTACTAGAAGCACCTTTATCATAAAATTCTCGCAGGAGTAGTCACCGATAAGTGTAAAGTGTATAGAAAAAAAGGAGGTTTGAAATATCATTTTGAAAATGTCTGCTCCGCAAATAATGATGGCTAAATTGTCAAATTCCTATTCTAGTAAAGGCTTACTTTGATTCGTCAGTACGAGCTGCAGATAAGGGCAGTTCTAGTCCCCTGCTTAACAGGACAGAGATCACTATTATTTGCGACTACTTAATAAAATATGAAACTGTCTTGGTTAAAACGTATAAAGTCAATAATGAACAACAGAAGAAACCAAAGACGAATTCAGTTGATTTCCTAACTGTACATTTCTAAGTAACAAGTTAAAGTAATATAATTGGATAAATACGAAGCATTGCGTGAGACCTTAAGCTAGTGTATTATTTAATATGTTTTCTGGTCTTTTGTTACCACTGACTCCATTCATGTATTCAAAACAAAAACAAAACAATAAGTAAATAAATGTAGGTCAGTGATGAGACCTGGCTATTCTGTTTTAGAAAGCTGTTTTTAATTGCGTATATGTATGTTGCACTCAAAGGTAATTCCTCAAAGAATCTAGCTGTAAACGCCTCTGTTCTAAGATGCTTCAAATATTATTCGTTTCTGAATTGCTTTGTGGTTCCGTCCTGTTTTGTGTCCTGTTATTGTGGTTGTTTAGTCCTTCCCAGCTTTAAAATTATCTCATTTGGGTAAAAGGAGCTGGTCGCTTGGCTGGTCGTTTACTGTGTGTTCTTACTTTGGATCATCATATTCGTTCACTTTTTCCTCAGTGGTAGACGGTGATCTGTGATGCTTTTGACAGTACTAAAGCAAAGCGATGCAAAGCGATAATTCATAACACTTAAAAACACAACAGTTCAGTAACCAGAATATGTTGGGTGAACCTTTTCTAAAAAAGGTAAGAGAAAAGTCCAGGGAGTGCCACAATGACAAACCGCAGCCCTTCCAAGACCCCAAGAGGAAGAGGAAACCGACAAATCTAAACAAGCACAAACCGAACAAACGTACGAAAAGCACTAAGATAAGCTCTCTCTTCCCCAAGCGAGGTAATCGCAATACTAAAAGGACTGAAAAACACAAGAACAAAATGACACACGGAAAGACATACAACAGATCCCCTCGTAGAATAAACCACAAAGCAACAAAGAGAAAGACTAACACCGGGACCACTTAAAATTTAAAATTAAATGTACTGAGCTTAAAATTAAATGTACTGGGATCACTTTAACTTTTACCATCTTTTATAGGGGAGAAAACTTTTATGACTTGTCTACTTTATGAACATTAAGGACTATAGTTACACTATAATAGCATGTTTAAGCTCTGCCTTCTACCCTCAATATCACTGTTGCAGTTCCTCCGTGATATTTTGTTCTATTCTGATGAAGTGCTATTCATCTTTTTAATTTCACGTTATTTAACTCTTGTCCGGGACCTGACTTCGCAGTACACTAGAATAATTCATTAATTATGTCACGAACTATTTTGAAATTTACTGTGTTTCATTGTTTTTTTGTTTTTTTTTGTCCCGCAAAATAATAGGCGATCAATGAGGTCGCAGTCTGATGACGGTTGTCGGTGAAAACCGAAACTGTCACAGTAAGTAAACAGTCCTTCGGATGTGATAAAAAAGAACTCTTCGGATTTAGGCGACAATCGATTTTGTTTTATTTTCGAACACATAAGGACTGACACTTCATGTAAACGATGTCCTAGCAGACATTGAATATCAAATGTCGTCTTCGCAGACGATTCACATAAAACTTCAAATATTTTCTATAAATAAATGTCGTTAGCTGCTGTTTTGTATGGCGTTTTAAATGTTAAAGACTAAATTCTAAAAATTGATCCCGTATTTATATGGCCACTAATAAGGTGCTATTATTAGAATATATATTGAAATTCATATTCCAGATTTAGTGTCGCTGGCGAGCATGATGATAGAAAGGTACATTTTTGCATCTCAGGGCTCAAATACTATAATACGTCTTTAGCTGCATAATTATGAAATAGTAATGACCCTCAATCCATGAATGATAAGAGGTATTACACTAGTGATTAATTTCATTAGGTACATTTTTATAGATAAAACCCATTTCCAACTTTACAATCAAAACGACAGCAATGTGTATGCGCTGATGAGAAGAACTTTATCATTCACACCTAGCATGCTGGGTAAGCATATAGTCAGCAGATTATTAAGCTGATTTATATATATATATATATATATATATATATATATATATATATATATATATATATATATATATATATATATATATATATATATATATTTTCCAGAAACCAGTAATTTGCATGAAACGTCTGAGCCTATTTTCTTGGAAACATAAAAAAGATATTGTCAATTTGTTGTCTGCTGAATTAGCCATGAGAGTGGTAAAGCTTAAATTAGCTTAAGAATTATAAGTCTTATTGTAGTGCTGCTATAATCAGCTATATAATAGAGACCCATCAACAGCAAACTGTACCCTAGGACGGGAGTAACTAAACAAGTCAGACCTAGTCTGTACAGATTTGCTCTTGTTGCTGTATAGGTAGTTAATGTAGTTACAGAGAGCTGTGTTCGCTCTTTTCGCAATAAACAGCGCTGTATACATCGCTTGTTTCACTTTAAGACACACATGTGTTTGAGTAAGATTTATACAGTATAACCTCAATGGCTCGAACACGGATGGCTCGTTTACCATGGATGATTCGAACTCTTTTTTCAGTCCCTACAAAATTCTTCCAATAGCTCAAGGAAACAAATATTTAGGGATTTTTTTTCTTATTTTATTCTGGAATTGTATGTTGAGTGTACTCATTAGAATCGCCTCATCGAGGCGACATTTTCAAGTGTGACTTTCCTCAATCGCTTCTTTGTCGTTTATGACTATCCTTCCGGCCTTTACACACACACACACACACACACACACAGACACACACACACACACACACAAAAAACCAACCTTTCGTCACCTTGCCTGTTATACCTTTAGAGCATAATCTACAGTGCCACAGAAAAGGGTTTTTCAAATAAGGTTAATTATTGTAAATCGAATGAGTGATCTTCTACTAGCAGCAAAATGTGCTTAGGCACCTTTTCTGGAGATCGCTTCATTTGTTCGTAATCTTCAGAGATGCACTTCCATAGTGTTGTGTGTTATTTCAATAATCATGTAAGCACGTCACAAAAGCACCAGCCTATTTAATGGGAATAGATAATTTTCTATGGATGCTTTCCTGTCAAAATAATTTTGTTCCCGTCTGAAAAGGGGTCTACTCTTAGAAGAAAGAATTTGCTCCCAGTGGAGCAAATCAAATGCTTTCCTTCTAGAGAGAAACCCTTTGCAGTAGGGATTTGGCGTGCAAGAAAACAAAGCGAAGGGTGTCACATTAGGTGTCTCTCCAGTATAAAATGGCAAAAATTCTACCAGTACACCTAGACCCCTTAATGTAGGATCGTGCTACATATAATATCGCTGTTATACAATTATTTTAGCTTTAGGGAATGACAGTGATGCAAACAAGTCGAAAACAACAGCCGAAAACACAAGGCAAATTAGAGCGAGATGTACAAATGGTCGTTCAGCACTTGGACTGAAGTAGGACAAAACTAATGGTCAAGTTTGTTGATGATATGTATTGAAACAAATCAGGCGAAATTCCTTTGCTGCATTTCCAAACATTTCTAGTGATCACAGTGTCCAACGTTCTGCTGAATTATGCAAATTTACTCGTCCTGAGTAAAGCGCCTAACGTTAGATGTCGAAAGCAGAGAACATGATATGCACTGTTATATATGTTGAAGTAGATTTCCATCTGCTTTGCTGTGCGTGCGTACGTGTGTGTGGGGGGCGGGGGCGTCTGAGGAGCTGAACATTAGCAACATATACAGGTTTCAGTACATTTTAAGCAAGAATAAAGTTTTTCCTAATGTATGCTAGTCAATGGTCTATCACTAAACTATTTCGTCCAAATGTACCATAATGAGCAAAATGTGAATTATAGACTTGGCAGTCTTTTAATTAATTTTTGAATTGCAGACATGTTTGTTGTTCTGTTTGCATATTCTAATTACTCTGTATACTCGATATGCTTGTCGTCGACTGCTCTTGTCAGAGGATCAACTTCATATAAATGGCTGTGAGACACATCCATTTCTTACTCTAGTTGTCCCATAGGATTAAGAAGACATTATACACTTGGTAATTTATCGGCCGTTGTTTACATTTCGTGACTTACTTTTTGCATTCTTTAGCACATTATTTACTGATAAACTTCTAAATCAGGATTATCGGTACAATACAATCCGCAAAGCTTTTTCTAAGACGTCATTTCGATTTAGTTTCAAACTTCAATGTTGGACTTAAATCTCTGCTGCAACAAGGCCTATCGAAATCTGAATTTTATGGTGACTTAGTATATAAAATCAGAGAAATATATGCTTGCAATGATTTTCAGCACTCAGTTTCGTAAAATCATTCTTTGATATATAAAGACTGGGTACAACATACATGTAATGCGACAGTCTGCATGAATGGTACTTAACCCAATCACGGTTAATAACTTTGCTTCCCTCTTTGGTTGCAAGCCGGCGGGTCGGGCCTCAGACTCTATAATGGCTCCGGCCTAAAAACTTTTAATTAAGTCGGTTGGTGCCTGTAATGGTGTCTGGTCGGGCCCACCGGAGTCCAACTGCTGGTTTTCTTTTGCTTCAGCATTTCAGTTTTTTCTTGCTGTCGAATCCTCATCGTTGTTCCTCATAGCCTCTGGCTCATAATAATGGACCCAGGTCTCATCTACAATCACAAGACGTGAAAGGAAATCATCTTCCTTTGACCTAAACCGCTTCAACAGTGTGCTGTATACTGACGCTCTGGTTGCCATTTGCTCGTCGCTAAGGGATTTTGGGACCCTGCGGGCTGTTAGCTTGTGCATACCAAAGCGATCATGCAAAGTTGTTGAAACGCTACCATGTGAAATGTGTAATGCATTCGCTATTTCTTCCACTTTAATTCGCCTATCAGAGGATACCAGAACCCGTACTTTGTTACAAACTTCATTGGATGCATCTGATGGGCGTCCAGACCTGGTTTCGTCTTCTAAAGACGTTCTACTGCGTTTGAATTCCCCAACCCAGAATTTAACTTGTGCATACAATGGTGCAGAAGACCCATAAACATTGGTCAACTCGCAATGTATTTCCTGACCTTTTTTCCCTTTCAAATACAAGTACCGAATTACAGCACGGTACTCAGCTTTTGACGAAAAGCTTACTTTTGCATCGCTAGCCATGTTTGACCTTCAATATCTTATGAGTGAATGACACGATAAGGGTTCAATTTTGCCCTCAGGCCTAAAATATGTATTGAAACAAGGCATGAAAATCTTGGGTGTCTCGGTCAATTGAAAATGAGATAGGCTGGTTACTTATTGACTTGCCCTCGTATTATGCATCAAAATTAATAGTCGTTAGAATACAAGACTGAAATACTGGACAACAGAATACATGTATCACAAAAAAATGTCTCTGACTCATCCATTATCCTAAGATTGTCATGTATCCATCATTTAGTCCTATATCACTCAATCCACATTTCAAGATATACATGTATGTAAAAAAAGGACAAATCACTGGACCAGTAAACATAGGTACTAATGTAACACAATTCTACATTTAAACCAAATTCTCATGCCATACTTTATCGATATCCTAGGTACGACAGTCACTCATCAAAGCGTCTTTAAGATACAAGACAAAATCACTAGATTATGACATAAAGCTCGGGCCAACTTAATATCTTATGAGGTCATGTTTGCGTCACTTTGAACTATATATAAACTAAATGAGGGTCATCGATCAAATAATAATCCGAATATATGAAAATAATTACTGGATCGGGAACCATATGTCGTATAAAACTTAACCTAAATGCACGTAAGTCAATGTCATACTACCTGCCTACTGTATTTTTGAAGGGACTTACATAAAAGAATGAAGTCCTAGTCTTAATATCAGTCAAAACCTGGGCCATAATTTCAAGGATCAGTAGTTTAGGAATGAAAATAGACTCTCCAAGGTACCCATGTCCCAGGTATGAATGCTCACTGGTTAGTGATTGCCAAGATTACCTTTGTAATTCACAGGCGTAACTATAACATGTTTTGTTTGTGTTGAGGTTTTACGGCCCAGTCAACCCAATGGGGTCATGTCGAGTGCTGTCAGTTTACCTAACCACACGTTTACTGGGCAGACTTTGTCCTCTAAGCGGTTCACCAGTATTGTGCACATTCTTTCGCCAGAAACTGACAACTGCCCTTCTTGAATCAGCGGAAGGGAGAGAATGACCGTAGAAAATATTTCATGATCAATCTCCACGAAAGAATGTTGCCGACCTCGGCGGGGGTTGAACCCGCGACCTCCTGGTCTCCAGTCGGACGGCGCATCCAACTGAGCCACCGAGGCCGGCAACTATAACATGTGAAATGCGCAAGAAGTATTCATACCAACGTTTTAGGACTTTAAATATAGGTTTGAACTTTACGCCTAGGTTTCAAATTTTCAATCCTGCTTTTAAATCTACGTTTTGAGACTAATTGTGCATTCGGCTTTCCATAGTATTAAAGTCATTTTTGCCATAAAGAAATGCCTAATTTTAAATCATAACTGAAAAGCAAATCATTCTGGTATGGCTTGAGTGATTGTCTACACAAGGGTTACAAAAAGTGTTGATCCTGTTGTTTGACCGACATGATCTACGTTTAGCGTAACCACAGCAAGATAAACAGTAAAAGCCACAGTTAACCCGCTACATTAACGAATTTAGGTTAATACTAAGCGGCGCCACAATGCAGGCGTAAGCAAACTGTACCCTAGGACGGGAGTAACTAAACAAGTCAGACCTAGTCTGTACAGAATTTGCTCGTGTTGCTGTATAGGTAGTTAATGTAGAGTTACAGAGAGCTGTGTTCGCTCTTTTCGCAATAAACAGCGCTGTATACATCGCCTGTTTCACTTTAAGACACACATGTGTTTGAGTAAGATTTATACAGTATAACCTCAATGGCTCGAACACGGATGGCCCGTTTACCATGTATGATTCGAACTCTTTTTTCAGTCCCAACAAAATTCTTCCAATAGCTCAAGAAAAC
Source organism: Anodontia alba (assembly GCA_964016985.1). NCBI lineage: Eukaryota > Metazoa > Mollusca > Bivalvia > Lucinida > Lucinidae > Anodontia > Anodontia alba. The sequence continues at coordinate 45,225,769 of OZ024825.1, forward strand.
AAATATTTAGGGATTTTTTTTTTCTTATTTTATCATGGAATTGTATGTTGAGTGTACTCATTAGAATCGCCTCATCGAGGCGACATTTTCAAGTGTGACTTTCCTCAATCGCTTCTTTGTCGTTTATGACTATCCTCCCGGCCTTTACACACACACACACACACGCGCGCGCGCGCGCGCGCGCGCGCGCGCGCAAAATAAATAAATAAATAAATAAATAAGAAAGAAAAGAACTCCGACTTCGAGCCATTCCCCAACCTTTCGTCACCTTGCCTGTTATACCTTTAGAGCATAATCTACAGTGCCACAGAAAAGGGTTTTTCAAATAAGGTAAATTATTGTAAATCGAATGAGTGAGCTTCTACTAGCAGCAAAATGTGTTTAGGCACCTTTTAATGGAGATCGCTTCATTTGTTCTTAATCTTCATATATGCACTTCCATAGTGTTGTGTGTTATTTCAATAATCATGTAAGCACGTCACAAAAGCACCAGCCTATTTAATGGGAATAGATACATTTTCTATGGATGCAGAATTTTCCAGTGGAGCAAATCAAATGCTTTCCTTCTAGAGAGAAACCCTTTGCAGTAGGGACTTGGCGTGCAAGAAAACAAAGCGGAAGGTGTCACATTAGGTGTCTCTCTAGTATAAAATGGCAAAAATTCTACCAGTAGACCAAGACCCCTTAATGTAGGATCGTGCTACATATAATATCGCTGTTATATAATTATTTAGCTTTAGGGAATGACAGTGATGCAAACAAGTCGAAAACAACAGCCGAAAACACAAGGCAAATTAGAGCGAGATGTACAAATGGTCGTTCAGCACTTGGACTGAAGTAGGACAAAACTAATGGTCAAGTTTGTTGATGATATGTATTGAAACAAATGAGGCGAAATTTCTTTGCTGCATTTCCAAACATTTCTAGTGATCACAGTGTCCAACGTTCTGCTGAATTATGCAAATTTACTCGGTCTGAGTAAAGCGCCTAACGTTAGATGTCGAAAGCAGAGAACATGATATGCACTGTTACATATGTTGAAGTAGATTTGCATCTGCTTTGCTGTGCGTGCGTAAGTGTGTGTGTGGGGGGGGGGGTGCGTCTGAGGAGCTGAACATTAGCAACATATACAGGTTTCTGTACATTTTAAGCAAGAATAAAGTTTTTCCTAATGTATGCTAGTCAATGGTCTATTACTAAACTATTTCGTCCAAATGTACCATAATGAGCAAAATGTGAATTATAGACTTGGCAGTCTTTCAATTAATTTTTGAATTGCAGACATGTTTGTTGTGCTGTTTGCATATTCTAATTACTCTGTATACTCGATATGCTTGTCGTCGACTGCTCTTGTCAGAGGATCAACTTCATATAAATGGCTGTGAGACACATCCATTTCTTACTCTAGTTGTCCCATAGGATTAAGAAGACATTATACACTTGGTAATTTATCGGCCGTTGTTTACATTTCATAACTTACTTTTTGCATTCTTTAGCACATTATTTACTGATAAACTTCTAAATCAGGATTATCGGTACAATACAATCCGCAAAGCTTTTTCTAAGACGTCATTTCGATTTAGTTTCAAACTTCAATGTTGGACTTAAATCTCTGCTGCAACAAGGCCTATCGAAATCTGAATTTTATGGTGATTTAGTATATAAAATCAGAGATATATATGCTTGCAATGATTTTCAGCACTCAGTTTCGTAAAATCATTCTTTGATATATAAAGACTGGGTACAACATACATGTAATGCGACAGTCTGCTTGAATGGTACTTAACCCAATCACGGTTAATAACTTTGCTTCCCTCTTTGCTTGCAAGCCGGCGGGTCGGGCCTCAGACTATAATGACTCCGGCCTAAAGACTTTTAATTAAGTCGGTTGGTGCCTGTAGTGGTGTCTGGTCGGGCCCACCGGAGTCCAACTGCTGGTTTTCTTTTGCTTCAGCATTTCAGTTTTTTTCTTGCTGTCGAATCCTCATTGTTGTTTCATCTCCGTATTCGTTTGAATTTTATATTCTCGGAGATGTGGCACTGATTAGTTGGTAATCTTTCACGCGGACTGAACAAATGTCGCGTGTACCATGGCAAAACTAAGGGCGAGGGTTGTGTCCACGTAAAATCGATTTAAGCCTCCCGCAGTAATATTTTACTGACCGGTCCAAGGAGGTGTTTCTCCTGTGCTTTACTATTTCCGTCATTGTATGTCTTTGCATATATGTCCTGGTGATTTTTTTTTTTGATTTTTTTTTTTTTTTTTTTTTTTTTTTTTTGATAGCCGTTTGGCCAAGTTTTGTAAAAGAGACTGTCTTTTTGGCTTTTTGTATGTAGCGTTTTGATTGTGGTGTCGTTGCCTTAAGTGCGTCCTTCTTTCCCTTTGGTGTTTTGAACGGAAGGTGCTATGTGATTGTATCGATTCCTGATCAATGCCTTCCTTTCTATTGGCATATCAAACCCATTCTGAAAAGGGATCTATTCTAGAAGGAAAGGATTTGCTCCCAACGGTATCAAATACTTTTCTTTTAGACTCATTTTCAAAAGGGACACAAAACAATTTAAACAGGGTTGCCTGCTTTGAATTTGTATCATTTCCCCTAAACATGCCAACTTATGACTATTGTACCACTGAGAATACAGTGCTATTCAGACATTACTTTAATGGCTTCTTATTAGTTAACATACTGCATTGACAATTAACCTGTCTGCTGCAATTGCATATCATGCCGTCTTTGTCGCCTTTTATCCATTTCAACAGCTACACGATCGATGTTGGCGTTCAAATGCCAGTATGCCTGAAATGCGTCTTTTACAATTTTTATATGCTTGCAAGAGTTGGAAAATTACTGACGAAAGTCACCATAAGAAGCAAAGAATCATAAACAAATATTAAAGCGGATTTTATGAAGAATTAAATTATTATGAGAAACCAGACAAGTATGAAATCGATATAAAGCTGAAATTATAGAACTATTGAATTTTCCGGTCCTTTAGGACTACTGGACTCATATGTGAACTAAGCATTCATCTCAATAAACGTCAAAAAGATTGTAAAACTGCTAGAGAGGTGGGGGGCGTGAAGGAAGATGCATTTCTTTAATGTTCCACATCAACAGACGTAATAATACAGAGTGCTATTTTCTGATTTTGATTTATTCTGTATAGCAAAATGATCCCTAATTCAGAATATTTTAGGCCAAACAATGCACTGCGGAAATTTTGAGAGGCAGCGACTAGGCAGTCTTATGATAACCACATTAAAATGTCAATAAAATTAACATTTTCTTGAAGTTAAATTGTGTTTTAATTTATTTTCATAGTAACTGGAACCGGTCATTTTTATTCACAGACTAGTACTTTCATGCAAAGAAATTAGCCTCTTTCAGCTTAACAATCTAATTCATTCAATTTTGATTGTCCGTCGATTTCAATGTGACTGCTGGTTCCCTATGTGAGAATGTGAGCCGTAACGTCAGAAAACACAACTTTGGACATGTGCTTCAAGCGAAGATTCAGATCAGACTGCGATATAAGAATCTTCACTGGGTGCATTGGGACAGCTTAAATGCTGATTAGACTTTTCATTACACCTAGTTAACTAGAAGTCGACTAGGAACAGACTATGTTTAGCGTCAAAGTTAACTACAGGTAAACCAGGAGTTAAATGTACTCAACTTGTTTCAATAAACGATAGTGAACTATGCAGCTGTCTAAAACTTAACACCTTGTCAAACTGTAATTGACTCCTAGCTAACAGGGTTATCAAGAATACAGTCGACTCTCGTTATCTCGAATACCAAGGGACTCTCTGAAATACTTCGAGATATCCGTACTTCGACATATCAGATTTGCAGAACTGAGGAAAAACTAATTCGATTAACCACATTTAACAAATATATGTGTAATTGGACTCTTGAAGTTAGAGATATATTGAAAATATTGTGGAAAAGAGGAGAAATGGCTCCTTAGGAGCCATTTCTCCTCTTTCCCACAATATTTTTACATGTTGTTAGATTTTCATGTTTAGGCAGGGACCAGATTTTCACTTCGAGATAAGCGGTTATTCGAGATAAGCGAGTTCGAGATAACAGGAGTCAACTGTAGTTTGAACAGTTCTGTAAGGATGCAATTTGTTTTTCATGCGGACAATAAAGAATCTGATCAGACCGCACGGATACGCAGACTGATTTGAGTCTTTGTTGGTCGCACATGTCAAGCTGCGGTACATATGTTACCGTAACTGTACATCGAAGTAAGGCGTGTTCAAGTTTTCTGAGAGTTTGTGTTTATTGTGCTATTTTGATGTAAAGTCGATCAAAATGCTGGCATCCAAAACGACTTAAATTAGTTTTCATTTTAATTTCCTGAAAACGCAATTATGGTTCTGTCGTAACAGTATTGCCCCTAGTCTGTTGTTCATTATATGGTAAAGAAACTACAGTTCTATTTTGAATTCAGTGGGATAAAGCTAAATGTATGTATTTGGAGACTTAATCAAAATATATCACATAGCATAGCCTTTTCAAAGCACCAAAAGAAGAAGAGCTGGGTCTAGTTGTTCAAAGCGTCGTTAGCTTAACGAGCTTGTTAAGGGTCATTTCGATAACTGTTTTAGCGGATTCAATATACAATATCCTGATATTTTTTGCTGAAAAAATGTGAGTAGGGCTACTCTCATTTTTTCAGCAAAAAATTTCAGCATATTTGCGTATCACTCGATGTAAATGTTAACGAATCGTTAACTAACGACGTCGTTAGCTTTGAACAACTGGACCCTGAAGAACAAATATCGACAAAAGAAATGCCGTATATATAAACGTCAAAATGATTGCCTTTGGAAACAAAGAACACACAACAGATTAGAAAATGTGAGTTCGGTTTTTTGAGACTCTTCATAGCTGTAATGAACTTTGCAACACTGTCTAAGCCCTTTAGCATATACATGAGCAGAACTCCATTTTCAAATATACCACAATGGGCCCAATGATCCAAAAGGAAATGAAATATAATCTGCACTATGATGATGTACGGAGAGGCGTTCTACTGCCGCCACACGGCACTAACACCAGCTGCAGTGTAGTAAAATAAATTTCAAAAGCGTTGCCTTTGGAAACAAAGAACACACTACAGATTAGAAAATGGGAGTCTCGATTTTATTGAGACTCTTCATAAGCAGTAGTGAAGTTTGCAAAAACTACCGACGCACCACCTACGCACGCACAAACAAAGAAGAACTGCGACATTGGAACCGCCTTGTACGGAAACTACTAGGGGAACTAAAACAAGTTTCACCCGCGCGAAACCTCGCCCTTAATTCTGATGCAGTTCCAGATTATAAATATATGTTCAGAACGCTTAGCGTTCCTCTGTCTCATCTATGAAACATCAGTGAAACATATGTTTCACAGATGACGTCCTTTTGGTGTCTGGGAAGGGCTGCGGTTTGTGATTGTGGCACTCACTGGACTTTTCTCTTACCCCCTTTTTATGTATAATCAAAAACTTTGCCATGGAACACAGTAAAGGACCCAATGGCAATCTGAAGCCAGGAAAAAAGAAACCAGAAACAGGAAAGCGATGGAACGACCACAGACATAAATAGTCTTCACCATGTCTAGGTAACCATCCTCTGCCACCATAATGCATAGTGAGTACCGCGATATTCCTTATTGGTTGAGCTTTCTTTAACCCATTCTATAAATAATAATCTCCCCTGCACTGTATATTGGAAGAGTCGAATTTCAATTTTAGTATGTCAATCTATGTGTTTTGGATAGTTCTAGAGAAAATGGCTAAACCCTATTTGCAAACAGTGGAGACGATTATCAGACGCCATATTCCATCGCATCTGATCTAGGTCTGCTTTTTTTTTATTTTTTTTTTTTTTTTTTTTTTTTTTTTTTTAGTAATTGCCCTTTTGGGAGTCCCCAGACTAAACCGGAGTAATGTTGTATTAGGACTTCGCATTTCTGTCATCATATCCAATTGAAATTAAGAAAACGTCACGAAAAGTCCCAAAGCTAAGCATGCAACAGAAAACTATACAAATGTCATTTTTGCATAGCCCGAGGCTAAGCCGTGTCCAATAATGTGCAAAAATAACGAGTAGTGTACGTTTACTAAAGTCTGATTGGTAGTAAGGCATGCCTATCACCACCCATACTACGAATAACAAATACTATTACACATTGATACAGTCATAATGTTAACTTGATCTTATTCGGAGCATGTAACACTGACTTTACCGAAAAAGAATTATTTTAAGCACACCCAGGAACGCATATAGAACATTTCTCCGTAGAATTGTTTCCAAAATGGGGAGCTACTCCTAAAGGAACGAAACTGCTCCTTTAAGAGCAGCCTCAATGATATAGGAGTAAAATATATTTGATTACACGATCTTGCAGATATTCTCCTTACGCACTTGTGTAATGTGAGCCATTACGAAAACATGTCTATTCAAATATACTGAAAATTTTATCACCAAAAAATGAAAATTTTCAGATAAAAAAAATCTGACATTTTTCAAATATCTGCTCAAAGCTTAGATTGTGAGTACTCGTTAGAACCGCTTCTAACGAGTACCCACAGTCTATGTTTTTGAGCAGAAATAGGACGAGGCGGTTCTAACGAGTACCCACAGTCTATGTTTTTGAGCGGAAATAAGAAAAATAATGTGTACCCCTGTAAACCCCAGTTTTACTATGTAAAAGTGGGGTTTAAGGGGGTAAAAATTATACAGGCATGTTTTCGTGATGAATGAGCGCTCCGCATATGTAAAATGTACAAAACAAAGAACGATACGATAAACAGTTGTACCACACGTCACACACTTGTAAGATTATCGTTAATGAATAATCCCTTTTCGCTTGTGTCATTATCAGTGATTTCTTAGTCTCCGAAATTTTACAAATACTCTTTCGTAAAAAATCATTTACCATATTTTAAGAATGATGATGATGATGATGTGTGTGTGTGTGTGTGTGTGTGTGTGTGTGTGTGTGTGTGTGTGTGTGTGTGTGTGTGTGTGTGTGTGTGTGTGTTTTATCGATGTGCAAACACCGGAGAATCTGTCATAAACTGAAAAAACTTCCCGAAGGTGGGTCTAATCATAAAAAAACAATTTGTCTCCTGATGGAACCAAATTCTTTCCTTTTAGGCTATCTGAAGAGCTTTGCCCAGTTGTCGTTAAATGCTCGTGTTGATGTCGTAAAACGCCGCCTTGTACTTCGATAAAGTGCTTATTTATCATACTTAAATATTGATAGACGTTTAGTTGAACTTAGGTTTTCTGTTGGGAATATTCATTTGTTCGGATTGCTACAAACGATATCTAGAATTTTTTATGGCCATTTTAATTGATTCAAATATGGCGTGATATACGTTGCAAATATTGTGTCTGATAATATTTTTGTTCCATATCAAAAATATGTATTCAAAATTTAGTTTAAACATATTTTATTCAGATAAGTTTACAATACAACATACAGTACATTATATATAATATGTAATTTTTGAAAGGATCAGAACGAAATCAAAAGCTTATATAGTTCTTCTCCTTTAAATATTCAGCTGTATACTTAGATGCGGTTTACAACTTTTTAACACACTGAATAAATACAAAGATGAAATAAAACGTGGCAAAAGCAAATATCAAATACGCATACTGGGGTCAGGGATGGTGGCACTGGCACACAGAATGACCTAGGCACTAAAGGTAAGTAAATGTCACGTCGCATGTGCTATACTCAAAAAACGTTTAGTTTCTAGTATTAATTTGTGTACATGTTCAAATATCCGATTATTTGTCGTTTGGGATAACGTCGTGTCCCCGTACAATAGTAGATTGAGTGAAGGCGTCTGATAGATTTCAACAGAATTAAGAAGAAAGACACGCGGGGCTTCATAAATTCTACAATGAAAGAAGTAACGTTGTGTATTTTCTATACTACCGCAGCGTCAAAGCGGCAAATCAGTAATGTTTTTCAAAAACAGATCTCAATTTAATAAACTGCATCCAGTGCGCAAACGTGTTCCGTAATAATATATTTTGGTACATTACGTTTGCCTTGGCTCAGATGATTTTAAAGGAATTAAGAGTAGGAAGTTGTCTGACCTCTGTAGGCAAAGTATTCCATTGTCTAAGAGTTGACGGCAGAAAGGACTTGTAATAAAGGGTGGTATTTATTCTAATAGTTTGAAGGTCATTTGAGTTTCTGAAGTTGTATCTGGACTGTTTACCTCTTGTGGGAGAAGGGATGAAAGATAATAAGGAGCTAAGTTATTGACCATTTTGTAAAATAAATTAACCTTATGATTGTGTCGCCTTTGCTGAAGTGTGTTCCAACATATTTATTTGTATAAATTACTTAAAGAGATTAATTTAGTCGTACCTCTGGCTATTCTTGCTGCTTCAGTTTGAATTTTCTCAAGTTCATATTTTTTTTTTTTTTTTTTTTTTTTTTTTTTTTTTGGAACAGTTGTCCCAGACGACGTCTGCATACTCCAGAACAGGTCTAATAAAGGCAATATAAATACTTTCCAGGGATTTACGGTCGAGTTTGAATTTTAATTTTCTCATTACGTTTACACTGAACCAAGCTTTTCCTTTATATATTCAATTTGTTTGTGCCAAGAACAGTCCTGAGAAAAGTATAAACCAAGATGTATATGGAAATCTACTTCGTCGAGCTGTACATTTTCCATGAATATGGATGGATAATTAGGTTTGATTAGTCTACGTGAAATAAGGAAAGCTACACGTTCTGAGGAGTTGAAAGTCAATAGTCATGTACTAGCCCATTGGGAGATCTTCAGGAGATCTGAATTGAGACAAATTTCAGCTGACACTGGACCATTTACAATAATAAAGTGTCATCTGCAAGTACACGGATATTTGAACCAATGTCAGTGACTATGTCGTTTATGTATTGTAGGAACAGTGAAGGGCCTAAAATTGAGCCCAGAGGCACGAAGAACCACCTGGCAAAACTACATGCTGTCTTCTGTCTGAAAGATAGTTCCCGAACCATTCTAGAACCGCTCCTGTGACACCAACAGCTTCAAGTTTGTATACAAGACCCGCGTGCCAGACACGATCAAATGCTTTGCTGATGTCACAGAAGACAGCCCTAATCTCTTTGCCAGCATCGAGTGCTCACAAAAAAGTGTGGTATAAGAAGGTTAACTGGTTGACTGTAGAGTCGCCAGGAATAAAACCAGACTGGAAAGAAGACAACATGTTGTTGTCTTATAGATGATTAAACAAGTGTTCGAAAACTAGTCGTTCGAAAAGCTTGGCATCAGAGTTAAGTAAAGATATTGGGCGATTGTTAGAAACAACTGATGTCACCTTTTTGGGAACTGAGGAAACACTGGCTTCTTTATAAGGTGAAGGAAAAACACTAATGCGTAGCGATTGGTTGAATAAGGAACAAAAGCGAAGAGAGAGCTGGTTAGACAGTTCTTTTAGAATGCGGTTGCTTTTACCATCCGGACCTGAAGCTTTACTAACTTTGAGAGTCTGAAGGAATGATTTCACTTCAAGAAGTGTCAGTGTTATATTGCTCAATTGGGTGTGATAGGATGGCGAGGGCAAGTTAGGGAGATTTGCATTAGCATAATCTAACACCGTCTGTCCTTGAAAGTATTGATTGAAAATAGTGGCTTTGTCAATATCATCTGTATAAATCCGTCCATAAAATTCAAGAGGTGGCATTGTTGATTTGCAATTGGACATGATGAATTTCTTAAGTGTGGCCCACCAATCCTTAGGTGAGAGAGAATCAGATTTAAGTTTAACTGCTATTTTGTCAAATAATGTTTGTTTGGAATCTCGAATCATTGTAATAACTTCAGTACGAAGTGTTTTAAATTTGTTCCAGTGTCGTTCTAGGTCAGTTCGTAGTGCTTTCTTATATGCACGTTTGCGCTTACGTATCTGGCGTTTAAGGGAGGAGGTAAGTCCAAGAGGGCTTAACTTTAATTTTACGGTTTTAAACACATTCTTTAATTATAGAGAGGATTGCGTTTTTTTTTTTTTTTTTTTGTTTTTTTTTTTTGTTTTTTTTTTTTTTTTTTTTTTTTTTTTTTGTTTTTTCTGTTTTTTTTTTGTTGTTGTTTTTTTATATATATATATATATATTCGACATAAATATCAATGTTATCATCATACAAAGAATTCCAATCATATTCAGAAGCTTTTTCTCTTAAAAGTTCGTAATCACCATTATTGTAATCCCATATGTGTCTTTCAAATGATTTTGATTTTGCCTTAGAAAAAAAAGTTTGCAAATTTAAGGATACCAAATATAGGACAATGGTATCGCATTTGTTGGTGTAAGAAAGGATCACCGACGCCACTAAGGATTAAATGACCTTTGTTACTGACAAGAATAACATCGATGAGAGAAGAAGAGTGTTCTGTATAATGTGAAGGCTGATTGATAGTTTGAAAAAGAGAAAATTGAGAATACAAAGAGTCTATTTTCCTTCGTGTTTGAAAATCAAGGTAGTTAAATTATTATGTCTGGAATGCCAGTATCAACAGCAAATGAAATAGTATCTTCAATACTATTGATTCAGAAGTATTTTGCATCGGAGTATGGTGCCCGGTAGATAAGAACAAAAAGATTTTTTTCTTATTATTCACTATTTCCAGCCACACGCATTCTGTGCCCCTTATTTCTAAATCTTTGCGGCGTTTGTAAGGAATTTCTTCTTTAACATTAACAATGACACCTCCATGTACATCGCCAATACGGTCATTTCCTTCAGAAGAATTGAATGACTGGAGAAGCAAGTCGTCTGTGAGAATGTTTGGACTAAGCCACGTTTCCGTAAACGCTAAAATATCAAACTCGAGGAGTTCCACATGTAAAATGTCCAATTTATTTGAGATACTTTGGACGTTGTAATGCACGAAGGAGAGGTAATGGTTAAGATTGAGAGAATTGAATATATTGGTAGACATACTGGAGGGGCTACTAGCTGAGGATAAAGATGTCGGTCCTGGGTTAAGATGATTATCACCTGAACAGAATAGAAGAATACTTATACACAATGCGAAGTCAGCAACTGTTAAAGTGAAGATATATTCAATACTTAATTGTGCATTTTCACTTGTACGCAGTCCCTGTTTCAAAAACTTAAAGTAATTGTAAGGTATAATTTGTTTATGCACAAATGCATTTGGTCTGCAGGCATGAGATTATTTAGATATTTATTGCCAATAAAATATATTTATTCACAAGCAAATATTTATTTGAAATATAAAAATACATTTCCTTGCTACAAAATATGCATTGTCAATAGAAATATATTTATTCACGATACAAAATGTATTGGCAATAAAAATATATTTATTTTCAGTAAAAATATTTTATTGCGATATACATAATTCCTTTTGCAAATTAAATATGTATAGATACAATACTTCATTTGGACAATAAAAAGTCACAATACATACAGATATATATTTATTTGCCAAAACATTTTTATTGACAAAAATAGTCGTGTTAACTTCAAAAAATATATTCGATAAAATTAGCATTAAGGTATATTATGTAGCCTTTTAACAGAAAATTTCATTTGTCAACTCGCTGCTTAGATTTTTGCACCTTAGACTTTCATTTTTAGATGCCCCTTTGTATGCCGATTTCCTAAAATTTAGAGACATTGCTGCAGTATTGTTAACACGTGTTTGAGAACTTAAGTTCTTGTTTCCCAGTCTGCACGGAAACATTAGGACCACTAGACACGTATGGACTTGTGGTCCAAGGTCGGCCCCAATATCTTGACTACATATATCCAAATATATAATATGTTTAGGTTTCAAACAGTCGGATACAGACCGCTAGTCCGCATGGACTGCAAGTCACATCCAAAACAAAGAAACTGCAACACACGAAAGAAATACCGAGTATCGAGTTGACTTGTGTCGGTAGAGGTGCGAGTCCAGGGGTGCGAGGTGACCAAGAATCAAAACGTGTGAACTGACGGAGGTCGAAACGGCGAAGGATCGAGTAGGACATAAACTGCGAAACAACACAATATGGCAGCGCTCTGTTGATAACAGAAAGTGAGAAGCGATACTGAGTATTCAGTTTGGTGCAGCTGATTTATTAGGTTTCACAGAGAAATTTAAATTCGCTGTTACAAAATCGTATCATATCCCACAATGCTAATTTTACCCAACATTGTTTTGCACATTGCAAATAAATATATCTTTTTTTCTTCTTTTTGTAACACAACAAAGTATTGAATCAATAAATATATAAATTTTATTAAACACCATTTCTTATTTTGAATAAATGCCATTTATTGCCAATACATATCCGTTGTTGCCAATCAAAATGCTTATTGTAGAGCAACTACCTTTAATATAGAATGAATATTTTTATTTTTGAAAAAACAAATATAATTTTATTGACAATAAATAAATTTAATCGCCAGAACATACGTATATTTTATTGCCAATAAATATTTATTTTGCAAATAAATATATTTTGGTAACAGAATATACAGTAAAATATTTTTATTGGCCATAAATATCAATATAGAATACATAATATGGAACAAACTATATTACAAGATGCAATATTGCAACGTACATCACGTTGCTATCAAACAGGGGGAATTTCCTATATTCTTGTTTGCACAGTATACATTGTGAATCCTTCCCTTAAAAGATTTACAAAAATCAAAATTGTCTGGGTTACTGGATTTTCCCTCTTCTTATTTGAAGTTTTGGTAATATATGGTGAATCTTCCTGACAAAAAAAACAAAATCTTTTGAAATTATGCAGAAAAAATAGAGAATTATAATGGAAATTAATTTTGTTGTTGTTGTTGTTGTTGTTTTGTTGTTTTTATTGCGTTTTAGTTGTTTTTGTTTTAAATTTGTTTTTTCATAATTCCTCGCGAAAAAACGCGTTCAAACCGAGTGTGTTATTTTCTGTTTTCGATTAATTCTATCTATCAAAAGAACAACGATTTAAGGCTATTTGGCGTGCAGCAAAAAACACACACACACAAGAAGCAACAAAAAATGTCGCTTTTGTGACAATTTGACGGAAAATCTACCGACTGAGTCTATTTCCTTTAAGTTCTTGCATAATTCAGAAGCTCCATTATCCAAAGTCCTTGACTGATATTAAATTGCACTCAATAAATGTAGTTATGTAGATTATCTTTAATATCATTTCCATTTGAAGCCGTAAATAGCATAGGCAGCTTGCTTTGTATGTGCTGACCAGAACCAATATCATCAAATCAGCTTTGGAAAAATAATTTCATCTGTTGTGGATGCTGAAATCAACTTATGTAATATGAAGACCCACTACGTTAACACGCCTATGTGAAATTTATAGGTCATAAGCATAGCTCTAGATTAGGTACTTTTATTCAACAAAAAAATATTGACATTATTACGAAAACATGCCTAATCAAATATTCTGAAAATTTTACCACCAAAAAATAAAAATTTTCAGAAAAAATATTCTGATATTTTTTCATATTTCTACTCTAAACATAGAGTGTGGGTATTCGTTAGAACCGCATCGGAACAGAGTCGGGCCTGTAATTTTATGAAAATACAGGTACTTTGGTGAGGATCGGTACTTCTTTATTTTGCATTTTTTCTGATAAAAATAGCACCGTCGAGTGTTTAAAACACTCCGGTCGGGTTAGCGGAATCACAGCTATTTTTTACGCTTAACATAATATATACAGTAAAACGTCAATGACTCGAACACCGATAGCTAATTTACCTCGGCTGATTCGAACTCGTTTTGAGTCCCTTGGTAATTGTTTCGATGAATGTCTAAAGCAAAGGTTCATGGTCCAAAGATGTTCGAGCCATTGAAATACGACTGTGTATTCTTAAATACAGTCGAACCTCGATGGCTCGAACACCGATGGCTCGTTTACCATGATGGCTAATTTGAACTCGTTTTTGAGTCCTACGAAATTCTTCCGATAGCTCAAGAAAACAAATATTTAAGGAAATTTTCTTATTTTATCGTGAAATTGTATGTTGAGTGTAGTCATTAGAATCGCCTCGATGAGGCGATTCTAATGAGTACACACAACTTACAATAATTGTGTAGAAAATCGAAAAAAAAATCCTAAATTATCGTTATTTGTGTCCTGCCTTGGCACCATGATTAACGTTCAGTGGCTCGAACCACCCATGTCTCGGACGAATTTCCATGGTCCCAAAGATGTTCGAGCCATTCAGGTTCGACTGTATCCAATAAATGAGCCAGTGCACAACAAAATTAACAAAATGACATGTGCGCCCACCGAAAACTCAGATCAGCCTGGGCATCCGCCCAGTCTGATCAGAGTCTTTACTGTCCGTATGAAGAAAGCTTGTCTCCTTAGCTACTCACTAAGCGCACAGCAAAGACTCTGATCATACCGGGTAGATGCCCAGGTTGATCTGTATTCACTAGGTGCACATGTAATTTTGTTGGTTTCGTCATGAGGTGGCTCAATTATAATGTATTCAACAAATGAAGGACTCAACGTGTTGCGCGGATGTGAGGGTTATCAAGCCCGCCTATTTCCGCATGTGTCCCGAAGAATGACCGTCTAATAAAAATCTACTTTACGAAATTTGCGGCCACAGTAGACACAGATCAGCCAGCACATACTCGCAGCTGATTTTTAGCTATAGCCTGCTGTCAAATCGAAATTTAAAATCCATTCCCCATGTTAGCGAGCTGGCAGACTCGATCACACTGTGCAGGCTGATCTGAGTCTTCGCTGATCCCATATGCCATAAGGTCGTTTGCTATTTGGAGAGACTGATATGATTCTATAAGGATATGTAGACGAAAAACGATACATCACAAAAACATACATAATTATATAATTTTGACCCCCTTTAACCCCACTTTTATATAGTAAACCTGGGGTTTGCAGGGGTTTACATTATTTTTCTCATTTCTGCTCAAAACATAGATTGTGGGTTCTCGTAGAACCGCCTCGGCAAGGCGGTTCTAATGAGTGCCCACAATCTGTGTTTGAGCAGAAATATGAAAAATATCAGAATTTGTATCTGAAAACTTTCAGTTTTTGGTGATGAAATTTTCAATATATTTGAATAGGTGTGTTTTCGTAATGAATGATAAATAAATGTTTAAACCGGTCTGTGCGCATGAGCACCTAGGCCAAATTTTCGGTATTTGTATATACAAAATATATCCCAGCCAGCTAGCAGTCTACATAAATCCATATTGGACCGTTATCGGTCCGACCATCGGTACCACAGGCGGTCTGACAAGTGTCCTTTCAAGCCGATTACAGTCTAACATAGATTGCAGTAGAATGCTGACATTGATGTTAATCTTCACGATATTATCATATTTACGCCAATTATTCAGTCACTAAATTTCCTTATCATATTTGTCCTAAATTTTGATCATGTCCAATTCGCTACTTGCTGAAGATTTTCCAAACTGCTAGATGATAGGAAACCGTGTAGACCTTGATCAGACACCGCGTTCTGCGGCATCCTATCAGGGTCTTCACTGTTTTTTGATGCCTCTCTATTATGTAATCATGCATGTAATACTAAACGTGAATATGGTTTTCTCAAACAAACTAACAGGTGATCTGGAGTACAGCGCTTTCTGATCGTCTATGTCCACCTTTCTCTTATCAGCGTTGTCATTAAAATGATCGTGAATCTATGAAAACAAGTTTTCCTATTGTGAAAGGTTTCAAATTTCTAAAGCTGCAGTATCTGATCATACATATATATTACAGCTGAACTGTATCTAGCCAATCATGACGTTTTATGACAACATACTAGGGTGCGCTGTAAGAAAACCAACGTGATCAAAAGAGCCAGACCAGCCTGCGTTTCCTTGGAAGTTGGAAGTAGTTTTGCTAGTGTGCTTATGCAGCCTCGCAAACTACATTGCTGCATACATGTATGAAGAAACTAAATAACCTGAGTCTCCTATTTCGGTTCTTTTCATGTCTTCTTTGCTTCCAGAGGACAATGTTTTAGATATTTATTTCACTGTTCACATAATGTACTTGCTCATATAATCATTGCGCATGTTTGACTGGAGCCTTTTTATTTCAATATTGTCGGGTATTTTTTTTCAAGTACGTATATGTTCTTTAGTAAATTTAGCCATCTCTTAAACAGACATCATTACTTTATATTTACCCTTTCTGCCCGGTAGACCAAAACAGATACCTGAGCAAACAGTGTAGATCCAGATGAGACGGCTCGTAAGGAACCGTCTCATCAGGATCTACACTGTTTGTAATTGTCTATTATTATTATTATTTAAGACCTAAACCCCTTCATTACGAAAACAAGCCTATTCAAATATACTGAAAATTTTACCACCATAAAATGAAAATTTTCAGATATAAATTCTATTATTTTTCATATTTCTGCACAAAACATAGATTGTGGGTACTCGTTAGAACCGCCTCGACGAGGCGGTTCTAACGAGTACCCACAATCTATGTTTTGAGCAGAAATAAGAAAAATAATGTATACCCCTGTAAACCCCAGTTTTACTATATAAAATGGGGTTTAAGGGGGTCAAAATTATATAGGCGTGTTTTCGTGATGTTTTGCATCAGTGAACACATTCAAGAATGGGAGTGTCCTCTTCAGAAACTCAGGATGAAAGGTTTAGTGCGATCTAATTTGTTATTCGAGTCTACTGAAGCCAGTAACAGACACTGCAAAATGCACAATGTACATATTGTACTTTGTACATCATGCTTCTTTGTGTTAAAAACATGACCAACCCAAAATTTAGTTATTCACGTCTGTTTTACGATCCCATTATTAACAGTTACTATGTCAAGACGATTTGTTCTTTTAAGCGCATTCAAATGTAAAATAAATTAGGAGTATTGGGATGGCACTATTTAATCTTCAGACAGCTTCCAATTTTTATATTTACATTTGCGTTGCAATTGCAAAAAGATCTTACTTGAGACAGACTGTGGGAACGGCAAGTGGACTGAATTCACTTTGTTAGATTAACCATCTATTTTACAATGGAAACAACTTTTATGACTTCCATTTAGCTTTTTTCTTCACCAAACCCCTACCCATAATTTTTTTTTTTTTTTTTACAAAGTCACTGACAAACTAAATGGCCGTACAGGACGGTCTTGGGCTGCTGTTCGGTGTATAAATTTTGTTTGAATTAAAATATAATCTATCAGTTATGTCGTAAACGTGTCTGGACGGGACGGTGGGAACTGATGCCCTTTTATAGTACCACGTGATACTTCACCAGCTGCATATTATTATCCTAGTTCTTCCTCCTAATGCTGTGGGTTGCAAACCGCCAGTCAAAAAAAATTTTGAATGGCATGTTCTTTAATGAGCCAGCGCACGACAATACCAACAAATTTCGTCCTCTGTTTTTTTGCATATATCACAAGAAAAAAAAACAACAGAAAAAACATTACAGTGAGACCCAACAAGAAAAAATGAAATTTCGTGGAAAATGGATGAAGACAAAAACGTCCGCTCTCTGCTTTTCTCTTTTCTCTATGTGATTTGTTTGCCTCTATGCGAGCCCAGCCTAAATTATTATTATTATTATTATTATTATTATTACAGTTGACTCTCTTTACTCCGACTTCGCTTATCTCGAAAAACCTCTCATTTCCAAGTGAAAACCTTGTCATTGTTTACACATGAATGTCTAACAACAGGTAACAAAATATTGTGGAAAAGCGAAATTACAACAGGTAACAAAATATTATAGAAAAGCGAAATTGCTCCTAATATTTCTCTAACGACTGGAGTCAAATGTCATATTCCTTTTTGAAATGTTGTTGTTTGATCTATTTTTCCAATATTCTGTATTTATTTTGTCGAGGTATGGATATCTCGTGGTATTTCAGACACGCCTTTGGACTTCGAGATAACGAGAGGCGACTGTAATATTATTGCTCCATGACCGTTCTGAGGCGGTGGTTTTGGTGTTGTTTGTACTTTGTGTGGCTTTGTGGTTGCTCTATTCGGGGCGATTTTCATGTTTTGTCCTGTTCGTTGTCTTACTGTTATTATCTTATCATTACGAAAACACGCCTATTCAAATATACTAAAAACTTTACCACCAAAAATGAAAATTTCGAATAAAAATTCTGATATTTTTCATATTTCTGCTCAAAACATAGATTGTGGGTACTCGTTAGAACCGCCTTGTTCAGGCGGTTCTAACGAGTACTCACAATGTATGATTTTGAACAGAAATAAGAAAAATAATATATACCCCTGTAAACCCTAGCAAATCACTAAAGAGAGAATAAAGCCTTAGGTTTTTGTTTTGTAATGATTCGCCGGAGTGAACACATCAATAAAATCAACAAAAATAATGACTCGTTCTTTATGATTCCAATGTTGTCATCAGAATGTTACAAATGTTGCCAAAACTGTAAATATTTTGAGATGGTGGAAGGAAAATAGATCAGACGGATTCCTTCTCTGGACTTCATTGAAGTGTTAAAACATTTCCTTCAATAAATCAAGTTGCGTGAAATGTGTATAAAGATGAGGAGTTGGAATTATTTTTGTGCTTCAAGAGACAGCTTTTCATCAGGAAAACATACCGATATAGTTTTGACCTCCTTCAACCCCACTTTTATATAGTAAAACTGAAATTTACAGGGGTATACCCACAATCTATATTTTGAGCAGAAATAAGAAAAATATCAGAATTTTTATCTGAAAAACTTTCAGTTTTTGGTGGTGAAATTTTCAATATATTTGAATAGGCATGTTTTCGTAATGTTAAAAGAGTATTCACACTGGGAAGGGAAGCACATATGTTCTAGTCTATGAGATGTCCTTCATTAGACGGGTATTTGATCACTTTGATGCCCGATTTATATTCTAATTCCCATAAACTGCATCAAGACAACCATAAACGGTTGTTTTAATTCCAGTTCATTAGAACTACCTACGAATGGTTCTACCGCCAGACATATGTTTTAAACAACACATCTGAGGAAAATATATCAAAGCATTCAAACGCAAAATAAAACTAAGACATTAAAACTATTCTGGTAACAAATTAATATCGTCTGATGCTGTTCAGGTCAAAAAAGAAAAATCAAGGCATCATCAAAAGTAAATCTTTATTGACTCGAACATCGAAGGCTTGTTGACCGTGGCTGATTCTCGATTTTTGAGTCCTTAGGAAATTCTTCCGATAGTTCCGATAGCTCAAGAAAACAAATATTTAGGGATATTTTAGGGACATTTTCTTGTTGTATCATGAAAATATTTGTTGTGTGTACTCATCGAACCGATTTTAATGAGTGCACACAACATCCCAGCAAGCATCCTTCATAAATCTATAGCGGGCTTTTATCGGCCCGTCAGCTAGCCTGACGGGCCGATAACAGCCCGCTATAGATTTATGTAAAATGCTTACTGGAATATCATTATTTTATAGAAGATCGAAAACACATCCTAAAATGTCCCCATTTGCCACATGAAATGACGCTCCGATTAAATCTCTCAGAGGCTCGAACTACCCATGTCTACAACAAAATTCCATGGCCCTAAATGTTCTAGCTATTGAAGCTCGACTTAAATTCGAGTTAGCACGAATTGTGAGTGCAGTGACAGCTGACGACATGGCGATTTTTATCACATAGAGTGACATTACGTTACAGCGACGGCATTTGTCCCCAAAGATGTTGCCATTAAAATGAATTTATCGTTTATTAGCAAGATAATATGGAAGACAGACGTAGTTTTATTTTTTATTTTTTCGTGGTACATACGTTTGGGATATTTGTCAGACTTGCTTCATTGAGATAGCACATGTCCAAAGCATGTTTCTTGATGCATTAAATACGATTGTTTGCATAAATTCTGACTTACTGTGACATCTTGAGCGAAGATTTCGTGCCAGTAAAATTATCATTAAAACGAATTCAGTCGTTGTCTCGAGTGTCGGTATAAAGAGGGTCGATTGAACATTCTGCAGTGTAATGCAAAAGACGAGAGTGGATATGTTTTTGGTAAAGCACTGTTCTTTCCTACAAGAAAATCGGATACACTTGGTAAAATTTCCTCCACTTTTAAAAGGGAAATAACGTCAAGAAATATTTGATTCTGGAGAAATTATATTATTTGATATCGAAAAAAGTAAATGCAAAAAGATTTCACGGTATCAGAATAATTAACTTTATTTAACTGGCTTTCGATGGCTTATATCTGATCAGTTGTTTATTCAAAATAAATATTATCAATATTTAGCAGGTCATCTACCATGTATCTAGAAGTAGAATTGAAAACTTCAATAAAATTTGCTTAATTTGCTTCAGAAAGAGATAACATGGAATTTCTCTCACAACAAAATTTATTTTAAAAAAAAATCCACAACTAGGGGAGCATTATCAATCGCCATCGGAATACCCACAATTTGTCTTTAAAGTAAAGTGCCAAATCTAATAAACAAATTATCCAAAAGGTAAAAAGGCTTTACCAACCTTTTTGACAAGACCATAAATTATACTTTTTGTACTCCTCAGAAGTAAAGAAAGCACGTTTCTCATTAGACGCCAAATACAAAGTGACTTCTCGAGTCAATATCCATTCAACTAAAAGAGTTTAGCTTTGCTGTGATCAGACCTTAAGGTAAAGTAGTATAAAGAGTAGACTGGCTCCAGTCTCCAGTGACTTAATGTTTTTTTGTTGTTTTTTTTTGTGTTTTTTTTTTTTTTTTTTTTTTTTTTTTTTTTTTGTTTTTGTTTTTCTTTTCTTATAATCATGTTTGATAATCCACTAAAATAAAATCAAAATGATATCATGACTATGAAGGCTGGTCACTAGTGACCAGCCTTTATAGTCATAATATTATTTTGGTTTTAGTGGATTATCAAACAAGATTATAAGAACTCGTGACCGGCGGGCCCACGTAGCCTAGTGGATAGGAGACTCTTAATCCATTAGGTTTCTCACCGCTGTGGTTCGAGCCTCGCTCGGGTCACATGTGGGAAAGCCGTTCTGCTTAAGGATGGTCAGGTGGTTTTCGCCCACCTTTGATGAACGATCGGCTCGATATAAGTGAAATATTCTTGAAAGGGCCGTAACAACCCCTCAACCCCGACCCCAATCACGTAAAAAAATTGTGGCCAGCCTTCAAAGTCATATTATCTTGGTTTTATTATAGGGATTATCAAACAGGATTCTTAGAACTAGTGACCAGCCTTTATAGTCATAATAATATTGTGGTTTTATTTTGGTGGATTATCAAACAGGATTATTACGGAAAAAAGAAAACAAAATAGTCACTGGAGACTGGAGCCAGTCTATATAAAGAGTGGAAAAGCTGGAAGGTCGAAAGCCCATTGATTTCAATTTATCAAGAACCTCACATGGATTTTAATAGTAAAATAGGTTTTGTTGTTATTATTTTTTCAGAAACGCTTCACATTTTTTTCAATTGCAGAAATAATTAATAATTTAGAAAATTCAGCAGTGATGCACGAACTAGACTTATCAATAAAACGTGCTTCGTATATGTAAATGAAGCTTAGGTGACTAGTATAAAGTAGGAAGTCTGCCTTGATTTCTTTGATATGAGGGGTGTTCGAAAACTTTTGTAAATCACATGTTTTCTCTGAGATATTAATTGAAAGTGGATATTTTTGTCTAGTTACCTTTGAAAAATTCCCCTTTATCCAGAACACATTATCTCAATCTTTTAATCCAATTTTTGAAACAATTTTCATAATCATCTTTGGGTAGACCCATATGAAACTGGTGAACTGCAGACCCTAATGCACTTCTGGACTTATCTCCTACCAGATATAGGTGTTTTTGTTGTTGTTGATTTTTTTTTATTTTTAACATCGAAAAGAGGAAAAAACCGTACGGAGCCAGGTCTGGGCTATAAGGAGGCTACAAAAATACATTGACCTTAGCAGACTTCAAAAACTATGCTACAATTGGGGATTTGCGAGCTGGAGCATTGTTATGTAATAAATGGACATGCTGGTGACCAATATTTGGACGTACTTTTCTCATTTGTTTTTTTCTCTTTTTTTTTTTTTTTTTTTTTTTTTTTGCATTTTTTTCAGAATCACAGTCTTATAGAAGCTACCAGACAACATCTACCTTTTTGGAACAGCAATTTTATGTGTGGCCCAGAATTTCTGAAGAAAATTGCGTATAACGGCGCCTTTGCTGTTAGTGTTCGTTTAGCGATGGCATGTTTCAGAGCCCATATCCTGTTATCACCTTTCCGCTTGGTCTCATAAAATGGACCAATGTCTCATCACCAGTTGTGAGACTATCAAACACCTGGGCCAAGTTGTTCAAAGCTTACGACGTCGTTAGTTAACGATTCGTTAAAATTTACATCGACTGATACGCAAATATGCTGATTTTTTTTGCTGAAAAAATGTGAGTAGCTTTTGCAGTGCAAAAGCTACTCACAATTTTCAGCCAAAAATATCAGAATATTGTATATTGAATCCGCTAAAACAGTTAACGAAATAAACCTTAACGAGCTCGTTAAGCTAACAACGCTTTGAACAAATGGGCCCTGTTTTGATATTTGGTGCTTCTTCAGCAGTTAATTTGCCATTTGCACCCTCGTACGTTTCTGCTAATCGGTAAGCAAATTTGGGATCCAGCGAGCACTTATCTTTGTAACCTCAAGAATTTACTTTGGAATGAAGTAGACAGATGCTAAACCCAAGCTTGTCATTTGTGCCAGCTGTCTGACAGTGAAACGCGCATCTTTCTCAATAATGGTCTTCATCTTATTAATGTTGGATTTGGTAAATGCAGACCTTTGTCTTCCTGAATCAGGGGCATTTTTGACTGATTCCTGACCATAACTGAATTTTTTAAACCACATATAAACTGTGGAAAAAATGCCATTTGTTTATCCCCATACACATACCTCATCAAGTATGCTTTTGACACTCAATCCGACCTTAGAGCAGGCTTTTTTAGAACCCCTAACCCCTGGCTTCAGCACTATTTTCTATTTGTTTTCTAATCATTTTAATGCAGTATTTATGAACTTGCAAAAGAACAAGTTTTCTGATTCCAAGTATATTGATACATAATGTACAGTAATGACCAGTCATCCGTTGTATATTGATCTTGTACAAGTTAATTCCGTGATTGTCGTTTGCAAAACTTTTCGCACACCCTTCTTACCTACTGCAAATTCAGTATCGCAGATGTTCTTATTAACAAAAAAGGTAAGAGAAAAGTCCAGGGAGTGCCACAATCACAAACCGCAGCCCTTCCCAGACCCCAAGAGGAAGAGGAAACCGACAAATCTAAACAAGCACAAACCGAACAAACGTACGAAAAGCACTAAGATTAGCTCTCTCTTCCCCGAGCGAGGTAATCGCAATACTAAAAGGACTGAAAAACACAAGAACAAAATGACACACGGAAAGACATACAACAAATCGCCTCGTAGAATAAACTACAAAGCAACAAAGAGTAAGACTAACACCGGGACCACCGCCTTAGAACGGTCGGTAGAGCAAACCACCGGGGAGTTTAAAGCACTTTTACAGCTCGCTAACTTCACCCTGGGTCCCGATGCTACTCTTAATATAGAAATACATAAAATTTGGTTCGCATAAAGGCTCCCAACTCAGTCAAAGCATCAAAGCGAAAACATAAAAATCAAATTAATCACTATAATAAACAAAGACGAGTACTCATGGCTAATTCTACTGTATGCCAGAGTAAATGAAAACCAATAGTTGAACCACGGCGGGCCAAGCCAAAGACATATCGTCAAGCCCCAACCCACTGGTTAAAGTTTTACGAAGAGGCCGTCATTGAGTCTGAGGCCCGAACCGCCGTCGTGCAATTAGAGAGTGAAGCATAGCCATCAACAATGATTGGGTTGACAACTAGGCATGCAGTCTGCCACATAATATCCAGGCTATAGCCAATTCTTTTATAACGGTTAATGTTTTCTGAATTGCTCCGAAAAGTTAGATTTACCTACATTTTTTCTAAACTTATACACTTAGTCACCGTAAAACTCGGGTTCCGATATATCTTGTTGCAGAAGTGTTTTCAGACTGACGCTATATTTTTCTAACAAGGGACTGTGTCTGCGATAAAATTTCGAAAACGCCTGACGAAGTTTAAAATAACGATAGCCCTGCCTAAGAAGTTTGGCAGTAAGGGCTTTATTACGGTAGTTAAAGTCATGAAGATTTGAAAAAGCTCTGGCGAATCTTATAAGTTGAGATATGTATACCCCATATGAGGTACGCCGGGGGACATCGCCATCCAGAAAAGGGAAATTGACTATATCAAAATCAAAATCGTCCCGTTTATCATAAATTTTGGTGGAAACTATACCATTAGATATACATAGATTCAAATCCAAAAAAGGGGCCTCGGTATCGGAAGAAGCTTCATGTCACTAGAAATATATTGATATGCTTAGCGCTAAGTTGGAAGAATGAGAAAGTAGTAAGAAAGGAATATGGCCGTAACTATTCAACTGCCAGAAACTATATAGTATGAATCAGAAAACTTCGACACACCATGTGTTTCTATTTTTTTTTTTTTTTTTTTTTTTTTTTTTTGTGCGTACATTGCTGTTAAGGATCGCTCCATTTTAGAATTTATTTTATTGTTGGGCCAAGATATACACTAATACCTTAAATGAAATATTTTTGTGTTTGTTCAGTAGTCGATATAAAAAATATATTCGTTTGTGTCTTCAGCCAGCTTTCGTTTGAAAAGGCAAACTGTACTCTGCAAATCTCAGTCCATCTAATATTTAGGATAGAGTATAGCTTTGGGCCAAACCGATATAGTTTACAATACCTAATGAATCTCTAAAGGGGATAGTATAAGTTCTGACCAGACTGGGAGAATGCGCAGACTGATAAGGGCCAATGTACCTCAATGTCACTTAGACCCGATTTATCATAAAAAATGACTGTGAGTCTCATTTGCATCATGTCTTCCAAATTTGTCTCTAGCTTTGACAGGCAATTCAAGCGGATTATTTCTGTTTTAATATCATTGTAATTCAGAGGACTTGTTAAGGAGGAGTATTTGGTGATAATTCTGGGATAATTTTCTCATGTCTCCATAAAAACATATGTTGTGGGTATTCATTAGAAGCGCCTCGCCGAGGCGCTTCTAATGAGTACCCACAACAAATGTTTCTATGGAGAATTAAGAAAAATTATCCCATAATTATCACCAAATACTCCTCCTTAACAAGTTCTCTGATTGTATGGAGCGCAACGTGAAATCATACATTCTGACATCAGCGTAGCCTAATCAATCTTCACTGGATGCTTTTGTTGTAGTTAAAAATATACCTCCTGACAACTAGTCTTCTTTGGGCGCTTTTGTTATGGTGAAAATATACCTTCTGACATCCGAGTAGTCTGATTAGTCTTCGCTGGGCCTTTTTTGACCAGTCTTTGCTGGGCGCTTTTAATTAGTCTTCGCAGGGTGCCTCTTATTTTCTAAGTTTCTTCATGTGAACAGCGACGACTCAGATCAGACTGTGTGGGTGCGCAGACTTATCTGAGTCTTCGCACGGCACACAAGTCCAAAGGTACTTTTTTCATGTTGCGGAATAAAGGACGAGACAAAACGTTCTAAGAAAGATCAGTTCGTGACTATGTCACGTCTTCCTCTCATTCTGACATAGAAAGTTCAACATGAGGCTTGACACATCTCTTCATCTGTCTACTGATGGTGAGCTGTAATTATCTCGGGCCTGAATAAATTTGTCAACATCGTCTTGCATGTCTGATAACGTTTCCATTATTACTGAACAGTCGTCTAAAGGCCAGGCCCCGAAGTTATAAAACTTTTCCCGTGCTCACCCCAGCTGAGCACAAAATTTTCTCTGCGAATAAATATGAAAATGCCGACAATAGTTGGCATTTTCATAATTATTAGCAGAGATATGTTCATTCTCAGCTGTGTTTAGCACTAAAGAATTTGCAATTGTAATTTGAGATTTATTTCAAGCTCAGCTGACTTGAGCATAAAAAAGTTTTACAACCACTGGGCCTGAACTCTTTCTACAAGTTATTTGGTATACATTTTTTCTGGAAGGTTTGCACATTTGTCTAAAGAAAGAAATTTTATTGTTTTTATTCTATCTGCATAAACTTTTTATTTCGGATATCGTCTTGTGTCGTACATGCGATATCTGAGCTGTACAATTTGCTTATAAGAATGATAAATGATTTAAGTAACTGTATATCACTGCTGAAAAGGGGGTCTACGCCAGACGGACATCCTCGTTTTAGAGCAGACACGTTCTTAAGAAAGGAGGCAAAACAATTCTAGTAGAGATGCTTTCAAAGCAAGTGTTCGATTCCCCTTTAAAGAATGACAATATCATTAAAATAGGTACTGATGGCATTGAATTTTGAGCTCGATTAATATCAAACCAATCTTAAAACCTGTGGTACATGTATCTACACGTGCAATATAATTGAAAATAAAGATACGAGTAATTTAGTGGATGTCTGTGGCGGGCGTTAAAAAACCTCCTACACAAGAAAAAACCCGGTAACCATGTAGTACAACGGACATATAAGAAGTTTAGGACAAATGAGGATTATCGATTGAGTACCAACTTTTTTTTCAGATTTAAGGAATATCTGTACTATTCAGGACGGCTATTTGCAGGAATAATGAGAATACTGAGGCAAATAACAGTAAAAATTATGATTATCCAGCTCACCAGTTCTGCATCTGTTGATATCCACTTCTATTTCTACCTTTTGAAGTCTGTCTGCAGCCACTTTAAAGAATGTCTGAAATTATATAAAAGAGAGAAGTAAGACAGATACAGCAGTCAGCAACACAAGTTCTTGTCAACTTTTATAGAATTATTCATTTTGACCTTTACCGCACTATGGGCAAATTCAGCAGACGACCAATTGATGATACTTTTTTTTTTCCTGAATATCATAGTCGATTATCGGTTTTGTGAAACCGACTAATCATCGAGTAATAATCTACTTATCGAAAATATATTCATTCTTAATTAAGCTCTCTTTTTGGTATTTATTCATTGCTCCAGATCAATAAGAGGGGTATCCAGGTAATGTTCTCCTTATTTCTCCATGAAAACATATGTTGTGGGTACCAGTCCTTTTACTGAGGAGACGTTTCTAATGAGTACCCAAAATATATGTTTTCATGGAGGAATAAAAAAAAATATCAGTACTTTTGGGTTGACTTATTTAAGGTTATTTTATCAATTTTCTTCACTTTTATTGTCCACAAATCTAAAATGACCCAAATAGATAGCTTTGAATATTGCATTTCTTTATAACTTGCCTGTAAAAATAAAAAGTGAGAAAAATATGTTTTAAAAATAAAATTTTCCGATAAATCGACTGTAAAAATCTTTCCGATCATCAGTCAGAAGAGACAAAAGTGACTGATGACCGATTATAATCGCTCATCAGTTGCATTACTAGTTGTTAGTGCCATGTGGCTGTCGTAAAATGTGTACCCGTATTACATTTGTGGTAACTATAGTGTAGTTTATATTGACTGGCATTTTGTGTTCATCAAATCTATTTGGAATTTTATTTGAGGAACAATGTCACTACTTGGATAGATTTTTCCATGTATTTAGATTAAAAAGAGCCCACCTGTCATATGAAACATAAAGGTAAACATAACTGGTCCAGTAATGACATTACTGATGACATTTTGTTGCTAATATTTCCCTTGGAATAGAGTTTAGAATAAATGTAGCCTCCACGTTTGGGGTGGTTGGATGGTGTGAAGGTGTCGTGTATTTTACGTCGCCGGGGCGTCCAACTGAATTGGCTTAGTTGGGCAAGGCCTGCTATCCTTGTATCCCCGCTCTCAGAAAGACCCTTTGGGCATATGCGAATTGTGAAGCCCCAGACCAGTTTGTGCAGCCACGCGTCGGGTCAAGGTCTTCGCTATGAGTCCTACATCTTCAACAACGTCCCTATATTTTGTAGGCGAACAGTGAAGATCCTGAACAGACTGCGCCAACCCATATTTAGAAAAGGTATGGCAAATGGTTAAGGTGTCCAATATTTAAGGCAACTATGGCAGATATGACAACCAGGTTGTAAAATCCATAATCACTCTGCAAACCATCACGAAAACATGCCTGTATAATTTTGACGCCATTAAACCCTAGTTTTATAAAGTAAAACTGGGTTTACAGGGGTATACAATATTTCTCTTATTTCTGCTCAAAAACATGGATTGTGGGTAATCGTTAGAACCTCCTCGTCGAGGCGGTTCCAACGAGTACTCACAATCTATGTTTTGAACAGAAAAATGAAAAATATCAGAGTTTTTATCTGAAAAGTTTCAGTTTTTGGAGGTGAATTTTTTCTATATATTTGAATAGGCGTGTTTTCGTAATGCATTGTGAATAAACATTATAACGCGTAAGCAAATCGGAAGACCTTTATAATGTTGGTGCTCGTAAAAACACAATTCCAGTGACAACTGCTAAACTCCTTAGGGTGTCCGTAATTCCAACATTCGGCATTTCTAGTTACAGTGATAACTGCTAAAACCCTTGGTATATAATCATTACTTCATAGATGCAATCAAAGCGACCTAAGTCGGTTAATGAGTTATATCCCTTAGATTGATTTGATTGTCTTACTTTATGACACAATTTAGATCAAGTAACACAATTAAGGCCACACTGGCGACGCATGTCCTTTCTGAGGCAGCGAAATAAGTGATGAGGAACAATGACAAACAGAAAGGAATATTTGAAATAACGAAACTACCAACATGATCGACGCTAACAGATGAACCATTCCGGAACGTTCATGTTAATAAACCTACCGAAGGAAAGGGGCTTAATCTACTCATTACGAAAACACGCCTATTTAAATATATTGAGAATTTTACCATCAAAAATGAAAACTTTTGGTATTTTTTATATTTCTGCTCAAAACATAGATTGTGAGTACTTTTTAGAGCCGCCATAGTATTGTCATGATGAAACTAAGCCGACGGTTCAATCGCGATCTGAAGGCAAAGCACAAGAAAAACGTAAGTAGGAGCTAGGTATGCCCGACCTCATACATCTATATTCGGGCACCAAATCTCACACCTGTGTTAATTTTACTCAGCCAATGAATCAAGTACAGTAATGAAGATTCTTACTTTACTGCTTAATAAGTTACCAGCCTTTTACTGAGCGAGTTCATGGCCAGTCTATAAGTCCCAAATTTAACAGCTTTGATCTTTTTCATGAAACTTCACAAATTTATTTATCTTAATGAGGTGTGCACTGTTCAAGAAACTTAAGGTGAATGGATACACTTGCAAGCGAGACAACCTTGTCAAATTGTTTGACTTCCTTCTAAAATTTTCTTAAAGAGTAGATCTCTTTCCAGAAGGGAATTGGAGTACATAACAGCAGACAGAAAGCCATAAAAATCGTCTTCTATAACCTCTAAACCTCTCCCGATATCGAAATGAAACTCCACATGAGCCCCTGAAGCAATGAGACTGATACATGTAATATGCAATCAGATAAACTAACCTTGCAAATCTGGCTCATGACTGATCTCCCCTTAGTTGATTATTGTGTCCGGGCTTATATCTCTTTTTACTTTATTTTGTAGTTTCATGATACCTCGCCAATGTACTCCCCACAACCAAGACACAAGTTGGATGCTTTCAGCATACTAAGACATGAATAAGGATGGTAACTAACTACTGCTTTCAAAACAATCTGGACCATAAACATCTAGCAACAGTTTAAATGTTGACAACAGATTGTAAAACACACTTCGCATTATTGATCAGATGTAGCAGCGGTACCAAATGGGCTCCGGCAAACGAAAAAAATCCATCGCACGTGCGCAAAATGCGCATATTTAGATCATCCGGCGCATGCGCAAAGTATCACCAAGGCCTTCGCTTTGCATTCATACATTCTGTAGTGATCAATGATTCTATTATCGGATAGTGAATGACCTGATTAGATTGCAAGGATGCGCAGGCTGATCTGGGCCTTTGTTGTCCGCATATGCCCGAATAATAGTTTTTGCATGGCGCAGCCCAAATAATCAGGGCCCAGTTGTTCAAGCATCGTTAGCTTAACGAGCTCGTTAGTGGTCAAAATGTTAACTGTTCTAGTAAGTACAATAATTAATTCACAGGTATTTTTGCTGAAAAAAATGTGAGTAGTATTTGCAAATGCAAAACCTACTCACATTTTTTGCAGCAAACATATTAGCATATATGCCATATTAAATGATCAAAGTTTTAACGATACGTTAACTAACGACATCGTTAGTTTTGAACAACTGAGCTCAGTTCACTTGTGACATAATCTCATCAGAACCAATGTCGTGTGTCAAAGAATGACCACAAGAAATGAAATGATTATGAACATTGTCTAACTAAATAAAATACTTGCCATTCAATCCCCAAAAATATTTCTTCCTTAACAAATATAGTGCTAAAGAACGACAGAGAAGCTGTGTGTCGTTTAATAGAAACGCATTATTTCCTGCCAATACCTATCATTATACACTATAGACGCCTAAACTATCATATTCTCATTTTGCAGATGCTCGAAGACACAGACGGTTTGTTTGTTTGTGTTGAGGTTTTACGGCCCAGTCAACCCATTGGGGTCATGTCGAACTCGGTCAGTTTACCTAATCACACGTTTACTGGGCAGGCTTAGTCCACTAAGCGGTTCACCAGTATTGTGCACATTCTTTCGCCAGAAACTGACAACTGCCCTTCTCGAATCAGCAGAAGGGAGAAAATGACCGTAGAAAATATTTCACGATCAATCTCCACGAAAGAATGTTGCCGACCTCGTCGGGGGTCGAAGCCGCGACCTCCTGGTCTCCAGTCGGACGCGCATCCAACTGAGCCACCAAGGCCGACTAAGAAGACACAGACAGGTCCATTAAGTTACGTTAGAGACGTGTTTCTGAGAAAACCGTAAATGCTATTGTACTTGTTACATGATCATCTTTGCTCACGCTGATCAAACGCCGCTTTCTCCGGCCTCTGTTCGGACACAACATTGCTTGCAAATGTTTTTTTACTGCTACACTAAACGTTTACGAATTAAAGAGCTAGATTTATCATGCACGTGCTGATAATAGAGAGGAAAGCTAACGTGAAGTCGACCTTACGAGTATAACAAATGGCAAGCATAGATCAAATTTACCTGCATCTGCTCCACTCAGTGCAGCATGTTTATTCAATATATGGACTGGGGAGATTTTAGAAACTGAAAGCAGACCGTGAAGACAATACGTGAATGTGTTCGCTCATTTGGGTCTACACTGTTCGCCAATAGTATAAGGACATTTTCTACTTCTGTCGGAGGTGTTCTTTGATAGACACTGCTGCAGCTCATCACGAAAACATGCCTATATAATTTTAATCCCTTTAAATCCCTTTTTATATAGTAAAACTGGGGTTTACAGGGGCATAAATTATTTTTCTTATTTCTGCTCAAAAACATAGATTGTGAGTACGAGTTAGAACTGCTTTGCCGAGGCGGTTCTAACGTGTACCCACAATCAATGTTTCGAGCAGAAATATGAATAATATCATAACTTTTTATCTGAAAATTTTCACTGTTGGTGGTAAAATTTTCAGTATATTTGAACAGGCGTGTTTTTCGTAATGTGTTTAAAGGGACTTGATACGCTTTGTAGATTTTCCGCCAGTTTTAAAAAAGTTAAAAAAAACAAAACCAAAAAAACACAGATTACTTCTGTGACTTCCTATTTGCATTCCAATACATCAAGCCCCTTCTGAAAGGGATCTATTCTAAACGGAAAGAATTTGCTCCCAAAGGGAGCTTTGTTTTTTCCTTAAAGAGTAGACCCTGTTTAGAAGGAAATCAAACCAAATTTGGCAGAGTTACCTCCTGTGCAATGTATCCATTCCCCGTCAGCGTCTTTCTAAAATGTATTATCAAAAGTTTGGCGCGTATAATTAGTCGGATCTCTAACGAAGTTACAAGAAAGAAATATTTTTCCTGTGTATTTTCAATCCTTCAAGTGTAACACTCCTGTCAACAGCATAAAACAGCTGTATTTTTCTGTCTTTATCGATGGAAAAGGTCTTTTCGGTGTTTAGTAGGGCCACGGTTTAGGCTACACTTTTTACCCAACACTGTAGATTCGGTGCGTTTTGCAGGAGTATTCATATTCTTCCGCCGATATTGTACTCAAGTTTGAAATTTAATTTGGTTTTGTTTATTTAGACACTATTTATAAGAATCGTGGTAGTGTTTAAGGCTAATGTGTTTGATTGCAGATTTTAGTGTTATCAGCATTAGCAGGTAACTTCTTGTTAGGTAGATTTTTGATTGGATAGTAGCAGGAAAACGAATCGTCGAATTGTGGTATGTTAAATCTGGTGGCAGTTTGGAAACCGCCCCACAAAAATACCACAGCTTTAAAGACCAGAGGCTTTTACCTCATTAAAGTGACTTATATACTTGGCGAATATTCCGCCACCTTTAACAAAGGGTACAAGTATTGTGACTTTCTGTTCCTGTTGCTTAACATCCTAAGCAGAGGTACCGTTATCATAAACTACGCACAACATTTTCCTAGTTTTGTTGCCGTCATTCTGAATTAATGTCCAAAATACAACGTTGGTTTGAAACCACTTCTGCAATATGGTCTGTATAAATATAAATTTTATGGCGACTTAGTCTATAAATTCAGAAAGATTGCTGGCAAAACTGTTTTACAGCCAATTTAAAATGATGCCACTCGCTACAAAAGATAGGTTACAGAATGGCTCTTCTGCGGCGAACTGCATGCGTGGTTAATAACCCAATTCCGGTTGATATCTTTGCTTACATATTTAATTGCACGACGGTGGATTCCTCCTCAGACTAAATGACGGTTCCCTCCTAATCTGTTTTTAGGTGGTCGACGTCTGACTGTCAGTGTCTGTGGTCGGGCTCATCGTGGTCCTGTTTGTGGTTTTCTTGTGTTCTTGCATCAGACAGCCACTGAGACTTTTGCTTTGTTTCACTACATTAGTTTTGATAATATGTTTCTCATTGTGCTGTTTAACAAACGAGACAGAGCACCCCTCTTCGGACCGAACATTGTACTTGGAGCTGCAGCAGAATTAAGGGCGGGGTTTTGCGCGAGTAAACCTACCCCACACCCCCACCACCAACACACACACACACACTTTTATTTTATTTTCTTAAATAAATAAAAGCACTTTACAATTTTTCCATAGCTGTCTTAAATCTAGAAGTTTTAGCCTCAATCAATCAGTTTGAATCTGTAAATATTGTGTTTTGAGACTACAGTTACGAGTATTAAAAATACGTTTCAGTATTTCAGTGTCAGACAGCGGGGATATGTAGGCTGATCCTAGTCTTCACCGGGTGTACATTTAATTTTACAGAACTGTGACCCTGGTAGGTGTTGTATTTTATGATCAACTGATGGCAATTCGTATTTACTGAAATGTAAAGGTTTTAGATACAAAACGTACAATGGTTTTCTTTTCAGTAAACAACACATGAAGGATTATGTCAGAAAGTTCTTAGACAATTTAGCATATATATTTATGCCCTAAAGCTTCTCTTATTCAATAAATAAATAAATAAATAGATAAATAGCTAACTAAATAAAGAAATAAATAAATAGATCTAATTTTCTGCATTCGTTCCAAAGAAGCAAATAAAGATTAAGCATCTAGGCATAAGTATTTTTATTTCTCCATAAAACATGTTGTGGGTATTCATTAGAACTTCTTGAGGAGGCGATTCTTTTGAATAACAACAGGTTATATTTTATGGAATATGTGGAAAAAATATCAAATTATCACCAAATTACCAACCTTACCTGTTTCTCTGTCTGTAAAGGCAATCCTTTGTGACTTTTATTTCATCATAAACTTTGCTGACATCAAATCTAATTACCCCTTTAAATATCAAGCCCCTACCTGTAAGGGATACATAAGTCACCAAGAATTTCTTATCTCTTACATGTATCTGCTTAGAGTCATTAGGGTGTTATGCAATCAAAATTGTTTCTTTAAGCCATTGTAGTCGGGAGACCCCTAAACGGGTAATTGGCAAACAGTGCAGACCCAGATCAGACGCGTCTGATCAGGGTCTTCACTGTTTGCAAATACTACAGTCAATTTTCTGAAGGGGGAGTTCATTCAGTCTACAATGGGTTAAAGTAGACGCTGTTTCCGGAAGGAGATAACAAAGTGTTACCTCTATCGAAAGTTTAATGAATTTCTCCTTATTAGATAGAACATGTCAAACTTCTTCGGAAATAATAACTTTCACGGAAGAAATGTCACAACACGTTTGAAAGAGTGAAATTTTAATCGCATATGTCTAGGTAGAAGCAATATTTCCTACAAAGTAATTGACAAATGAAACAGCGATGCAAATGAATAGATAAACGAATGCATTGTGCTTTTCCATTTAGATAATACTCTTTCAAATCTCGGTGGAATTATGTGGTTAACATTTTAGGTTGCTTTTCACCTAGTAAAATCATAAATGTTATACTATGTATGGTATTGCCTAAATATTGCCCTCCTCAATCTGTTTTAGATGGTCGGCGCCTGACGATCAATGACTTTGGTTGGGCTCATCGTAGTCCTGTTTGTGTTTTTCTTGCGTTCTGGCTTCAGATCGCTATTGAACCGTTTGCTTTATACCATCGCAGTGTTTTGATTATATATTTTTACTGGGATGTTTCACAGATGGAGTAGAGAAGCCCTGAGCGGACCGAACATATAAGCATAAAGGATGAGGTTTCGCGCAAGTAAAGCTAATTAAAGCCCCCCCCCCCCCCCACCTAGACACACACACACACACACACTCCCCACGCACGCCCCCTAAACCCACCCCCGCCCCCCGCCCCCCGCCCCCAGTAGGGTTTCCTTCATCTCTCCTTCTTTTGGTGCCTCGGGAGATGTATGCTTCGCGATTGTGGGTATATTTACTTGTATATTTTTCTATTGTTTGTTAGTGTGTTGATTTTTGCAAGTGTCCAATCGTGGCTTGTAGCTGGGTACCCCGGAAAGGTTGTGCTATGTAATTGTGTCCTTCCCTCAGTAAAGCAAACAGGAAGTCACAAGTTGTCACTTATCAAAACTTTCGGAAAATCTACTAAGTATATTCATTCATTTAAATGCTCTCCTCATCGTCTGATCTTTAGTATCAAACGATTTTGCAAGCAGAGAGAGAGAAATACAGACAGACAGACAGACAGACAGACAGACAGAAAGAAAGAAAGCGAATGAGAGCGAGCAAGAGAGAGTGCTCTGATCGGACTGCACGGGCACACAAGCAGATCTTGATATTCGATGCCTGCACATTCGCCGAAAATACATGTTAGCATGCTGTCCCATATTAGCATTTAACGTATTTACTTTAAATATTCAGAACCTCAACCCTGTATCATACATGTCCTAAAATTGAACGTCTTTTTTACTGTTTGATGATGTCTCTTAACTCTTTCACTGCCATAGGCGATAATAATAGGCTTTTGCAAACAGCATAGATCCAGATGACACGGCTCATTGAGCCGTCTCATCTGGATCTATGCTGTTTGACATTCAGTCTTTCAACTTTACATATAAACATCTTTCCACACGATAGTTTGTTAAAATAAAAAGGCAGACGACAAATGTGGCAAAAAAAATAAAATAAAATAAAAAAAAAAATTAAAAAATCCCAAAACAAGAGAACCACATTCCCTGAATCGCTTACCAGAGTTTCACTGTCTCATAGTTTAAATTCTGTGTGTAGAGGTAATTGCTTAACTCTTTCACTGCCACAGGCGATGATAACAGGCTTTTTGCAAACATCGTAGATCCAGATGAGACGGCTCATTGAGGCGGTTCTAATGTGTACCCACAATCTATGTTTTTGAGCAGAAATAAGAAAAAATAATATATACCCTTGTAAACCCCAGTTTAACTATATAAAAGTTGGGTTTAAGGGGGTCAAAATTATATAGGCATGTTTTCGTGATGCGAAGGCGGAATGTCAGTTGCAGTTGTGTCATAATTTCATATAAGTCATCACTAATCAGGGCTCAGCTGTTCAAAGCGTCGTTAGCTTAACGAGATCGTTAGTGGTCAAAATGTTGACTGATTAAGTAAGTACAATATCTAATTCACAGGTATTTTTGCTGAAAAAATGTGAGTAGCTTTTGCAAATGCAAAAGCTACTCACATTTTTTTTTTTCAGCAAAAAATATTAGCGTATTCGCCATATTTGATGATTAAAGTTTTAACGATACGTTAACTAACGACATCGTCAATTTTGAATAACTGGGCCCAGATGTTTTGTTCCGTATTTGTGATATTTCCTTTTTGATTTCCATTCTTGTCTCATCTGAGCTAAGCTCAAGATGAACTATTATTGGTTAGTTTTCAGGTGTCCATCAATCCACGCATACTTTGATTTCTTCACCGAAACCGCCGATTGAGAGCAAATCTAACCAAATTCGGTAGAAATCTTCCTTGGTAAGGGGCATTTGATGTGGGTCAAAATTTAGTTCGATAGTCAATTTGGTTGGTTGCAAAGGATCGTGTGCAATTAAAGGGGAGTATGATATAGTTCAGTTTAAATTTGTTTTTCATTCGCAGCAATTCTTATGCAGAATGCGGCAATGCATACCCTGATCGCACGACTTGTTCTGCGTGTCTGATTTGGGTATGCACTCTTTGCAGAGTTCGTTTTTATTTCGGGCGCTAAGCATTAATGGCTTCATCATGTACTTGCACGGGTCACTGTTAGAATCCGTGCAGAACATACTGCCCGCTCATTGTTAAAACCGAAATGCATGTTTCAGCAACCAGTAAGTCAAAAGGCATTAACATCCCAGCAGGCACATGATGTTAATACAACGTCGCCTCAGCGTCGATGCAACGTCATGACGTTGCATCAACGTGGAGCCGACGTTGTATAAAGGTCATGTGCCCGTTGGGACACATTTTAAGCTTTTAAGGATTGCCAACAAGTTAAACTAAATTGCAGATTGTGGGCAATTTGACCCATTTTAGTGTAGGACAAACAGTGCAGACCCAGATCACACGCCACAGAATATTACGTCTGATCGAGGTCTCTTCAGTTTGTAAATTGTTTGGACATTTTCCTGTAGGACTATCTATCACACAGCCTGATATAATTACAATTGAAATTGGACTCTTCCAAAAAATAGTGTTCAGTCTAAATTGGGTTAAACGAATACAGATTATTATAAGTTTCCTGCTGTCTCTCCCGTACCACAGTGAATTAAATCCACTCTTGGGGAATTGTTTCAATACCTAATGGTTTGATAGATCTAGGCAGTAGCCCAGATTGTGACGATGTATGTGTACGTGTGCGCGCACGTTGTGCTTATGCTAAAACAATTTGTTAATATTTTCATCACGAAAACATGCTTATACAATTTTGACCCCCTTAAACCCCACTTTTATACACTAAAACTGGGGTTTACAGGGGTATACATTAATTTTCTTATTTCTGCTTAAAAACAGGCGGGGCGGTTCTAACGATTACCCACAATCTATGTTTTGAGCAGAAATATGAAAAATATACAGATTTTTTTATCTGAAAATTTTCCTTTTTTGGTTGTAAAATTTTCTATATATTTGAATAGGAATGTTTTCGTAATGGATAATTATATAATCGTGGTGATATTGAATTGTGTAGCAAGAAGTCTAATTAATGAGCCACAACGTTAGGATACATACCTTCGGAGATGTGCGCCAGCGAAGATTCAGTCTGATCAGAATCTTCACTAGGCGAGTTTTGGTTTTAACAAGGATGCAGTTTCTTCATACGGACTTCATCGAAGACTCTAAGCAGACTGCGCGGACTGCGCTGATTTGAGTCTTTGTTGGCATTACGAAAACACGCCTATTCAAATATATTGAAATTTTCATCTCCAAAAGCATAAACTTTTTAGACAAAAAATCTGATATTTTTTCAAAATTCTGCTCAAAACATAGATTGTGGGTATTCGTTAGAACCGCCTCACCATAGATTGTGGGTACTCGTTAGAACCGCCTCGATGCGGCGGTTCTAACGAGTACCCACAATCTATGTTTTGAGCAAAAATAAGAAAAATAATACATGTATATATTCCTATAAACCCCAGTTTTTCTATATAAAAGTGGGGGGCAAGGGGTTCATAATTATATAGGCATGTTTTCGTGATGGGCGCACATATGAGAAGGTACATTTTCTCATGTTGCGGCTAATACGAGGGACATCCGTAAAATATCCGCACTTTTCGTGCTCCTGTCTTTCCATGTGCAGACCTACACATATTATATATGAGCGAAAACTCAGTTTAGTTTTGATGAAAACTATATATACAGGTACACAAAGTTTTGAGCATTTAAACAAGGTAGGTGTTATGGCTACCACGGACTATGCTGGAGGAACAGAAATAAAAAAAAAATAAATTCCTTCTGATAAAGGGTGAAAAACTCGCCGTATTTGTCAAACGTTGCACAATATTTTTTTTTTCTAAAGCCTGTATATCCTGTTCATTTTTATAGTTGGGTTTCACAGTATAGGGAGGGCAGGACAACCGTGCAATGGTGGCGAATGTTGAGGTGTTTGCCCAAGGAGTTTAAACTGTCTCCATTTGCTGTCAAGTTTTTGGGATTCACGTGGAATAATACTAGCTCATTTCGCGCCAGAAAGTCAACCTACAACTGCTAGATACTAATTAGAAGTTATTGTGAACAAAATAAAAAAAAAAAAAATCAACTAAAACAAAAAACAAAAAAAAAAAAAAAAAAAAAACGAAACAAAAAAAAAAAAAAAAAAATGTCCCT
Organism: Anodontia alba; assembly: GCA_964016985.1. Classification (NCBI taxonomy): domain Eukaryota; kingdom Metazoa; phylum Mollusca; class Bivalvia; order Lucinida; family Lucinidae; genus Anodontia; species Anodontia alba. Next base: position 45,264,626 of record OZ024825.1, read on the forward strand.
GGCTAGCCCAGATTGCACGACAATTCCCCCTCTCATACTGCCTCATCTACATTAGAACTTATCAAGTCCTTCAAATGATAATCGTTGTTCCTTCCTCCTTACAGCCCTGACCTTGTCGCCTGCGACTTTTATTTGTTTACAGAACTGAAAAGATGTTCGCTGGAAACAAATATGAGACCAGGGCGGCTTTGTTTTCAGCTGTAAATCGGTACCCTAGCAGTATGTCTACTTAATGGTTTGCAGAGGTATATGTAATAGAAAAGCTCCCAAGAAGATGACAAAAGTGTATAGACGTAGGTAGGGAATACATTGTAAATATTCAATGTTTTTTTGAGAAAGAGACAAAAATTCGGATAATTTCCGACCACACCTCCTATGTCCTTTTCACTATGCCATTGTAATATCCTATGTACTTTATGGGTGTTATTCAAAATGTTAGTGAAACTTACTCTAAATCATTTCCTTCAGTTTCAACGATGTAAGAGAAAAAAACTTAATCATACTAAGATATGATACACATTCTCAAATTCTACTAAAATTACCATTACAACATGATTAATGGTGTAAGACCAGACAAATCAAATTCATATTGGGTAACATTATACTATAACCGGTTCAGTACAATGCACTTAAAAGCGTTCATTATACAGCGTACGTGTTAAGGAGGAGTATTTTATGACAATATAGGGATCAAACACGGTTTTTCATGCATAAACATTCGCCAGGTCCCGTGGGCTGTGTTGAAAACCGAGGCCGAAGGCCGCGGTTTTCAACACCTCCCTAGGGACCTGTCGAATGTTAATGCATTGAAAAACCTTGTTCGATCTCTATTATTGCATAAAATCTGAAAATATTTGCTACATTTCGCGCTATTTCTTGCACTTTTTTGTTTCGCCTTTTCACCGATGTCGCGCGAACGCTTTTTCCACGGACAATGCTCGTTCTGGGGCAGGGCAGTATACATGACGGCAGCAAATTCTGTGGCCCCGGTACGAGCATATTGAAAGTTCCGTAGCCGTGCATTAACAGCGCGAGCCGTGCATTAACAGCGCGTGAATTGCCTTGTTAATACACGGCTTTTCGCCTGTTAATGCACGGCTGTTAATAACGTGCGACACTGCTTTTTATGCAATAATTCCGGAATAATATAATTATTAATAATAATATAATTCATTTCTCCATTACTCATACGCTGTAGGTACTCATTCGCAGCGCCTCACCGTCTCACCAAGGCACTTTGAATGAGTACCCACAGCGTATATTTTCATCGAGAAATAAGAAAACGTATCCCAAAATGATCACCAAGTTCTCTGAATATAGAATATCTTACATAATGTATTTATCCTTCTTTGCTTTCGACGTCTTTCAGAAAGTGGTTTTTTTGTTTGTTTGGCGCCTTACACAGAAGAAGTAAAGTTGGAAACTTTTGTAATGATTTAATGCAATACCATTTGTTGTAACTACCTATGCACAAAATGTTTTATTCTAGTCATTTTTTAATCAAATATTTTCACTAAATCTTTTCCCATAGCAAAACATTAATGCAAATTATGCAGAAATCTGTAGGTTAGGTAACTTGGAGGTAGATTTTCAATAAGTTCCGCGTAGTCATTTTTTTCTGAAGTTTTCGCAATACAGTTGTGAAACATCAGTAATTTGAATTCAGCGAAGAAAAGTAAAAAAATATTTTCTCAGACAGAAATTAAAAGAACAAAAAATCACTTTACCATAGAAATTGTATAAGTCAGCCCAAGATTTGGCCGTAAATCTAAGTTTAAGGTATATATTTGAGAACAAAACACAGAAACAAAAACGACAACTAGTTTCTGATAAGATATGGTAGATCAGAAAAAAAAAAAAAAAAAAAAAAAATAGATAAATAAAAAAATCGCCAAGCAAAAAAAGTAACTCTTTCCGAATGATGTCGAAAGGACAGTGAGTATTTGGACAGACATGCCTGGACAATGAATTTAGGACGCAGAAAATTGCGTCTGATCTGGAACTTCTCTGCCACTTATCTAGCAGTTTAACTCTTTCGGTGCCAAATTTCAGACGACATTTGTCGTCTGCTTTTTTATTTTAACAAACTAACGTTTGGAAAGACGTTTATATGTAAAGTTGAAAGATTGAATGTCAAACATCGTAGATCCAGATGAGACGGCTCATTGAGCCGTCTCATCTGGATCTATGTTGTTTGCAAAAAGCCTGTTATCATCGCCTGTGGCAGTGAAAGAGTTAAGCAATTGAGCCGTTGTGGAATTTAACGAGATTGGATATCCTTGGTAGGATTTCTGCCTTTCTAAACATGAGAGATGACTTTGGAGATTTCCTGTTTGTCTTTAGCACACAAATCCCCTTCTGAAAAAGGGTCTACTCTCAAAGGAATGACTTTGCTCCCAAGGGCAGCCAATTCTTTCTTTTTTAGAGTAGACCCCTTTTCAGAAGGAATGTGAAACGAGTGAAAAGGCTTACCTCCCTTTTAAGTGTAGCTACTCCCTTAAAGACTTAAAACTAAGATGTGTCTCGATCACTAGTCTTATCACTGATAAGAGACTGGGCACAACAAAACCTAATATACTGTCAATAAAATGATAGGTAGAGGCCGAATAGGAGAAATTAGGACTGGTTTATTTATCTGATCCATAGGAGAAATTAGGACTGGTTTATTTATCTGATCCGTAGGTATTATATTTATTATCCTTCAGAAGGCCTCCTTACCACTCCCTACTGGGATCTCATAATTACCTCTTTATGACATGCCTTTGATCTCTCTTACATAGCCCCTAGGTTGGAGCAACTGAATCAAAATGAGCGCATGCCGTGTTGTTCTCTTACAGAATTTGACCCCAACCTTACCGATTAATACTTTATCAAAGTCGGTTTGATGGGGTATCACATTTCCATATGCTTCTTATGACTGAGACCATAACACTCTGCTGAGATGCCAATAAAATCATGCTTCATTACGCAATTAGCTAAGTAATACTAATAAGACAGTTAACTAGAAACCCACCTGAAAAATTCTTAAATATAAAACACAATGAAGTAATAAAACAAAAATCCAAAATCTACATCTGCATACAAAGTTAATCATATTACACGTTTTAAACGGCTTCCTACACATGTACGTTACAAATAGAGATTTTAAGCTTATATACTACAGTGCAGGGAACCAGCGTTATCCGAGAAAAGCAATCCCCTCAAGTAAATCCGGTAATGTGACCTTTTGTGAACAGACTCATTAGTGTACGGAGTGTTGAGGACAGTAGCCATAAACATTTGGTTACATTTATCAGTTGTGCATGACTTTTTAACATTTTTTTTCTAAGAAAAAAAAAATGTCATGAGTAACACTTTTGGTTTCATTTTAGCTATGTCTTTATCCGGTTTTGCACGTATTTGCGCCAAACATCCTCCTAAATCCTAATATAGCTCCAGCTCCACTTAATTGTAAGATGATACATTGTACGTGACGAAGAAAACTAATTGGGCCACATATAGCCTTGTATGGAGGTATAACATCAAGAGTGCATGTGCGCCCAGCTATATCCTAGAGCAGCCTGCGCAAACGCACAGTCTGATCAAAGTCTTTGCAGAGCAGTCTGTGGGTATCCAAGGGTCCAAAGCATCCTCAAGCTGACAATGAAGACTCTGATCAGGCTGGTCACATGCAATCTTGTAGGAAATGCTGTATTTTGTCTCAAATGTCTACAAGGGCATGCAAACTGCACTCAACAGTTATTTATCACGCACGCTTCCTCATAACACCTGCTCCTCTCGCTTCCACCTTTCTTAGACGAAATCTTATCCCAGTAAGCATTCTACATAAATCTACAGCGGGCCGTTATCGGCCCGTCAGGGTAGCTGACGGGCCGATATCGGCCGCTATAGATTTATGTAGAATGCTAGTTGAGATACGATCATGTGTGACCTAACTCTGTCAGCCTCCATTGGAAGAATGTATGTGCCTTGAAGCGATGATAAATCTAACAAAACGGTTATTATTGTTAAGTCCTATCATTCAACATTCAGTGTATGAATTTTAAAAACCTTTACAATATAATCTTCAAGATGAAGACAAAATCAAGTTTTGAAAATCAAAGAAAACTTACTCTATTTAGAATAATAATTTGATAGAATTAATGATGTACATTGCACGAAGCTGCTTTTGTAAGAAATGATAAACATCTTTTGGCGTGATTAAATAATGCAGTGGCATGTAATGACGTTTCAAAGAGCAAACCTAAGTACACCTCTTGCCTTTTATCTCTGTTTAATGTGCAAAATCGGAATGAAGTCGTTGACTGTATGTTGTCAAGGGTATTTTTGTGTGCATTGAGTGTTTAGCCGCACCATAATTTGGTAGTCTAAGTCATCCATGAATTTTTATCCCCACATGATCAGCCCCAGCACCTACCAAATTGCAACAATTGCAACAATTATCTACTTTCCGGTCTCTTTTTTTTTTTTTTTTTTTTTATTATTACCATATGGAAGCGTGTTCGATTAGCTCAGTAAGGACTTTTTTTTATTTGCCGGGATCGTCGGTTTGTGACGATCCCGGCAAATATAAAAAATATTATTACAAACTGTGTTATAAACAGATTAATGTTTATTTTATTATCATTTCAATCAAGAAATTTCATAAAGCTTAATAAAAGCAAACATTAACTCTTTCGGTGCCAAATTTCAAACGGCATTTTTCGTCTGCTTTTCTTTTTTAACAAACTATCGCTTGAAAAGAAGTTTAAACGTAAAGTTGAAAGACTGAATATCAAACAGCGTAGATCCAGATGAGACGGCACATATGAGCCGTATATGATCTATGCTGTTTGCAAAAGCCTATTATTATTGCCTGTGACAGTGAAAGTTAAAGAATCACATTGTTGTTCTTTATTACCTGTTACATTGAAAATTTATTTATCTTTAGGTAAACTAAAGTTAAATAAATTAAAATAATCCTTGTCCCATATGTCTATATAAACATGCACAAAATTTGCGCCGATACTAAGACGTTTTACGTCTAAATATTTTGTATTGTCTTCTTTTTTTGAAGTTGCTTCTTGTCACTACTGGGGAATTACCTGTCTAAATAAATAAAGGATGTCCTCAGAAATAATTCAATAAAACTTAACCCTTAAAGGGCTAATTACAACTGTAGCTAGATACATCTTAATATCTGTTTGTGTATTTTCTTTCAGAGAAAATAAGGCTTGACATTTCAGGTGAATCGTCTACAGACGATTCATATGACATGTCAAGTCTTTTTTTCGCCGAAAAATAACGAATTTAGTTTTGCAATGTCGTCTGCAACAAATTTGCTTACTAAATAGTTTTAATAGCGCCAGCTATAGAAACAGTTGAAAGCAGGCAGACTGCCTGTCTCTTAATCTTTAAACACATGTCAGTATATAACAGCAGAAGACTAATTAGTAATATATTTGTTTATATTTTTCACATAAAAGAAGGATTGGCATTTTATTCTAAATTAAGAAAACAAGCCTATTCAAACATACTGAAAATTTTACCACCAAAAAATGAAAATTTTCAGATAAAAATTCTGATATTTTTCATATTTCTGCTCAAAACATAGATTGTGGGTACTCGTTAGAACCGCCTCGGCGAGTCGGTTCTAACGAGTACCCACAATTTATGTTTTGAGCAGAAATAAGAAAAATAATTTATACCCCTGTAAACCCCAGTTTTACTCTATAAAAATGGGGTTTAAGGGGGTCAAAATTATAAAGGTATGTTTTCGTGATGAGTGTCTCCAGTTCAGTTTGAAATATGAGAAAAATCTCAATTATTCTCTGTTGATTTGAACAAGCAAAACTGAAGGTTAACGCTTAGAAGATGATATTATGAAATAGTGTTTGCTTATTTTTCTCAGAAAATAGGCTTTGACATTTCGTGCAAATTTCCTCCTACACAGACAATTTGCGTGAAATGTCAAAGCCTATATCCTAAAGAAAAAAAAAAACAACTTAAAAAAATATCGTCTGTTGATTTTAACTTACAGAACTTACAGAAACTGAAGCTCATCTCTTAGCAGACGACTAAGGATTTGCATGGAATGACAAAGCTTGTTTTCTGGAAAGAAAATTCATTACGAAAACATGCCTATTCAAATATAATGAAAATTTTATCACCAAAAAATGAAAATTTTCAGAGAAAAATGCTGATATTTTTCATATTTCTGCTCAAAACATAGATTGCGGGTACTCGTTAGAACCGCCTCGACGAGGCGGTTCTAACGAGTAACCACAATCTATGTTTTGAGCAGAAATAAGAAAAATAATACATTCCCCTATAAACCCCAGTTTTACTATATAAAAGTGGGGTTTAAGGGGGTCAAAATAATATAGGTATGTTTTCGTGATGTGTCGTCAAGTTTCAGTCTGCAGTGTGTATGTGACGACCACGTAACGCGGAAATGGTAAGAAAAATTCGTACCTTACAACCCCGAGGTTTTCTAAAAAAAAAAAAAAAAAAAAAAAAGTAGAAGTAGGTACATGAATTCCCGAATTAAGTTCATGAATAAAAACTGTTATTTCTGGACTATATAGATTCCTGAAACAAGACTGCTATTGTCGTAGATGATTAATCCTTAAAAATCTAATCATAACTGTAGCGGATGACACTCTAAACTCGATTTCTTTTCATAGAAAATACGTCTTGGTAGACAATACACATGAAATATCAAGTCTTGTTTTCTCTAAAAAATAGCAAATGATGCATAACGCATGAAAAGGCCCCTTATGCAATCTGCGGACAAAGCTGGCCCTGATCAGCCTGTGCATTGGTGCAGGCTGATCTGGGCCTTCGTCGTCCGCTTATAGAATCAATGGATAGTGTAGTATATGTTGACAAACAGAGAATGTCCAGATCAGATTGCACGGATACGCACGCTCATCTGGACCTTCGCTGTTCGCATTTGGTATATGGGCCTTTTTCCACGTTGCGCATCAAATAAACTTGATTTTTCATGTGAATCGTCAATGCAAACAAAATCAGTATGAGTATGTCGTCAAGTACATTTGCTTAGAGCTTTAAGCGTTAAGCTCTTTGCCGAAGAAGTGCCTTGCGAATAAGCTTATCTTAGCGTTTCAGGCGAACAGCGAATACTCTGATCAGACTGCGCTATGCGCAGTCTGATCCGAGTCTTCGCTGTGAGCAATTCAATCTTGAAGTAATTGCTATACCGCGACTCATTGCTATACAATAATTCTGAAGGTCATGTTCAGACTGCGTAGGCTCTCCAAGCCTTCGTTTCTCGCTTATGTGCCGACGGCATGTTTTCTAATGGCGAGGATTATTTATGGTATCGTGTATCCATCTCTATGGAAATATGTTATGTATAAGTAACGCTACATGCAAACTAGCTGAGAGGGTTTATATGTAAGGGCACGTGAACCCAATTTAAGACACTCACAAAGTGCTAATAGCACCGATAGTCTAATCTAGGTTTTCGCAATATGCTAATGTATCCTGTAATCTATGTATTTGTAATTGGACAGTGAATTCCCCGATTGGGCGGTACCGTAAGAATATTTTGTTTACAAGGGCACCTTTTTAATACTTACTTGCACAGCTCAGTTTTGACATTTCCTTCAAAAATGTATTCAAACGTAGGTGTAACGGTTTTACCTAAGAATTCTGACTGAGAGGTTTTAGCAAACCGTGTAGACCAAGATCAGATGCCAAAGAACCATACATAGTCTACACAGTTTTCACTCATCCAACAATGTTTAGATATATAAACAGGTGGTATATAGACTTGTTTAATTTTAGAGCAAATATAGTAAGCAGTAAAGGAGTCCAAATATTTAGGGTATTTATGGTACATATGTACGGAATTGTATGGCTTTCAAAGAGAACGCATCGAATTTTGCTTGCTTCACCTCAGGATAGTGTCTGCTACATTGACCTCAGTATGGCGATTCTAATGAGCGCAACCCAGTAAGCATTCTTTATAAATCTATAGCGGGCCGTTATCGGCCCGTCAGGGTAGCTGACGGGCCGATAACGGTCCGCTATAGATTTTTAAAGAATGCCAGCTGGGTAAATCCTTATTTCTTCATAGATATACCGTATTTCCCCTAAATGTTCGGGAAGACCTCCTGAACAGTGTAGATCCAGATTGAGAACGCAGTATCTGATCAGTGTTTACTCTGTTTGCCACTCAGCCACCATTTTTTAGACACATCAATAGGCAGTGAAAATGGATTTGTTCAAATTTTAGAGCAAGTGTAGTGACGTATTTGAGTGTCCGAATACTGCGGGTGAATACGGCAAATTCATCAATATATGTATTCTGATGCTCATCTGATAATTATGAATAACATATGTGATGCGCAGGTTCATATGTAGACAACGAAGACCAATATCAGGCGTTCGGATCATTATTTTTTTCTTTGTTTTGTTTTGTTTTTTCTGCTCCTAGTCACTTTAATGAATACCCCCGTTTAATTTACTTACTAAATTAATTCCTCATTTGCTAAAATTCTGTAAGACATGATACTAATGCCATGACTAACATTGTATTACCTATGGGGTTGTCAAGATATTATTTTCTGAATATAGCAAAAAAGCATACTGTGGATCCTTATTAGAAGCGTGTCTTCTACACTATCCAGTGATTGTATAAGTGGATAATGAATGCCAATATCAAACTGCGCTGTTGCGCAGTTTGATCTTGGCATTTCATTTTCCGCACATACAACAAAGGCTGTTTTCTCCTTATGCGATTCATACATAAAAAAAAAAAACAGCACATAGAGTCTTTAACTCCGCACATTATTTCGAATCCCCAGGTACAATTTCCAACTTACAAAACGAGAGACGGTCATTGACAGTTTAGAGATATCTTCATTACTGTTTGTGGCATTCTGATGTTCTTACAAAAATGTCAGTTTTTTTGATTGAAAGATTAAGATAATGATGTCAAAGAGGAAGCAATTATGTCTGAACGTCTATCATATGTCTGCTTCTAACAATTGCCTGTATGTTAAACGTATCTGTAGGAGCCTTCAGGGTTGAGACTGCCTTTGCATTTTATATTCCGCCGCACGATAGAGGCAGGGTTTTATGGTATCACGTTGGCTGTCTGTGTGTCCGTCCGTCTGTCCGGATGTCGTATGTCCATCCGACCGTATTTTCGTTTCCGGACGATTACTTGAGTAAAAATTTGGCGTGTGCTTTGATATTGTCAAGGTCTAGTTTGGGATTGCTGATCGGCAAATTTCGTGAATTTTTTACATTTACCTGCCCGCGACAAGTCCGTATTTTCATTTGCGGACGATAAGTTTAATGAATATCAATGGGTATTAACCAAAGTTGGTTTGTGCATCATGGAGATCTTTGGGATTGCAAAAAGGCAAATTTCGTTCATTTTTGACAGAGTTATCTGCCTGCAACACCTTCGTATTTTAGTTTCAGGACAATAACTTTAGTCAATGTCAATGAATTTTCACCACTTTTGATGCGAGCATTAATATAGTGGAGATCTGGTGTGGTATTGCTCATAGGCAAATTTCGTTAATTTTTCTGTCCGCGACATGATAATGGCGGGGGTATTATCGTTTCACGTTTTTATTAACGCTTAAAACTATGGGTAAAATTTTCAGCAGACGCCATTTCGAAATATTTATCTTACTTTTCCCAGAACTTGACATTTCACTCTCCGATGGAGACAATTTGTGTGAAATGTCAAATCCTGTTTTCTGGATATTATCAATTTGTCGCCTGCTGCATTTGCCAAGAGAATGGTAAAGGTTTATTATGTACTTTTCTTCACCTATTCCGAAAGGTTAAAGACGAACAAAACGTACTGTACCTCCGTAAACGTGAAAACCAGAAAGGGTGTAGTACGTTATGTGGCATATGAAAGGCGTTGGCGTCTTATGATGAACGACCCCATATTTTTTACTAGGTCTCGACCAATGTTATGGCAACGCGTTCTCCAAATGTCTCTCTAGTTTCTTTTTCAAAGTACCGTATTTCCGGATGAAAACGAGTGGGCATCGATGGATTTTCACCAGGCTTGATGTATGCATAGGTGTTGTTTGGGTCTGGTTTGGGGTTGTTGGTGGGCGGTTTTCGTCGATGTTTTGGCGGAGTTGTCTGCCTGAGACACGATGGTGGCGGGCTGTTGTAGTTTGGCGTTTTTATTAAGTTGTAAATTGCATTGTGAAAATGAATGCGTATTTTGTAATGTTGTATGTCAAAAGTCCCTTACACAAGTACAAAATTAGAATAAAACGTGAGGTGACCTGCCTAGGAATATATGCGGTTTCCTATATACTGTAAATTATACTCCGCATTTTTTGTGTTTATTTTTTCAAGTATTTGATCCTAAATTTTCCACTGTTTTGGAGCTATGTTTATTCAAACTATTTTCTATATTTACCTGTTTATTGCTTTTACCTTCTTCTCTGGAGATGGGGATGGGGCGGGAGATTTACATGTTTTACCAAACATATCGTACGTTCAATATGCATGTAATGTGAGGCTGTTGGCGATGTTACACTACTTATTCATGCTATCAAAGATTTCATAAAAGCAAACAGCCGTGCAACTGCCAGTAACCTCACATGCACTTTTAGACAAAAACGAATACCTACTTTATTCCAGTTTTTAATAATTGTATTTGCATGGTTCAAGACAGACGCCTCCTTCTGTTTAAATGTGAATCTGATTGAAAACAGTTCCCTGGGACAAAACATAGTTTCTCAAACTTACACGCGACGAAACAATTTGACTAGGAGATATGAGGCTAACATTAAATGTTTTATAATTATATTAATAGTCTTCATATACGTTACTACATCCGTATGGACATGCAATATGCTTTTACTATCGGGAGACATTCACCCAAATCCTGGTCCTATCTCTACACCATCGTTAGGTAGCTTTCAAGAATCTTTGGTTAGCCTTACTTCAGAACCATTTAATTTTTCTAATCTTTCAAATCATTTGTCCTTTGTGCATTACAATGTACAGAGCTTTCTTCCTAAAACTGATTTGTTAGTTGCTGAATTATGCGAATTTGACATACTTGCATTCTCAGAAACATGGCTAAACCCGTCTGTCCCGACTGCTGACCTTTTAATACAGTCCTACAGAGAACCTGAGCGGAAGGACAGGATAGGCGATAGCCATGGGGGTGTCATGATTTATGTTAAAGAGTCAATATATTATAAGCGCAGGAATGACCTGGAACTACGAGGCATAGAGTGTATTTGGATTGAGTTAACACTTAAACGCAAACGTATACTTTTTGGCCTATTTTATCGACCACCTAACTCCGATTCTGAATACTATACTGCCATAGCAGATTCTATACATCTTGCAGCTGACTCGGGTATTCAAGACATAGTCATAACAGGTGATTTTAATTTCAACATGTTAAATGCGCAATCATCTCGTAAAGTAAATAGTATTTGTGAAGAACTTTCGCTCCTTCAAATGATTCAAGACCCAACACACTTTACCGAAAATTCCTCTTCTTTAATAGACCTTATTATTGTCAGTAATAAAAATAGGGTGATTAATTGCGGCGTAGGTGATCAATTTTTACACCAAGATATACGTTACCACTGTCCTATTTACGGAATACTTAACTTTTGCAAGCCAAAACGAAAAGCTTTCTCACGTCGGATATGGCAATACGATCATGGCAATTATGACCTACTTAGGCAAAAAGCTATAGATACAGACTGGAACTTACTTCGACATGATAATATAGATACTTATGCACAGACTATTACTGATCAAATACTAACACTGGCTGAATCATGTATACCTATCAAGACTGTAACTATTCGACCGTCTGATCCACCATGGATTACTACTTTTATTAGAAGATATATAAGGAAACGTAAAAGAGCATATCGCACAGCAAGATTAACAAACGAAGATAGACACTGGACTACATTTAGACAGTTACGTAACAAGGTTACAGCTATGATAAGAGATTCGAAAAAATCGTACAAACAATCACTTTCCGATAAATTGAAATCGGGCACTCTGTCTTCCAAGCAATGGTGGAGTGTCCTGAAAGCTTTCCCTTCTCAAAACAACTCTTCTAGTATACCGCCCCTGGAAAAAGATGGCATAGTGTACAGTGACGAAACTGAAAAAGCCAACTTGTTAAACGACTTTTTTAGAGACCAGACATTGATTAATGACAAAGATGCTGTGCTACCTGATATTTTGCCATATACTATACATACACCTCTTCAATCTATAGTTCTTTCGCCGGATGAGGTCAAAGAAGTTCTAAAATCGCTCCCGGTCGGTAAAGCTTCTGGTCCAGACGGTATCAGAAACCGTGTTCTTAATTTGTCTCCTCTTTATCTATCTTACTTAGTACCACCTCAAGTGCAAAATGTTTCTCGTTACAATTTGAGAAATGCAAATAACGTTCAAACTTTAGTATCACATGCAAGTCAGTATTTTCACTCCTTTCTCCCTTCAGTAATTAGGGACTGGAATAACCTAGCCGATGATACTAGGAATGCTGATACAGTTGAATCTTTCAAAAGAAAAATACACGAAAACACAGTTGTTATACCCAAACATTATTATACTGGACCACGTCAACTCCAGATCTTGCATACTAAGATAAGGACAGGTTGTAGCGCTTTGAATAACGATCTTTTTCTAAAGAACATAGTAGAAAGTCCATTGTGTGCTTGCAGAAGCGGAGATATAGAAAACGCGGACCATTTCTTTCTTAAGTGTATGCTTTACAATGAACATCGACTGGAACTATTTCGGAAAGTATCACAGTTTTGTGATATAACATTAGATGTACTCTTAAAGGGGAACTTAACTCTATCTTTTGAAACCAACATGGAAATATTCAAATCCGTGCAAAGGTACATACAGTCAACCAAACGATTTTGAGTTACTTGCATTCTCTGTACCCCTCCATCTCCAGAGCAATTATTCTCTTATTTTGTTTTTTCTTTCTTTTTTTTTTCTACTTTCCCTTCTATCTCCTACTTACTTCTACCCTTTGAGTATTATTCTCACTTTTTTGTACCTAGTATTGTACCAACATAATAATAATGATTAATGATAATACTAATGGTAATAATGATAATAATATTATTATTATTATTATTATTATTATTATTATTATTAGCTACTAAATACTCCTTACATGTTAGTTTATTTTCTTAGTATATATAATGCGAATTTAAAATGTATTAACATGCATGTAATGCATAAGATGTAACCGCTTGTAAATATTAGTATTGTATTAGTTGTTTTTTTTCTGCCAGTATATATACAGTTATGCATGTTTTGGGAAAAGAACAAAATAAGCTTAAAGCTTCCGTTCTAATCCTGGTTGTGTTATGACATTGTATGCTTTGTACATGCACTAAATTGGAAATAAAATATGTTTAAACTAAAGTACCGTATTCGACCTTATTACCGCACTGTGCGCTTAGGTTTTTTCAAAATTACTGGAAAAAACTTTTGGTAAAATATGTATCTGCCTACTAAAAGGTACACTTAAAAAAGATCAGCAAAGAACTTATTGGATGATGTTTATGCCATTTTTTTCTGAATTTCTTTATAAAAGCATATGTTGTGGGTACTCATTTGAATTGCATCAACAAGTCGATGCAATTCAAATGGGTACCCACAGCATATGCCTGTAAAAAAGTAGCCAAACAGTACACGAGCTGTAATCCGAAGAGTACGGAATTGCTTGACTGTGCGCTTATAGGGGTATGTGCGGTAATTAGATCGAATACGGTAACTACTCAAGGCCTACAATTTTGACGATATATACTGTAGAGCTGCCTGACTATTAAATTATGACCCATTCTGGCATCAAAACAAGTACGAAAGACACCAGAAAGAGACAAGCAATCTAGAACTCTTTATTATGGAGCTTGTAGACAACTCTAGCCGATAGAATCGACATTGTTATGTTCATGTATCATTGTATTAGTTTCAATGTTAGTATTATTGCGAACCTCCTATGCTATGTTTTACTCACCTAAACAAACCTTATTATTATTATTATTTTTTTTTTTTTTTTTTTTTTTCAAATAACTTTGCAAAAATATTCCTTGGTTCCTTTGGTAAGCCTCTGTAGAAGTTGTTCAAGCTGTTTAGGTTCGTAAAATAATTGTGGCAGGAGGCGTTGCAGGCTATACCTCTTGGTTTATAAAACAAACGTTAAATGTCTACTTGTCTCAAACTAGCAGCTGGATTTACGAACGACTTGGCAAGAAAGTCCCTTGGCAATACGCAGCAAATGATACTATCGCGAAGTACAGCCTTTATTGAGGAACCAAAAGAAGGAGAGATGAGGAACAAATAACGACAGAACAAACACCACATATGAAACACAAACGAAGAACTGTAACACATCAAGAAAAAATGCCTATATAACTTTGACCCCCTCAAACCCCACTTTTATATAGTAAAACTGGGGTTTACAGGGGTATACATTATTTTTTTTATTTCTGCTCAAAAACATAGACTGTGGGTACTCGTTAGAACCGCCTCGCCGAGGCGGTTCTAACGATTACCACAATCTATGATTTGAGCAGAAATATGAAAAATATCAGAGTTTTTTATCTGAAAATTTTCAGGTTTTGGATGTAAAATTTTCTCTATATTTGAATAGACGTGTTTTCGTAATGAGGAGAATCGCCTGTGAACGGTCAGTATTTAACATTACTAAAACACGCCTATTCAAATATATAGGAAATTTCACTTCCAAGAACTGAAAATTTTCAGATAAAAAACTCTGACATTTTTCATATTTGTGTTCAAAACATAGAGTGTTGGTACTCGTTAGAACCGCCTCGCTGAGGCGGTTCTAACGAGTACCCACAATCTATGTTTTTTTAGCAGAAATAAGAAAAATAATGTATACCCCTGTAAACCCCAGTTTTACTATATAAAAGTGGGGTTTAAGGTGATCAAAATTATATAGGCAGATTTTCGTAATGAACTACTAAAACAGCTTTATCATGCCCTGTCGATTCGTAAAAAAGCATTGCCACAAGTGGGGCAATTATAATGAACACAATAAAATATTTCGTCAAAATCTAGTAGCTAGATTTTCAAATAACTGAATTTGAAGTTTGAGTTTACAAGACTCCTCACTAGGTCAGCATTAACTAAAATAACCAAATATTAACTTGATCGGCTTACAACATCGCAGCTATGAGTCGGGCCTAATTACATTGTCCTCATATATCTGTACGAAGAGACAGTGAAACTAAGGTGGGCTGTTTAGGACCATCTTGACTCTTGTTTTGTTTTTGCCCTGTATTGCCTTTTTGTGGGATGTAATTACTGCCATTAGAAGAGAGAGGTTTACAAAATAGATTCCAGACACTATTTAAAGCTCTCCAGATGCATCTTATAGGGTAAGAATTCAAAATCATAAAACGCACGCCTGGTGTCCATTAAAAGTGACATTGGCAAACAGCGTAGATCCAGATCGGACGCCGCAGAACGCGGCGTCTGATCAGGATCTACACTGTTTGCATTAAATTTGAATTTCTGTAAACCATGGTAATGATAAAAACTAACCAGACATCCCTTTTACTGGAAATGGACCGGTCCAAAGAGTCAAGGTAGAAAAATTCACTCGGCATAAATTGGTTAAAGAAGGAAGGGAAAACTTATTTCAACTGTAATGACAGATTATAAAGAAAATCCTAGGTAATCGGATTTCACACCTGAAATAGCAGTTTTATTACATAATGCTTAAGTCTCAGACAAAGACAAGTGCAGCGTTAGTTTTCATTTATTACTGTAACTCCAAATGCAATTTCAGCAAAACACTTCCTCAACCTTCTGCTTCGGATGCTGATAAAACTGTAATTATACGCGCCGCGTCAAGCAAACTAGGCCATTTCGCATCATCCTGCACATGCGCAAAGTTTCATCCGGGCATTTGGTCCTCATTTAAACATTCTATGGTATGCAATGGTTTTGTTCGCGGGCAGCGAAGGCCCTGATCAGACTGCGCATACGCGCAGTCTGATCTGGGCCTTCACTGTCCGCATATGCCCGAAGACACGTTAACGCATGGAACGGCCGACATAGTCCTTAATGTCACAGGATAAGAAATATTCAAGGAAATAAAAGTCAAAAAGGATTGCTTTTGGAAACAAAGAACACATTAAATCACGAAAATCGGGGACTCGGAAAGACTCTAATGCATACCCAAAGCACATTGTTTTAAAAGAGAAGTACATGTATTTTAAATGTCTTATCTCTATAACTCTATAACTCGCTTATCTGAAGCTATCTCGGGGGTGGGGGGGGGGGGGGGGGGTGTAACTTAGGGGTAATTTTGGTACGGGTGTGCGAGCCAGTATTTCAAAACCTACCCCATTCATATACCTGACCTTCGAAAAAACGGACCCATTCATATACTTGATCATCCAAAATGTTGACCTATTCATATACTGCCCTTTGATTTTTTGTACCCATTTTTTTGCTGGTTATTACACAAATATAATAGTTAATTCATGTAATACCAAGAGGATAAGCAGCCTCGAAAAATCTCTGAACGATAAATATGTGCATATACCAGGATGTCAGAAAAATGGGGCCTTTCATATAGGAATCCGGAAAAATTGGGCCATTCATATACTTTTTTTTAAAAAAAAGGGGGCCAATCATATACCTGGCAGCGCTGAAAAAGGGCTATTCGGCATGCACATCCGTACTATGCAATATATAGGAATTTACCATCCCCCCCACCACCCCCCCCCCCCCCCCACCCCCCGCCCGAGAAGCTATGTAACAGAACAAAATCCAACAACATTTTTGTTGTTGATAATATAGTTATTTGTGTATATTTGACAATAGATTCTGAACAAATGCATTGTTTCTCACAGTAGAATTGCGTTAAAGTCTAAAAGGAGAAATAAGTTGTTTTTTGTTGAATAAAAGTGTCTTCAGACGTACAGTGAAGACTGTGCGGATGTGCAGGTTGGTTCCTAGACTGGCTCCAGTCTCTAGTAACAAATTCTTTTCTTATAATCTGTTTAATAATCCACTAAAATATAACCAAAGTAATATCATGACTATAGAGGCTGGTCGCTAGAGTGACCAGCCTTTATAGTCATGATATTTTTTTGGTTTTATCTTAGTGGATTATCAAACAGGATTATGAGAACAAATTTTAGTCACTGGAGACTGGAGCCAGTCTAGTTGGTTCTAGTCTTCGCCGGACGCACATGCAAACTTGTAGGAAATGTACCCCAGCTTAGTTAGGAATGACAGATACAGGATAACTGGATAATATCTGACACCTCAATTTAACTGCTAGACTGGTATTAGTTTGCAGAACATTACGAAAACACGCCTATTCAAATATATAGACAATTACACCTCCAAAAACTGATAATTTTCAGATGAAAAGCTCTGATATTTTCCATATTTCTGCTCAAAACGTAGATTGTGGGCACTCGTTAGAACCGCCTCGGCCTCGCCGAGGCGATTCTAACGAGTACCCACAATCTATATTTTGAGCAAAAATAAGAAAGCTAATGTATACTCCTGTAAACCCCAGTTTTACTATATAAAAGCGGAGTTAACGGGGGCCAAATTATATAGGCATGTTTTCGAGATGAGAACATTAATAATACCTAAACATCTCCTGCCGTGTTTTTAACCAATATTGTTTCTGCATAAAGTGAAACGCATGCACATAACAATGCACAAGAGATTAATAAAAAAAAAAAAACATACCAAAGCCTTGTCCAGAAAACTGCATATGCCCGAATACAGTTTTTGCCATGGTAAAGCTTATCTATAACATCATAGAAAGCACTTCCTGAAAGAGTTCTGTTAGGTGCAATCAGCCGTCGGCAAGACATATAAGCGTTGAAAGAAGCCATGTTAGCAGATGTAATGTAATTTTGAAATATGGGATATTTAATGTGAATGAGTACACTTTAAGAGTAAAACAGCCCTGTCAAATTGTTTCTGCCCAAGCGCCCCTCTCTGAGAAGGATTCTCACACAAAAAAAACTAGTTCTCAAGGGCGAGGGAGCTACCATGTCTTTTTTAGAACAGTCCATTTTTCCGAAGGTATTCAGCGTGCAGGAAATCAACTAGAAAGCCACAAAGGTCGCCTCTCTGGTAAAAAATGGCGGTACAGCTACAATATACATGTACATTAATAAAACTAGCAATTCGTGAACTACTGAAAATACTCTAAAAGATCCTAGAAAATATATGTTTTGACTTCTTTGAGAAACTTCTGCAAAAATGTCTCGTGCCTAATATTCAATTTTTATTCAAGTACATTAAATGTGTAAATATACATCCGCTTAAAGTTGCTGGGACATGAGGGATGTGGCATTTTTTCATTACACATTCGAATCTCAATGGTTCGAACATTGATGGCTCGTTTACCATGGCTTATTCGAACTCTTTTTTGAGTCCCTACGAAATTTTTCCGATCACTCAAGAAAAAAATATTAAGGGAAATTTTCTTATTTATTATGAACTTGTATCTTGTGTGTATTCATTAGAATCGCCTTAAGATTTCCTTAAATTATCGCCATTTGCTTCCTGACCTGGCGCCTTGATTAACTCAGTGGCTCAAACTACCCATAGCTCGAACAAATTTCTGTGGTCCCGAAGATGTTCGAGCTATTAATGTTCGACTGTACCATCATGCACAGACGCAATCAAGCCATGTTGTTTTCGGTTATTACTGTGTTCTACATTTCCTCAGAATCTCCTAGTTCCTACTACTCGAAAAGACGACAAGCGATATCGCTCGATATATACGACTACTCGTTAAGTTGCCGGGCTACGAGGGTGAGTCAGTAAGTAACCAGCCTAACTTATTTCCGGTTGAGATCCACCTCTTCTTTTTCGATGTAATTGCCCTCTAGTGTGATGCACTTAGACCAACGGTGTTCAAGTGCCATCAGCCTAGAACTGAAAAAGTCAGGGTCCTCTCCATTGATCCACTCCTCAACTGCCGTCACGACTTCTTCATCAGACCGGAAATGAAGTCTACGGATATCCTTTTTCAAGTTTGGGAATAGGAAGAAGTCGCTAGGAGCTAGGTCAGGCATATAGGCAGGATGTGGTATTAATTCATACCCGTTTCGCTCTACAGCATCCATTGCAACTTTGCAAGTTGGGACTCTCGCGTTGTCCTGTTGCAGCAAAACACTTTTAGAGAGTTTACCTCGGCGTTTTTTTCGCGGATGGCGGTTCTCAGCTGGTCTAACATGTTTGCATAGTACACTCCAGTTATTGTACTTCTCTTGGGTAAAAAGTCCAACATAATAACGCCTTTTGCGTCCCAAAATACTGTGGCCATCACCTTGCTAGTAGATGGTTGCGTCTTGAACTTCTTTGACCTCGGGGACCCAGGCCCTACCCACTGACGACTCTGAGCTTTATTCTCTGGCTCATAATAATGAACCCAAGTCTCATCTACAGTCACCAGACGCAAACGAAAATCATCTTTTGACCTAAAACGCTTCAACAAGGCGCTGCATACTGATGCTCTGATTGCCATTGGCTCATCGCTAAGGGATTTGGGGACCCAACGGGCTGTTAGCTTGCGCATACCTAAACGATCATGTAAGATTGTTGAAACGCTACCATGTGAAATGCCTAATGCCTGCGTTATTTCTTCCACCTGAATTCGCCTATCAGAGTATACCAGATCCCGAACTTTCTTACACATTTCTTCGTCGATGGCATCCAGTGGGCGTCCAGACCTGGCTTCATCTTCTAAAGGCGTTCTACCGCTTTTGAATTCCCCTACCCAGAATTAACCTGAGCATAAGATGGTGCAGAAGACCCATAAACATCGGTTAACTCGCCGTGTATTTCCTTGCCTGTTTTACCTTTTAAATACAAGTACCGAATTACAGCACGGTACTCAACTTTAGATGAAAAGCATGCCTTTGCATCACTAGCCATGTTTGACATTCAGTATCTTATTAAAGAATGACTCGATACGTGTGCAATTTTGTACCCATGTATAAAACATATATTGAAACAAAGCATGAAAATCGTGACCGTCTCGGTCCATCGGAAATAAGAGGCTAGTTACTTATTGACTCACCCTTGTATAATAAGATGTAGCTGAACATATGCGATTTCTTATTATATCCGGGTAGTTATAAATCAAATCCATGTCAAAGATTTACGAGGCCATCAAAATTCGTATAAAAAGAAATATGTCGAAAAAGGCACTCAAATGTACAGGCTGGTGAGTTCATTTATATTATTCGTTAATCATTCAGCAGTGAAGAATCTTAGACGGGTGTGAGGGATGGATAGAAAAAATCCGTCCCGAAGGTCACTGTCTGGCATTACGAGGTTTACCGAGTGATGCCAGACTGTGATGCCGATGGACAGATTGTTATGCAGTCACCTCTATTGCTGACGTCCGTCATATTGTGATTACAATACTGTTACGATTAGTGACGTTATTATGTTCAGTGACCTTAACCTTAAAGATGGCGTACAGGATGTCCTGTACACATTGCACATCAAACACGCGTGTATTTTTTTTTTTTTCTTTTTTTTTTTTTTTTTTTTTTTTTTTTATCATACCCTGGGTAGGAAAACCTAGGTAAGATAAGATTTTCTATCCCAGAGTAAAGGATTTTCTTATCTGGTGTGCACGAAATAGAGGATATTTACACATTTGAAGTAAATACCGGAAATATTTTCATCAAGTGTAATGAAAATATCTGTATTTTCACGAGTACGAATCACGAGTGAAAATTTGAATGTCTTTAATTACGCGAGATGAAAATATTTATAGTATTTACTTCAAAAGAGTAAAAAGATCTATCACTGGTGTGAGGGGCAGACAGAAAAAATCCGTCCAGAAGATCACTGTCTGGTATCACGAGGCTTGCCGAGGGATGCCAGACTGTGATCGCGAGGGACGGGTATCGACCCCTCACACCCATGACAGATTCTTTTTCTTGCACACCTTTAGATTCTTTTAATAATGAGTCTCTTCGATTGTTGACATCCGTCATATTGTGATGATATTACTGTGGCGTTTAATGATGTAATTACTTCAGTGACGTAAGCCTTAACGAAGGCGTACGTGATGTCCGTTACAACCAGTGCATATCAAACACGTGAGGATTCTCGATTTTTATCTTATTTTCTTGTCTGGTGTGCAAGAATGAACCTTCCTTTATTTCATTGTTTACATGATACATTGTTTCTGACGTCATATTGACGTCGCCAAACATAGCGTTAAAGTTATGACGTCAACTTCAGTACCTACTACATGAAACGCTAGACAGACGAAACCTAATGATCGTTAGTGATTTGGCACTAAACAGTTCCTCATTATCTATATAAAACGAGAGGCCCATGGGCCACCATTCGCTCATCTGATAAAAACAGATGTTGCATATCTGCCAAAACCATGCAACATTCTTCCAGTATCGCTACAACAACTAGGATATAAATTTGATCATACTGTAAAAAGGCTAAAGGTCATCCTAGTCTCATCATTTGAACAAGGTAGACCTTGAATCCCCGATGCTGTACAACAAGATTCGGTCATAGGCCTATCACAGCTTTCTTAGTTTTGAAGAAGATTTTAAAGAGTTTTTACCATGACTGAGCATGACAGCCATCTTGATCAACGATGCAGAACCCTTTGAACAATTTATCAACATCCCCTTGACAGAAGGCCTCATGTGAAATCTGATGAAAATTGGTCAAGTGGTTTCAGATAAGAAGACATTTAAAGAATTCACGATTTTATACATGTATATAGCCTAGGGCAAGAGCAGATAACACCAAAAAGATTGATGGTACTTAAATAGTTTTATTACTTTAATCATACATCGTAAGTTACAGCCAAAAGTCTATAATATATTTTTAGAAAAAAATATTTTCACCTTTTTCCCCATACAAATGTACGATGACGCAAAATTGACCTTGCCGTCAAAAGTATAGGGTAACCTGGGATCATCATCTGAATAAACTTGAGTCTTCTATGCTATATACCAATATTCAGCCATAAAACTTTCTTGGTTCTGGAGTAGTAGATTTTTAAGGCTGAAGTAGCAGATTTTTAAGGGGCATGGCGGCCATTTAGTTCGATGGTGCAGAGCCATTTGAACAAATTGTCAATACCTCTTCAACAGAAGGCCCCATGTGAAATCTGATAAAAAGTGGTCACGGGATTTCAGAAAAGAAGGCGTTAAAAGATCATACGATTTTATACCTATTTAAGCCCAAGAACAATGGCAGATATCCCCCGAGTTCAACATTTTGATCGTAACTAAGTAGTTTTACTACTTTAATCATACATTGTTAGTTTCAGCCATAAGTCTTCAATACATATTGAGAAAACATTTTTTCAACATTTTCGTACGGGTTGCAAATTTGACCTTGCCGTTAAAAGGTCGAAGATCAACCTACGATCATCATTTGAAAAACTTGGTAGAGCATGAGTCCCCAATACTATATGATAGATTCAGCCTCAAGCTTTCTTGGTGCTGGAGAAGGAGAT
This sequence comes from Anodontia alba, assembly GCA_964016985.1. NCBI lineage: Eukaryota > Metazoa > Mollusca > Bivalvia > Lucinida > Lucinidae > Anodontia > Anodontia alba. The sequence goes on from OZ024825.1 coordinate 45,287,151, forward strand.
TTCAAGTGATTTTAACATGTATGGACATGGCAGCCAGCTTCTTCAATGGCGCGGAACCATTTGAGCAAATTGTCAATACCCTTTCGACAGAAGGTTCCATCAGAAGTCTGGTGAAAATTGCTCGAGCAGTTTCAGAGAAGAAGACGTTTAAAAAGTACACAATTTTATACATGTATATAGCCCAGGGACAAGGGCAGATAATCCCCAGGGGACTAAATTTCGATTGTCACTAATAAGTTTTACTGCTTTAATCATGCATTGTAAGTTTCAGCCATTAGTCTTTAATACATTTTGAGAAAATGACTTTTCAACATTTTCCCACAAAAATGCATGGGGACGCAAAATTGTCTTTGCAGCAAAAAGGCCAGAGATCAACCTAAGGTCATCATTTGAATAAATTTGGTAGACCTTGAGTCATTGCTGCTATATACCAAGATTCAGATCCAAAACTTCCTTGGTTCTGGAAAAGAAAATTTTAATTAATGGAACATGATTATTTGGACAAATATTTTATCTTTTTTTTTATCAGGAAGCTCCACGTGATGTTTGAAGAAAATTGGCCTAGGGATTTCTGAGGAGGTCGTTCAAAGGTGTAGACGAACAACGGACGGACAACGACGGACGGCAAGTAAGCACAATAGCTCATCCGGAGCCTTTGGTGGCTCAATTGAACTAGACATAAAGGTCCATGATGGTTTTGTTCAGAAACAAAGAATTTACAGGCGTTCAAACAAACGAAGTGGCCATTTGCATCTGTTAGGGTAACAATGGAGGCTTACGACGTAATCCGAAATGAGTAGTGAAAATAACACAGTCGTTATATTTTTCACGTGTAAAGAAATATTGATATCTTTTCAGTTTTGAAAATATCATGTTTATTCATTTCGGATATACAATGATTTAACCGTGTGCAATAAAATATAGTATCCCATATATTCTGTCAGTCAACAGCCCTGTGTAGTAGATACACAATTTTGATTTTTTAATATCATATCAAGCATCATAAAAATACAATTAAATCAAAAGCACTGTCAGTAAGCAACTTCCTCAACGGTGTCTATGGTCGCCTTCCTCGCCTGGTGACTCTGTATAGTCGGAATAATAATAACTCCTCACGAAAACATGCCTATACAAAAATTTACCCCCTTAAACCCCACTTTTATATCTTTTGTATTTCATAATGATCCCATACACATACAGTAAGTAAATTAGACAAGGACCTTCGATGGATGCACTTTTAAGATTTAATATATAGTGCGCAGAAAGAATGAATCAATGACAGAAAGAATGAATCAATGTCTAACGCATCTCCTCAGGCTTTCGCCTTTCTGAAGTTCATTTCTATGTTAAGGAAATGACACGGAAATGTTAGTAGTGCATAAACATTCGTGCAGGAAAACCTACTTGTCATTGGAGAATAAAAAATGGATTCATTCCATAAATTATGAAACATTCAGCAGCATGAATTTGTAGTGAGCTTATTTTTTATATGGGCCATTATAGGAATGCATGACGCCCGTACCAACCTCTTCGCGCAACTGAGCGACAGTATATGACCATTAATGTAGCGCTTCTCAACGAATCAGACAAAGATATTTTTTCTCAACGTCACTTACACTTGGTAAATGTTTCGCTATTCCTGCCAAAATCTTTAGTGACTTTCTGTTTGATTTCTTGCACACCCACATAGAGGATATTGCTTTCTTTCAGCTGAGCATGAAATTTACTCTGCTAATAAATATGAAAATGTAAACAGTAGTTGGCATTTTCATATTTATTACCAGGAATTTTTCACGCTCAGCTATGTTTAGTATGTAAGAATTTGCAATTTTAGTAGTTTGAGAATTTATTAGCAGGGCAAATTTCATGCTTAGCTCAGTTGAGCACGAAAACACATTACGAAAACACGCCTATTCAAATATATTGCAAATTTCACTACAAAAAAACCTGAAAGTTGTCAGACAAAGATTCTGATTTTTTTTGTTTTTCATATTTCTGCTTAAAACCTAAATTAAGGGTATCCGTTAGAACCGCCTCGCCGAGGCGGTTCTAACGAGTACCTACAATGTAGGTTTGTGAGCAGAAATAAAACAAATATGTATACCCTTGTAAACCCAAGTTTTATTATATAAAAGTGGGGTTTAAGGGGGGTCAAAATTATATAGGTATGTTTTCGTGATGAGTTTTATAACCCCGGGCCAGATCTATATGGTAAAGGCAGCTGAAGTCAGACAAGAATGCATTTTCTCATGACCATCCCGAGTTCAGGATCTTGCGCGAGCCAAAACAATGTCGATGTCAGTTTGGAGGCAGCACTTCGTGAACTTCCAGCTTGTAGATAAAAGTAAGAATAAAGTGCTCTTTGGACTAGTTGAAATAAATGAGAAAATTAGGCATCACATTTCCAATTAATCATCTTCCCTAGCAGAAAATTAGGCATCACATTTCCAATTAATCATCTTCCCTAGCAGACGATTCACACGAAGTTTCAAACCTAATTATCCCCGACAGTCATAACAGTTAGACTATAGCCAGCCATAGAATTCCTTGGTATCTCTTTGGCAGCTTGCGTTAAAGTACACCACTGGAGCAAATGTAAACCTGCTGCAGGTAAAATCACTCATAGCGATAGACTGTATTCAATTATTTCATTTTATTTTCCTATTTGATAGCCTATGCAAGGAGGATGTTAGCAGATGCATATTCACTAAACGGTGGAAAGCATCTTCCTGCTCAGTCAGTAGAACGTACTAACCTTTGTCATGCTGAATAAATTAAGATGCCACATCCACTTCTACTTGTCAGCCGATCAGATTCCTTGATCCAGATTGTTGATATAAATCCACAAACTAAATGAAAAACAGTGCAGATCCAGATCAGTTGGCTTCTTCGGGAGCCAACTGATCTAGATTTACACTGTTTGCAAAGGCAGAGCATATCCAAGCTCAGCAGGACGTTTAGTAAGCATCGTCTAACCACATTGAATTATAGTGTCCATACCATATGAAAGGGATCTTCGAGGCAGAAGCGATCTTTAAACCATCCTGCAAATTCATCTAAACTGAGTAAAATCTTTGGGGTTTTGACAACAACAATAGCACTCTGTAATTATTTCTGCTAGAAAACACCAAAGACCCTGATAAAACTAGAATGGTCTGGACCTTCAATGACCATATATGTTCCGAAGACTCCTTTCTTCGAATGGTCATCATTGATTAACTAGGACTTCACTTAAAGCTATATGGCTTCACCATTAAAATGTCAAATAGGATGATAACTTACATTATTCGTTATTTCTGTACAAAACATATGAATGTTCTGTGTACTAGTAACTTACCAGAAGATAAACCTTTTAGAAAAAATGTTCTGCAGGAACTACATGTACATGTATCTGCCTCTAACTACCGGTACTAATTATAGCAGATTATACTCTTGATTATAAGTGTATCCTCAATCACTTTTAGTTTTAAATTCACGAGAATGTTTGTAACCTGTTTTTGTCTTGGTGACTCCAAACATATACAAATACCGTAAAACAATCACTAACTCGAGTTATCAAACTAACTAGATTAAATCTTGGCGTTGTTGTTCAAAGTATCGTTAGCTTAACGAGCTCGTTAGTGGTCTAAATGTTTACTGTTCTGGTAACTACAATATCTTATTCACAGGTGTATTTGCTGAAATAAATGTGAGTAGTTTTTGCAAATGCAAAAGTTACTCGCATTTTTTTTCAGCAAAAATATTAGCGTATATGCCATATTTAATGATCAAAATTTTAACGATACCTTAAAGTAACAACATCGTTAGTTTGAACAACTGGGTCCTGCTATTTTGGCTTAAAGGAAATTATAATAGCAGTATACTTTTTAACAGGGAAGAAACTACTTATACGATTAGAAGAAGAAGCTACTTATACACTTATACGCTGAATGTGAATTTCATAAAATAAAATTCATAATTATAGGTACGACTTAATGAAGCGATAGTGGCAAACTTAAATGACATACTATAAATTTGTTTACAATCTCTCCTTTTCCTCCTTTGGTTTTGGATATATTGTGACATATATTCACCATGTCTTAAATTCTTCATAGCTCCAGATAAAACCGTATTTTGAACCAAACATGTTGATATTTACTCTTTTTTTTTTTTTTTTTTTTGTCCAAGAAATCGTATGATGTCGGTACTCTTTACAAACTCCTCACCAAGGCGCTTCCAGTGAGTACTCACAGCATCCTCATAACGACATTTCTGAGGAGAACTCACAACATAATTATGTTTTGTGGAGAAATAAGAAAATTATTTACTTGATATCCGCTCTAATCTGGAGCTCAGACCCCAGCTTAAAACTATGAATTATTGCTTCCAGCCGAATACATATATGTATCTCTAGTTTCTGTATCCATGTTACAGTGTTTCTCAAAATGAGATAACGAGGTGTTTGACATAATTAAGAGATATCGAAAGTCGTAAACGTTTTCGAATACAGACTAATTGTTGGTTACAACTTAATAATGCATTACATTATTACAATTTGAGGTCATAACTGACAGGTTTAATTTCGATTTTTGAGTCAAGTGACTCTAATAGCAGTGTTAATAGTTATTTACATTTCTTTGTTACAAAAACGACAAGATGGGATTTAACTTCAATGATTATTGACGTGACTGGATACACTTGATATGTAATCAGACACTTTGGACAAGTCAGAGAATTTATTGAGACTTCATTACGCTTTCCTCATAGCACATCTCTTCTGAAAAAATGTCTACTCTAGGCGGAACAAACTATTTTAGAGTAGACTTCTTTCCGTCCCGTCTGGAAAGTTGTCTTTGGCTTGGCCCGCCGTGGTTCAACTATTGTTTTTCATTTACTCTGGCATACAGAAGAATTAGCCATGAGTACTCGTCTTTGTTTATTATAGCGATTAATTTGACTTTTATGTTTTCGCTTGATGCATTGACTGAGTTGGGAGCCTTTATGCGAACCGAATTTTTTATGTATTTCTGTATTAAGAGTAGCATCGGGACCCAGGGTAAAGTTGGCTAGCTGTTAAAGTGCTTTAAACCCCACGGGGGTTTACTCTACTGACCGTTCTAAGGCGGTGGTCCCGGTGTTAGTGTTACTCTTTGTTGCTTTGTGGTTTATTCTACGAGGCGATTTGTTTTATGGCTTACCTTGTGTCATTATGTTCTTGTGTTTTTCAGTCCTTTTAGCATTGCGATTACCTCGCTTGGGGAAGAGAGAGCTAATCTTAGTGCTTTTCGTACGTTTGTTCGATTTGTGCTTGTTTGGATTTGTCGGTTTCCTCTTCCTCTTGGTGTCTGGGAAGGACTGCGGTTTGTGATTGTATCACCCCCTGGACTTTTCTCTTACCTTTTTTTTCTACTATATATAGAAAGAACTTGCTACCATAAGAAAAACCGCTTTCGTTTTACAGCCAACTACTTTTGGGATGGGAGGCAAACAAATTTGATAGAGTTTCATGCCCTGTAAGAGTATTCAGTAACTTTAAAGATTGCCGTTTTTCATCGAAATGACAGCGCCATAAGATAATGTGTCTTCGTGGCATACACTTACAGCGAATGCCCAGATTCATCACATCTTATGTCCTGTTTACAAATTAAGCTTTGTTACTCAGTATGTTAAATGTGGCTCCAAAAGAGACAGATCGAATGAAGAGTAAGGTCATTTTCTGTTAAAATTAGGACTAAAACTGTCACCTTCTATAATTTATATTCAGCAGATTACAGTGTACTAGGCAGGTGGATTACATTCAATTGTTTGGCAATTTGCAACTTACTGATATGCGTGCGGAACCAATGGTGCTATCAATTCTCGTGATACGTGATTATTAAAATTCTATTTAATCAAATTTAATCATATTTAAACATTGTCAGCCAGAAGCATACAATGTATATATTTCAAATTGATATAATATTTGTTGTTTCGATCAAATTTGTCAAACTCAACAACACTATCGGGATAAATATGAGCTTTAATGGGGCTTGATGTGCATGTAAGCAACATAGCTTTGAATGCCTGTAACTTTTGAACCGATAATTGTTTTTGCTACTCTAGAGATAACACAAAAAAGTTAAGAGAAAAGTCCAGGGAAAGCCACAATCACAAACCGCAACCCTTCCCAGACACCAAGAGGAAGAGGAAACCGACAAATCCAAACAAGCACAAATCCAACAAACGTACGAAAAGCACTAAGATTAGCTCTCTCTTCCCCAAGCTAGGTAATCGCAATGCTAAAAGGACTGAAAAATACAAGAACAAAATGACACAAGGTAAGTCATAAAACAATCGCCTCGTAGAATAAAGCACAAAGCAACAAAGAGTAAGACTAACACCGGGACCCTTTGAATGTGTGTAACTTTTGAATCGATAGGAAACCTTACATGCGTTATTTCAATACTTTTTTTTTTCATCAACGTAATTTGCAAGGTGATTTGCCATTTTTTAAAAGTTATTGGCTGGCTTTAGAAGAGTGTTTTTACACTTTGTATTTTTTTTTTTTTTTTTTTTTTTTTTGTATGTTTCTTTGTTTCTTTGTTTCGTTGGGGTTTTTTTTATTATTATTATTATTATTATTATTATATTTTTCAAGAGAGAGAGAGACAAATATTGCCACTTCCTGATTGCTTTCCTACATTTAAAGCCCCTTCTGAAAAGGATCAACCCTAAAAAAAAGAATTTGCTCCCAAGTGGAGCAAATTCTTTCCTTTTAGAGCAGATTCCTTTTCAGAAGTGGGCAAAATCATTTTGACAGAAAGTGTATCCAAACTCTTTAAGTAATAGTATATTCTTTTCTGACAAAATAATTAGCATGCTTTGTAAAATGAAAGGTTTTAAGTAATATTTGAATAACGTTATTTTTCATACAAAACTGGAATCATCTCGCCTACTGTCCTTTCGACATCTTTCGAAAAGACGTTTTTCGCTTAGTGTTTTATTTTGAATGACAATATTTTATTCTGATTGACCACATCTTATCAGAAACCATTTGTCTTTATTGTTTCTGCATTTCATTCTCACATGTTTACCCTAAAATTAATTTTATGGCGAAAAGTTGGTCTAACCTATGCAATTTGTATAGTAAAGTGATTTTCTTTTTTTTTTCTTTTTTTTTTTTTTCTAAGAAAATATTTTATACTTTTGTTTGCTGAATTTGAATTAATGATGCTTAAGAACAAAACTGTGAAAATTTCAGAATAGATGAACAAGCGTAACTTGTTTAAAATCTGCCTCCAAGTTACCTACCCTACAGATTTCTACATAATTTGCACTCATTTTTACTATGGGAAAAAGTGAATATATTAGATTTTTTGAAAACCAGTGACTAGAATAAAAGGTTTTGTGCAAAGGTAGTTACGACAAAGGGTTTTGCATTAAATCATGACAAAATTTTGCAAATTTACTTCTTCCGTGTAAAGCGCCGAGCAAAGAAATCGGCTTTCTGAAAGCTGTCGAAAGCACAGTAATTGCCGTTCGCAAGGACGATACTTGATGCGCAGTCTGTGTTAGTGTCTACGAAGAGGCGCATGTTGATCTGGGTATCTGCTGTCCACATATCTACAAAAAAACATTGTTTCTTTTGGCAGGCCATCTGACTAAACTTGATGGAACTCTGGCTTTTTCTGGGTCTGTGCGATCTGTAGTTGTTTTGACTAGTTCGTTGCAACCTTTAAAAGAATAGGTACTTCCTTTGTAGAGATTGATTTCAGATTTATAATTTCAATTGATGACGCATCATGACATTTAGGGAATGATACACTATAACTGTTAAAAGGACAAAATAAGCTCCCCTTTTAGAGTAGATCCTTTGCAGATGGGGCTTGCTCCCAAACCGGAAAGTCAAAAACGTTGTCTTCTTTGTTACAAAAGCGGAAAATCTTCCCTGTATATCCAGTTACCTCGCAAACCTCTGATCAGACTGCACAATTTATACGAGGCCATATTTCCGCTTAAGGCGGATTAGGATGAGTGCATTTGCCGCTGAACGAGAATTAGGATCATAAACGAGTCTATTTATGCGAACGGAATGAGATGTCTCCGGTAGGTAATTAGTTACTGCAGACATTTTACTTGAAGTCGTGCAATGATGTCCGTGTTATTGCTTTTCATTTCCATTTTGTCAGTCGTTAAAGATAATAACCGTTTAATTGAAACGCGATGTTCCTCGCAACACTGTCATTACAAATGAGCTAAGATACAGAAAAATATTGAATGAATGTGAGCATTGCCTTTTTAACAAGCGGGCTTATGCGTCATTGCCCGTACCCCTCCCTTTGTATTTTCATTTAATACTGAACGAGAAAAGAAACTACAAACATTTTTGTGCCAAATGCGTCTTTTAAAGAACAGTTCGAAGTTAAGTTGTTTATTTTATAGCGAGGCTATATATACCTTATACAAGTAAAATCACATTTTGAAACAAAATATTACGTCCAAACTTCTAAATATACGTAACACAAGTACAAATTACCCAGAGTGGACTTTGTGGCACGTGTTTCATAAGTTTACTATCAGTAGCCCTGTAAAAAAGGCGTTTAAACTTATATAAAACACTGACGTTCAGACAGAGATAAGACGTTAACGTAAAATGACAAAATATTTTAACAAAGACAGCATTTTCCACGTTTCTCGTATTGTTAAATATGTGGGATCAAATACATGTATTATGACCAGAAACTGCATGACTTTGTGGAGTCTGGAATCGGGCAAGTGGTCCTAGGGGGGCTTATCAATTATTAGGAACTTAATGGGAATTGACACTATTTCAGGGGAGTCAACTCATTCAAAATTAGTTTCCTCCTTTCTGAAAAGGGTTCTATTCTAAAAGGCAAGAATTCATTCCCATTGGCTGCAAATTGTTTCCTTTTGGAGCAGACCGCTTTTCCAAAGAGGCTTGATGTGCATGTAGCAAACAGGAAGTCAAAAACATTGTCTCCATTGCAAAATTGACCGAAACTCTACCAAGTGTAACAATATAGGGATCAAACATGGTTTTTCATGCATTAACATTCGACAGGTCCCGAGGGAGGTGTTGAAAACCGAGGCCGGAGGCCGCGGTTTTCAACACCTCCCTAGGGACCTGGCGAATGTCAATGCATTGAAAAACCATGTTCAATCGCTATTATTGCATAAAAATGAAAACATGTGCTACATTTTGCATTATTTCTTGCACTATTTTGTTTCGCCTTTTCGCCGATGTCTCGCGAACGCAATTTCCACGGACTATGCTCCTTCTAGGGCCGGGCAGTACACAACTCTTAACGGCAGCAAATTTGTGGCCCTGATACGAACATATTGAAGGTTGCGTTGCCGTGCATTAACAGCGCGTGAATTGCATTGTTATTACACGGCTTTTCGGAGGCTAATACACGGCTGTTAATAACGTTAATAACGTGCGACACTGCTTTTTATGCAATAAGTTATCTTAATGTGAGGAAAGTGACTTTCAGACCATCGAGTTTATACGTATTGTCTGGTAAGGACCTAGCTGTTTCTCAGCAACGATTCTATAACATATCAAGATTGTACCGACCTGAATAGACCGCGCGGATACGCACGTTGGTATAGGCTTCTGCTAGTCAAAATTGGTACATGTACACATTAGCTTTTCTTGGTCGTCAACCCAGTTTTATGTCAGATTCTATTATGTTTTCCCTAGAAAGTTATAAAACGCGTTGTTTTCTTGAAGTGGAACATTACGTTTAACAAAACAAAATAATAGCGCAGAATTATAAAAACAATACACCGTGTTAAGCCCAATCAGGAGTATTTATTCGAAACGTAGAAAACGTCAAGCTTAACAAAGCAAAACAAAAACAATAACGCAATAATAATAATAATAAACATGTCGCTTGTTAACCATTTTTAGAATATTTATTCGGAAAAAAAATGCGAGCAGTTTGGCGCCATGTTAAAATATGCCTTTGTAATAGTGAGATTAGGGTAAGGTTTTCGCGCGAGTGAAAATGGTTTAAGACCCCGAGAAGTTTTATTACTAACCGTTCCAAAGCGATTCCTCTGTTGCAGTTCTTCTTTGTTCCTGCGTCTGTGGTTTCAAGTATGACATTTGTTTGTTCCTTATGTGTTCATCATCTCTCCTTCTTTTGATGCATTGGGAGGGCTGTGCGTCGTGTTCATTGCGAAAACATGCCTATTCGTATATATAGAAAATTTCGCCTCCAGAAACTGAAAATTTGCAGATAAAAAAACTCTGATACTTTTCATATTTGTGCTCAAAACATAGATTGTGGGTACTCGTTAGCCACAATCTATGTTTTTGAGCAGAAATAAGAACAATAATGTATACCCAGTTTTACTATATAAAAATGGGGTTTATGGTGGTCAAAAGTATATATGCATGACTCCGTGATGTTGTGACCTTTCCTGTGTATCTCTACTGCGGCATATCGGAAAGTGAAAGCCTAGATTGAACATTAACAGCTTACAATAAGAAGGGCAGGTCTGTCCAGTTTCAAGATAATGTAATTGGTAGGTAATTCAAGGCGTGCGTCTGGGGTGTAATATTTCAGTGGGATAGTATAATAAAAGTAAACACTGATCTATCTGTCACGTCAGAACAGCGTCATGACATGGTCCGCGCCATTCTGAAACGTGTCTTCGGGCATTATGCGAACATCAAATGCCCCAATCAGCATGCGCATCAGCGCAGTCTGATTAGGACCTACCCTGTCCGCTACCAGAATCATTGGATACAACAGAATATCTGTCGTGAATGGAGAGCAAACGCCTGGATGTTACTTTGGCATGCGCAGGATGATCTGAATCTGCGCATTTTGCGCACGTTCGGAGACACTTTTTTCGCCCGACGCGGCCCAATTATCACGTTGATTCAGATCGGCTCAGAGAATTAAGTTGATTGTTCAGAACAGGAAAGTGAGAACAAGGACTGGTTGTCCCGGTGGTAAAAATAATGCAGCTAGGTGGTAAATTATGCCTCATGTCTGAAGCATGACCATTCAGCAGCATTGTAGCAGTGATGGTTAAGCGCCCTTCCACTTCTTTACTGCGCATCACGAAAACATGCCTACATAATGTTGATCCCCTTAAACCCCACTTTTATATAGTAAAACTGGGGTTTACAGGGGTATACATTATTTTTCCTATTTCTGCTCAAAAACATAGATTGTGGGTACTTGTTAGAACGGTTCTAACAAGTACCCACAATCTATGTTTTGAGCAGAAATACGAAAATATCAGTATTTTTATCTGAAAATTTTCATTTTTTGGTTGCAAAATTTTCAGTATATTTGATCAGGCTTGTTTTCGTAATGGTAATCTCACGAATAGGCTGGTGAAAGCGAATTTAACCTTTACTACTCTCTGGGCTAACCTAGCAGATGTCAAATACTAGATGGCATTTTTCTTATTTTTCCCAGAAAACAGGTTTTAACGTTTTATGCCAATTGTCTTAACTGAAGACAATTTGCATGAATTGTCAAATCCTGTTTTCTGGGAAAAATATTTCAGTATGTCTTGCTGGCTGGAAACTTTACCCAGAGTGCTTAGTGTTAAAAACCCAGATGGTCAAATGATTAGCATGGTTCACTTGTGCTGAACATTGAAAAAATGTTTAAGCTCGTTTACCCGAAATATTTGAACATATTAACTCTGTGCCATACGTGTCATACAAGTCCATATTACATGTAACGACTTGTTCATCTAAAACTGCTGAGTGATTGGGAACAGTGTAGCTCCGATTCTCATCAGGAAAACATGCCTATATAATTTTGATCCCCTTAAACTCCACTTTTATATAGTAAAACTGGGGTTTACAGGGGTATACATTATTTTTCTTATTTCTGTTGAAAAACATAGATTGTGGGTACTCGTTAGAACCGCCTCGCTGAGACGGTTCTAACGAGTACCCACAATCTAGGTTTTGAGCAGAAATATGAAAAATATCAGAATTTGTATCTGAAAATTTTCATTTTTTTTTTTTTTTTTGGTCGTAATGTTAGCCGTATTCTGCGGCTTCTGATAATGATTTACACTGTTTGCGCAGTCATATTTGTCGGAAACTTATAGCGAATACTATAAAATACAGTAACGTTTATCGAGCTTTTGTTATTGTTCTTCACATTTAGTTTTTAAGTTCTTTTTCATAGCGACATTTGTTTGTTTCATAATAAGAAAATATATAGTTTACGTGACCGTCAGATTGAAAACAGAAAACACTAGTTTTCTATCAGGTTTGGAGATACGTGTTTGTCTTTTATATTAGTTTAAACATATTTTATTTCATTATAATACATGTGATACATATATAAACAGCTCAAGTAAAGGAGGGATTAGAACGAAAGCACGATCTTTTATATTGATTATGATTAACTTACTACTCTATGAACCAATTTAGCAGGCGACAATTGGTGATATTTTTCTTATTTTTCTCAGAAAATACGTTTTGGCATTTAAGAGACAATTTGCAATGAAATATCAAAGCATATTTACATGTAATGGTAAAAAATACGAAATATATTTCAAACTATTGCCTGCTGAATGTTTTACTCAGCATGCTAAGAGTTATCCAGTCACATAAGAAGACAGCAGCAGGCAGAAAGAGCACACCCCGAGCACGCAGAAAGAGGGCTCAGTAAGCCCACAAATACGAACAATAATATGAACGTTCCTCTCTACAACGTTACACTCTTTAGTCTCGAATGCTTCCGACGTTGCGTGATTTTTTGTATAATTTCTAGTCCCCACCGCCTGATACTCCCTTTGCACCGTGTAAGGAATTGCGGGGATGCCTGAATTGTGAACGTATGAAGCATTTCTTTGTATGATAACATTCTGAAAAAAAATATATATTTATGACACTTGTTTTCGTTTATAAGACCGCCAACTGATGAGGGACGGAACCTAAGTTTGCGCAAGCACATTAGATGATTTACCAAGATGAAAGTTTTAATTTCATCCTGCTGACTAAACAAGAAACCAGACAACAGAAAACATATTGTGTTTTTCAACAGAAAACAAGACTTGAAATTTTATTGAGCTGTTAAGTCTTATTTTCTCTAACATGGTAAACGAAAGAAGTCATTAATTTTCGTTTGATGGCCTAGTCTACAGAGTGCTAAAGCTTAAACTGTATATGAGACGTAACATGGGGAGTGAAAGCAAATAGCAAAGATAATGGCAAGACTGCTCAGATGTGCATAATGATACATATATTATCTCTTCCCTTTGCGTATGCATTGAACTACGTTTTTAATTGCAAGTTATATTTTGTTCTTTTTATCAACTAAATGTTCTACAGCAAACGCAAGCCGATAATTATCACCATGGAAACCGTAAAATTCTAAGATAGTTTCTAGTTTATTGCCATAAAACATAACTTTCTCATTTTATGTTCATGTTTCTTTGACTTGAACTACTTTTTATCAGTTTTGAAACAAAAAAAAGTCAAGGATTTGTTTATTACGTTAAAACAATTTTTCTGTAAAATACTCAAGGGGACTGGATATACTGGGATTGTTTCCTGACAGTTTTATAAGGGAAGCAACTTCTATGACTTTATGTTTGCTTTCCTGCCCTCCAAATCCCATCTGAAAAAGTGCCTGCTCTAAGAGGAAAGAATTTGCTCTCTTTAGGAGCGAATTCTTTCTTTTTAGACAAGATCCAGCGTGAGCATATAAGGATCTATCATGGGTGTGAGGAGTGGATAGAAAACTCCGTCACGAGAATCACTGTCTGGCATGACAAGGCTTGCCAAAAGATGACAGACTGTGATCGCGAGGGACGGATTATAAGGATCTATCATGGGTGTGAGGAATACATAGAAAAATCCGTCCCCAGGATCACTGTCTGGCAGCACGAAGCTTGCCGTTAAATGACAGACTGTGATCGCGACGGACGGATTACTCATTTACCCCTCACACCCATGATAGATTATTTTTCTTGCACATCTTTCATTTCTAAACGTAGAGTGTTTTAATTATGCAGTCACTTCAGTTGTTGACATCCGCCATATTGTGATGACATTACTGTAGTGTTTAACAACATCATTACTTTCAGTGACGTAAACCTGAACGATGGCGAACGTGACGGCCATTACAACCAGTGCATATCAAACACGTGTGAATTCTCGATTTTTATCTTACCCTGGTAGGATTATCAGGGTGAGATACGAATTTCTATCCCAGGGTTAAATCCGGGATTTCCTCAAGCAAACCTTTCCTTTTAGAGTAAAACCCTTTATAGAAGTGAGACAAAACAATTCTGATAGAGTTTCCGCCATGAAAGTGGATCGTTTACCCTTAAGAGAGAAAAGCTAAAGCATATTTGAATTACATACATACGGTCGAACCTCAATAGCTCAAACACCGATGGCTCGTTTACAATGGCTAATTCGAATTCGTTTTTGTCCCTACGAAATTCTGCCGATAGCTCAAGAAAACAACTATTTAGGACAATTTTCTTATTTTATTATGAAATGGTATGTTGTGTGTACTCATTAGAATCTTGAGCGAAGGTTTCGTGCAAGCCAAGTTATCATTTTAACTATTTTTGTCTTGTATCGATATAAAGAGGATTGACGGTAATGAAAATCTGACTGGCACGAATACTTCGCTCAAGAGAGGACAGTTGATCAGATATTATGCAATAACATTGTATTTAACATCAAGAAACATGTCCAGGATATTTGTTAGAATTGCCTGATATCCCAAACATTGGTCCTATAATGAAATAAGAATAAAACAAGGCATTTCTTACATATCATTCCGCTCATTAAGAATTCTTTACAACAGCAAAAAATAATTTAATTAAGTGGCAACATCTTTGGCAACAAATGATGTCGTTCTAACGAGAGTTCATTGTATAACCTTTAGTTTTTAGTTTAATGAGAAATATTTCAGAGAAAACAAAAACAAGTTTTAACGTGAACATTTTTCGAGCAACGACCTCGTGAGTCCTTGAAGCAAGATATAAAATAAACATACCGCCTATTTGTCGGTAAATCATATCAGAGTACATAATTTTACATATCGGCTCTCGTTTCATATAATATCTTCTAAGATTGAATACTTAAAACTAATGAAACAGCAATAAGCACTGGTAATAAAGCATAGCACATCCTTTGTTTACCATAATCTGTTATTTTTATTTTGTCATATAACTTAATATCAGTATGCTTCTTAACGCCCTGCATGCTAGGAAAACATCATCAGACAACATTTTTTTTTTGTCTAGTACATAAGCATTGGTATTTTAGCAATCTGAATTCTACATTCTAATTTTCCCCAGTAAATATGCTTTGATATTTCATGCAAATTGTCTCCGAAGCAGGCACTAAACATGAAATGTCAATGGCCATTTCCGTGGAAAATAAGAAATATATCGTCAACCTACAGTCTGCTGAATAAGCCAGAAAGTGCTAGCGTTAGTTATATGGAATCTACACCAGAGAGCCAAACTTAGTACACTGGCTGGTCATTTGAACTGCAAACTTTTTTTGTTGTTGTTGTTTTGATTTTTATTCTTTATGAAATACTTCGTTGTAATTGACCCGAAACCATTCGTCCATTAAAAGAGCCTGTTTAGATTTCTTTTATAGCTATTTACAAATAACATTTGTATCTGTAGCATATAATTATGTATTTTCACTGCTAAGGTACGCTTTGGTTTGAGAGTCGACGAAAGCCTAAATCAAACAAAAAGGCGTCAGAATGTTAAATTTGGTGTTTTATATGACGTATCATTTTTAATTTTACAATGGAGTTTCCTATAAATCAAATAACATTAGCAAATAGTAGGCTGATCAAAGAGAACACAAACTTATGCAGGGCTTGAGCGTCATTTATCTCAGGTCGGCTGAAAATCTCACAAACTCGGAGCAGGACGAGCGTCATTTATCTCAGGTCGGCTGAAAATCTCACAAACTCGGAAGAAGCTTCTACAAAAAGACTGTAATACTGTCCATCGGGATGTTAAACCTGAACGAAACAAACGATTTGACACAAGCAAAATCTTTATTCAGTTATATATTGTTAATGTTTATTTAATTATTTATTGTAACCCGACTCCATCTGGGTCACTTAAACTTGAATTGCTTTCAAACGTTTGATGGGGAATTAGCTCATAAATACATAACTTCAGTCCAAGTTCTATTCTTAACAGTTTTATCTATAAAGTTTCTTTTCTTATTCTGTATTCTTACCGTTCCCATCTGGTAGTTAAACTATTTACAAAACATAACTTAAATGAGTTCATTTCAATTTCTCTCTTTCAATTTCACATTTTTGTCGCCTTGACCTATTTAAATTCTTTGTAACATATGACAGTCATTATTATTCAAAATCTAAATCTTAACTATCTGCAGCCTAGATACTTTCCCATCATGCTCTCTTTCCCTCCTTTCTGATAATAAATCAAAATATCCATTTTATACATTTCTCCATCCACCATGCCTTCTTTCATTTCAATAATGCTCCAGCCACTTTCAAAACTGCCAATAAAGTTCTCTCTTACAAACCCTAAAAACTGTGTAACTGATATCTACCCCAAGAGTTTGCCTAATATGGGTGACCCTATGTATAACAAGAATCAGAAGGAGGCAGTCATGCTACTGCTGCACGATCACAGCTTCCACTTGCAGAACACATTCCAGGGCCTCCTACTTAGCCATTCTCAGAGAGAGTGCACATTACGAAAACACGCCTATACAAATATACTGAAAATTTCACAACCGAAAAATGAATTTTTTTTTCAGATAAAAATTCTGATATTTTTCATACTTCTGCTCAAAAACATAGATTGTGGGTACTCGTTAGAACCGCCTCGATGAGGCGGTTCTAACGAGTACCCACAATCTATGTTTTTGAGCAGAAATAAGAAAAATAATGTATACACCTGTAAACCCCAGTTTTACTATATAAAAGTGGGGTTTAAGGGGGTCAAAATTATATAGGCGTGTTTTCGTGATGAAGTTTTGATATGGCCACTGCCTATCAATACATATATTAATGATTTCTCTCTTTCAGACTGAACCTATGGATTATAACCAACTGATATTCACAAATATAAAAATTATTAAAACTGAAATTTAAAAAAAAAAAAAAAAAGTCTAAGTAAAATATTATGCAGTTTAATTACATTAATTTAGGTAATTACTACTTAAATAATCGCGATCTGTACTTTAATTACCCTAGTGATATTTCTTTGTTTGTATATTTTCTAGAAAGGTTTTATGTGTACGAGTTTTTACACTGAGGCTTTAATCATGAATTATATATTCCAAGGCTAATAGCTTAATAAAACGTAAAAAAAGTAAAAAAAATGAATAAATATGGCAACATATATAAACTATAGGGGGATATCTGTTGCAGATTCTTTTGCAAAAATCAAGCACCTCTTCGTGACACGAGACAACAAGAGGCCCATGTGCCACAATTCGCTCACCTGCATATTTGCAGTCTTCCAGTATTGCCACAGCAACTGGGACACAAATTTGATCATACCATAAAAAGTTCAAAGGTCATCCTAGTCTTATCATTTTAACAAAGTTGGTAGACGAGTTCCCGATGCTGTATACCAGGATTCAGCTTCAAAGCTTTCTTAGTACTGGAGTAGAAGATTTTAAGTGTTTTTACCACATATGGGCATGGCAGCCATCTTGTTCAATGATGTCGAACCATTTGAACAGTGTCAACATCCCTTCGACAGAAGGCCCCATGTGAGATCTGGTGAAAATTGGTGAAATGGATTTAGAGTAGAAGACGTTTAAATATTTCATGGTTTTATACCTGTATAGAGCATAGTGGCAAGGGCAGATATCCCCCAGGGAGCAAAATTTTGATCCTAACTAAAACATTTTACTACTTTAATCATACATTGTAAGTTTAAGCCATTTGTGTTAAAGACATACGGAAAAAAATGATGTTTCAACTTTTCCTCACATACAAATCTACAGAGACGCAAATTTGACCTTATCGTAAAAAGGTCAAAGGTCAACCTATGATCATCTTTGAACAAACTTGGTAGACCTTGAGTCCTCGATGCTATATACCAAGATTCTGCCCTAAAGCTTTCTTAGTTCTGGAGAAGAAGATTTTCAAGAGTTTTTACCATATATGGACCTGGCGGCCATCATGTTTAATTGGGTGGACTCATTTGAACAAATTGGCAATACTCTTTTGACAAAAGGTCCATGTGGAATCTGGTGAAAATTGCTCAGCGGTTGCAGAGAAGACATTTAAAAATCATACAATTTTATACATGTATATAGCCCAGTGGCAAGGGTAGATACCCCTCTAGGGACAAAAGTTTGATTATAACGAAAAATGCTTTACTACTTTAATCACACATTGTAAGTTCCAGCCATTAGTCTTTAATACATTCTTAGAAGACGACTTTTCAACATTTTCCCCATACAATGCATAGGGATGCAAATTTGACCTTAAAAAGGTCAAAGGTCCACGTACAATCATCATTTAAACAAACTTGGTAGACCTTGAGTCCTCGATGCTATAAAGCAAGATTCAGCCCCAAAGCTTTCTCGGTTCTGGAGAAGAAGATTGTAAATGTTTTTACCATATATGGGCATTGCGGCCATTTCGTTCAATTGCGCAGAACCTTTTAAACAAATTGGCAATACCCTTTTGACAGAAGGTCCCATGTGAAATCTGGTGAAAATTGCTCAAACGGTTTCAGAGAAGAAGACATTTAAAAATTACACAACTTTATACATGTATATGGCCAAGTGGCAAGGGTAGATACCCCTCTAGGGACAAAAGTTTGATTATAAATAAAATGCTTTACTACTTTAATCACACATTGTAAGTTTCAGCCATTAGTCTTTAATACATTTTGTGAAAATGATTGTTCAACATTTTTCTCATACAAATGTAGGGACGCAAATTTGACCTTGCCGTAAAAATATCAAAAGGTCAACCTACGGTCATCATTTGAACAAACTTGATAGACTTTGGGTCCTCAATTATATATATCAAGATTCAGCCCCAACGCTTTCTTGAGTCTGGAGAAGAAGATTTTTAAGTGTTATTACCATATACGGGTATGGTGGCCATCTTGTTCAATGGCGCAAAACCATTTCAACAAATTGGCAATATCCTTTTAACCGAAGGCCACATGTGCAATCTGGTACAATTTGCAAAGCGCTTTAAGAGGAAAAGACATTTAAAAATTACACAATTCTATAGCTGTATATAGCCCAGGGGCAAGGGCAGATAACCCCCAGGGGACATAATTTTGGTTATAACTAAAATGTTTTACTACTTTAATCCTCATTGTAAGTTTCAGCCGTTAGTCTTCAATTCGTTTTGAGAAAATGACTCTGCAACATTATCCCCATACAAATGCATGGTGCAAATTTGACCGTGCCGTGAAAAGGCCAAAGGTCAACCTAGGGTCATTATTTGAACAAACGTACTAGACCTTGAGTCTATGATGCTATATACCAAGATTCGGCCCAAAGCTTTCTTGGTTCTGGAGTAGAAGGTTTTTAGTTGTTTTTATTATATATGGGCAAAGCGGCAATCTTGATTAACGGACCATGACCATTTGTACAAATTTTCAATACCCCTTTAACAGAAGGCTCTTAGTGTACAGATTTAGAAAAATTGTAGGTAAATCTAACTTTTCGGAGCAATTCAAATTTTTTGAATCTATGTATATCTAATGGTACAGTTTCCTACACAATTTATGATAAACGGGACGATTTTGATTTTGATATAGTCAATTTCCCTTTTCTGGATGGCGATGTCCCCCGGCGTACCTCATATGGGGTATACATATCTCAACTTATAAGATTCGCCAGAGCTTCTTCAAATCTTAATGACTTTAACTACCGTAATAAAGCCCTTACTACCAAACTTCTTAGACAGGGCTATCGTTATTTTAAACTTCGTAAGGCGTTTTCGAAATTTTATCGCAGACACAGTGCCTTGTTAGAAAAATATAGCGTCAGTCTGAAAACACGTCTGCAACAAGGTATATCGGAACCCGAATTTTACGGTGACTTAGTGTACAGATTTAGAAAAATTGTAGGTAAATCTAACTTTTCGGAGCAATTCAAAAAAGTTATTAACCGTTATAAAAGAATTGGCTATAGCCTGGATATTATGCGGCAGACTGTATGCCTAGTTGTCAACCCAATCATTGTTGATGGCTATGCTTCACTCTTTAATTGCACGACGGCGGTTCGGGCCTCAGACAATGACGGCCTCTTCGTAAAACTTTAACCAGTGGGTTGGGGCTTGACGATATGTCTTTGGCTTGGCCCGCCGTGGTTCAACTATTGGTTTTCATTTACTCTGGCATACAGAAGAATTAGCCATGAGTACTCGTCTTTGTTTATTAGAGTGATTAATTTGATTTTTATGTTTTCGCTTTGATGCATTGACTGAGTTGGGAGCCTTTATGCGAACCGAATTTTTATGTATTTCTGTATTAAGAGTAGCATCGGGACACAGGGTGAAGTTAGCTAGCTGTAAAAGTGCTTTAAACTCCCCGGTGGTTTGCTCTACCGACCGTTCTAAGGCGGTGGTCCCGGTGTTAGTCTTACTCTTTGTTGCTTTGTGGTTTATTCTACGAGGCGATTTGTTGTATGTCTTTCCGTGTGTCATTTTGTTCTTGTGTTTTTCAGTCCTTTTAGTATTGCGATTACCTCGCTTGGGGAAGAGAGAGCTAATCTTAGTGCTTTTCGTACGTTTGTTCGGTTTGTGCTTGTTTAGATTTGTCGGTTTCCTCTTCCTCTCGGGATCTGGGAAGGGCTGCGGTTTGTGATTGTGGCATTCCCTGGACTTTTCTCTTACCTTTTTTCCACATGATGTTTGAAGAAAATTGGCCCAGGGTTTTCAGAGGAGAAGTCGTTCAAAGGTATGGACGCACGGACGGACGACGACGGACGGCAAGTGATCACAAGAGCTCATCCTGAGCCTTGCTCAGGTGAGCTAAAACAAAATATTTGTCGATATATAGGTTGTTGCTATATAGGTTGTTGCTATATTTATATATTGTATATATAAATATATACCTATATTTGTCGATATATAGGTTGACGGCTGTTCGGGCCTCAGACTCAATGACGGCCTCTTCGTAAAACTTTAACCAGTGGGTTGGGGCTTGACGATATGTCTTTGGCTTGGCACGCCGTGGTTCAACTATTGGTTTTCATTTACTCTGGCATACAGAAGAATTAGCCATGAGTACTCGTCTTTGTTTATTTTAGTGATTAATTTGATTTTTATGTTTTCGCTTTGATGAATGGACTGGGTTGGGAGTCTTTATGCGAACCGAATTTTTATGTATTTCTGTATTAAGTAGCATCGGGATCCAGGGTGAAGTTGGCTAGCTGTAAAAGTGCTTTAAACCCCCGGTAGTTTTTTCTACTGACCGTTCTAAGGCGGTGGTCCTGGTGTTGTTCTTACTCTTTGTAGCTCTTTCTGTTTTTTGTTTTGTTTTTTTTTTTTGTTTTTTTTTTTCTTTTTTGTTTTCTTTTTTTCTGTATGTGTTGTGATGCTAGCATTGTGGTCACCGTCTTCAACAGCTGCCCACTTTGCTTTCTGTTTTACTAGTTGTTTTGTGATGCTAGCATTTTGGTCACCTTCAACAGCTGCCCATTTTGCTTTCTATTTTACTTGTTGTGATTAAGAGTGGCATCGGGACCCAGGGTGAAGTTGGCTAGCCGTAAAAGTGCTTTAAACCCCCCGGTGGCTTACTCAACTAACCGTTCTAAGGCGGTGGTGCCGGTGTTAGTCTTACTCTTTGGTGCTTTGTGGTTTATTCTGCGAGGCGATTTGTTGTATGTCTTACCTTGTGCCATTTTGTTCTTGTGTTTTTCAGTCCTTTTAGCATTTCAATTGCCTCGCTTGGGGAAGAGAGAGCTAATCTTAGTGCTTTTCGTATGTTTGATCGATTTGTGCTTGTTTGGATTTGTCGGTTTCCTCTTCCTCTTGATGTCTGGGAAGGGCTGCGGTTTGTGATTGTGGCACTCCCTGGACTTTTCTCTTACCTTTTTTGCAAGAGAAACTACAATCACGACCTGATGCTGGCTCATGGAGGAGTCGAAATATTGTCTTACAAAACGTTTTACAGAATAAGTCATACTCGTGCCTTGTACTGGATAAGTAACATTCGATTCAAAAGAGGCTCTTGACGAAGTATGTCACTTTTCGTGATATAAAATGTACATTAGTGCATCCCAACAACGACTGAGATATTAACGTTTTGTCTGACCAATTTTTTTGCAGATATTTGTCTGTCAGCTAAACATCTTCCTATATAAATTGTACGTTTTTTACAATTCGCAATCCGCAACGAGTTGCTATACAGTGGCTTTATTCTAGGCATTGTTCGACCATTCCATATGCAAAAATTTAAGTGTGGTACTTTCCGGGTAATAATTGATGACTTTTTTTCAAGCGACGCTTATATATGGAGTACAGACTATATTTTTGCTTTATAATGTCTAAAACACGATCGAATAATGTTCTCACTTCAGTTTTACTGAGAAGTGCCTAACGGATGCCGTCTAGACCTTATAGATGAGGTCCTCACGCAGCAATCGTATTAGATTTGACACTCGATGTCAATATGTTCAGACTGGAATTAATAATTGCATAGTTTAATAAGCTTTTAAATAACGAATATTCAAGTGATCAATAGAAGCTAAAGCACGAAACACTACATTGCATAACGTCAACAAAAGCTGAACAACGAAGTATCACGAAAACATGCCTATATAATTTTGACCCCATTACACCCCACTTTTATATAGTAAAACTGGGGTTTACATGGGTATACATAATTTTTCCAGGCGGTTCTAACGAGTACCACAACCTATTTTTTTGAGCAAAACTATGAAAATAATCAGAGTTTTTTTTATCTAAAAAGTTTCAGTTTTTGGAGGTGAAATTTTCAATATATTTGAATAAGCGTGTTTTCGTAATGGATTGAGATAGCCAGTACACCCGTGAAGTTAGATAAGAGACTTGGCTTTCGCTCTTTTGGATTCTGTTCTTATGCAGATTTTTTCCGACGAATAGCAAAGACCCGTCGGGGGAATAGATACATTCTCAGGGGGTGCAATTTTGTTGGAAAATTAACAGGTATCCAACAGTATAGGTTTGTTAAAACATTTATACAACCATCACGAAAACATGCTTATATAATTTTGACCCTCTAAAACCCCACTTTTATATAGTATAACTGGGGTTTACAGGGGTATACACTATATTTTCTTATTTCTATTCAAAACATAAATTGTGGGTACTCGTTAGAACCGCATCGTCGAGGCGGTTCCAACGAGTACCCACAACCTATGTTTAGAGCATAAATATGAAAAATATCAGAATTTTTTATCTGAAAATTTTCATTTTTTGTTGGTAAAATTTTCAGCATATTTGAACAGGCGTGTTTTCGTAATGAGAAATATAGAGATACTCAGAAAAATCAATGATCATGGAACAGTCTTCCAGGGCGCCGGAATATGTAATATTTTAATTTTATGTATTTCTAGCACAAAACAGCACCTCGCCAAAAACAGAATGAATAACGACGAGAAAACGTTCAATCGAAGATGGACTGCAATAGAAATGCCACCAAGGAACGGTAAATCGTTAAACTGTTTATGAGGAGCTTTAGCCTGATTTATTGCTATCCGACCCTCGGATCCGACTATAAACACACAACAGTATAAAAAGCACAGACTGAAAAAAAAAACAGAAGAAAAACTAAACAAAAAAGATTGATAGATAAACAAGACTGAAAGTCGCTGTCCACTTTGTTTTTCTATCAATCTTTTTTCTGTCAGTCTAAAGACGGAGACCATAATGCTTGTTTAGGTACAGGAATCAGGACACAAGTAAATACTTAAGTAAGCAAAGTCTGCAGCTTTACAAAGACTGACAGCATTGCTAGAATTACAAGAGTGAATCTGTACCAGAATAATACAAATGAAGTTGACAGCGAAAGGCCATGATGCACAGTCTTCCGGGGGCATTGAAAAAAGAAAAGATGAGGAACAGACAATAACAAGACATAACGGTACAGTTGCAATATTCCAAATGCATGAATAGCAACAGATAACCCACTTAGGAACTGTCAGCAGAAAAAAATGGTGGTCTTAAACCATTTTACCCGATCGTAAATCTGGAACGGTCAGAAATAAAAAAAAAAACTTCTGAAGGTTGGCGAGGGCTTACACCTCCGCCAGTTTTTTTTTTTTTTTTTTTTTTTTTTTTTTTTTTTGTGTGTGTGTGTGTGTGTGTGTGTGTGTGTGTGTGTGTGTGTGTGTGTGTGTGTGTTTCATTTTATTTTTTTTATTTTATTTTATTTTATTTTTTTGTAACAAGCTCAGCTCTTAATTCTGGTACAGTTCCAGCTAAATTTAACTATTTGGTCCACCAATGGATTCTATAACTCGTCACTGAATCAATGCATAATATCCATAAATTAACCAATTTATGTCGAGTGAATTCTTCTTCTTTAACTGTTTGAATCGGTCCATTTCCAGTAGAAGGGGTGTCCGGTTAGCTTATATTACTACCATGTTTTACAGAAGTCTTGTGAGGAAATCCTGATACCTTGGAGAGTCGAGTTTCGGTATTAGAGGATGTATATAACCCTGAAAATTATACGGTTGTAACATAAAGGCTCAAAGAAACAAACACCTATTGCCTATCTTTTATGTGTTCAAAGTTTTTAAGTCTCGAATAACACATTTTTACCGAGGCACCGATAGAAGAAGTGATGAGAAACAAGCTACAAAAAATCTAAAAGGTTCCCTTTGGAAACAAAGAACGCATAAAAGAACGAAAATTATGACTCGGTCCATTAAGTGTCTTCATATGCAGCAATAAACTTTGCTAGTCTGACCGACCCCTCCCTCCTACCCCCCCCCCCCCCCAACACACACACACACCTTAGCACCGTTTTAAGCAGTATTCGATTGTCAAAGTCATGATCCTAAAGGAAATAAACTATAATATGCACTACGGGGAGACGTTTTACGGTCGTCACACGGCATTTAACACCAGCTGCAGCAAAAGTCTAAAAGTTTGCCTTTTAACATAGCACATTGATTTTGCAATACCCAACACCCTTACAAAGAAGAACTGCAACCACAAAGTTGACATACTGGAGGTACGAGTTCTAGAAGTTTCTTTGTTCTGTTGTTAAGAAAGAATTCTGTTTTGTTTATGTCCGTTGTTTTTTTGTTTGTTTGTTTGTAAGTTTTGTGTGTGTGTGTTTTTCCTATAATGTCATTAACCCTTTCATCCCTACAGACCAGTACAGATACGTTTGCAAACAGTGCGGATCCAGATAAGACGACTCGTGTTTTTTATTATTTTTATTTATTTTTTTTTTATTTTTTTTTTTTTTTATTATTGTTATTGATTTTTGACGGAAACCCCAATGCGTAACAATGAATGTGTCCAAATTCAGAAATGAAAGAGTCTATGTCAGAAACTAAGCGGGGACGAAATGCTTCAACCATGTTCTGATGCCATTAGAGGGCTATGTTCTGTGATTGTAGCCTTTTGCCGTATATCTTTAAGATTGTTTGCATATCGAAAATTGAAGAATATTTAGGTCATGGTATTATTCGCAACGATAGAAAACGTACCTGTTCTACAACCAGCGAAAATCCAGATCAGCCGAGGCATTCGCGGGGCGCATTTTGGATAGTAAACGATGCGAAGTTTCTTCATGCGGACAACGAAGACGCTGACCGGACTGCAGGATGCGCAGGCTGAGTTGAGTCTTCGTTGGGCTCACATGTCAGACAGTACATTGCAGCTCAACGTTTATCAATCTTCTAAACAAATTGAAATGTTGTACTCAATGTCGAGTATACCATATTTATCCGATTAAATATTCCCCAGAGGAAGGAATAATATACTACGTAGCTAGCTGTGATGAACCTAACAGAGACAATAAACGGCAATATCCAGAGGTTGGTCTGGAATGCAATCTAAGAACAGAGACTTAATCTGAATTAAACAGCAGCTCAGGACTGGCCTCATTCGCACCTAGATATAATAAGATTTAACGCAGCAGAAGTAAGAGAAGATTTTAAAAATAGTGTCTCGCAAAAACGATACCAAAAATGGACTCTATTTTAATGTTCCTTTAAGAGATGATTTGTATATCGTGTCTATTTAACATTTACGCAAGTCTTACTGTAAATTCAATCAGTGTTCTTCTCTTACCTGTGTGCTGGCCATACATCTCACGCGAACACACAAACGAAAATGCACAGTGTCACATATTCTGTTCGACACACATGCCAACTAAAACACAGGTTAACCCTTTCATCCCCTGAGTTTCTGAAATGGACTCTTCGATCTTTGAATTTGAACATGTCCACTGTTACAAATAGAGCTTTCAGTCTAAAATCAAAAACAGAATGGCAAACAGTATATATCAAGTTGAGACGGTTCGTTACAAGCTGTCTCAACTGAGTCTACAGTAAACAGGTATCTGTTTTGGTCTTTTGGGATGAATGAGTTAACTGTTTTGCAGTGAAAAAATATATAAAAAAAAGTTACCTACAATCAAGAAACACAGCCTCCATGAGGCACCGAAAAATAATGACGGTTTCGCCATATCGGGACAACTGACGGGTGATAATGAAATGTTCTGTGCAATGAAGTGCCGTACAATCTGGGGCTGAATTTCACTTCCGGCTCCGGGACATCGTGGTCCGAAGTCAGGAGGCATCGAAGGAAGAAGAGATGATGAAGACACAATGACAAGACACAGCGGTACAGTTGATTGATTGGTTGGCGTTTAACGACTGGTCAACCATTGTGGGTCGTCTCCAAGAGAAAGGGGGAAGGGAGAGCAGAGGAGATGAAAGCGAAGTACAGGGTAGAAGGGAAAATGAATGAAAGTGAAGGAACAGAAGAAATAAAAAACATTCCTCCTATACCATTAACTGCTGCAAGGCCTTGCCTAACTGTAAGCCAATATGAATTAGACGCCCCATTGACGTGAGATACACGACACCTTTGCCTCACCCAACTACCACAAGCGGCACAGTTGCAGTAAGTGACAAACAAATATAAAAATTATGCAACCAAGGAATCCAACTTACAGCGACCTTTTTTGTAAATCTCATAAAGATTTCTTGTTTTGTGTAATTGGACGCAGAAATGTCGGCAGGTGCCACTAAACTAACAAATGCCATAACTAATGCGGGTTTTGTTATTAACCATATGCGACTTTATTGAAACCTGAGACCTCAGACTAGCTTGAAACGTTACTCCAGCTGATACCGCTGTCATGGCGCCCGGAAATAATTTAAACTCTAGATGATTTTGGCGATATAACTAACTCAACCATGTCAGGATAAGAGGGCTCTCGTATATGTGGACAAATGATTCCCAGATCATTCTGAGCATGTGACATAATGCCTCATTTGTGCCACGCCATGTAAAAACGTGTCCTCGAGCACGCCATGCTAAAACGTGTCATCGGGCAGTCTGATCAGGTCCTTCGCTGTCCGCAAAGTGATTCATTGCATACCATAGACTGTATTAATGGCGAGTAAATGCCCGGATGAAACTGCGCATGCGCAGGATGATGTGAATGTGCACATTTTGCGCATGCTCGAAGACACTTTTGCTTGAGGCGACACATTCGAGCTTCCTTTTTCCAACATAAAGTGATAAAATGAGGGAATACTGAATAAATGGAGATTTTATGGTTGTGTTAAAACCTCAGATATAATTTATGAAATTTTGTTGTTTTGCGGAAGCACACCAGAACTGTTCTGCAGTTTACACCTGCCGCCTACAAATAAAAGCAAACAGCATCTGAATATTTTTTAACAAAAAGTTACGTTTCATTTAAAATGAAATGTCAAGTATTTCCTGATCCAAATAACAAACTATCGTTAATTTTCATCTGATAGTTTATCATAAAGAGTTCTAAAAGAGATAAGTCCGGCAGATATCTTTCAGCTAAATGGTTCAACACGTAAAACATCTATTTGGTAGTTTTCATATGTGAATGTCGTTTGAAAAGCTCTTCATCATGTTTTGTGTTACAATATTTAGTGTTAAGAGATATTTGTACAAGGAGCGTCCATAACGAATACAATTGCCCCTTTATCTGTGTCACATGGCACAAGATGTTACGTTTGGCATATTGGAGCAAACTGTCCACGTTCAACTGATAGCAAAACATTATTTGTAGCTGAAGCAGATCTGTGTCCTAGAAGGACTAATCTGTACTAAAATTAAAGGTGGGCTACCAAACGTTTTCGAACAAAACTGATTTTCCTCAACAAACATCATAAAACTGAATCTGCCAGTGTTTTTGTCTGCTGACCTTTTCCGGGGCGGTTCTTGTGTTATCTTCTTTATTCGTGTGTTGCTTGTTGCGGATATGCCCTTATATGTTTTTTTCGTTGTATCCTTTTTATGTCTTTCCCCTTTGAGAGCCACATAAGAGTTGCATTTCGTGTCTGTGAGCTTTCCTGACTTTCCTTAGTAACTTCATTTATATCCCTGTCAGCATTCTTTATAAATCTACAGCGGGCCGTTATCGGCCCGTCAGGGTAGCTGACGGGCCGATAACGGCCCGCTATAGATTTATAAAGAATGCTAGCTGGGATGTTTCTATCTTTTTTGTTGTTTATTTTCTAATGATCTATAAGAAAATACAGAGCAAAACTAGATCGCGCAGTCGATGGCAAGCCATCGCAATTCCCCATGCTTTCACCACGAAGCAAAAAGAAGTGAAAAATAATGTTGCTCTCGCACACCTTAACACGCGGGGAAGTCATGTAGCAAGTTTGGCTAAATTCCGCCCACTGGTTTAGGAGGGGATAGTGTGATGTACGGACAGGCGGATGTACAAACGGAAAATTTATGTTCCTCTCGCAGATCCTTACCAGCCGGGGAAGACATGTAGCAAGTTTGGGTAAAAGTCTTCCCATTGATTTAGAAGGAGGTAGTGTGACCGACAGATGGACAGACGGCGGACGGATGAGCGGACGGAAAAATATTATTGCTCCTGCATACCCTTACCACGAGGAAAGTCATATAGAAGGCTTGGTTAAATTCCGCCCATTGGTTTATCCTATTTTTTCGGTTATAAGACGGAGCTTTTTCCATTCCAAAATATTCTCAAAGATCTATATGTGTCTTGTAAGACGGATCTTGATTTTTGGGATTGATTTGGAAGAGAAAACATCGTTTTATAGTTGAATTACACAAGACTGATTCATATATTTGCAATAATTTTGGAAAAATAAGCCCCAATCTTGTAACCGAAAAATAAAGTAGGAGAAGATATTGTGATGGACAGATGGGCGGACGCCGGACGGACAGCTGGACAGATGGACGGAAAATAATGTTGTTCTCGCACACCCTTACCATGAGGGGAAGTCATGTAGCAAGCTTGGTCGAGTTCCGCCAAGTGGTTTAGGAGGAGATAGCCTGACGGACGGACGGACAGACAGACAAACTTTCCAACGAACGGACGGTTATATGGCTACTATCAGTATAAAGCATATTTGTGTGGTTAGAAAATAGCCTTATAATAAACTTGTTTAGCCACATAAGATCAAATTATAAGTGGCAAACGGAATAAATCCTTTTCAAATAATTGAAACTGTCCGTAATCAAAGTTCATACGTGTGTGCTGACGGACGGACGGACGGAGGCATTCAATATATCGCCATCGAATTGCTTTTAAAAGCACAGGGATAACTAAAGGCAGAAACATATAAAGAATATTTTGTGTCAGCAGCAGCTGTCGTTATTTACTTGTGTGGAAGCTTTAGAACGTACTCACGTACCCAATCAGCATTCTACGTAAATCTATATCGGGCCGTCATCGGCCCGTCAGGGTAGCTGACGGGCCGATGACGGCCCGATATAGATTTACGTAGAATGCTAACTGGGGTACATGTACTTCAATATAGTGCTTATATTATTAAATGTTCTGTTCCCTTTGGACAATAGGGTACAAATTATATGGAAAATAGAGCACACATTATTTATGAAAATAGAGTTTCGCTTACAATGCTGCTATGGGGCGTGGTGGATATTGCAGTTATTCATTATCTCATATATAAAGGGAAAGACTCTATTAACAAAAGCATCAAAATCCTTTCCTTTTATAGTAGAATTTTGTACCAGAAGGAATTTGATAGGCAGTAAAGCAAACGGGAAATCATTAACCCTTGTCCTGCTGAATAAATTAATATACCCACTTCTTACTCCATCCGGATAGTTGCTATAAATTTACATACTTAATGGCAAACAGTGTAGATCCAGATCAGTTGGCTTCTTCTTCTGTTTGCAAAGGCAGGGTATATCCGGGTTCAGCAGGACAAGGGTTAAGTTGTCTTCGGTTTTTTGGGGGGTTTTTTTAATTAATATGGAAGTAGGAGGCAAGTGCTAGAGACCATCACAGGAATTGCTTAAGAGAATCGATACAATTTTAGGCCAGGCATCTCTTTCAAAATTGTTTAGTCTGACTTCTGAAAAGGAGTCTATTCAAAAACGAAAGAAAGTGTTCCTCTTGTTGGCAAATTCTTTTTTACAGTATATACCATTCTAGGAGGAGACTGGTTTGCAGAAAGGCAAAAAGGAAGTCACAAGAGTTGTCTCCCTTTGGAAAACATTGTTGTAAAATCTACCAAGTGTATCCATCCGCAAAAAAGTAGGTCATGCTGAAAGAGTAGAAGGCAATTAAGCCTCCTGCCTCCTGTTATAAAATGTTGTGTATCCCTTGTTTAAATATCCATCAAGTACATTGTATGTCCAGTCACCTTACGACTATATCAAAGCTGCTTAAAAACAGGAATAGAATGTGTAAACGGACATGCGCAATATGTAAATACATACCTTCTGGGCCTTCGTTACAAATATATACAGTTGACTCTCGTTATCTCGACCTCGCTTATTTCGAATAACCGCTTATCTCGAAGTGAAAATCTGCTCCCTGCCTATACAAGAAAACCTAACAACAGATGGGAAATATTGTAGAAAAGAGGAGAAATTGCTCCTAAGGAGCAATTTCTCCTCTTTTCCACAATATTTTCAATATATCTCTAACTTCAAAAGTCCAATTACCTATCAGTTTGTTAAATGTGGTTAATCAAATTATTTTTTCCTCAATTCTGCAAACCTGATATGTCGAACTACGGATATCTCGAAGTATTTCAGAGAGTCCCTTGGAATTCGAGATAACGAGAGTCGACTGTATACATTCTGTACCCACTGATCGAAAGTACATAACTCCAGTATAATACCCATGTACAAACAAATATACATTGTGTGTCCATAATATGCAATTGCGAGTATTGTGGACATAAGCGATAAACGCCCGTATGTAAATCAATGCATGTTTACTGACCATGGGATTATCATGTTTTGCGTTGAAATAACAATTTTCTTTGTGCTACGTCATGGTGAGTCAACATTCATCGATTTATATACACAAACATTGGGTGGGTATATTGAGTACAATGGACAGGTGTTTATAGTACTTAATATACCTACCAAATGTTTGTGTATGTTTAAAGTAGGCCTACTCAATACACCCACCCAATGTTTGTGTATGTTTAAAGTACTCAATATACCCACCTAATGTTTGTGAAATAAATCGATGAATGTTGACTTACTTTGATGAAGTATGGGATGCCCATGTTCTAAACTAAAGTTTCATTATTCCGATCAGCAAATATTCATCTGTTTATACTTTCTCTATATGTTGTCGACTTTCTTACGTTTCTAGAAGATACTTCCCGTCCAAAGAAATAATTGAAGCATAGAAGTGCATGACTGGCACTGTTTCGTTTTCCAATCTCGAAATTAACTTACTCATGTTCACAGACAGAAGCATTGGACAAGTTAAAAAAATTATCTCCGAATAGAAATGTGCCATTTAATAAAAAAAACTACAATGACCAAACCAAACCAGCTTAATATAGGACGGTCATCGTCCTCAGAAGTATTACATTTGAGCCAGGGTACACGATTTCCTACAAGATTGCATGTGCGCAGTCTGATCAGAGTCTTTGCAGTCCACTTGAAGACATTTTAGATTCTTGGCTACCCGCAGAGTGTGCTGCGAAGACTAAGATAAGACTGTGTGGATGCACAGGCTGATCTGAGTCTTCGCTGGGCGCACATGCAATCTTTTAGGAAATGATGTGTCCCGACTCATTTCATTTTGCCTCTTTCGGCGCCAAATTTCAGACGACATTTGTCGTCTGCTTTTTTTTTAACAAACTATCGTTTGGAAAGACGTTTATATGTAAAGTTGAAAGACTGAATGGCAAACAGCATAGATCCAGATGATACGGATCTATGCTGATGCAAAATCCTGTTATTATCGCTTGTGGCAGTGAAAGAATTAAGTGTACATATTGATTAACACAGCACAATAGAAGTGATATTCGCCTGTTATATAAAGTATTTCAACGGATAAAATGAGTGACAGGAAATGTTAGTTGGACAGCAACATCAAACTATGGATTCGTTTGTTTGTTTTATTCGGGTTTTCACGTCACTTTTAATGATATTTCAGTCATATCGCGACGGTGTCCGGATGTGGCAGAGAGCTCAATTCTCAGTTTTAGAATGCTGCTCACTGAACCATCATGCCCCAAACAGATGACATGATATTCCACCCAGTCATATTATACTGACACCAAGCTGACAAGATCTGATTCCTATCTTTACTTTCTAAGTGCTGAGCGAAAAACGAAAGGGTCGCTAGTACCTTTTTTGTAAGTCTTTGGTATGACTCGGCCGGGGATGAAACCGGTATCAAACTGTGGAATTCAACGAAATAGTCTGATCTGGGTCTTCAGTGTTCGCTCAAGTTAGCTTGCCAAAATATACAAAATGACTTACATAAAACAATTTTGAATGAAAACTATACCTTCTAACAGATAAAGAACATACCTGCTTATAGACTTTGTGTTATACGTGCCATCAATGGTCCAATTGGTGGTAATATCACCGACGTCATACAGGCACAAGAACAGTCCTGGTAAAGCTGATACAGTTACCAACCGTAAATAAAATGTTTTTGCACAAAACTGGTTGTTTAAACACACCCTCTGCTTCTGTAGGCATCAAACGTACGAAACGGACTGTGGTATTACGTCTCCTAGTGCACTGCAGGTCTGTTATATATACAGGGATGTAATGCCTGAATTCCAGTCAGTGACATTCACCCTGATTTTCTACTCAGTTGTTCAAAGCTTCAGGAGCTTAACAACGCTGACATATTAATGCAATGTTAACTATTTAAGTATATGCCGATTTTTTTTTTTTGAACTGAGACATGTAGCCGAACAGCAAAGCGCGCCTGAAACAGTGCTTGTCCATCATTTGAAAACAATATGGAAGTTTGTTGTTACTTGCCCTCAGGATCATCGTGTTTGTGACGGTGTTCTTCTCTGAACAAATATTTGCAACAGTATCTCACACTAGTCCAAACTTCAAATGCATCCGTCCAGCCACCCAGGAGGTACATACCATATATTAAGGTAAGGGTCACTGACCTAGATGTTTAGGTTTAAGTTTATGTTAAAGTTTCTAATGCTCTATATCTCATGAATGCCTACATAGATTTAGTGGATACTAGAACTTATGCTGGATACTGATACGAAATGTCACTCAATTTAAACCCAATTTACTCAGCTCGGGGTCAGTGTCATGGACGTAGAATTTTAACGTATAGATAAAGGTTCGTTGAAGTTTCAAAGATAACGCATCCCCTAACTTCAGAAGATTGATATTACTTTGAGGACAATAATACTGACAATCGCAAGAGTAAAAACTGGGGATGCGTCTGCTTTAAGGGCGCTGATCTTGCTGCTATGATTAAAACTTTGAACCAGTTTCTAACATCATTTAAAGTATCAGCTAAACCCGTCAATGCATGCAGGAAATGTTAAAACCTTTATCGTAAAACTTTAACATAAAAAGATCGCGGTTGTGGCTTTCATTGAAAGAATAGACCAATCTTAAACGCCAACCTAAGTATAAACTTAATTCAGGACATACGGCTTTTTCTAACATTTTTTAAGTAATAGTATAACATGTAACAGTTGTCTGTGACCGTGATCCTTTGTCACTGACGTGTTTCTGGCTTGCATTGAACAAACATTTTGATAGAACATCATCCTAAGTATCACGTAAATTATTCTAGGCATTAAAGAGGGATAAACCTGAAAAAGATAGTTAACGTAAAAGTGTAATATAAATAGTAAAAGACTGTGAACTTGATGCAAATTTGACCAAATCGGAATGTAACTGGTATTGAAAGATTTCAATTTTGTTTGTCAAATTACTGCTATTTTGAACATTCAATAGGCTTCCAAACATTTCAAATTATTCATTAAAATGGGAAAACAATTAAGTTTTCAAGCAAAATCTATTACGCGTTTAGAGAGATAACTGTTTATGCAGCTATAGATGTAAAATATTACAGCAAGTGTCATTTATTTAGGTTTTGCATATTCAATTAATGCTCTGAGCCGTCACTAAGCCTACACTGACCTACACATGTCAGTCATAAAATCAGTTTTGAAATCTTCAAACTCATAACATCTTTATTTTTCACCCGATGTTGCATGCTTTGTCAATTGTTTTCATTTCAATTGCTTTTCAAACGTTGCCTTTACCTTTAACATTTTTGTAGACGACAACGCCGATTCCGGGGTAATGCAATTGACCTTCTTGTACAAAAGTTATGTACCGTAATAACCCTAAGTATTGGGACAGCGTAGATCCAGATCAGACGCCGCAGACTGCGGCATCTGATCAGGGTCTACTTCAGACACATCAACTGAGTATATACGGTATAATATGCAATACAAATACTACTTACGTCAACAAATTCCAGTGTATATAACATGAAGTTATACACTTTCACAGGAGACAATGCTGTCAAAATTCTGTTGCCATCGTTTCCTTTGAGATAGACATTTTTCAAAAGAGGGTGTGTGTGTAGGAAAGCAACAAGGAAGTTACTTAAACTTATCTCTCCTGTAGAAATCGCGCATATCCACAATTTGTAGATTTTCCGCTATTTCTGTAAGATAGACAACTTTTTCTTATTTGCGTTCCTGCACATCGAATCAATCTACACAGTCTATTCTTAAAGGTAACATAATGTTAATTTGTGGAGCAAAATATAAGTGAAGATACCAAGGAAATGCCACAATCACGAAACACAGAATTCCTAAGGCACCTAAAGAAGGAGAGATCATTACGAAAACCCGCTTATTCAAATATATTGAAAATTTCACCACCTAAAACTGAAAGTTTTCAGATAAAATTCTGATTTGTTTTTCATATTTCTGCTCAAAACATAGATTGTGCGTACCCGTTAGAACCGCCTCACCGAGACGGTTCTAACAAGTACCCACAATTTATGTTTTGAGCAGAAATACGAAAAACAATGTATACCCCTGTAAACTCGAGTTTTACTATATAAAAGTGGGGCTTAAGGGGGGTCAAAATAATATTGGTGTGTTTTCGTGATGTGAGAAACAAAGACAAAACAAACGCCTCCCATGGAACCCCTGACGCACGAAGAACTGGAACAGAGGAACCGCCTTGAAGCGGTCAGCAGGAAAATTACTGGTGGGCGGAGAGATTTTAACCGGTTTTACTCGCGCGAAACCTCACCCTTAAATCTTCTCGTAAGAAGTAAACTTTTCAGAAAGGAGATAAAATAATTTTGACAGAATTGTCTTTCTGTAATCATAGCTATTCCCCTTAAAACGTAAACTGTCGAATTTAACCTGTCGAAGTCCTTAAGCCAACGATGTTTTGATTAACTGGGCTTTATCCTCCGAACCATCAGATATTTGTTACGTGAGCAGCATAATGGCAAAAAAGGGTGTTCGTGCAGAATAGTATGCAAAACTCTAAGCCTAAATGGGTCGCACCCTCCAAACATGCGCCACGGTTAAAAAGGAGTGTGTACATCATTAAACGATAGAAAGTTAAAACATGATGTGACGCCTAGGGGTTGAAGGTGACCATCTGTTTCTGGAAGGTCTCAAGCGTTGTCCTGTGGATAATAGTTCTTGGGAAGAAGCTATACTGATATCCAGTGGAAAAGGTCCAATTATGGTGAACTTATACGTAGCCATCATTGCTTTTGCAATACGAAGCACAACCCAACGAGCGATGGTGTTTATACAACATCGTGTTAATGTCGATGTAACGCCATGATTTTATACAATGTAACACTGACGTAGATGATACGTCGTACTAAGGTTAAAGCAACGTCATGACGATGCATCGACGTTAATGCGACGTTGTGTCCGCTGGGAAGTGTGCGGTAATGGCGTGTTGATGTGTCACGAACCTGAATGCATTATAGGTCTGGTAACCTTAAATTTATTGCTCAACTTGAAGACACATTTCGTATTAATATTCTCCGGAAATATTACAAAAGCTGACATTCTGCTAAACCGACTCATTCTTATTTCACGGATTACCATTTAAGCAAAATTAAAACAATAAATCACATGTAAATTTTCAATTAATGACCGACTTGCCAAGCGTATTGTCTTTCCTGACGACTGCAAATGATTGAATACTTTAATTCAGTGTTTGCTCTCAAACTTTCGATGCACTGCACTTCTTAACGGTCAACAGATAGACGTTGCAAAGAGCAGACCTCGGACAGACGTCTAGTCATCCTCTGCGCTGATTCTAATTACAGCAGTAAGTTAGGTTATTGCATAAAAAGCAGTGCCGCACGTTATTAACAGCCGTGCATTAACCGGCGAAAAGCCATGTATTAATAAGGCAATTCACGCGCTATTAATGCACGGCTACGCAACTTTCAATATGATCGTACCGGGGCCACAGATTTGCTGCCGTTACGGAATGTGTACTGCACGGCCCTAGAACAAGCATAGTCCATGGAAATTGCATTCGCGAGACATCGGTGAAAAGACGAAACAAAATAGTGCAAGAAATAACGCGAAATGTAGCAAATGTTTTCAGTTTTTAGACTCTAACCCTTGAATTTGATTGTGTTGGGGTTTAACGACACGTCAACCCTTGAGGGTCATTTTGTGTCGTCTCCCAGAGAAAGGGAGAAAAGAGATAGAAGAGAGAGTAGAGG
The DNA here is from genome assembly GCA_964016985.1 of Anodontia alba. Classification (NCBI taxonomy): domain Eukaryota; kingdom Metazoa; phylum Mollusca; class Bivalvia; order Lucinida; family Lucinidae; genus Anodontia; species Anodontia alba. The sequence continues at coordinate 45,324,282 of OZ024825.1, forward strand.
AGATGAAAGAGAGGGACAGGGAAGAAAGAGGAACAGGAATGAAAGTGAAGAAACAGAAGAAATAAAAACATTCCCCCTCTACCCTTACCCACTACAAGGATAGCAGGCCTTGCCCAACTGTAAGCCAATATCAGTTGGACGCCCCAGTGATGTAAGATACACAGCACCTTCGCACCACCCGACCACCCCACTCTAACCCTTGAAGCACTTATTACAACTACAGCAGGTGAAGCTGAAATTTTTTGTTTACTTTTTCAGTAAAGATAAGACTTGACATTTCATGTGAACCATCAGCAGTAAATCATGACTGAAGACTAATCTTTTCCACTCTCTGGGCTGATTCAGCAAATTGTTGGTAGTTTTCTTATTTTCAACAGAAAATAGGCTTTGACATTTCATGAAAATTGTCCACTTAGGAGACAATTTGCATGGATGACACACTTTGATTTTCTGAAGGAAATAAGAAAACAAATATTTCAAAATATCGTCTGCTGAAAATTTACCGAGCATGCTATGCATTAAACCCCTCAGATACACCGCCATAGGATAAAGGGATATCACTTTGATCTGAAATTATTAGTCTGACTCCGGTCTCAAGTGACTATATATATATATATATATATATATATATATATATATATATATATATATATATATATATATATATATATATATATATATATATATATATATATATATTCCTCTTTGATAATGTACTAAACTAAATCCAAAATAATATCATGACTATAAGGCTTGTCATTGTAGACTATAGTGACCAGCCTTTATAGTAATGATACTTGGTTTTATTTTAATGGATTATCCAACAGGATTATAAGAAAAAAATATTCAGTCACTGGAGGCTGGAGACTGAAGCAAGTCAATGAAAATTTGTTACACTTTAGAATTGGGGCTACTCTTATAGTAGCCATTCTTCCCTCCCTTTCTCTCTGTCTTTGTCTCTGTCAGACTGTCTCTGTCTCTCTGTCTCTGTCTCTGTCTAGCAGTCTCTCTCTCTCTCTCTCTCTCTCTCTATATATATATATATATATATATGTGTGTGTGTGTGTGTGTGTGTGTGTGTGTGTGTGTGTGTGTGTGTGTTGAGAGTTAATCATTAATAGTGCAATGATTTGTTTACCTGAGGCCTTTCGGCTTTCACCTTCTTCAGAGGTTTTCTATTTGAAAAATAACATAAAAATGTAAAATTTACGAGTAAAAGATTATGCCCTTTTCGGGCCCATGTTATCTGGTCCGCTGCGACTTGATAACAATGTTGTCTACCTTATAACATACACCAAGTGTGAAAAACAATATGTTGGTGAAACCGGTAACCATGTGAACCAACATAAACGGCCACCGAGATGATTGGAAACACAAGCGGTTTGAGAGGTCTCCTGTCGCAGAACACTTCTGTTCACTAGAACATGATTTCCTCAACCATGCCACGCTTTGTTGCTTAGATCATAACCCGGAGTGGACAGATCGAATCAGGAAAGCAGGAAAGAGCTATTGGATCCGACGTCTGAACACTCTACGGCAATATGGGATCAACAAGGGCGGCCAGTAGAGGGAATCATTGTTCCTAAGTCAGGGCATGCGACAGTTTACGTGGAGCGTTTCGTTTGTGTGATTTTACGTAGGTTGGGCCCATTTGCCTTACGTACTGGTAAAAAAACACTCAAGTTGGTGTATATCCCTTTCGGTGTAAGGTTTATGTGCATTGTATACATTGCGTACATGGGCACAATGTGGTTGATAGTAAAGATAAGCTATATACGTTTTGCACATTGTGTTGATAGTGAAGGTAAGCTTTATACTATTTGCACGTTGTGTTTACGCGTATTGTTTACATTTCACATATATCTAAACACGATCAGTTATCAAGTCGCAGCGGACCAGATAACATGGGCCCGGAAAGGGCATAGTCTTTTACTCATAAATTTTACATTTTTATGTTATTTTTTTAAAATAGAAAACTCTGAAGAAGCCGAAAGGCCTCAGGTAAACAAATTATTGCACTGTTAATAATTAACTCTCAACACATAGTTTAACACCTATCATTTCAGCATCCTTTCTGGATCCAGTGCTACCAAAAAGATATATATATATATAATTTATGTTTAATTATCTTAAGTAAGCAAATAATAAGTACGAGTATAGGCTTTAATGTAAGATATATATATTTGTTTAAATTTCCTCTGGAAGCGAATTCTTTCCTTAAACAGTAGACCCCTATCCCTGAAGGGGACACAAAATATTGACAAAGTAAACTCCCTTGAAGGTGTATCCAAACCCATTTATCCCAGAGTTTCTGAAATGGACTCTTCCATCTCTTCGTTTTACTCAGCCAATATTGCAGCTAGGGGTGAGTAAAAATGAAAAATCAATGGCAAACTGTGTAGATCCTAATGAGACGGCTCGCAACGTACTGACTTATCAAGATCTTCACTTTAAACTGCCTTGCTTCATTTACTCGGTCGATAGCACAAATACATGATATTAGTTTTATTTTCAATTTGAATTATTAGGAGTTAAAATACGGAAATTATTTAAGAGGAATGACAAATCAAATTTCAATTAGTATTTTATGTCCTCAAATTATTAGTTGATCCGTGCACAGAAGAAATGAGTTTAAAGCTCTTATTGATACCAGAGTTCGAGATCGGTTTGCGCCTTGTAAACCCATTTATGCTTTGTGAAATCTTCTACATCTTTCTTTGGTCAGGTCCATTTCCAGTTAAAGGAGGGACTGGCCAGGTGCAAGTAGTATTATCTTTTATAAAAAAAAATGTAGAACCTGACCTTTGGTATCTGATCTGGGTTAAAACTCTGTGCTAATGTCCCTTTTATTGAACGCTAGATATCAATGGGATTAATCAGATACACAAGATGGCTAATCTTGCAAAACATCTACCATATCTTGACCGGAAAGGTATACAGCTGAATTTTCGTATATGGCATGACTGGACATTGGTGCATGAAAACACTTTAGAGCAATCAAAAATCAATTGTATTTCGGCAAAATGCATGTATTTAGCGTGATGCATTTTTTTATTTTCATTTTTCTGACGTGCAACTGTACCCTCCCAGCTAGCATTCTTTATAAATCGGTAGCGAGCCGTTATCGGCCCGTCAGGGTAGCTGACGGGCCGATAACGGCCCGCTATAGATTTATAAAGAATGCTTTCTGGGCCGCGTATAAGTGTGCAATGGTAGGTATACACACCTAATTGACAATAGTCATAACACAATGATAACTGTTCCAAATACAAGTAATGCATGAATTTAAAATCTTACTCGTATGTGTAAATTATTCTGGAATGTCTACCCTAAACCTTATATATCAAGGAGAATCAATTTGACATGTTTAAGTGAAATAGATTTCTGTTCTGTTCTGTAATGCTTATGAAAACATTATTATTCATTACTTTTGAGTCTACTAATGTTCCTAACAAGTGTTCTCCTTCAAGTACAGTTTGGCGAAAGAAGACTGAGTGGTACGTAATGTTACAAATCTTTCATTGTGCACTTTTACGAAATGCTAAAATATTTAAATGTCTTCACGACGAATAAAAAGCATTTGACAAACTTGAAGTACGCATGCCCAAGAAGTGTTTGCTGTAAATAAAACGTATCATTTAAAACAGTAATGCGAAATTTTCTAAACGTGTTTTCATTAATGTTTATCATGCAGCAGATTAGATGCATAATTAAACGGTATCATTGTTAATCTATTCTTGCATGACGCCAGATAAACGGAACTGAAAATCAACCATGTTGCATTTTAACCCTTTCAGCCAGGCAGACCAAAACAGATATCTGTACAAACAGTGTAGAACCTGATGAGACGGCTCTTGACGAGCCGTCTCATCAGGATATACATTGTTTGCCAGTGTTTTTTTATTATTATTATTATTATTTATTTTACACTGAAAGCCGTTTTTGCGTCAGTAGAATTGTCGAAATTCAAGGCTGGGATAGCCCACCTCTGAAACAGCAGGGATGAAACGACTAAAACTTTAGGACAAAGATATTATAAGTCTCGGGAAGAAATTTTTGAACTCACTTGATAACGATTTAGGAGACTCAGCTACCTTCCCAGCAGACACACAACGTTGAAACAACGCCGATTCAACGTTGCCTCAACGACGTTGTTTCAAAGTTGTACTTCAATGTGTTGAGTCGACGTTGTTTTAACATTGTATATCTGCTGGGTTCTCTATTTTAAATTCAGGATAAAGAAAACAGCTAGAACTAGTGCATTTGTTACATTTGTAGCAGATATATAGGAGTCGTTCATTTGCGATTGCAGGAATTTAAACGGAGACCGATTTAATAATCGCCCAAGACAAGATCAATTGCATTTGCTCAGAAAGTAAAGACGATGCTGTATATTTCTTTCTTACTTGCAGAAATTGCATAACTGAACGGAAAACTCTATTCCGAAATAGAAGAGCTCTTTATCCATTGAACATGATCACCAACTAAAACGGGCGAAACGAATCTCAATACTAAAAATTCTGGGTGAATTCGAAGTTATGAAGAAAATTTTAACCTAGGGTGAAGATTTGGCACAACTAAATTTGCCCCCAATAGTCGTTAGTAGTCGTTAGTGCTAACCGTTCTAAGGCGGCGTTTCTTCAGTTCGCGTTTTTTATTCTTTGCAAGACTTTGTTGCTTCTCGTTGGAGGGAGCTTTTTTGTTTTTGGGCATCTTTAATGTATTGTATTTGGTATCATGTATGGCTCGATTGGTGATGACAGACATGGTAACTTCAGTTTTCGATGTTTTGTTACGTATGTACTATTCATCATAGTTCGTTAATTTTCCACTTATAGTCAATCGTAGGCTGTGTTCTATGAGTAATGTAAATGAGAAGTTGACAGATATTTATTTTCTGCTTTTGTATTAGTGAGTTGGGCAGAAGTTAAAGTAATAGTATTTCTACTATGAGACGGGTAACACTAATGTTTACAAACCTAAACTGATCAGAAAAGTTAGGGTTATTTTGAACCTGATTGACTTTTCAATATCATCAACAGAGAAGAATAAAACTCTCCAGAATATCTTATAGATCAAAAATAGAATAAAGCGCTTGACCTGTCTACTAGTTTGTTTGAGTCAGAAGTGGGCAGATCGAATGCTGAGATGGCTTCTGATATGGATTTGCAAAAGCAACATTCCATGTTTAAATTTGAAAGTTCTCAATCCTGAAATCAGGATTAATCCTGAAATTTACCACCCATGAATAGCGCCGATGTATTTTGTTAGAAGGATGACGAAACACAGGTTAAATCTAGACAGGGACGCAGATAGGCATGTGATTTCTTTGTCCTTTTGGTTTGATAAATTTGTTTGAACATGGATTTTCTCATTTTGTGCAGCAGAAACATAGATGTGGCTGCTTACCTTGGTATGGTAATTCTGTTTTTATTCCAATATTTCATTCATTTTGACACCAACAGTTGAAATATGTATTAAGCATACGTCACTCCGTTTATAAATACACCTGAACTGGGAAGGCCATGTGACGTGCACGAACAGTTTCACAGGTGAGACTATTTATGTATCTGTAGAGACTTCTACAGATACATTAATAGTCAGAAAAAGGACAGGCAATGTATTCCACCCCTTAAAAAGAGGGGAGGAAGTGGAGTTGCAGAATTAGGCTCTGAAAGGACAGAGGAACTAATTGGTCAACTCAATGATGCGTTCAATTAAACTGAGTACAATGGGGTTCCGTTAAGTAGAAGATCGGCCCCTTTCATGGATAGTATTGTGGTGTTTTCAGAAGGAGTGATTAATTTACTTAAAGGTTTGACTCCCTCCCTCAAAAACCTTAGGACCTGATAGGCTTCATCCTGGAGTTCTAAAGGAGCTAGCAAATGAACTAGATCCAGTATTTGCACATTTGTTTCAACAATCTCTTGATACGGGTGAGATCCCCAAGGATTGGCTTCTTGCAAACATTTGTCCCCTCTTTAAGAAAGAGGATAGGGCTCTTGCTTGTAATGTTCGTCCTATGTCCCTGACATGCGTGCCATGTTAAGTTGCTTGAACATATAGTATATTCAAATATCATGGCTCACTTGCATAAATATCAGCTCTTGTCCGCGGGGCAACATGTATTTAGGAAAAGGCACAGTTGTGAAACTCAGTTGACCATTGTTATAAATAACTGTGTAAAAATCTTGGACAAAGGGGGACAGGTTGACACATTAATTTTAGACTTCGAGAAGGCTTCTGGTACCTCGCCTCATGAACTTCTTAAAAACAAATTGTTTGGTTATGGCACTGGCGGAAAGACACTCGGGTGGATAGATTCCTTTCTTTGCTATAGAACATAATGAGCTGTTGTAAACAGTGAAACTTCGTAGTGGACTCCAGCTTTGTAAGGTGCCCCACAAGGGACCGTTCTTGCACCCTAGGTGAATACTAGAAAGACGAACATTTGTGTGCTTGAAAATCGCAGAACACACAGAAATAAAATATGGACCACAAACGGAGAGCTGTTAGAAATTGTAGACTCGTTCTGCTATTTAGATATGAAGTTCCAATATAATGGAAATTTAGAACCCAGCATAAAAGTTATATCAGATCAAGCTTTGAAAGCAGCAAACCAACTATTAGCACTGTTCAAACGAATATTTTTTTATGTCAAAACCATACTTAGATTGTTTGACTCACTGGTATCTCATATCCTTCTGTATGTGTCAGAAGTATGGGGAATATATAGATACGACCACATTGATAAACTACATATTCAGTTTTGCAAACATTTGCTGGATGTACGCGCACAACTTCCAAATTATGCCGTTTATGGAGATCTTGGACACTTTTCGCTTTCAGTTATTGCCAAAGAAAGACCTGTAAAATATTGGCTAAAATATATCAAACAATAACTCTTTGATGTTTAATATACTTCAATCCCAGGTAGAAGGATTGGATGCACGTGTAAGAGCAGCATATATGGGGATTTGTTCACCCCGTTATGGAATATGGCAGCTGTGTTTGGAATTCCGCACGGCGTGGTTCTTCAACAAGAAATCGAAAAAGTTCAGAATAGGGCTGCTAGGTTTATAACTAGCAAGTACTGCTTTGAAACTTGGAGTATTACTGGAATACTAAACAAAAACCAAAAAAAGGGAGTCTCTCAAGAAAAGGAGGAACGACAGTAGACTGTTTTGTTTTGTTTTTCACAAAGGTCTAAAGTGGGCTGCCAGCATTACACCTTATACCCCAATTAGGCGTAGTAGAAATCATCATTCATTGACTGTTCAGACCCCCGCTGCAATAACTGACATTTATACAAGGGCTCATTCTTCTCTTAAACAATCAGAGATTGAAATGCCCTTCCAGGTTCGATTTTTACCTCTGCAGAAGGTGCAGAGGATGCTGTGGCTAGGTTTACCTCTCTGGTGAGAGCTAGGGACTAACTTCCCATATCACAGGTCCTGGTAAATGAATGCCATTAGATGTATCACCAGTAAAAATTCTGATTCTGATTCTGAGAGTGAAAAAAGTGCAGTCAAATTAACCGGTTCGCTGACTGTTCTGCTTGAATCCAATATTATTGGATCGCCCATATATATATATATATATATATATATATATATATATATATATATATATATACGAGTACGAAGTGATCTTTCGTTTTGACCTTTTGATTGTGATATTTATAAGTTTACGTTTTCTACGTAACAGGGTAACAGGTACAGTAAAATAGTAAAATACAACCTTGTCTGATGACCAGACGCTTCCGGTTCTAGCTATATTTCGTCCAATAGAAAATTGGAACCAGAATTCACAGGTCACCAGATAAGATTATATGTATACCATGTGAGCAAATAACTCTTTCATGTGGAATGCAGGAATTTCTGACTGTCATGTCTTAACTGTTTTGGCCGACCAAATTCCGGCGCGTACCCAGGCGGAAGCTATGAAGCCCGGGCTTCAGCATAAATTTGTCAATTTAACCATATTTTCACCTCATACTTGTTCAGATGACATCAAATGGGCCAGGTCATAGCATTTCCTACAAGATCACATGTCCGCTAGGCAATGACTAAAATCAGCCTGCGCAAATGCGCAAGATGATCAGAGTCATTGGTTTGCGCTAATAAGCCAAACAGTTAAACTTTCTTTAGGCGACCGCTGGGCGAATCTTGTAGGAAATGCTGTGCCTCGGCTGAAATTTCAGAGATTCTATTAGCAGGTTTCATCTTCATAAAGTTCCTTGCTACGCCCTTGAAATTGACCAGTCGCTTTGACTTTTATATTATTACATTTATCAGTATGCGTTTACTGCATAAATTTGTACTATCTGTACAGATAAATGAATACTTGTTCCGCGTTGAACGCAGGATTTTCTTACTGTCACGCTTAAGTTGTACGGTGTGCGTAGCCATATGAAAATCAAATAAAAAGGTCAAAGCGACAGGTCAATGCAATTGATCTATACAGTGGACGTATCCATATAATTGTAATGGTTAAAGCGACAGGTCAATGTGCTCTATTTATAAAATGACTTGTTACAATTTTAAGGGTCAATAAACAAACATGTATCGTTATACAAAATGTGTTTTCAGACGGTGAAGATGATGCCAAAACAATAGCACGTGTACGTTATTCTCTCTGTATGTTCATTTGATACATTTAGAAGCAAAACTTCCTATTGTGTCCGCACTTTTATTCTATCGAAATGGTACTGAACGTAAATTGAATGTGTTGTTATTGCTATCCTTCTCTTGAAACAATTCAGTTTCAGACACTTTCAGATTAGATAGTGTCGTTTTGAAACTATCAAACAGCCAAAATGTATTTAAACAAACTCGGGATTAGATTTCTTTCCAGTTAAGTATTGAATACATCAAATAAAGTATTGCTACATTTAAATTTCATTTTGGGTAGAAAAAGTGTATTTATTCAAATTCAAATTTCCGGGATAGTTTGAAAATTGTTTGTATTTGAAACCAATTCCAAGAACGAGTTACATATAGCCTTGAAACAGTATTCTTTCACAGATTCTCATTAATCATCACGAAAACATACCTATATAATTTTGACCCCCTTAAACCCTACTTTTATATAGTAAACTGGGGTTTACAGGGATATACATTATTTTTCTTATTTTTGCTCAAAACCATAGATTGTGGGTACTCGTAAGAACCGCCTCGCCGAGGCGGTTCTAACGAGTACCCACAATCTATGTTTTGAGCAGAAATATGATAAATATCAGAGTTTTTTATCTAAAAATTTTCAGTTTTTGGAGGTGAAATTTTCCACATATTTGAATAGGCATGTTTTCGTAATGTGTGTAATTCAACTTTGCAAATATGTATGTACTATAACAAACATACCCAGTTTCACCACTAAGTTTCTTCTAACTTATCCACTTTTGACATATTAGCCTCTCACTTATAGGACAGCTATAGCAAACAACTTGCTTGTAAAAGATCTTAGATTTCATATTTGCAGCAACTCTAGACGACAAGCATTGATAAAGCAACAGGCAGGATTTTAATGATTTTCAGTGCAAAAGGATTCCTAGTATACATTTAGAAACATCTTACAAGTTTAACACATTATTAATTTACTACAGACTTGAGTATGGCTTTGTCAGGGCTCTTAATTTACAGCGAAGGTGGACATAAACAAATCTGTGAGTTGCTAAATCATGGTCAGTTTTGATGAAACTTTAAGAGTAGTTCAGATCTGAGCTACTCAAATAGGCGAGTTTTGGAGGGTGTGTTACTGAATAAATAGGACGGCTGCACAGCAAATTTTGAAGAGTATATGACTACATGCTCCCACTACAGTTAACACCTAAAGGAGAGAAGTGAGTCCCATTAAGCAGACACACCTAAATTATATCTCTAAATAAACCACTCTCCACCCCGGGCCCACCACCACCATCATCCCCACTTTAAAAAGTGTTATATGCTCAGTCTCGCACCTCCCATCTCCAGTTTTTTAAAACAAAGTTATTTTTGTCGGTTCATCACAAATACGTATGCTTTTATTCACGTTAGAAGCGCCTTTGAGAGGCTTCCAATGAGCACCCATAGCATTCATTGTTTTTTTCTTGTTTTTTTTTTTTTTTTTTGTGAAAGTAATAAGAGCAATATTTACCTTAACCTCCTCTTATCTAGAGTTATGTAAGCCATGCATTACGAAAACATGCCTATTCAAGTATACTGAAAATTTTACCACCAAAAAATGAAAATTTACAGATAAAAAAATCTGATAGTTTACATATTTCTGCTCAAAAACATAGACTGTGGGTACTCGTTAGACGAATACCCACAATCTATGTTTTTGAGCAGAAATAAGAAAAATGATGTATACCCCTGTAAACCCAAGTTTTACTTTATTAAAGTGCGGTTTAAAGGGGTCAAAATTATATACATGTAGGCATGTTTTCGTGATGGCATTTTCACCAAATCTTTGTAAATGAGGAAGATTTGGAGACAACTCACATGAAATGTGAAGCCTTTTTTTTTTCTTGGTAAAGTAACAAAATATTGATCACTTGTCAGCAATTTGCCATAAGGTTTAAGAATTTCCTGTTTTTAAGCTGTTAGAAGCTTACGTAAGAATTAATCATAACAATTTTATTTAATCATTGAGCCAATGGAGTTTTGTGGTTCTGTACAATATAGTATTTGTTTAATATTACAACATCTTTCACTTCCCGTATATACGCTCGTAAATGCACTGTGTGAATAAACAAAATACATAACTCTGATTTCAAATAACTGTTTCTAATTCTCAATAACTAAACTCATCACATCTATCTCGCCTGAATTGACACAGTTCCTCGAAACTTCCCCTTCATAGACTTCATACCCTTACATTACGAAAACACCCTTTCTTCAAATATATAGAAAATTTCACCTCCAAAAACTGAAAATTTTCAGATAAAAATCTCTGCTTTTTTTTCATATTTCTGCTCAAAACATAGATTGTGGGTACTCATTAGAACCGCCTTGGTGAGGCGGTTCAAACGAGTACCCACAATCTATGTTTTAGAGCAGAAATAAGAAAAATAATGTATACCCCTGTAAACCCAAGTTTTTACTACATAAAAGTGGGGTTTAAGGGTGTCAATATTATATAGGCATGTTTTCGTTCTGGATAAAAATTCTTTTGACCAGTGGAACGATATATAATTATGTTCCACAATTCTACGTTTTGATATCAATTCTCATAGACCTCTCTTATTTCTAAAGAATATCATGAAAAACAATGTAAGACGAGAAATGAGAAATTCTGAAAAAAATTGAATCCTCGTATAATATTATTATCCATCTGTTTGGCTTTTGTTTAGGTATTTGTATATGCTATTTTTCTCCATACATGCTTTGAAGTTTTCAGCACATTCATTACGAAAACACGCCTATTCAAATATATAGAAAATTTCACCTCCAAAAACGGGAAATTTTCGGATAAAAACCTCTGATATTTTTCATATTTCTGCTCAAAACATAGATTGTGGGTACTCGTTAGAACCGCCTCGGCGAGGCGGTTCTAACGAGTACCCACAATCTATGTTTTTGAGCAGAAATAGGAAAAATAATGTATACCCCTGTAAACCCCAGTTTTACTGTATAAAAGTGGGGTTCAAAGGGGTCAAAATTATATAGGCACGTTTTCGTGATGATTTACTTTATGCAAAGAAAACGAGGTAGGGATCCTTTGAAAGAGAATAAATAATAATAAGAAAAAGAAGAAGATAAAACGGTAGCCTCGGTTTGTTTGAGTCTTTCCATTAGGAATAAAAAAACTTTAATAGAACCAGAACACGTGCGTTAGATCACGCTCGCGATTTTCACGTGATTTGCGAAGTCACAAATTCAAGAGAAAATAATATACCGAATTATATTATTTCCCCGCTGGATGCCGCAATTACATATAATATGAAAAGTCTTATTATTACATAGACAAATATAAACTATACATCTAATATGCTGGATGTACATCAAGTAGGACTGAGACAACATTTCAGCCCCCGTCTTCTAAAATGTCTGCTTTTATTGCCAGTCTGTACTTGGAATACAGATAAAGCATCGTAATGGTTTCCAACGACAAATTAATTTGCAAGACTATTATATTTTGTAACCTTACTTAAGGCCAAGGTCAATTATTACTTAACATTTACCACTCTGTAGGCATATTCAGCAGACGACAAACTGATCATATTTTCCTCCAAAATAGGTTTTGACTATTCATGCAAATTGTCTCCTAAGGAGATAATTTGCATGAAATCTCAAATCCTATTTTTTAGAAAAAAAAAGGTAAGAAAAGTATTTAAAATGTCGTCTGATGATATTTTTTACCAAGAGTGCTAACCGTTGAGTTAAGCCACGTGAAAAGGGATCTTAGCTCCTTTGACGTCAAACTCTGCTATGTACATGTATATAAACATAGCAAAATTAAATTTCAGACAGTATAAAACCAGATTAGGCGGATCATCTGGTTCTACGCTGTTCACACAAGCAACTTATTTCTTGGCCGATTTTGAAAACTCTTGCAACAAATAAATGGCTTGTTAAACACTTTACTCCAAGGTATACTTTCAACTTATATTGCGTTCCCCTTTAATCCTTAAAGTTCCAGTTCCAACTGCACCAAACCAGATTTTAAAATATATACTAGCGGAAAAAAGAAACGCAAGTATTAATTCTGGGGTTGTATTTTTAAAGAAAATTGTGGATTTCATTTGATTGTTTAATTTTTTTAATTCTTTATTTCATTTTCTGTTAAATGCTATTGGTTTAGTGTCGTATAGCAGACGACGTTTGCAATAAATAGCGTTAAACACAGACACCCAACGTTATTGAATAATGGGTATCAATAGCGCGTGTGTCAACCACGGGCTGCTGTCGCGGCTCTCACTCTTCTAATCATAGACCCGACTAAGTTGTCAATGGTCCTTTGAGGGATATTATTCCACTCTTGAATAAGAGCTAGCTGGAGCTGTGCGACGTTGTTCGGTACGTTGACGCGCTTCCTGACCCTCCTGTGCTCGATTGGGTTTAAATCTGGACTGTATGGGGGCCAATCGAGCACTTGGACATTATTCTGGTTGAGGAAGTCGCGACAAACCCTGGCAATATGCGGTCTCGCGTTGTCATGCTAAAACGTGAGATTATGAGCATTGACAAGCGGGAGGACGTGAGGCATAAGCATCTAATCCCGATAGCGTACGGCTGTAAGTTTACCCCGAATAACCACTAGGGGCGTTTTCACCCCATGAGAAATCCCCATCCCAAACCATTACGGACCACCACCCCCCCCCCTCCCCCAAATCTGTCGACTTCTCGTACGCAAGCGTCAGAATATCGCTCACCTAGACGTCGATACACTCGTTGTCGCCTATCTGACCGCTAAAGCGAAAATCGCGACTCATCGCTGAATATTACACGCCGCCAGTCAGCCAGTCGAAACCGATTTGGTGCATGGGCACGCAGCCATTGCATGCGGCGTTGACGTCGCCTGGGCGTAGGTTCGGGCCTACGTAAGGACGGCGTGGACGTAAATCGAGCTCTCGCAAGCGATTTCTGACTGTCCTTGGACACACACGACGGCCATGTGTTCCGATAACTTCTCTTGCGGTCTCTGTCGCCGTCCTTAACCTGTTACGAAGGTGTACAAGACGAATACGTCTATCTTGACATTGCGTCGTAACGCGCGGACGTCCGCTCCTAAAACGGTCAGTTAACCTACCGGTAGCTCTAAGACGCTGAACTAACCGTGATATCGTCGACTCGTGCACCCCACATTGCTGCGCGACGTCACGTTGCGACCGACCCTGCTAAATTAGAGCAATAGCTCTACCCCTATCCAGTTGCAATAAGCGTATCATTTCTCTCAACAAACTCAAACAACAAACGTTTTGTACAACCGATACGAATGGAACGAAAGTTCGATTTGGTAATGTGTTAAAGTCTCTACCACGCGACACTACCCGTGCAGCACGGATATAATGAAATTCAGGTACAACGATATTGTGTAGCCTGTGTTCATGCTTCAGTGATTTTGTGTGATCCATGCACGTGGAAGTACACTAATGTCACCAAATACAGAAAACTAGATCAGTTTGTTCACAAACAAACTTTCAGTATTTAAAAATTTGAACTTGCGTTTCTTTTTTCCCCAAGTATATATATTCCATCTTATTTATCAGGAAATAATGATAATCTATAGAATGTCGTCTGCAACACATTTTCTTGACGCTTTAAGGGTTAATGTCCCTCCTGCGCATTCTAGTAAACGACAACTGTTCAATAACATATAATATTGTGGAAATGCAGAACGCAGGCGCGAAAAAAAAATGCGAAAATCTTTTTAATGTGTATTTTACGCTCCCTTTTTCTCTGATAATGGACTTGTTTTGATTTTGGTTTTACCAGGAGCAGGAGTAGAACGGAGAAGCCAAATGATGTCTTGGAGATGTAACTTTTATTGTTTCTGAACGATGTACTAAACAATTGACAGATGCACTGTATTTAGATCGGGAATAACGTATTTACCTTATGTATTGAGACAGACTGGCTGGGACAAACAGTGTAGACCCATATGAGACGCCGCAGAACGCGGCGTCTCATCAGGGTCCACACTGTTTGCCACTCATCAACCAATTCCTGGACACAACATCGGGTAGTAAATTGTACTTGTTCAAATTTTAGAACAAGCATGGTAAGGAGTTAAAATGTCCGAATACTTAGGGTTGACATGGTACATGTATTTAAATTGCAGTCAGTTGTGCATGTCCGGACAAGCGTTTTATACATTTGGTACAGGTACATGTACAATTACCGCAACATCACCAAATAAACTGTATCTGCTGTTTACATGTAGTTTACATTTGTATCTTTTACATGTACCATTCCCGGAGCTAATTCAGCAAACAACAAACTGACAGTATTATTTCACAGAAAATATGCTTTTTTATACTAATTGCTTCATAAGGAGACAAACTGCAGACTTATCTCAGTCTTCACTGTCCACCTAAGGATGCTTTGGATCTTTGACACCCACAGAGTCCGGCGAAGACTAAGATGAGACTGCGAGTATGCGCATGCTGATCTGAGTCTTCGTTGGGCGCAAATGCAATCTCGTAGGAAATGATGTGTCCCGGATCAACTTGCCAAATGGTGCGTCAACACCGACGTCCGTAAATGGCGATATGCTAACAGTTCGCTTTGTTGCAGCAGCTGTTTCTACTGTCACTAGACTTGGCTACCAGCTGCTTGTTTATGTTGAGGTTTTACGGCCCAGTAAATCCAATGGGGTTATCTGGAGCGCGGTCAGTTTACCTAACCACCCGTTCACTGGGCAGGCTTAGTCCTCTAATCGGTTAACCAGTATTGTGCACACTCTTTCGCCAGAAACTGACAACTGCCCTTCTTGAATCAGCGGAAGGGAGAGAATGACCGTAGAAAACATTTCATGATCATCAATCTCTACGAAAGAATGTTGCCGACCCGGCGAGGGTCGAACCCGCAACCTTCTGATCACCAGTCGGACTCGCATCCAATTGAGGGCTACTTGTAGCAGCTAGGAATGAAACCAGTAGTGGCTGAAGTGGTGTTCCGTTGGTTTGCCAATTCCTAAATTATAATCCGACATAACCTGATAACATTTCAAAATAATAAACAGTCTGTAAACACGGCCTATTAATTGTCGAACAGATCATTGATTCCTAACAAATGCAAACATTTCCGCAGGTGAAAAGTTCAAGCACAAATCAACTTCAGGTGATTGTTTAGCGTCAGCCTGGATGTTAACCCAATGTAATGATTTAACCCTTTCGGAAATGCAGACAAAAACAGATTCCTACGCAAGCAGTGTAGATCTATAGAAGCCGACCTGAGTCAGAAGGGCCCAAGTCTGAAACTCTGGGTGAATACCGTAGTAATCTAATATTGATACCGAAATAACCTAAGATGGAGACCGTTATAACCAAACACGAAAGGGACAAGATGGACCTTGGTAACCTAAAATGACACCCTAATAATCTAAGACCGTGATAACTTTAAATAGACGGTATTTGAGCGATATATAATAACGTTACATAATCTGTAAAGATACATGTAAATAGCATAACCTTTCATGAAAGGGAAAAGTTGGATACCATAATTACTTAAGATGGATACCATTACAACCTTACATGACCGGTAAAACATTGGTCTCATAAGGACCATACATAAAAGGTAAAACAGTAAAAGAATGATATCGCGATAACCTTACATGAAAGGGAAAAGACGGAAGCCGTAAAATCCTGAGAGGGATACAGTAATACCCTTACATAAACGGTGAAAGAAGGATATTACCTTTATATAAAGGCAAAAGATAGATATTGTAAAATATCTAAGAGGGCTACAAGCCTTACATGAACGGTACAAGAAGGATACCTTAATAACATTTACATAAGCGGTAAAAGATAGATACCGTAATAATCTACAATGAATATCTTATTAACCGTGCGTGAACGGTAAACAATGGGTAACGTAATAACCTTAGATGAACACAGTAATAACTTTAGATTGATTCTGCAATAGCCTTTATACTAACGGTAAAAGAAAGATACCTTAATAACCTGATGCACACCGTAATAACCTTACATGAACTGTAAAATATGGATACCATGATAACCACAGATGGATACCTTGATGGCCTTATATAAACGGTAAAAGATGGCTGTTGAGATAACCTTTAAATAAATGGTAAAAAGATAGATACTGTAAATACTTAAAAGGGATGCAGTAATAATCTTAGATGAACGATAATATAGGGTTATTGCTCTGATATTGGTGAATATTGTCCCGAGATGAGATATCAAAGGACGCGAGCTTGCGAGCGTCCGTAGATATCCCATCGAGAGACAATATTCACCAATATCAGTGTAATAACAACCCTTTTATTATATAGCTATAAATATTTATTTCGTTTCCCTGTGTTTCTAACGTTTATAACGCTGTTCTAATAAAAAAAAATGTGAATTCAACAAATGTGCGTGACAAGGTTTGGCGCGACGTCACTGCATAACGACGTCATCAAAAGCAACGTAATGTAACGGCAATATGAGAAGGCATCCGAGTAAGTGTGCAGTATCGAGTAAGTGTGCCGATATCGTGTGATATCGGCACGCCGGCTCCTCGGCTGTTATGGCTCATTTTAATCATTTAATATTTGTAGCTATATAATAAAAGAAGGATACTGTGATTACCTTTACATTAGGCATTAAAAGACAGATACCATAACTTAGGATGGATAACTTCATGATCATATATGAACGGTAAAAGATGAACACCGTAACAACCTTACAGGGACACCATAATAACCGTAATAACATTTACATAAATTGTAAAATATCGATAGCGTGAACCGTAAGAACCGTAAGAGAAATAACCTTAAACGAACGATAAAAGACGATAACCACCGTAATTTTTACATAAACGATAAGAGATGGATGCCGTAATAATCTTAAGATGGATACAGTAATAGCCTTAAATGACCGGTAAAAGATGGATAATGTATTAATCGTGCATAAACGGTAAAATTTGGATACCGTAATAACCTTGCATAAACGGTAAAAGATAGATACCGTGATCCCTAAAATGGATACAGTAATAACCTTACATTAACGATAAAAAATGAAAACCGCCAAAACCATATTACATATAAGTGGTTAGAGATGGATACCGTGATAATATAAGACGGATACAGTAACATAATATCCTTATATGACCGGTAAAAGATGGTGACCATAATAATCTTGCATAAATGGTAAAAGTTGAGTACCGTAATAACCTAAGGTGGATACAGTAATAGCCTTATACGAACGGTAAAAGATGGAAATCGCAATAACCTAACATGGATACCAACATAACCTTACATTAACGTGAACAGATGGATACTGTAATATCCTTACATAACGGTAAACGATGGATACTGCAATACCTTTACATGGAAGAAAAAAGATGGATACCATCATTATCAATGTATATTACAAAATATATCGCCGAACAAAGAAGGATCTGATCACGGTGCACTACATCCATTATTTCAGCATTCATGTAATTTCTACATTATTTGAGCTGCGTCGCAAGAAAAAAAGCTTTTCGGACTGTATTGAAGCAGTTATAATAGTGTGCATGCACGGTCTCTTAGCAAGGCATCATATCTAGTGATCTGGCTGAAGTTTTCCCTCGGACTACCTCTTATGTGACTGAATACATGTAGCATAGGTTCTGGTGACATCACGAAAACATGCCCGTATAATGTTGACCCCCTTAAACCCCACTTTTATATAGTAAAACTGGGGTTTACAGGGGTATACATTATTTTTCTTATTTCTGCTCAAAACATAGATTGTGGGTACTCGTTAGAACCGCCTCGGCGAGGCGGTTCTAACGAGTACCCACAATCTATGTTTTGGGGAGAAATATGAAAATATTTCAGCATTTTTTTCTGAAAAATTTCAGTTTTTGGAGGTGAAATTTTCTATATATTTGAATGGGCGTGTTTTCGTAATGAGATGGTGGCTCGCCTAAACCTTTGCTGTTCGCACATGCTACAATGGCTCTTTTTCCGTGACGCAGCCCATATGTTCTAGGATTGTTGTACACAAATGTCAGCTAAAATGTTTAACCCTTGTCCTGCTGAATAAATTCAGATGCCATGCCCATTTCTAATTTTCAGCCAATCAGATTACTTGATCCAGATTGTTGATAAATATTCATATACATGATGGCAAACAGTGCAGATCCAGAGCAGTTGGCTTCTTCAGAAGCCAACTGATCTGGATCTACACTGTTTGCAAAGGCAGGGTATATCCGGGTTCAGCAGGACAAGGGTTAAACCGAAGCTGGTTGACTAACAGAAATAAGAAGCCTAAATCCCAAGACTCGCTCACCTGAATGAAACAGCCGTTTCATATCTGCGGATGATATTGCGACATATTTCCAAAGGTTTCAGCCAAGACGCTATTTAAAGAGTCTTGGTTTTACAAAGAAAGCAGTGTAGATCCTGTTGAGACGGCTCCTCTAGATTCAAGAAGGTCGAAGGTCAATAAAGAATCATCATTCGATCAATCTTGGTAAACCTTCTACTCCTCAAGTCATTTGCCAAGATTAAGCCTAAAAGCTCTCTCGGTTCTTAAAACAAAAGCAAAAACATTAAATGTGTTTACCATATATGGGCATGGAGCCTATCAGTTTTCAAAATCATCCAATGGGTACAATGATCTGAATAAATTAATTAATTAATTAGTTAATTAATTAATTAATTAATTAATAAATAATCAATTTTACAAAATGAGTTTAAGTGTTCTTAACATATATGGACATTACATTGATCGACTGACCGCCATCAGTTTAATTTTCGGTCACACGAGTTGCTGAAAACCATATGTCAGACAAACCGTTGAAAATTATGAACGGACGGACGACAACAATAGTTCACCCTGAACCGGAGCACCCTAGTCTAAAAACTGATAATCAAATCCACCTTGAAGTGACTTGTCTATCATTTTATATAATCAAATGAACCTTGAGGTGATTTGTTTTCATCATTTAATATAATTATTTGTTCATCAAGTGTCGTTAAATGAATTAGACTTGCTTCTCGAAGAGCTTTTGAAATTTTATTAGCCTCAGATGTAACCACCGTCGGTAAACAATTGAAGAATAATTCAATTTCAATATTCATCTTAGCTGCGTCCCGTAAATCTTTTTAGAAAAAAAAAACAACAAAAAAAACATGCGAAATATTAGTACGCGGCTTACTCGCTCAGTAAATATTTACCACTCTATGGACAAATTCAGCAGATTACCAATTGATGATTGTTTCTTATTTTTCTCTGAAAATAGACTTTGACAGTTCATGCAAATTGTCTCCTAAGGAGACAATTTGCATGAACTGTCAAAGTCTATTATTATTTTATGTTTTCTTCTGCTGAAATTTTTACCCGGCATATTAAGCATTGAGAGACAATGCATACTATAACATTGCCTAGCATATAATCTACTCCGAACTACTGGCGAACAGCGAGATAAGATTTTGAAGGCTCGTTCTTGTTTCAAAATCAAAGCACTGAGAGCACTGGTGGGACGATTCACTATAGGCTGGGAAAATGGTCCTGAACGGAGATTTAAGGCTATTTCATTAACCCTTAACTTCCTATAATTAATGCAAAAAATGCAGATCCTAATCAGACGCCGCGTTCTGTGTCAGTGTCCCAAATGTTGCAGTCCAGGTTTTACAGACAACCATCTATCAACAGCACTCTGACGTAACAGCGACTAGAATAGCGCGACTATAAAAATCCGTTCCCCGGATTTCGTCTAAAGCGCGGTTTTACTTAACATTGGTCAGTGATAATCACATTTTCGATATATAAGATTCAAGAGAATATAAGATTCAAGTACGAAGCATTGACCTTGAGGAAATTTTAGCGTTTGTATAGATACTATGATGGATCTATTGTAAACCATCGACCAAAAATGCGCAACATATGAAACCGTTTTGTTTTTTGTTTTTTTTTGTTTTTTGTTTTTTGTTTTGTTTTTTTTTTTGTGTTTTTTTTTTGTTTGTTTTTTTTTTTTTTTGTTTTTTTGTGTGGTTTTTTTTTTTTTTTTTTTTTTTTTTTGCATATGCGAACAGCGAAGACCCAGGTCAGCCGGCGTATCCCGGCAATTAAGTCAGGACCTTCTCTTTTCATCGGCATATGAGCCGGGGTACAGAATTTCCTACAAGATAGTATGTGTCCCCAGCGAAACTTCAGATCAGCCTGCGCAAACGTGCAGGCTGATCAGAGTGTTCAATGTCCGCCTGAAGACACCTTCGATCCTTGGCTACCCACAGATTTCTTTGCAAAGACTCTGATCAGTCTGCGCTAATGCGCGCAGAATGATCTGTGTCTTTGCTGGGCGCACACGCAGTCTTGTAGGAAATGACGTGCCCGGCTCAAGATCTATGTGATCATGCAACGAAGGCCCTTATTATACTGCACGAAAAAGCAGACCAATTTGGATATTTCGTTGCCCGCATATACCACAAGAGGTATTTACTAGCGTTTAGCAACAGATTTATTATCCCCCTTTTTTCGTCGTTTGGCTCATCGAGCTGTCTAATTTATTATTATAATGGTATACGCCTAAGAACAATGACATCGAGTCTTTAGTTCATTAGACTGCGCTATGTGGAGTTACCTTGTAACCCCCAAAGAGCTAAACACAACTGCAGCAGACGACATTTTGATTTTCTTAGCTTTTTATTTTTCAGAAAAAAACATAAGGCTTGACATTTCATGTGAATCGTCAGACGATTCACAGATGACGAAAATGTCAAATCTTAATTTCTCGGAAAAAATAGCAGAATGTCGTTTGCAATAATTTTGCTTAGCGCTTTTAAGTATTAAGAGAATCTTATATACAAATGGTAAATGCCTATTTGGTATCAGCAGCCCATTACGAAAACACGCCTATTCAAATATATAGAAAGTTTCACCTCCAAAAACTGAAATTTTTCAGATACAAAAACTCCGATATTTTCATATTTATGCTCAAAACATAGATTGTGGGTACTCGTTAGAACCGCCTCGGCGAGGCGGTTCTAACGAATACCTACAATCTATGTTTTTGAGCAGAAATATGAAAAATAATGTATACCCCTGTAAACCCCAGTCTTACTGTATAAAAGTGGGGTTTAAGGGGGTCAATTTTATATAGGCATGTTTTCGTGATGCCACAATAAAGCCCTTAGACGACAGTTCTGTTCAATCTCGTATTGTAAGCACCCAGTAAAAGTACTGATCAGATTGCGCTTGCTTACAGGCTCTTTCCGGACCTCCGTTCTTAGTACGTGACGGAAGTCCCCATTTTCCACTGTAAAGCTGATTTCATATTATATATAGTCCCTGAAGGAAATAAACGTCTCCAAAGAACTGTCGATCTGTTTACGTGGAGTGTGCATGTACGCATATCATCGATTTATGCTGGCCGGTAACTGAACTGGTTGGCATGAAAATAAACGTGGGGCAAACATACAAGTCAAAGGGCCTTTTTATCTTAATAACCCAAATATACAGATACCCGAACTCCTTACCACATATGTTCTAACTTATAAACACGTCCATTCTACTATTTGTTAATTTGACTAAAAGACCGATTTGCGGTGTCCGATCTGAGTCTACACTTTTTTTGCTGAAGCCTGTCTGTCGTAAGGCTATAAATACCCGGACCTTCTACGTCCGTATTTTGTCTGTATAATACAAATGCATATCTATGGCCCAATATAAAATACTGTTCTTCCTGATTAAACCTTTAACCTTCCATATTTAATCTCTGGGCTAATTCAGCAGACGACAATTTGATAATAGTTTTCTCATTTTTTCCAGAAAAAAGTTTTTGATATTTCATACAAACAATCTCAAAAAGGTGAGTTCCGTACTTCTGAAGAATCCATTCTTTCATAATACAATTTACAAAATTCAGATTACATCACGAAAACATATCTATATAAAACCCCACTTTTATATAGTAAAACTGGGGTTTACAGGGTATACATCATTTTTCTTATTTCCGCTCAAAAACTCGGCTTGTGGGTACTCGTTAGAACCGTCTTGGCCAGGCAGTTCTAATGACTACCCACAATCTATGTTTTGAGCAAAAATATGAAAAAATGTCAGAATTTTTATCTGAAAATTTTCATTTTTTGATGGTAAAATTTTCGGTATATTTGAATAGGTTTGTTTTTCAAATGAGGTGAATTGAAACCATTGATGCAAAACTGATCAATATTATCTTTCATATGTTTCAGCCTCCTTGTCTCATCAGTGAACATTGAAGCAGACTGACTATAAATGTCAGAACTTACTAAAGTCTGAGGAACTACTGGAAAGTTAGATTATCAGCTACTATACTGTTCTGTACCAGGGTTATGATTTTAGTGCATGATTTTATTCTGCCGAACGTGTGTTCTCCTAGATGACACGTCCGGGAGAATAAAGCGATCAACGAAAACCAATAATGCAGTCCAAATGATAAAATGATACACTAAATCGATGAGGCTTCCCAGGAGAATAAAATGATGCATGTACAATGTAAATCGATAATGCAGTCCGGGAGAATAAATTGATGCACAAAAATCGATAATGCAGTCGTAATCACATTTGTGTATGCACTGACACAGGTAGATTGTTGTTGAAAAATTTAAGTAGCCATTGCTGTCTCAAGCGGCAAATGGTAAATACAGTGAACCCATATTACAACATATGTCTCCACATCACGAAAACACGCCTATATAAATTTGACCCCCTTAAACCCCACTTTTTATATAGTAATTATGTTAGTAATATGTTAGTTTTCTTATTTTGTCGAAAAACATAGATTGTGGATACGCGTTAGAACCGCCTCGTCGAGGCGGTTCTAACGAGTACTCACAATCTATGTTTTGAGCAGAAATATGAAAAATATCAGAAATTTTTATTTGAAAATTTTCATTTTTTTGGAGGTAAAATTTTCAATATATTTGAATAGGCTTGTTTTCGTAATGAAATATGGTACATGTACCGTTGAAATGAATTTGCTGTTGTAAAGAATCCATAATGAGCAGAATGATACTTGAGAAAGGATTTGTTCTATTCTTATATCCTCGTAGAATATATGTTTTGTATATTTGTTAGAATCGCCTCAGCGAGGCGATTCTAACAAATAACCAAAACATATGTTTCTTGAGTATAAACTGCAATGTTCTTGCATAATACCTGATTAGCTTTCACCTCTTGAACGAAGGTTTCGTGCCAGTCAAATCATCATTATAACGATTATTTTCCTTGCATTTAGTGTAGGTATAAAGAAGGTTGACTCATTACGAAAACACGCCTATATTTATATAGAAAATTTCACCTCCAAAAATTGAAAATTTTCGGATAAAAAACTCTGATATTTTTTTCATATTTCTGCTCAAAACATAGATTGTGGGTACTTGTTAGAACCGCCTCGGCGAGGCGGTTCTAACAAGTACCCACCATCTATGTTTTTGAGCAGAAATAAGAAAAATAATGTATACCCCTGTAAACCCCAGTTTTACTATATAAAAGTGGGGTTTAAGGGGTCAAAATATTATAGGTATGTTTTCGTGATGTATGTTTTAATTCTCCTGAAACAATCCTTAGAAATGGTAATTTTATAACAAAATAAGCGCACTTAACTACAAACTGTTCGTTGTTCACTGGGTTTAAACTGAAAAGTTCCATTTCAGAAGATGGATAGCTTTAATAATTGTTTGCCATTTCCGCAAAGGGAAATGAATTTTGTGACTTTCCGTTTGCTTTACTGCACGTCAATCCATTTCTGAAAAGAGATCTATTCTTAAAAGGAAGAAAATACTCCCCCTCCACCCTTCACCCTCAAAGAGAGGGGTGGGGGCGGGGCGGACTAAATATTTGCTTTTAAAGTAGATCCTTTTACAGAAAGGAGGCAAAATATTTTGGCAGAGTTAGCTCCCCTGAAAGTGTATCGATGCCCCTTAATCTTATGTTGGTTCTGTTGTTTGCCCATTGGTTTTGTGTCACAGAATATAATAAATGTAATACGCAGAACTTGTTCCAGGTGCTTTGAAATTTGCACTTTTTATAAGTAAATTTTGTCAATTTTGTGGCTACCGAACTGACCTAAAATGGTTTTATTTGGACATAGCAATAATGATCCCCGATGTTATTAATTCTATAGATAAAAACATGTAATATTTTTGTTCTTGATGTTTGTTTTTTTGTTGTTGTTGTTGTTGTTGTTTTTTTTCAATTTCATAGAATAAAGCGGAAAATTCAATATAAATTTGAAGGCCTATGGAGACTTACAAAGTAGTAATTGCATGTGTTTTAATTGGTTTTATAGCCAAAAAAAGTTACAAACAAATAATTAGAAAATACTTTTAGCCGAGTAATTCAATTTTAACTTTCCGTTAACCTTAATGCCGTGTTTGGTAAACGATAAAATTGTAAATAATCAAGGTAAATGCCCGATTGCGACGCACCAAGACAGAAACGTACCTTATTGGCATATTTGGACAACGATCCGGCATCAGCAGGCGCTTTCACACGATCTGATCAGGAAACTTCGCTATCCATTAACAGTTGCATTGACACTGTAAAATGTGTTACTGTAATGGCAAGGACCTTGGTGAGTGCATGGACGCGCAGGCTGATCTGTAGTGGGATTTCGCTGATCTCAAATCCTCTGGGGACATATTTTCGCATGGCGCAACATAATTCGAACCGCAACATGCGATAATGTACCTTCCAACGAAGACTCAAATCAACCTGCGCAGATGTACAGGCTGGTGTGAATCTTCGCTGGACGCCCATGTCAGAAGGTCGATTCTGACGTTGCGGTTTATTGATTTATCCTTAACTCAAATAAGCCTAATGGACTTTCCCATACTTATGCATTGGGTGTGTCCATTTGTCATTCAAGGGGTGTCAAGTGTATTATTTCTCATTTTTGTTGTATTTGTAATTGAAATTCCTGTTAGCAAACAGTGCAGACCTTGATCAGACGCCGCTTTATGCGGCGTCTGACCAAGTCTGCACTGTTTGCCTATGTCCCACAAAATGGACGCCGGGCTTATATGGGTTAGTGTCCCCCAAAGTGGATCTTTGTACAATGTAAACAATGTGACATCATTATAACTCACCTTATATGTAAAGCCGTAGCTCTAGCTAAAATATTTGTTCTACAAAAATATTGATATTTCACATTTATCGACAAACATATATCGCGGGGGAGGGGGGGGGCGCGGGGTGGGGGGGGGGGGTAACATATTTACCCTAAGTATTCGGACACCTTTACTCCTTACCATACTAAAATCTGAACAAGTAAAATTTACTACCCGATGTTGTATCTAAACTTGCTGAATGAGTGGAAATCAGTGTAGACCATGATTAGACGCCGCCTTCTGTGGCGTCTCATCTTGGTTTACACTGTTTGCCCAGGCCTGTCTGTCCGAATACATACGGTAAATACTGTATTCAGTATGAGTATTCACAACATAATCATGGTCCTTTTCCAGTAGAAGAAGTGTATAGTTGTTTTGTGTTAATACATGTACCATGTTTTATAACGATTCCTGTCCTAAATGCAAACACTGACCCTGATTAGACGCAGCGTTCTGTGGCGTCTGATCGCGTTTCGCGGCGTTTGATCTGGGACTATACGGTTTGCCAATGTCCTTTTTATGGGACGCTTGGCATACACACAAATGAGTTAAGCGTTTTGTAGACGGTGCCAGACGAGAAATTAAAGAGAAACATTTAGTTTCATTTGATTCCATTGCTACAAATAATGCATTTAATGCAATCACGTTTAATTCAACAGACTGATGTCAGTCTACCGTCCTTTGGACATCCTTTGGAAAGATGTTTTTCGATTGACGTTTTATTCTAAATGAAAACTTTTTGTTCTGGTTATTTACCATATGTCAAAGGAACCATAAGTCTTTTTTGTTTCTGTGTTGTTGTATTGTGTGTGTGTGTGTGTGTGTGTGTGTGTGTGTGTGTGTGTGTGTGTGTGTGTTTCAGATATTTACATGTAAAATTCATTTTACGGCCACAAAATGGCTCTGATCTATGCAATTTCTATAATAGATTGGATGTTTGGAAAAAAAAAATATGTTTTTGCTTTTTTTCTCTGTTGTTAAATTATTGATGTTCCATAACAATATTGTGACAATTTTAGAAAATTTGAACAAGAGTAACTTGTTAAAAACCTGCCTCGTTTACCTTCTCTACCGATTTCTGCATCATTTATAGCCATTTTTACAATGGGAAAAAATGAAAAATTTCTATTTTTTTAACCGATTATTAGAACAATACTTTTTGTGTATAGGTAGTAATGACTAATGGTTTTACATTATATCATTACGAAAACAAGCCTATTCAAATATATGGAACATTTTACAATAAAAAAAATGAAAATTTTCAGATAAAAAATTCTGATATTTTTCATATTTCTGCTCAAAACATAGATCGTGGGTACTCGTTAGAACCGCCTCGGCAAGGCGGTTCTAACGAGTACCCACAATCTATGTTTTTTGAGCAGAAAAGAAAAATAATGTATACCCCTGTAAACCCCAGTTTTACTATATTAAAGTGCGGTTTAAAAGGGTCAAAATTATATAGGCATGTTTTCGTAATGCATACTGTGTAAAGCGCCAGGCTAAAAAACGACTTTTCGAAGGATTTTAAAAGGAGGGTAGGAGTTTGGGTGCTGTAGAATATCATCACGAAATCATGCCAATGTAATTTTTATCCCCTTAAACCCCACTTTTATATTGTAAAACTGAGGTTTACAGGGGTATACATTATCTTTTCTTATTTCTGCTCAAAAACATGAAATTATGGTACTCGTTAGAACCGCCTCGTCCAGGCGGTTCTAACGAGTACCCACAATATATGTTTTGAGCAGAAATATGAAAAAAAATCAGAATTTTTTATGAAAATTTTCATTTTTTGGTGGTAAAATTTTCAATATATTTCAATAGACATGTTTTCATAATGAAACCTTATACAGTGATAGGTTGGGTGAAGAGGAATCAGCTCCTACCTAGTTTGATGTCGGTTCCGTAACTGTTGCAGACACTGTGTTAAGCCCTAAAGTGCAGCAGAACTGTAGCAGACGACATTATTATTATTATTATTATTATTATTCAATGAAAATAAGACTTGTAAATTTATGTGAATCGTATGCTTAGGCAGACGATTCACATGAAATCCGTCTTATTTTCTATGGAAATAAAAAGTGTCGTTTGCTGCATTTGTGATTAGCACTTTAAGAGCTAATATTTAATTCCATTCAATAACAATAGATAATCATATGTAATCACTGCAACATAACACTTAATATACTGCCACGTAAACAACTGCAATAGTACCTAAGGTCATTGGCTAAAGCCATTGTAATGATTACGTCCATCCCACCTGACCTTGAGACCATCGTCCGAAAAAAAAAAAAACGTCATTTCTCCATATAAGCAGTGCACTTGTCAGATCCGTCCATGTATGGGGTCTTCTCTTCTGTTTAAAACTATGTTTGAAATACGCCGATTGCCCAGACCGGCGGTCGAGGATCACGACCAGACTGCAGCAACGCACAGGTTCATTTTAAGTCGGTGTTAATTCAACAGAGATCTCGGTTTCCCCACGCAATTTTACACTTTAATACTATAAACACTCTAATATGAATCGAACATTACAAATAAGCCCTTCGGGTTAAAAAGAACTTTTGATATAACTGACCAGCGTAGGGCCTCCTCAGACTGCGCGGGAGCAAAATTAGATCAGGTTCTACATTATTCACTTAATGAATCTTCATTGTACAAGCATTATGTAAGTGAACTGTGAACATCCTGTTCGGACTGCGCGGGTGGACAAGATCTGCTCGCATTTGCCATACGGTAGATTTGTTTTTCTCAATTTGCAGGTAAGAGAACCTTGAATGCAGAACACTGACCGCTTGTCTAAGCCACGTTTTATCATATTTACCCTACATAACTACTTAAACTCTTTGTCAGAACTGCTCTAAACACTTGAACAGGTCGATTTGACTTACAATTTGTTTGTCCAAACACTGTTGGACGAGTGGCAAACAGCGTAGACCCAGATCAGACGCCGCAGAATGCGGCGTCCGATCAGGGTCTACACTGTTTGCTCTGGCCTGTCACAGGGTAATTACGGTATAATTTTCTTTGCGCTATCTTATTTATTTATGAGTTCTTAATATATCTGGGTATATTCCAACAATATTTGGCTAGCATCCAATTTCTGAACTCGAACGGCGAAGATACCGTCCAGCCTGCCCTGTCATGCGGTTTGACCATGGTCTTTACCATGCATTCAGCTACAACGTCTCTATACCACAAATGCAGGTTAAAGCAATGCTTCTGGCCAGACCGCATGTTGGTCTGTGACTTAGTTACTCATATTCCAGGAAACATTGGCGCTCCGATAAAGAGTTCTGCATTGGAAAGTAATTAGAAATAATGGCGAAGGTCAATGAAAAGTGAAGAAACTCATAATACGATCATAGTAGTTTCCAGTTATAGTAATAGGCAAAGCCAGTACAAAATCTGCCTCCTATATCACATGGACACAGCATGGACCACACCATGTGCGCAGAAGCACAGGCTGATCTGTGATTTCGCTTTCAGCGTACAGAATCATCGCAATATGCTGTTGAATATATCAAAATAATGGCAATTGCCAGAGGTTGAGGATGAGGTTTTGATAAACAAGTTTAAGCTTTTCAAAACAGCTTGTCATCTTTTCAGCCCTTTTTACAGTGTAGTGTTTTTTTTTTTTTTTTTGTTTTTTTTTTTTTTTTTTTTTTTTTTGTTTATTGGTTTGTATGTTTTTTGTTGTTGTTATTGTTTTTATTTTTTTATTTATGTTTTTTTTTTTTTTTTTTTTTTGAGGGGGCGGGGGTGTTTGTTTTTTGTTTGTTTGTTTTTTGTTGTTTTGTTTGTTATTTTGCCTGGAGCATTATTAGCCGAGCATTAGAGGGATTTGTGGCTCAATGATGCCATTCAAGGATGTTTGAGAGTGATATAGTTCATATCGTTTAATCAAGAAATAAAAAAAAAAATGAATAATACCGTATAAATGGAATTTTTATTAGCAAACTATCAAACAAGCAAACAGCTAAAAATAAAATACCAAACAAACAAATTTGCTAAAATAAAACAATGACAACGGTTTAATTGGTTTAATCATAAAGCTTATCAATCATACTTTAAATTATTCAAGGATGTGGTACAAATAAAATACTTAAAGTACTTAAACATATACGACTAAAAGTTAAAAAAAAAAAGACATATAGTTACCATATATACTGGTAATTACTGTTTAAAACGTTCTTCTTTGCTTGTCATAAACTGCAGCAAGGTAATCTTTTATCCTGTGCTAATATTTCTCTGGTGCAATCCTTATGTTGCTGTTTGCTAACTATGAACTGCAGCACAGTATTCTTTTATCGTGTGCTAATATTTCCCTGCTGCAAGTCATACGTTGTTGTTTGCTCATCGTGTACTGCAGCAGGTTAATCTTTCATCGTATGCTAATATGCCCCTGCCCTGCTGCAAGCCATAGACTGATGTATCATTTTCATAAATTGCAGCAATGTAATCTTTAATTGTGTGCTACCATTTCCCTGTTATAAGCCACACGTTATTGTATGACTATAAACAGCAGCAAGGGCATCTTTTATCGTGTGCTAATATTTCCCTGCTGATAGCCATACATTGTTCTATGTGTATCATAAACTGCAACAAGGTTATCTTTTATCGTGTGATATATCCCTGCTGATTGCCATTAGTTGTTGTATGTTAATCATATACTTGGAGCAGGGTATAGTTTAGTGTGTACTAATATTTCCCTCCTGAGATCCATACGCTCTTGTTTGCTGACCATAAACTGCAGAAAGGTAATTTTTATCGTGTGCTAATATTACCTGCTGCAAGCCATCTGTTGTTGTATGCTAATCCTAAACTGCAGTCAGTTGATGTTTAATCTGTGCTTATACTTCTCTGCCGCAAGCCATTCGTTGCTGTCTGCTTATCATAAACTGCAGCAAGCTACTGTTTTATCTTGTACAAATCTTTCTCTGCCGCAAGCCGTATCGTAGCGTTCGCTAATCATATACTGCAGCAAGGATAACCTAACCTTTAATCATGGGCTAATATTTCTCAGCTGATAATCATACGCTGTTTTCTTTTCTTTTCTTTT
Organism: Anodontia alba; assembly: GCA_964016985.1. Classification (NCBI taxonomy): domain Eukaryota; kingdom Metazoa; phylum Mollusca; class Bivalvia; order Lucinida; family Lucinidae; genus Anodontia; species Anodontia alba. The sequence continues at coordinate 45,355,072 of OZ024825.1, forward strand.
TTTATCGTGTTCTAATATATCCTACTGCAAGCCATTCGTTGTTGTATGCTAATCATGTACTGCAGCAAGGTAATATTTTATCGTGTGCTTATATTTCCCATACGCTGTTGTGTGCTTATCATAAACCGTAACAAGTCCATACACCTCACCCTACCGACCTATGCGTCCATAAACGAATCCTGTAGGCGGTTTAAATATTTGGCCGAAAAGCTCAACCAAATAAGTGACGAGGGCCGAAATAAAATGACAAAATGGTAACGGCGTTTACCCAATATGCAGGCGTTGCTTTAAGTGCAGATCTCAAAAGCTATCAATTATATAGTTTCATAGAAGATGACAATTATGAGAGTTAAAAAAAATAATAATAGCGTCCTAGCCTTGTTCACCTGAACTGGCTACACTGCCAAGTTAAATATCAAGGCAATTTATTTGGCCTCACATGTTGATTTGATTACTTTTTAGGGAAAGAAGTTGCTGTTCAGGAGCAAATTGCTTCCTTCATGAATGATCTACTACTTATTTTGGGAATCTGGAGAAAGGTTTTCTCCTCAGAAGCAGATTCTTTCCTTTGTCATTACACCCTTTTGCATTAATAATACTAACTTTTTTGAGGTATAGCAAGTCTCATTCAGGTACTCAATTTTCATTTCATTCATTCATTGATTATATATATCTAAGGTATTTGAGCACAGGAATTTCGTCGCGCGCTATCAAAGGGAAACCAATCATATTTGCGAAAGTTTGTCCCTGGTAACTATGGATGCTAGCTTACAATATTGGCCAAAACATTCATATACATAATAAATTATATTATGTATTAAGACAGAAAATGATCTATAAACACTGCAGTTCTTTGACTTTATTTACCTGACGAGTTCCTCTAAAGGTTATACCAGCCAAATACATTCGTTTTACTTCTTGTTTCCATCGTGTATTTGTTGACATGTTCGAAAACAAAAGAAAGTCGGTTTATATTTCTGTTTTATATCTGTCTTTCTTAAGTCCATCGCGGCACTCCAATTTCATACGTTTTGCAATTCGTGCATGAACACAGGATACAAGTTGTTGTTGTTTTTTTTTTTTTTACATTTTATTTCGTTTTTAAATTTTACATCGTCAGCTGATTCGCATAAGTTGTCCGCCATTTTGAATATTCGTCATCGAACCTTGTAACTACGTAACCATGTGACCATGTGACGTAATGCTTAAGCGGTATTGCCAACTGCCAAAGGGAAAGTCAAATAATAAAAATAATAATGATAATCAATAAAAAAATCTCATTTATGCAAAATTCGCTCAATGAGGGGTGTTAGAAAAGAAATAAATTATTCCGAACCGTGCTCAAATGCCCCAGATAAACCATAGTTGAGTTTGGATTGTACCCATTTGAACACGAGCGAGCGAAGCGAGCGAGTGCTCAAATGGGTACAACCAAAACTCAACTGTGCTTTATCTTAGGCATTTGAGCACGGTTTGGAATAATTTATTTCTTAATTACTGTAGAATTGTTTGTAGTTTTGTTTATGTCAGTGAAATGCTATTGCTTCGCAGACTTTGAACTTCTGTTTGTGTATGTTGATTGGCGCGCCAACACCTACCTATTTTTAGTACCCTTAAAATGCAAACACGAAATTTAAAGGTGCGCAAGTGTATGCACAGTTAGTCACTTTATTACTTTCAGGCTCATGTTTAGCTATATAAGCCACATGCTTTAGTAGATTTATAGTTTATTTTTGTTAATCGTCGGTCATTTTCTTTCCTTGAATATATTGTTTCCTCTTCATAATAAGTGTGCTTCTCTGTATGTGCGTCTATGTGGGCCGAAACGTTGAAATAAAGATTCTTGTATTTTGTAGTTTGCATAATTATTGGAAGATTTTCTTCATTTCTCCATAAAAATATGCTGTGGGTACTCGTTAGTAGCTCCTCGGCGAGGAGCATCTTATGAGTACCCCCAGCTGTATGTTTTACGGGAAAAGAAGAAAACCTAATCCAAACATTATCACAATACTCCTAAAATTAAACCTTGGGTTGACAAAACACTTCTATAAGTAGGCCTTTGGAACCCTGTAGTTTACAAACATTGGTAAATAACAAAATGATAAATATGAATTGTTTTACAAACATATTTGTAAATAATATACACATTTGTAAATAATAAATATGAGAAGTTTGCAAACACATTTGTAAATAATAAATACACTGGTAAATGATAAAAATGGAAAGTTTACAAACTCATTTGTAAATAACAAACACACTGCTTAATAATAATATGGTAAATTTACAAACACATTTGTTAATAATAAACACATTGGTAAATAATGAATACGGAAAGCTTACGAACACAGTTGTAAATAATTAACACACTGGTAAATAATAATATGGAAAGGCCGCAAAGCATCCCCGCTCCTCCCTTACTTGAACATCAAGGCACCAAATAAGGGTTATGAGGTATACATATCTCAACTTATTAGATTCGCCAGAGCTTCTTCAGATCTTAATGACTTTAACTTCCGTAATAAAGCCCTTACTGCCAAACTTCTTAGGCAGGGCTATCGTTATTTTAAACTTCGTAAGGCGTTTTCGAAATTTTATCGCAGACACAGTGCCTTGTTAGAAAAATATAGCGTCAGTCTGAAAACACTTCTGCAGCAAGGTATATCGGAACCAGAATTTTACGATGACTTAGTGTACAGATTTAGATAAATTGTGGGTAAATCTAACTTTTCGGAGCAATTCAGAAAACTTATTAACCGTTATAAAAGAATTGGCTATAGCCTGGATATTATGCGGCAGACTGCATGCCTAGTTGTCAACCCAATCACTGTTGATGGCTATGCTTCACTCTTTAATTGCACGACGGCGGTTCGGGCCTTAGACCCAATGACGGCCTCTTCGTAAAACTTTAACCAGTGGGTTGGGGCTTGACGATATGTCTTTGGCTTGGCCCGCCGTAGTTCTACTATTGTTTTTCATTTACTCTGACATACAGTAGAATTAGCCATGAGTACTCGTCTTTGTTTATTATATGATTAATTTGATTTTTGTGTTTTCGCTTTGATGCATTGACTGAGTTCGGGGCCTTTATGCGAACCGAATTTTTATGTGTTTCTGTATTAAGAGGCGATTTGTTGTATGTCTTTCCATGTGTCATTTTGTTCTTGTGTTTTTAGTCCTTTTAGTATTGCGATTACCTCGCTTGGGGACGAGAGAGCTAAACTAAGTGCTTTTCGTACGTTTGTTCGATTTGTGCTTGTTTGGATTTGTCGGTTTCCTCTTCCGCTTTGGGTCTGGGAAGGGCTGCGGTTTGTGATTGTTGCACTCCCTGGACTTTTCTCTTACCTTTTTTTAAATGATAGGAAACAATAACACGAAGCAGCCTTTTAGTGAAATCAAAACTGAGAAACGAGGATACAGACTGGGGGTCGCTGTTAACTCAATAAAAGTAATCGAACCGGAGACTGGCTTTGTCATCATCATTTTATACAAGGCTGGAACCAATAGCCTATATAATTTTGACGCCCTTCAACCCCACTTTTGTATAGTAAAACTGGGTTTTACAGAGGTATACATTATATTTCTTATTTCTGCTTAAAACATAGACTGTGGGTAGTCGTTAGAACCGCCTCGTGGAGGCGGTTCTAACGAATATCCACAGTCTGTATTTTGAGCAGAAATATGAAGAAAATTAGATTTTTGTATCTAGGAATTTTCATTGTTTGCGGTAAAATTTTCAGTTCACTTAAATAGGCATGTTTTCGTAATGGTTAAAGATGATGTTGTAATTTGGAAGACCACTGGCACGACAAGGGTCGGTGATTCATTACTTCATATTGATATATCGCAATCGTTCAGAAGTGTATAATTTATATACTGCAAACGATAATTCCTAAGTCTACGCTTACTCGAGTATTTACAGACGTTACTGAATAAGAATAAATAGATTAATTATGCGTGCCAGAACTCCATTGTAAGTCAGCAAAGTTTTATTGATTCAATGTTCTTATGTAAACTCTGACTGTTGCGATATTTGCAAATGTTGCTGAACTCCATTGTTCTTTTTAACCCTACTATTATTAGTCCAAATTTTATATAGCTTTATGTAATAGTTATATTTTCAATCAGCTAATACGTTTTGCTGTACTACCTTCCTATTTATTGCTTGTGTAGAAGTTCGATGGGCTGGGTGCATATGCTTTTGTAACATATCGTTTTATGGTTCATCTACCGTACTGGATACCGATAGGGCAAAACACGTTACATGGGAGTGAGCTGCCTCGCTGTGTATCTGCTGCTTGAGAGGTCTTTGCTTCATTATAGGCTTTATCTGTGATTTACATGTTGCCCGTAATGATTCATGGACGAGTTACAAGACCTCCACGCGGACCGAACGAATAAAGAACTATATGTTTTTACCACTGTGGAAGCTGAGTGCGAGGGTGACAACACCCCTCTGCCCCCGCCCCACGCCTTCTTTTATTCTTGTTACAGAAGGAATAATAATTATTCTTTTGGTACCTTGAGAATCCTCCGAAGTTAAACTAGTGGTTCCCTTTAGCACCAGCTGTCAGTGCCTGTGATGTTTGCCAAGAGCGAATCCTCTTGCTTGTTTCATCGCAGTGAGCTGAACAATTTGTATTTTAAACATTTGAACCTAGAGTGAAGATTTGATTTAACCCATCGTAATCTGGAAACCCCTAAAAAGGGTAATTGGCAAACAGTAGAGACCCTGATCAGACGCCGCAGAATGCGGCGTCTGATCAGGGTCTCCACTGTTTGCAAATAGTTCAATCATGTTTTCCTAGGAATATCTAAATCACATAGCTTGACATGCCTCAAATCGAAATTAAGATCTTCAAATATATAGTGTGGGCAATTCATTCAGTCTACAATGGGTGAAATACCCAGGAAGTTACTGCTACTGACCTGTAAAGGCGACTGTTCTCCTGTTGTTGTACTTTGTATGCGCCATGGTGCTCGCTTTTTCATATTTAACATGTCTGTTGTCTTATGTCTGTGTTTGGTGGATCTTGTCTGGTATCGTTGCGAAAGAGGTGCGGTGGCTCTGCTTTCTTTCGTGATTTGTTTGCTCTTCCTCTTGGTGTTATTGGTAGGCTGTGTTCGATGATTGTGGCTCTTCCTAAAAATCTTTTATACTATTTTCCATTTGCGGACGACAATCGCTGAGGCACCTTGTTACACGTTGTCACCAACAAATAGATTACATTTGTGTCATATTCAGTTTGAAAATGTGGGTAAAGTAACTCATTTTAAAAATTCGCGCGAAGAAAATAGTTCCAGGATTCCTGCTGATTGGATTTATCCCATTTTGAAATAGCTCTTGACCAATCAAACTGCGCTAATTAGTTGTAAGCCTGATGAGTAGGACTTATTACGGTGTTAGTAATGCAGTCTGAACGTTAGAAATTCGTTTTGGCACTATGTATAAAGTTTACGCGTTCGTTCGAGTTACAAAGGGATCTTCAGTTCAAACTCTCGGCTACATATCTACACGTATCAGTGGTTCTGTCATCAGTAAATGCTCAATGATATTAGCATAAACAGACATCATTAGTACGTAAACTGCTTTATTTAGTCTTTCGAACAGACCTGGGCAAACACTGACGACCCATGTCAGATGCCGCGACACGCGGTGTCTGATCAAGGTCTTCAATGTTAACCACTCACCTAGCAGTTTAAGAACATTTACAGGTAGTAAAATGGATTTGTTCAAATCTTGTGACAAGTTTAGTTTAAAAAGTTCATATGTCCGATTATTTAGGTAAAATACTGTAAGAATGATTACTAATACACGAGTGCTTCTGTCAGAAATCCTAATAAATGTGAGACCTGGTATTGATCAGGTACTCAATTTAGATGTCTTTGACCAAAGGCTGACCTGTATGTTCACTCCATACAGCATCTGATGCCAAATATTAAATTGTCCACGCGGTGCGAAAACGAGTCATCGGGCATATGCGGACAGGGAAGTCCCTGATCAGACTGCGCATTCGCGCAGTCTGATCAGGGCCTTCACAGTCCGCTAACAGATTCATTGGGTACTATAGAATGTAGAGCAAAGGTCCGTATGACACTTTTCACTTGCGCAGGATGATCGGAATATGCGCACTTTGCGTGTGTTCGAAGGCACTTTTTCGCTTGACGCGGCCAAAATCATGCGTATTTACTAAACATATTCCAATTATTCATAGTGGCGTACAATACCCTTTTGTGCTGTTCCGATTTTATTTCTTTGCAGTCGCGCTTAGAATTCAAAGTACGCAAATGCGCAACCTGGTGTGTTTGTTTGTGTTGAGGTTTTACGGCCCATTCAACCCAATGGGGTCATGTCGAGCGCGTCAGTTTACCTAACCACTCGTTTACTGGGCAGGCTTAGTCCTCTAAGCGGTTAACCAGTATTGTGCACATTCTTTCGCCAGAAACTGATAACTGCCCTTCTTGAATCAGCGGAAGGGAGAGAATGACCGTAGATAACATTTCATGATCAATCTCCACGAAAGAATGTTGCCGACCTCGGCGGGGGTTGAACCCGCGACCTCCTGGTCTCCAGTCGGACGGCGCATCCAACTGAGCCATCGAGGCCGGCTACAACCAGGTGTGTACCAGGCTAAATTTCCCATTTAAACTGATTACCTTTCCTTCGTTTTATTCGTATACCTAGCTCTTTTTGTTTTGATCGAGCCCTCCTCTGTGCGGCACCACATAAATGAAGCAGAGTACCATGTGCCCGCTACTATACCAGTTCGAACAGTGTAAACCTTAATCAAGAGGATTGGTCAGTCTGTACTGCTTGTAAAGAAGTCAGCATTTTAAAAGCATCACTAGAAGGTCAAATGGACGTGGTCAGAATACTAGGATATTAAAGTAAGTTCAAGAGTCACTTAATGTAGGGTGTATAGGATAAATTCCGATTCTGAAAACCAAAACATCATATATTACGTATATTTATTATATATTATATCGCCCTACAGAAGCTTTTCTGATTTCTAGTGAAAACAAATGTACAATACTTGAGACTAGAAGAAGCATATATGTAGCATGCCATTACGAAAACAAGCCTTTTTAAATACATTGAAAATTTCACCACCAAAAAATGAAAACTTTCAAATATAAATTCTGATATTTTTTATATTTCTGCTCAAACAAAAGATTGTGTGTACTCGTTAGACTGCCTCGGCGATGCGGTTTTGTTTTACCGCCCAGTCAACCCAGTGGGGTCATGTCGAGCGCGGTCAGTTTACCTAACCACACGTTTACTAAGCAGGCTTAGTCCTCTAAGCGGTTAACCAGTATTGTGCACATTCTTTCGCCAGAAACTGACAACTGCGCCTCTTGAATCAGTGGAAGGGAGAGAATGACCGTACAAAATATTTTATGATCAATCTCCACGAAAGAATGTTGCCGACTCGGCGAGGCGGTTCTAACGAGTACCCACAACCTATGGTTTTGAGCAGAAATAAGAAAATGATTACCCATGTAAACCCCAATTTTACTATATAAAAGGGGGGTTTAAGGGGGTAAACAATATATAGGCATGTTTTCGTGATGGGACAGCGAAAGCTTATATCAGCTTCAGCATCCGCATATCCTAACCTAGTCTGTCTCCAGACTCTATCTTTTCTTCTTTTCAAAGGCATACAATGTAGTACAGCTTATAATGATTCGATAAGTTTTGTCCCTTAGTGGAAAAGATAGAGTTTCTGCAGTAAAACAATGAAATGGGCTCAAAGAGACAAATACACCAACAGAAAGTGATAATGGCAAAAAAAAAAAAAAAAAGAAAAAAAAAAAAAAGAAAAGAAATTGCAGAAACGACTGGAGCCAGTCGAATCCCAATCAAGGTCTTCATTGTCCGCTTACTGGATCGGTTTACTGAGAATATATAGACGAGCGAGGAAGGAAAGACTGCATAGACGCCAGGCTATGTGCAATGCCATAACCGCACTTTCATTGTATCGCATATAATTAGTTTCTGGAGAAACAAGCAATAACAATAATTCGTCAGAAAAAAAATATCTTGTCCGGAGCAGTTGACCTCCGTTAGTTTAAAAACACGCAACATTTTGGAGGTAAACAATGACGGACCTGGCTATATTTATTCATTTTTTATTTCGTTTTGATCAGCTTTGTGGAACGGTAAAAAAAAAAGCGCAGAGACCGTTTCTGGATAACATTACGAAAACACGCCTATTCAAATATATTGAGAATTGTACCACCAAAAAATGAAAATTTTCAGATGAAAAATTCTGATATTTTTTCTTATTTCTGCTCAAAACATAGATTGTAGGTACTCGTTAGAACCGCCTCGATGAGGCGGTTCTAACGAGTACCAACAATCTATGTTTTTGAGCAGAAATAAGAAAAATAATGTATACCCCTGTAAACCCCAGTTTTACTATATAAAAGAGGGTTTTATGGGGGTCAAAATTATATAGGTATGTTTTCGTGATGAAATGGTGAAAACTTTAGATTAATTTGAACTGTGTACGTAGAAATCAAAGCTAGCTTTGAAATAGTGACTTTATTATTTTTAGTGAAGATCACCTTTACGATTGATATTATTTGAATTTCTAATTATCTTTGACATTAATGGTTGGTATTATTGCAAATTCACATCATCCCGATTCTTAAATCAGAAGTATCAAATTCGAAATTATTAAAAAAATACATAGATTTTTTACAAACTAATGACTTTGGTATCTTTTTTTTTTTTTTTTTTTTTTTTTTTTTTCAAATGATCAGAGATACTCTGGTAGCTATTGTTCAAAATGTCGGAGTAGCTGTTGTTTTGATGTCGGAGGTCGTAAATAGAAGGCCGCATAATGACTGCCTGAATAAGTTTTATTTTAGCATGTTAGTGCCATATCTGATGCCATACGATATAAGAAATAGACTAACAAAGAGACGAAATATCGAATTTTTCGGGTTTTACAGGTCATAAAATAATATTAATTTGCGTAAGATTGCAACAATGCTTTTACTTGATGAAAATGTTAAATATAGATACAAACAATAACCAAATGAAACTAAAATCTTCCTTGAAAAAGAAAATGCAATCCTTATTTCAGAATTGATTTTGAATCCAACGGACACACCTCAGATAAAATTAATTCATTCCGTGTTTACATCATTCCATAAAGAAGCTACTTGTTGGGTAGTTTCGTCCCACAAAGTTGACATATATTGGGGAAAAATACATAAATACAGACCCTGCCATGGGTATGAAAAAAATATGATATTGAATAGAAGTTTGCTTTGAATTTCTTGTAATAAGATATTTGCTTTTATTATATTTTTTCCGATAAAAGTGGGCATCTGCAGCCGTGATTTCGGTCCAGAAAGGGAGGGTTAAAAACCGTTTACTTATTTAGATAACGTATGAAGTATGTTTTAATATTCATGTTTTTGTGTGTGTGTGTGTGTGTTTGTTTTTTTTTTTTTTTGTTTTTTTTTTTGTTTTTTTTTGTTTGTTGTTTTTTTTTTTTGTTGTTTTTTTTTTTGTTGTTTTTTTTTTTTTTTGTTTTTTTTTGTTTGTTTGTTTTTTGGTTGTTGTTTTTTGTTTTGTTTTGTTTTGTTTTGTTTTTTTGTTGTTTGGTTGTTTTTTTGTTGTTGTTTTTTTGTTGTTGTTTTTTGTTTTGTTTTTTATTATTTTCTTGGTAATTAAATTATCAAATTATGGAAATTAGTTCTTAAAATAAACGTTTTATAGAAAAAAAAAATCCTTTAACTCTTTTGGTGCCAAATTTCCAACGTTTCGTCAGTTTTTTTTTTTTTTTTTTTTTTTTTTTTTTTTTTTTGTGAACAAACTATCGCTTGGAAAGAAGTTTAAAAGTAAAGTTGAAAGACTGAATATCAACCAGTGTAGATCCAGATGAGACAGCTCATTATGAGCCGTCTCATCTGGATCTGTGCTGTTTGCAAAAACCAATTATTATCGCCTTGGACAGTGAAAGAGTTAATTTCCATAGAAACACCGGCCATTTCGCTGTCCGATTAACGTAAAAAACAATTCTGCCTACCGTGGCTAGAGTTCTTTTATTGTGTGACGTTGTGTTTGTTTTGGCTTATACAGTCAAACCTCAATAGCTCGAACACCGATGGCTCGTTTATCATGGCTAATTCGAACTCGTTTTTGAGTCCCTACAAAATTCTTTCGCAAGCTCAAGAAAACAAATAGTATGGGAAATTTGCTTACTTTATCATGAAAATGTATGTTGTGTGTACTCATTAGAATCGCCTCATCGAGGCGATTTTAATGAGTACACACAACATACAATGATTGTATAGAAAATTGAAAAGATTTCCCTAAATTATCGCCATTTGCTTTCTGACCTGGCTTCATGAAAAACCCTCAGTGGCTCGAACTACCCATATCCCGAACAAAGTTCTATGGTCCCAAAGATGCTCGAGCCTTTGAAGTTCGACTGTATTCCACCGACATAATAGGCTGCACGAAAACTTTAAATGACCTAAAAGTCCGTTCTTTCAGAAGTTAATTCATCGGCCATTTACCCGATAGTAAACATTAATTTTACATTATTTACGCAATATGTATAACAATGCAAATGATGTGTGACGCATTAAAAGGACCTTTATGCCAAATGTAGTTAGCGAAGGCCGGATCAGCCCTTATGTCCGCGCAGTCTGATCAGTGTCTCTCTGTTCGTTGAGTGCATGTAAATTATACAGCAAAGATTGGCACTGTTAGTGGGCAATGAAGATTAATTGGATGTGGGTCCTTCGTTGCCCACTTTGATGCCACAAGGGCTTTTTTCGCGCTTTCCACTTTAAAATAACGAGCTGATCGAATCCAAGGTATAGATATAAGTAGAAAGGAATGTCGTGACCGGACAGTCACTTTTTTATCGGTCAGATGATTTCATCAAAATTACGTCCTAAAGCTGTTACATGTAACCCTGAAAGTGCGAATCACGAGTGCCGCAGACGATATTTTGATTTTTTTTTTTTTTTTTTTTTTTTTTTTTTTTTTCTGCTTTTTCTTCAGAATAAATAAGATTTGGCATTTCATGTGAATCGTCTGTCTACAGACGATTCACATGAAATCCCAAGTCTTATTTTCTCTGAAAAATAATTGAAAAAAAAAAAAAAAAAAAAAAAAAAAAAACAGAATGCTGTCTGCTATAATTTTGTTAAGCACATCAAGAGTTAATACCACACGGCATTGCGACTTATTGAACCTTTGCTGACCATGAGTATCATAACAATAAGCGTACATTGGGAAATTGGTCTTCTAATTTATGGCCTTTTTATTGTTTAACTCTATAATCGACGTATAAGTAAATGAAGAGCCTTTTCAGCGGAGTAGTAATGTGAAAAAAAAATTGCAAAATGGTTGAGAAATAAGAACGTTTTGAGCTTTGAAGGTCTAGAAAATGCTGTCATGAAGGCCACCATTTTTTGCATCACGAAAACATACCTATATAATTTTGACCCCCTTAAACCCCACTTTTACATGTATATAGTAAAACTGGGGTTTAAAGGGGTATACATTATTTTTCTTATTTTTGCTTAAAGCGGTTCTAACGAGTACCACAATCTATGTTTTGAGCAGAAATACATAAAAAAAATTCAGAATTTTTCATCTGAGATTTTCCTTTTTTGGTTGTAAAATTTTCAATATATTTGAATAGGCTTGTTTTCGTAATGGTGAGTAAGTGACAAATTAAATATACAAAAAAAAATCACATCAAAAACAATATTTTTGCTACATGATTGTAAATATGTTCACTTAAGAAATGAAGGTATTTCTTTTTTTTTTTTTTTTTTTTTTTTTTTTTATTATTTTCATGGAAGTATGAACAACATCGGGCCACGAGCAAAGAAAGTGAACCCCATGTAAACTTTACTCGCGATCCAGTGTTGTTCATCCGTCAGTGAACATTAAATAATTGCCTTTATTAATTATATTTATGTTATTTACCTTCCATCATTCCAGTTCGAGGACTAAAGTTGAAACAAAACTACAATTACAAGCAGTTTGCCTATTAACAGCGGAACAACATATTTGACGTCATAACGTCACCATCATCTATACGTACTAAATAAGTAGATTGACGGATTCGTCGAAAAATGGTTAAGATCACCAGCGGGTCTTCGATACTGATTCGTCAGCAGTATGCCCTCATTTAATATAATTTCGATGTGAGGTTTCTAGAAATTTGTTTAGTTTTTTTTTGTTTTGTTTTTTTCTGATTTTTTTTTACTTTAAAGACAATTTGTTACTCATAGTCTCCCAACCCAAAGTAGTAGATTTTTTCGACAGCGAGTGGTCGTAAATGTCACTGCAAGACACGCCCTGACAAAGAGCTATTTTTAAACTTCCGATCATGTGACTGACAAAGTTCGATAACACGACCCTTAGTGACAAAATAAAAAAATAATGTTTTCCAGAGACTACAAATAACTCGTTCTTAGAGGGATGAATAAAACTAGCAAGGTCTGTATGTGTGCATATGTCACATATACGAAAACGTAACAGACTCGTTCAGTTGTACACATACGTAACATATGAATATTAGTGTCACATGTCAAAATTGTACACATGTGCAAACAATACAAAATTTTCTTCTAAAAGTGCAAAGAAACATCGATGCAGTCGCATCGTATGTTTTGATACAGATAGAAATTAAACATGTAAAATGGTACGCCAATCTTTCCCAATTATTCAAAATTAATGCGTTAGTCCTTGGACAACTGTTTGGAGACAGACGCCGAGTAACTCATCAGGCTCCAGATTGTGGTCACTCGTATTGATAAACATGTAAAAAAAACTCGAGCAATTTTCATTTGTATATACAGTCGAACCTCCATGGCTCGAATACCGATGACTCGTTTACCATGGCCAATTCGAACTCGTTTTTGAGTCCCTACGAAATTGATAGCTCAAGAAAACAAATATTTAAGGAAATTTACTTATTTTATCGTGGAATTGTATATTGTGTGTACTCATTAGAATCGCCTCATCGAGGCGATTCTAATGAGTACACTCAACATACAATTATTGGTTAGAAAATTGAAAATATTTCCATTAATTATCGCTTTTTGCTATCTGACCAGGCGCCATGATTAACCCTCAGTGGCTCGAACAAATCCATATCTCGAACAAATTTCTACGGTCCCAAAGATGTTCGAGCCATTGAAGTTTGACTGTATAATTGAAAATCCCATTTGCGTAAATGATGCTGTTTATGTAGGGGTCTATAACTAGAGATACATACAAATCGGCTTTAACCCTGGCCCTGCTGATCCCGGATATACCCTGCCTTTGCAACAGTGTAAATCCAGATCTGCACTGTTTGTCATTCTGTATGTGAACTTATATCAACAACCTGTATCAAGCAATCTTATTGTAAATTCGAGGTGGGTGTACCATCTTAAGTTATACCGCATGACAAAGGTTAAACATTGATTTGTTTTTAGAATATATTAAAAGCAACCGGGATGATAACAAGCGCATATCAGAGTGGAAGAATATTGGGCCTGTAGACTGGCTCCAGCCTCCAGTGACTAAATATTTTTTTCTTATAATCAAGGGCACAGTTGTTAAAAACTAACCATATCGTTAGTTAATATATCGTTAAAATGTTGTTCATTAAATATGGCATATATGCTAATATTTTTGCTGAAAAATGTGAGTAGCTTTTGCATTTGCAAAAGCTACTCACATTTTTACAGCAAAATACCTGTGGATTAGATATTGTACTTACTAGAACAGTTCATACGACAGCGTCACATAAGTTGTCTGCGCTACATATGCGTACGGTTTTAGGCAAACTTAACACATTAACATTGCCATGTGTTATATATGCGTACAGTTGTACGCATACCTAACACATACGTGACATATGTGTTACGTGCGCACAGCTGTACACATATGTTACACATCTGTTACGCACTCGCAGACGTCATTGATTGTTTGTGTTATTAGACGAAATAGATAAACGCTACTTGACTAGCTCTCGATTATATATATCATAAGCCATACTGAACTTAAAACCGCACACGCTCAGTGGTAGATCTTTTAACTTACAAAGTGTAATCTTGCGGATTCGAATCCAAATATGACTCTTACTTCTGTGTGTGTGTGTGTGTGTGTGTGTGTGTGTGTGTGTGTGTGTGTGTGTGTATGTGTGTGTGTGTGTGTGTGTGTGTGTGTGTGTGTGTGTGTGTGTGTGTGTTCTTTGTTTATCCTTTCTTCACATCTTGACATTTTGAGAGAAATAATGCATAACGTGAAAACAATTTTATAATCATAAATATGAAACGATTTTTAGTATAGCACAATTTGTTTCTAATGTTTATTTCCTTTTAATGGCCTAAAAAGAAAAATTGATTTTCAGGTTTTGAAAATTCGTTTTGTTTGTGTTGAGGTTTTACGGCACAGTCAACCCAATGGGGTCATGTCGAGCGCGGTCACTTTACCAAACCACACTATTACTGGGCACGCTTAGGTCTCTAAGCAGTTAACCAGTACTGTGCACATTTTTTCGCCAGAAACTGAATTTGAAAATTCGCGCAATGATGTATTAGGACTCGAAAGAGTAAAACATACTGTTGTTGTAGTTATTGTTGTTGTTTTTCTGTCGAAAATCCAAAGTGTCATATTCGTATGTTCCTGCTTTTAAAGACAGTTTTGAAAGAATGTTGCCATTTCCAATTCCAAATGTTAAAAAAAAACTGTCACTACAGAAGCGAATGATGTTTTTATTGTAAGAAAAATGAAGAAAAATATGGTTTCCACAAAAATGGCAGAAGGACAAAATAAAAATAAAAACAAATGAATAATATAAAATAATAATAATAATAATAATATAATAATAAAAATAATAATCGCCTGATAATGAGAACGACTGGCTCAAAATATAACAGAAACTTGTTTATTCAATGTTTTTTATACTACTTGCAGCGCTATCGCAACATATACAAACCAACTCAGTCTGAACTGCGAAAAGTAAGTATAATACACAAAACTACGTATCTGCAGCGTTTTCGTGATAATTCATTTAAAACCTGTTTTACCCACGGACAGTGAGTGGTAGACTCAGTGACGTCAGCTTCAAATCATATCGGGAGCATTATACTTCCGAAACACATTGTTTGTTTATTTCGTTGTATATTTCCTAGTAACTTTCAGCCATTTTGTGCATTGAAGAAGGATTAAATTCCGAAACTAGTTTGCAGTAAAATGTCTTGAGTTGTGCTGATTTTTTCTTCCAAGATTTATGAACATTCATCAATACTAAGTATCTTCATGATCCTTAGGTAATTTTAAGTGGCAGATACTCAAATGAGACATTCTATGCATACCACATTCCTTGACAACTGTTTAAGTGAGTCCTTAATTTCCAAAGGAATGCAGTTGAACTTAAAAGTTCATATTGGAGAAGACTCCGATGAAACTCAAGGTGTGGTGGACAAAATGTTGGAAAAGACTCTTCTTGAAATAACACGAGTCATCAGAGATGAAAACCAAAGAAGGCTAGTAAACTCTAAGCCTAAAGAACTCGAGTAGCAGCTGAGTGAGAAAGTTAAAGATAGAGGTAAGATTTTTGGCAGTCATGCTCGTATCTTTCAAATAACGGAGCAGAGGAAAAATGAAATATTAAAAAAAAAACAGAATAAAAAACTTTCTCATCTGAGAACTGACAGAAACAAGTCTGATACATCTCTAGAGAGCAAAGCCTCAGAGACTAGCAATAAACAAAGACAAATCCTGTCAAACGAGACAAACAGAGATCTAGAAAATCTAAGAAAAAGAAACATAAAGCTGTCAGTTGTGAGAAAAACCAGAATCAAACTTACCCAAGCTCGGGATCTGCTACAAACAGTAGCACCACTGAGAATAAGAAAACAGGCCAAGCAGTAAAACCTACCAAAAGTAAAGCAAATCATAATAACACAGTCATTGATTTGACTACCAAGACAAAGAAAAATCCTAAACAAGGAAATTCTCAGCCAAAAAACGGCCAACCCCTCGGCAGCAGACAAATGAAGCACTATACAGAAGCCGTAAAAAGGGGGAACCAGAGGACCAATCTTCAGACTGCAATCTCCCAGCTAATAACCTGTCTACAAAGCTTCCAAGAAACCGAAGGTTTGTCAGAATACCAGCAGGAAAGAATAGAGGAAAACAAACCGGAAAAAAAGCCGCACTACAGAGGGGGAAAGAAACAGTAGTAAACTTGTCTTCACGACCACTAAATGATGATGAATTCCGTCTTCTTGGCAAAGGACTCAGATTCTGTCCTACACCTACATCATGATGTGATTAAACTCGCAGAGGAAACATTCAAATTTTCAAGAAGATTACGACAAGGAATTCTTCGCTCCAGACCCAGAGGAAAAGGAAATCAACGATTTGGACAATGGAAGTGACGAAATCCCAAAAATAAAAAAGGAACAGTCATCGTTTGTACCTCCTGCGGGACGTGATAGCAGCCTTGATTTTTACATAGAGGTTATTACTTATGAAATTTTACAGAATACAAAGAAATATAAGTATAACTGTAATTTAAGAGCGAAAAACTTTATTAGACTTTCACACGACGATAAAATCATAATTAAAAAGGCAGATAAATCCTTGTCTGTTGTCATAATGAACCGAACAGACTATATCGAAGAGGTCGAAAGACAGTTAAAGAATGAGAAATACTACAAACATTTAAATGAAGACCCTTCTGAAAATATTGACAAAAACATTATCAGAACATTAAATAACATTGCACAGAAAGAACATAAAGAGGAACTGAATGATCTAATGAATGCAAATTTTAGGGTCCCACAATTTTATGTGCTTCCCAAGATACACAAGGAATATAATGCAACCCTTCCTGTTGGTTATCCTGGCCGCCCTATTGTATCTGCCTGTATTCCCGCACAGAAAATATTTCAGGGTTCGTTGACGAAATTCTGCAACCCCATGTAATATATCTTGATTCATATATTAAAGATACAGCGGATTTCTTAAGGAAGTTGCAAAATGTTCCGTGCGTTTCAAAGGAAGCATTCTTAGTGACATTTGCTGTTACTTCACTGTACAGTAATATTCCACACAGTGATGGTATAAAAGCATGTGAACACTTTTTGAACTTGAACCCTGAGAGCAGAGGTATCTCTACTGAGTCAGTCAGTGACCTTATTTCAACTGTATTGACCAAGAATCATTCTCAGTTTAATGGTGATAATTACCTACAAACTACGGGTTGTGCAATTGGTACAAATATGGCCCCCAGTTAGGCTTCCCTGTTCAAGGGTAAATTTGAAGAAAATATATTAAGTCAGTATCATCAGTATCCCCTTTTCAGGCTTAGATTCTTGGATGATATTTTTCTTATATGACAATATTCTGAAAATGAACTGCTTGCTTTCATTGAGTATCTCAACAATGCACATCCATGGATCAAATTTACGTACCATTATTCCACTGAAAAGACTACATTTCTTGATGTCTACAGACATCAGCAAAAATAGTGATGGTATTTTGGATACTTCCATTCATGTAAAAAAGACGAACAATCACCAGCAGAATATTCTTCATGTCATCCAATACCATGCAAGAAGGGTATACCGTTGAGTCAGGCTAAGCGTTATAGAAGGATTATTTCTAATGATGAAACTTTCGAGAAGGAACTTGAGAAACTTAAAAGCTATTTCTTGAAAAGAAATAACCCATTTCACATAACTGATAATGCCTTTCAGACGGTTCATGCTCTTCCTAGGGACATGGCATTAACAGAAACTGTGAAAAGTGGCAAAAATTGGTACCGTATGTGATAATCTATAACCCCTCCCTACCTAATATTGGTAAAATCATCAATAAATACTGGGTTTATTGGATCTGTCTGAAAAACAAAGTGTAAAATCTATTTTCCAGCAAAAACTTATTTTGGCATTTAAAACCCACCCAAAAACGAATTTCAGTCAAAGTCCTACAGGATCTGTGTCCGCTTGTAAAAACGCAGATGCACTCATTGTAAAACTATCAACGAATCAGATGATTTCAGAAGTACAAGTACCAGTGAAATATTTTTGCATAAACAGGACTTTAACAGTACATCTGAAAAATGTTATTTATTTAATAACATGTAAAACATGCAATGCTCAGTATGTGGGGCAAACACGCCAGAAGGTATAAAAACGAATGAACAGTCACCGCTTTGATATTTTGCACTACCTTGAAAGTATTACAAACGTTTCTGTTCATTTTAATGAAAACGGTCATTCTGTGGATATTTTTTTATTCACACCCATTGATAGGATAGAAACTGAATGGCCACGTTTATTAGAAGAAACCTACTTGATGCATCGTCTCAAAATCCTTTCACCAAATGGAATGAATTCTAAGGTATTGTACCAGATTCCTAAAACTTGAAATATTTTGTTGTATGAGTCTGGGCGCAGTGATTCCTGCGATTTGCATGAGTGTCTGGTGGTGACTCGGATTTGCCTGTGCATCTGCGCATTTTGATCGGGGTATTCACTGGCTGCTTTAAGAAGCTAGGGGCTCTTAGCTACCCATAGAGTGCAGTGCATAAAAATGTATATAAAAAAAACTGTTTGTCACTATTTTAAAATTTTTAAGTTTATTCACTTGTGAAGTTTCATTGTGACAGATTGTATTATTGAACCAGACTAATGTATATATTATTTTATGTATTTCTGCCATTTCAATAAATGTCGCAAGGAAACGTCATATAATTTGGCGTTCTTGATGTCAAATTATTTGGCGTTTTAACGTCACTTAGTAACGTCATAATCGTTCCCTAGTAACGTTCAGCCATCTTGTGCACTGAAGAAGGATTAAATTCCGAAATTAGTTTGCAGTAAAGTTTCTTGAGTTGTGCTGTTTTTTTCTTCTAGGTCAGAAAAGAGTAAAACTTATACAAAACAAATGTTTGTCCAAATTCAAACTGCTAAACTGATTTCAAATAAACATGTTAAGTTTGTAATTTTGCAATTGTTAAATCTAATAAGATAATATGTTATTATATTCGACCATGATAAATCGCTGAGATTCCGCAGTGTAAGGGAAGTAAATGATACGATAATACTTGCTTCTGTCATATAAGAGTGATGAGCGCCCGCGTGGTATCCAAACGAATTAAATTGTACCACTTTCTGATGATAAACTGACGATACTTTTTTTTTCCAAGAAAACACGATTTGACATTTCATGCATACTGTCTCCTATAGAGACAATACTAGCACTATTTCAATAACCGGACAAATGACAGATTCGTATAGTTTTGTGTAAACATTTTAACGCAAACCGCCGTTTTACTTATACTTGGCTCTTAAGAGTTCCAACACTCGACATGCACCATGAGCTACAAACTTTGCAGTCAACTCGAAATCCAGATGTTCTGTTGGTACATGTAATACCGCCAGATAGGTATAACTATCGACAATTTTCAATATACAGTCGAACTTCAATGGCTCGAACCCCTTTGGGACCATGGAAATTTGTTCGATATATGGGTAGTTCGAGCCACTGAGGGTTAATCATTACGCCAGGTCAGGAAGCAAATGGCGACAATTTAGTGATTTTTTTCGAGCTTCTCGACAATAATGGTATGTTGTGTGTACTCATTAGAATCGCCTCGTCTAATGAGTACACACAACATACACTTCCATGATAAAATAAGAAAAAAATCATTAAATATTTGTTTTCTTGAGCTATTGGAAGAATTTTGTAGGGACTGAAAAAAGAGTTCGAATTATCCACGGTAAACGAGCCATCCGTGTTCGAGCCATTGAGGTTACTGTATTATTACCGCATTTTAAAATGCGGTCTGTTTGCCTCACCGACGGATTGCGAAATTGTGCAATGTTACTTTTGTTAATGTTCACAATTATATTATTAGACAAACACCAAAGATTCAATGCCTCCAACAAAATTTCTAAGCAAAACAACACCATCTGCGTACAATAGAGTGCATTCATAATAGTCATTGCACTTCACACTTTTACCAAAAGACTTCAAATACAGTACTAGGTCATTTATATATAGATTAAATAAAACAGATGATAAAATGCAGCCTTGTCGGAGGCCACATTTAACAGCAAACCAGTCCGTGTGCATATTATTGACCCAAACACATGATGTAACAGAGGAATAAAGCGACTTTATAGTCTTAAATATTTTTCCTGAAACACCGATTTCAGATAACCGCTGCCATAACTTTTATCGGTTAATAGAGTCATAGGCTTTCTTAAAAAAGGGGGGTAAGAGAAAAGTCCAGGGAGTGCCACAAGCACAAACCGCAGCCCTTCCCAGACACCAAGAGAAAGAGGAAACAGAGCGAAAATCGAACAAACGTACGAAAAGCACCAAGACTAGCTCTCTCTTCCTCAAGCGATGTACGAGGGGCATTTTTTAAGTTATGGCAACAGCTGCGCGCTTTGAAAATACGGCTTACCTTTGCAGTAATGACTAATTGAGACCTTCAAAGTACTCTCCATTGACCTGGAAACATTTTTCTAGACGGGAAATCCATTCGGAAAAGCATTTTTGAATTGTTCTTTAAGGATACTGTTTATACACTGGTACAGCGCAGTGCCAACAGCACTGCGCGTCTCAAATTTACGTCCTCGTCGGCAAGATTTGATATATGGGTTATACCAGAAATCACAGGGAGAGAGGTCAGGGTTGTAGGGTGTGTGTGGCAAGACCTGAATATGAAATTCTTCCAAATAAGACTTCACCACTGCAGAACGGTGAGCGGGTGCATTATCATGGAGTAATTTGATTCCTCGGACCCCGGCCCTCGGGCGTTTTTCCTGATAGTGGTTAACAACGGCAGAAAGAACAAAGTCACAGTAAAATGTCCCTGTTACACTACAGTTTTCTGGCACAGAAACACGAGCCACAATTCCATCGCTGTCAAAGAACAGGGCGTACATGACCCTTCTGACACTCCTACGTCGACGAGCTACCACGAGACATTTATTGTTTTTACCTACCCAAATCTTGTTGTTATTGTCAGGCTAAAACAAATAGAGCCAAGTTTCATCACCAGTCACAACTTCCCTCAAGCGGCGGGAGTCCCGGTTCTTGAATCTCGTATAAAGGCATTCTACCGTATTACCAGATGGTTGTTTAAAACTTACCTGCAGTATATAGTTGGCTGCAGCGTAACAACGATTTCGAGTACACTGGCCGATGTTTACTGGTGGAACTAGACCGTATACAGACGTGTAAGCGGATATTAATAACCAGGTCTCACTAATTCAAAACTAATAATGTTGTTAGTTTTGATGTGGTTAAATCTTTGATCATTAAATATGGCATATACGCTCATATTTTTGCTGAAAAAAAATATGTGTTAAGCTTTCGCATTTGCAAAAGCTACTCACATGTTTTCAGCAAAAATACATGTGCATTAGATATCGTACTTACTAGAACAATTAACATTTGACCACTAACGAGCTCGTTAAACTAACGATGCTTTGAACAACTGGGCCTAGTAGTTGGCCACAGTACTCAAGCTGATACACGACTGTATACATGCAGTACTTAACGCTTTCATGCCTGAGTTTCTAAAGCGGACTTTTCAATTCTTGAATTTGGACTTCATCACGGATGCAAATAGATGTTTCAGACTAAAATCAAACACGGATTAGCAAACAGTGTATGATTAGCCGTCTCATCTGGATCTGCATTGTTTGCCCAGATATTGGTTTTGGTTTGCCGGGCTGAAACTTATATTTTGAGTAAATATGTAGTGTACACATATTCGTTTGGTGTGGTGTGTAGTGTGGCTACACCATACGTTCTGTGTAGTGTGTAGTGCTGCTACACCGTACACATATATGTTCGGTGGAGTGTGTAGTGTGGCTATACCGTACACTTATATGTTCGGTGTAATGTTGCTGCAGCGTACTCGTATATGTTCGGGGTAGTGTGTGGTGTTGCTACACCGTAAACTTATATGTTCGGTGCACTGTATAATGGGGTTTCACCGTACATTTATATAATGTATAATGCAGTGAGGTTACACTGTATGCTTGTATGTACGGTGATGTGTTGTTACACCGTGCACTTATATGTTCGGTGAAGTGTGTAGTCTTGCTACACTGTATACTTATATGTTCGATGTAGTGTGTAGTGTGGCTACACTGTACACTTAAATCTTCGGTGAAGTGTTTTATGTTAGTACACTGTACACTTATATGTTCTGTGTAGTGTGTATTGTGACCATACCGTACATTTATATGTTCGATTTAGTGTTGCTATACCGTACTTATATATGCTCGGTGTAATGTGGCTACACCGTACACTTATATGGTAGGTGTAGTTTTTTGTGTTGCTAAACCATACACGTATATTTGGTGTTGTATGTAGTGTCGCTACACCGTGCGCTTATATGTTCGGTATAGTGTTTCTACATCATACACTTATATGTTCGGTATAGTGTTTCTACACCATACACATATATGATCGGTATAGTGTTTCTACACCATACACTTATATGATCGGTATAGTGTTTCTACACCATACACTTATATGATCGGTATAGTGTTTCTATACCATACACTTATATGATCGGTATAGTGTTGCTACACCATACACTTATATGTTCGGTATAGTGTTTCTACACCATACACTTATATGCTTGGTATAGTGTTGCTACACCATACACTTATATGTTCGGTATAGTGTTTCTACACCATACACATATATGATCGGTATAGTGTTTCTACACCATACACTTATATGATCGGTATAGTGTTTCTACACCATACACTTATATGATCGGTATAGTGTTTCTACACCATACACTTATATGATCGATATAGTGTTTCTACACCATACACTTATATGATCGGTATAGTGTTGCTACACCATACACTTATATGTTCGGTATAGTGTTTCTACACCATACACATACATGATCGATATAGTGTTTTTTACACCATACACTTATATGTTCGGTATAGTGTTTCTACACCATACACTTATATGCTCGGTATAGTGTTTCTACACCATACACTTATATGTTCGGTATAGTGTTTCTACACCGCATATTTATATGTTCGGTATAGTGTTGCTTCACCGTATATTATATGTTCGGTATACTGTTGTTACATCGTACACTTGTATGTTCAGTGTTGTGTTGCTACACCGTACACTTATATGTTCGGAATAGTGTTGCTACACCGTACACTTATATGTTCAGTTTAGTGTGTAGTGCTGCTTCACCGTACACTTATATGTTCAGTTTAGTGTGTAGTGTTGCTACACCGTAAATGTATATGTTTGGTGTAATGTGGCTACACCATACACTTATATGTTCGGTGTTGTGTTCAGTGTTGCTACACCATACATTTATTAGTTCTTGGTAGTTCGTAGTCTTGCTGCACTGTACATTTATATGTTTGATGCACTGTGTAGTGTGGCTACACCGTACACGTATATGTTCGGTGTAGTGTGAAGTTTGGCTGCACCGTACACGTATTTATGGTCTTACTTTTTTGCAGTTTAAACTATAAAGTACTCCATCCTTACTTGGTACAGAAGGTACAGAAGGTCAGGAGCAAACAGAGCTTAGTGAACGTCTGTTGATAACCGGTTATTGGTCACATTCCTGCTCTGGAGCGAATGCACTTCACGATTATTCGTACACTGTTTTCTAACACTTTACGAATGTCATTCATTACTTTGCTCCGGGAATGACTGAAAGAACGTTGATAGGACAGTGAAATACAACAATCAAAATAATCATTATCTTTTCTGAAGCACAGAGCAACCAGTTCATTCACTTTGATTTGTAGTCAACTCACATTCATTGATAGTATCTTACCTGTACGAATATCAAAGACTGAACACACTTTCCGCGAGCGAGCAATTCTATGGGGACAAAGATAGTGCCACATAGATCTTACAGTCGATGAATATTTGCCGGCCGTGGCGTGTCATGGGGTTCCCATGTTTATCACAGTTTTCAATGTTCCCCGTGTGACATAGTGATCGGTTGGCATTCCACTGTCTTGCTCGACCAGAGGTGGTCGCTTTCTCCCGGCTTTGTTGCGGCGAACAATGAAGCTGTGATCATCGGTCCCATTTGGACGGACCAGGTTAGTTTATCTGTAATAATTTTTAGCACACCTTTGCAAGTAGTACTATTTTGATAGGCCAGTGGTTCGTCGTCTGTCCGTCGACGTCCGTCGTCCGTTAACATTAGACATCTAGACCACTGAGCCAATTTTATTAAAATTTTAAAGTAATGATCCAGCAGTGATTCTTACTGAAAATTGTTCAAAGAATTGGAATATTTGCATAATTCTGGTTACCATGGCAACCAAAAGAAAAAATAACTTTAAAATTTTTCTTGTCAGACACCGCTATACCAATTTCAATGTAATTTTACAGAAATTTTCCTGACCGCCAGGGGCTTATATTTCCACTATATACATGTATTTATATAGAAAACTTTAAAAAATCTTTTCAATAAAATAAGGCAGAAATATGAAATATTTTTTGGTAATCTTGTACCCAGATTGTTCAAGTCATCACGATTCCTTAAATAATATGGCTGCCAAGTGGCGGGGCTTATTTTTCCCCAGTATATCAACCGCTCAATAGAAAGTTTTCGAAATCTTCGTGTCAAAAACCAAGGACTGATTTGATATAATTTGGATGAATGTGTTTTGTTTTGTTTTTTTTTTTTGTTTTTTTCCTTTCTTTCTTTTTTGGTAACTCGTACCAAGATTGTTCAAACCACGGTGAGTCGCCAAAATGCATGGCCGTCAGGGATGTGGAGCTTATTTTCACTGTACAGGAACCGTTAAAATCTTCTCTTCAGAAACCTCTAGACCTTATTTCAATATAATTTGGTAGAATGTTCCTTTGGTGACCCTGTAACAAGATGATTCAGGCCGTGATTATTGTCACAAACCACTAGACTGATTTCAATATAATTTGGCAGAAACGTGACCCTGTACCAAGATTGTCCAAGCCTTGATGATTCGTCAAAAAGCATGGCCGCCAGGGGCAGAGATTATTTTCCCTATATATCTATATAAAACTTTTAAAGTTTTCTTTTCAGAAACCACTCGATTGATTTTAATATGATATGGCAGAAATGTTACTTTTGTGACCCTGTACAAAGATTGTTCAAGCCGTGATGATTCATCAGAAATAATGGCGACCAGGGACAGGGGCTTATTTTCCCATATATCTATAAAGAACGCTTAAAAATCTTGTCAGAAACCAATGGATGGAGGTCAGTATAAATTGGCAGAGATGAATTTTTTTGGTGACCCTGTGCCAAGATTTGTTAGGTTTTATGATTCGTCAGGAAAAATAACCGCCAGGGGCGGGGCTTTATTTCCCAAACATATCTATATGAAAAACGTCTTCTTGTCAGAACCCACTGCATCAGTTTCAATTGAACTTAGCAGAAGTGTTGCTTTTAAAAACAATTATTCAAGCTATCATGATTCATAAAAAAGGCCGCCAGGGTGTGGTGGGGCGGGGAGGTGCTTATTTTCCCTGTATATCTATATTGAAATCTCTAAACGTTTTCTTGTTAAACAACACTGGACCAATTTCAGTATAGTTTGACAGACATATTAGTTTGGTGACCCCTAGCAAGATTGTTCAAGTAAGATTACATTCTTTCATGGATTATGATCATGGAATAGTTTCTACAGCCATTCTTTCCTCTTCCGCTGATTGATTCAAGAAGGACAGTTGTCAATTTAATGAATTGTAGCAATTACCACTACACACAGAATTTGAACTTTGAGACAGTGAAACTCAGGCGAGCGATTCAGGGCATGTGGGATTTCTTTGTTGTTGTTGTTTTTTTTTTTTTTTTTTTTTTTGTTGTTGTTTTTTTTGTTTGTTTGTTTTTTGCCATATGGATGTTCTCCGTTAATGTTTTATTTCCTCATGATGCCATGCATAATGGATTGAGTGAATAAAGGTATATTAATTGCTACTGATACATGTATGTAACACATTTATGCCTAGCGTCCCATAAAAGGGACATTGGCAAACAGTGTAGACCCAGACCAGACGCCGCAGAACGCGACGTCTGATCAAGGTCTACACAATTTGCATTTAGTACAGGAATTTCTATAAATCATGGTAATAATAAAAACTAACCAGACACCCCTTATATAGGAAATGAACCTGTCCAAACAGTTGAGGAAGAAGAGTCCACTCGACTTAAACAAGTTAAGGTTCTTTGTGCGTCTGTGTCCCGGGGAGTGTTGCGTTTTGTGGCATTTCCTGGGTATCTTCAGTAATATAAGAGCCAGCGCAAGACAAATCCAACAAAATGACAAGTGGGCCCAGCGAAAACACAGATCAGCCTCAGCATCCGCCCAGTCTGCATCCGCCCAGTCTGATCAGTCTTCACTTTGCGTTAAATGGGTAACTAAGTACCAAAGCTTTTTTTCATGCGGACAGCGAAAACTGTGATCAGACTTGGCGGATGCTGATCTGATTTTTCGCTGTGCGCACATGCCATTTTGTGGGTTTTGTCGTGCGCTGGCTCATATTTGTAAGGTATTTTGATGACAATTATGTGGTAATCTTCTCCTGTTCTTAAAGGCCCCATATTCTTGAAAAATAGACATCTTATTATCCAGGAAAGTTTAATAAATTGATATACGGTATTATCACCATCATAAAACTTGGCACCAGAAATCTTGTAAAAATTCAGTTAGCCTCTCGTTCATGAATTGGATCAAAAACGAAATGATTTTTTATCGCATCTCTGAATTAACGTTGCCAAAATTTATTCAGAAATACGATGAAAAATCATTTCATTTGTGATTCAGTTCAAAAATGGTAGGCTAACTGAACTTTTACAGGCTGTTTGATGCCACATTTTATAACGGTATTAATACCCTATACATGTATCAATTTATTAAGCCTTGTTTGGATAAAAATGTCTGTTTTTTTTTTAGGAATATGGAGCCTTTAACAATACATTGAAGGTATTCGTCTAAACCGCCTAGGATACCCTAAATGTATGTTCTACATTACGAAAACACGCCTATTCAAATATGCTGAAAATTTTACCACCAAATAATGGAAATTTTCAGATAAAAATTCTGATATTTTAATATTTCTGCTCAAAACATAGATTGTGGGTACTCGTTAGAACCGCCTCGATGAGGCGGTTCTAACGAGTACCCACAATCTATGTTTTTGAGCAGTAATAAGAAAAATATTGTATATCCCTATAAACCCAAGTTTTGCTATATAAAAGTGGGATTTAAGAGTGTCAAAATTATAAAGGCATGTTTTTGTGATGAAGAAAACATAATAAAACTTTCTCCAAATCCTGGGATACTTTTCTGCAGTTCTCCATAAAACATACATTGTGTGAACTCGTTAAAACCGCTTCTCCATGAAAACGTACATGGTGGTAACTCCTTAGAATCGCCTCGGCAAAGCTATTCTATCTACAATGTATTTTCCATGCAAACATACATTGTTAGGTACTCGTTAGAATCGGTTCTCTATAAAAACATAGATTAAAGGTACTCATTAGAATCACCGCAGCAAGGCCATTCTAACAAGTGCGTACAATGCAATCTACATAAAAACACACATTATAGATACTCGTTAGAATCGCCTCTAATGAGCACCCACAATATATGTTATATGGCGAAATAAGAAAAATATCCTACTTGAGGAGTTATCACCAAATATTAATTAATAAGTCGTCTGCTTTGCGGACGTGCCATATGATCTGCTGATGTAATTGGCGCCAAAAAGAATACCGTGGTTCGTGTATCCTTCTGTTTTAGTTTTAATCAGCCTTGATAATTAAACAACATCTCCCTAATTGGAAATTTAATATTTCATTAACTGTAATTGGGATACATATTATGATTCATATTAACCTTTTGTTTTTTTCTAAATTTGGCTTAATGCACTTTGATGTAGCAGGGGAGACTCCAGGATGATTTCTAAGTGGGCGAATCGATCAAATTATCACACTTACTGTACGTGTTTGTAAAGGCAGGCCTGAGAAAACAGTGTAGACCCAAATAAGACTGTTTGTCACTCATTCAGCAATTTTACACACATCTCAGGAAGCTACATTGCATTACGAAAACAAGCCATTTTCAAATATACTGAAAAATTTATTACCACAAAATGAAAATTTTCTGGTAAAAATTCTGATATTTTTCATATTTCTGCTCAAAACATAGATTGTGGTACTCGTTAGAACCGCCTCGCCTAGGCGGTTCTAACGAGTACCCACAATATATGTTTTTGAGCAGAAATAAGACCAATAATGTATACCCCTTTTAACCCCAGTTTTACTATATAAAAGTGGGGTTTAAGGGGGTCAACTTTATATAGGCATGTTTTCGTGATGGATTTGTTGAAGAGAAGCATAAGGTAAAGAGTAAGGGGTGCGAATGTTTTGGGGTAAATACGGTATCCGAAAATTTATCCAAATATTTCCTGTGAAAATGATTTCTTTTAGTCGAAGAAGATTCCGACAGAACATCCCACGAACCCTCTTTGAATCCGCATTCTTTGTAGTGATAGTGACAACGCTAATGTTTTTACTTCCAGTGGCAATCAGAACTGAAGGTCTTTTCAACTAGACCTTAGGTCGGCTTCAGAACCCCTCCCCCCACACAGCCCTAATCCCCTCCCGATTCTAATGAGTACACTCAACATAAAATCGAAAAGACATCCCTATTACCTGGC
Organism: Anodontia alba; assembly: GCA_964016985.1. Classification (NCBI taxonomy): domain Eukaryota; kingdom Metazoa; phylum Mollusca; class Bivalvia; order Lucinida; family Lucinidae; genus Anodontia; species Anodontia alba. The sequence goes on from OZ024825.1 coordinate 45,383,801, forward strand.
GCTATAATTAACTTAGTGGCTCGAATTACCTATATCTGGAACAAATTTCCATGGTCCCAAAGATGTTCGAGCCATTGAGGTTTGACTGTACGACGGACATCAAATATATTATAAAGCAACAAAAAGCTTCTTCATTCACCACATCACGAAAACATACCTAAATAATTTTGACCCCGTTAAACCCCACTTTTGTACAATAAAACTGGGGTTTACAGGGGCATACATTATTTTTTTATTTCTGCTCAAAAACATGGATTGTGGGTACTCGTTAGAACCGCCTCGGCAAGGCGGTTCTAACGAGTACTCACAATCTGTTTTGAGCAGAAATATGAAAATTATATGAGTTTTTATCTGAAAACATTCAGTTTTTGGTGGTGAAATTTTCAATATATTTGAATAGGCGTGTTTTCGTAACGAACGAGATGATCACATTGCTAGACAGGACCCACTAAACACAACAATAATAGACATTAGGCCGGCTATAGATCCCCCTCCACGACCCCCCTTCCCCCGCCCAACAGGGGAATTTTGTACATTATGATTTTCTGAAAATACATTATATAAGAAACAAAATGATATATTTTAGCTCTGGCGATGGGTGCGCTTGTGTTTAACAGCCATGTTACTAAAGTTACACTGAAAACCTAAAACAACTTTGGTGTAAATACTAAAGTATCCATATTCTTGCTTACTAGAATGCTATTTGCTACTAATACATGTGGTTTTATAGAGATGCCGTATCTTAAAATGTTGAACTGTCAATGTCTTGTGATATAACTGTTACATGCGTTACTAAAGTTCATAAACCTCATATATAAGTTTCCTGATACATCGTTTTGGATGACAATGATCAGTCTGTGATTAGAAATTTAATCTTATGCTGTTTTCAATAGATTAACACTATATGTCCTCGTTTGTACATCAAGAAATAAATAACAAACCAGCTTATCTAAGCAAATGACATACGGAACGATTGTTACTTTAAAACAGCCTTAACTTCTTTTCTGAAAAGTATCGTTACTTTAAACTTCTTAACATTTTATTTGAGGTGGTTTCAATAAGTACTTAACTATTATGATTGGATTAATGCATTATATGCTTTGAATAAATGCTTTTTATTTTATTGTTAGCGGTGAAATCAATGTATATCTGGTGAAAATAAAAGTGGTATCAATCACTAGTGAAATGATATCGTATCATTTCACTATACTGACTGATACGATTTATATTTTCACTCCTCGCTTTGGGCGATTTTCTCCATTGTTTCAGAAATGGATCTTACCTCCACTTCAGATTTTTGAACACCTCTAACTTCTTTGTTTCTTAGCTAAAGTATCAAGTGTCGGTATGCATTTTCTTAGTTAGAATGTAAGGAACATTTTGGTATCAAAATTATTTCGATTTGCCGATTTTTTTTTTTTTGTTTTTTTTTTTGTTTTTGTTTTTTTTTTTTGTCGTCTCTCCAGCGTTTCACATGTTAAGCACTGAGCGTCGACGCCATGACGTTCATGTTTTGTTTGGTGACGTTATTTATGACGTCAGAAACGCGCATTGACGTGTAAACAATAAAATAAAAAGAAAATTTACTTTTTTTCAGTGAACACCAAAAATATTTTCATCTCGTGTAATGAAAACATTTACATTTTCACTCGTGCTTCGCACTCGTGAAAATACTGATGTTTTCATTACACTCGATGAAAATATTTTTGGTATTCACAGCAAAAGAGTAGATATCCTCTATATATACTTCTCAATGTTATATACGTTACTTTTTGAGTGATACTTTATCTACTTTGTTTAAATGGCTGTTGATACTTTGTACATAAAGATGAAAGGAAATCAGCTCTAATTTTTTTAATAACAACCCAGCGGGCACATGACGTAAATACAACGTCGCCTCAACGTCGATGCAACGTCTTGACGTTGCATCGACGTTGAGGCGACGTTGTATTTACGTCATGTGCCTGCCGGGAAACAATAAATTATTTCTCAGATACCCTTATAGTTTGGTGAATTAAGTGAAAGAAAAACCTCGCCAATAATCCTCTGGTGTAACCGATTGATAAAATGATCTTTAAAATAGTGAAATATACCCTATGCCAAAAACAGAAATATCCCCTTTTCATATATACTTACATGATATGAGCTCTTCGTTGCTTATTTTCTATGCATAAAGCAGACATTCTAAAATTTAAATCCATCTAGACTGCCAGAAATATTGCACACTTAATATATACTTTTACACACGTTATATGTCAGTTTAAATGCTGTGATAGCAGAACACTGCTTTCTATAGACAGTTCTTGCAGGAGACACCTCTTCAGCAGAACCTCATTAATGAAAATACTACATACTTTCCTAATATCAGCTCAAAAGCATGAGTAAAATGAAACAAACATTCTGAGGGAACAAAATATTCAAAGAGAACCATTTCATTATTTTAGTTTCCATGAAAATGCAGTGATGATCACGATGATAATAACTTCACACATATATCAACACTACACTGCAATTTTAAGTCATCTCTAAGATGCAACCAAATACACAGCAGGCACAGCCTCTCACTTCTCTGTTGCCACAGTGTATAAAATAAAACGTTTTGTTCTGACTGGAAGACATGTTCATTACGAAAACACGCCTATTCAAATATATTGAAAATTTCACTACAAAAAATACAATTTTTAGATAAAAAAATTCTGATTGTTTTCATATTTTTGCTCAAAAAATAGACTGTGGGTACTCGTTAGAACCGCCACGGCGAGGCGGTTCTAGCGAGTACCCACAATCTATTTTTTGAGCAGAAATAAGAAAAATAATGTATACCCCTGTAAACCCCAGTTTTACTATATAAAAGTGGGGTTTAAGGGCCCCGGGGTCAAATTTATATAGGTATGTTTTCGTGATGTTAATTCAATAAAATCTGCTCTATTATGAAATACCATGTAAAACAACATATATAGGTCAGCCATACATAATACATAATTTGATGACAAACACATTAAATAAATGATTACTATTATGTATCATGTATATAGAGATAAGTAAACCATTATAGATATAAAATTATACAAAGTCTTGTTATAACTTTATTAGTAATATAAGTAATGAGAATAACGCACAACAATATTAATCTTAACGATTTCCATTCTCTGTGTTACTTTACAATGGACCTCTTAAACGTGTACTTGATTGTCAAAATGGTGACAGTATAAAACAGCTGACAGGATAGTTTGTGTCTCTGATCCTTATATAAATGGTGATAATATCATATAACTGTTAGGATAAGTTGTGTCTCAAAGCCTTATATGCCTTACGACAGAGTCTGAATTACATTTAGCTGCCAAGAAACTATAATGATATATATACATAAAACACTTCTACGATCCCTACCCCCATATATACCATTTATTACTAGATTATTTTGCTGCCAAAATACGATGATAAGGTAGTTTATTCTCATCTTTTATTTCGATTGCAATTTCAGACATGACAATGACCTAGTACCTGCTGATTGTCAATGATTCTGTTAAGGTGAATAGTTAACTGCCATTATAAAATGCCATTAACCGATATAATCATTTACCTTACATGTCTGGTAACGTATGTAACACAGCTGTAACTGTTATTTTTAATCAAACTCTTTGCATACCTCCGCTGTGACAACTTTTATTGTGAAGACAACCCTACCGAAACAAGACAAAACAATGAATTTTCGCTACTATTGTTAAAGACCAAAGTTCTCTAAGGCCGTTTAGTTTCTGCCCAGACACTGAGGAGTTTTCAAATTTACATATTTGAGACACACTCTTGTGCTTGAAATATAACTTCTGCTGCTCAGAATACATATTATGACTCAAAAAGTAGCTTTTCTAGGTCCTTTCATAGCGTTAATTTCAAAGTCATATGTAAATATATAATGCTGACTATAGCTAATTATATCCAACAATATTGATCTGATTTTTGTTCATGAGTTTTAGCTATATAAGTACCGGTAGTTTATGTTAATGTAATAGAACTGTGTAAAAATATATGCATCGGACAGATGAGAATCAAAGTGGATTTAATCTCTAAAGGTGCTAAAGTCACTGAATTGCTCTAATATATACTTAATTTCATTGTGTTATGCATTCTATTACTGTGTTTACGGTTACACACTTGTCTTTAATGATTATTGTTTTCTGTATAATTAAGAGATAAAGCAACGCTGTTTTTTTTTGGAAAATCATTACCATAAGGCAAAGTGTTATATGATTTACTTTACGTTATCTTAATGTATTTTAGCCACAGCATGACAAAACTAACAACTGGCTCGTAGACCTGGCGAAGACTCAGATCAGCCTGTTTTATCTGCTCAGACTTTGCAGTCTGCATGAAGAAAGCTGAGGTCCTTTGCTATTCATTCAGCACACAGGGAAGACACTGACCAGTCATCGCTGTATTCACAGGCGCTATATGTCCTCCCGCAGCTTACGATAGTGAATATTTTGTTTTAATCAGGACTACTTGTATATGCTACTCTGGTATTAAAAACATACACTTCTTGGCATGAGACTATGCTTGTACCAATATTGTTTAATCAGAAATAATGTATTACGAGGGTCATTCAATATATAATGCAACTTACCTAATAATTTCTTAAGTACGGAATCAATCACTTTCAAAATTGACATGTAGATATTTCAATAAAAATGCAATTAGCACGTAACGTCACGCGACGGCTTTTATAATGACGTCATTATACCATGAGATTATATGACGTCACTGTAAGCGTCATGGCCGCGGCCACGTCTCAGGATCAGCGTAGTTATATAAAAATTGAATGTCAGCGTAATAAAACAGCAAAGGAAATATTTAGTGTATTACAGGAAGCTTGCGGCACATATGCTCTATCATATTCTCAAGTTACAAGATGGGAGAATGAGTTCAAGAATGGCAGTGAGTGCGTTCAAGATGCACACCGAGCAGGTAGAACTGTGACGTCTACGGACAGTTATAAAACTGAACAGTTGAAAAGGTTGTTGAAATCTGATAGAAAGATTACGTGCGATGAAATGGCTCAGGAGTTGGAAATAAGTGTCGGGTCAGTTCATACTATTCTGCGCAACCATTTGAAGATGAGAAAGGTTTCGGCTAGGTGGGGGTGCCACATCGCTTGACGTCGGATCAAGCGGAACGTCGTTTGGAAGTGGCCACTCATCTCCTTTCACGGTTTGATTCGGAAGGACAATGCTTTTTATCAAGAATTGTTCAATTGACGAAACGTGGGTGAGGTCGTATGAACCGGAACTGAAGAGACAATCAGCCAAGTGGCACACACCAAGTTCCGCGAGGCCGGCAAAGTATAGAAGAACTCAGTCTAAACTAAAGATGTTAATGATTTTTGCCTACGATAGACATGGAATTCTCACTAGTCACAAGGTCGAGAGTGGTAAAACCATTAATGGGAAATACTATGAGGAGTATATTTAAAAAAAAAAGCCAAAACCTAACACAAGCGATCCGTAGGAAGAGACCTGAATTTTTGGCAGCCGGCGCGCGAATGGGGTGACGTCATTGCTAGGGCGGTACGAGTGGGAAACGTTGGACCATCCCCCTTATTCCTCGGACATAAGTCCCTGCGACTTTGACCTTTTCCCTAAACTAAAGGATGATATCAGGGGTATTCGTTATAACGATGATTTAGAGGAGATTGAATCCGCCGAGGGTACTTGAGAACGGTTGCCTAGCAACGGGTATAGATGACCTCCCAAAGAGGTGGAAGTCTGTCATTGACCACAAGGGATATTACTTTGAAGGAATGAAGAACGGCAACAACTTTAAAATATTTATTACGGAAATTATTTGATAGGTTGCATTTTATATTGAATGATCCTCATATGTTACATACATTAAACATGTAGCAGAAAGACTTTGTGTTCAGCTGCATAATGTGTCATGTTTTTGAATAGATTTGAAGGTCATGAACAAAAATCTAAACAAAAATTAGTGAAGCAAGCTATAATTTGGATCTTCTAAATATACCAATAACATTCTTGAGTTGATATGCATTGGTTTATATAACTACATTGCAGATAAATGAATTATCTACGTAACATCCCGTTAAAAAATACAGTAAATCAATATGGCGAAAGTATCATTTTTACCATTTTATTCTGAAAATGCTTATTCTACAATAGAGTATTAATTCAAGAGAAACACGTATACAGAGACAAAAATCCCTTACAATTAAGACATTAAGGTGTAGTAACATATATTACCATTGATAGATTATTAAGCAAATCATATGAGGGTCTAACATATAAATCATCTGTAGATATTTTTTTAAACATTTAATATAAGCATTTGTCGTGCATTGAAAACTATAGGACAGCATTCAGTATTTTATGTAATAGTGGCCTTGATGCAGACAGCAACTTTACTAGCCCATTGTGGTATATTTGAAAATGGTTCTGCTCATGTATACGCTAGATGGCGTAAGTAGTGTTGCAAACTTTATTACTGCTTATGAAGAGTCTCAGTAAAACCGAAACTCCCATTTACTAATCCGTAATGTGTTCTTTGTTTCCAAGGGCAATCTTTTTGACGTTTATTTTACTACACTGCAGCTGATGTTATTGCCGAGTGGCGGCGGTAGAACGTCTCCGCGTACATTACCATAGTGCAGACTATATTTCATTTCCTTTTGGATCATTGGGCATATTATATAGGTATATTTGAAAATGGAGTTCTGCTAATATATACGCTAGAGGGCGTACGCAGTGTTCAAACTTCATTACTGCTTATGAAGAGTCTCAGTAAAACAGAGACTCCCATTTTCTAATCCGTTTTAATCTTTTTGACGTTTATTTTAGTACACTACAGCTGGTGTTAGTGCCGTGTGGCGGCGGTAGAACGTCTCCCCGTACACCACCATAGTGCAGATTATATTTCATTTCCTTTGGGATCATTGGGCCCATTGCGGTATATTTGAAAATGTAGTGAAACGATATATCGTTATGTGGAGCAGCGCATATTGTTTCGAGGTAACCAACAACCAAATATTAATAGGGTTATGCCCTTTTGTTTTTGTTTTTTTTTTTTTTTGTTTTTTTTTTTTTTTGTAAACATTTCGTTTTCGGCTTACTCCTTCTACAGTTTACATCCGATCAAGCTGAATTTTCATCTATTGTTAGACCATGATGTGGAACAGCGCATGTTGTTTTAAGGTTACAATCCACCATATATTGCCAGAGTTATGCCCCTTTGAATTTTTTTGTAAACATTGGCTAACTCGTCCAATAGATTACATTCGATCAAGCTGAAATTTGGGAGCCTTTATGCGAACCAAATTTTTATGTATTTATGTACTAAGAATAGCATCGGGACACAGGGTAAAGTCGGCTAGCTGTAAAATTGCTTTAACTACCCCCAAACCCCGCCCCTAACCCAGGTGGTTTATTACTGACCGTTCTAAGGCGGTGGTCTCGGTGTTAGTCTTACTCTTCGTTACTTTGTGGTTTATACCTTGGACCAAATAAACACTATACACGGTATTATTAGGTCCGAGTTTATACTACGAGGCGATTTGTTGTAAGTCTTACCAGATGTTATTTTTGTTCTTGTGTTTTTCAGTCCTTTGAGCATTGCGATCACCTCGCTTGGGGATGAGAGAGCTAAACCTAGTGCTTTCGTACGTTTGTTCGATTTGCGCTTGTTTGGTTTTGTCTGTTTCCTCTTCCTCTTGGTGTCTGGGAAGGGCCGCGGCTTGTGTTTGTGGCACTCCCTGGACTTTTCCTTTACCTTTTTTAAGTTATAGTTAGACCATGATGTTGAGCTGCGCATATTGTTTCGAGGTTACAGTCCACCAAATATTTATAAAGTTATGCTCCTTTGAAAATTTCTGTAAAGTGTTCGTTTCCGGTTTCAAGGTTACAGTCCACCAAATACTAACAGAGTTATGCTCCTTTGAAAATTTCTGTAAAAATTTCGTTTCCGGTTTCCTCCTATGGATTACATTTTGTCAAGCTGAAACTTTGTAAATAGTTGCACCATGATATGGACTAGCGCATATTATTTCGAGATAACAGCCCACCAAATATTAGGAGTGTTATGTCCCTTTGAAAACTTCTGTAAATGTCTTGTTTCTAGCTAATTTCTTTTATAGTTTACGTCAGACCAAGCTGATATTTTATGAATAGTGGCACCATGATGTGGAGTATTGCATAGTATTTCAAGGATACAGTCTACCAAATATAAGCAGAGTTATACCCATTTGAAATTTCGAAAATCGATGTAAACTTTTTTGTTTCAAGCTAACTATTCCTACAGTTTACATCCCATCAAGCTGAATCTTGATTTATAGTTAGACCATGAAGTGGAGTAGTGCATAATATTTCAAATATACAGTCAACCAAATATTAACAGAGTTATGCTCCTTTAAAAAAGTCTGTAAGCTAACTCCTATAGTTTAGTAAATACTTACACCATGATGTGAGCAGCGCGTATTGTTTAAAGATTACAGTCCACTAAATATTAACAGACTTATGCCCGTCTTCCCATCCGGCCGTACATTTTTCTTTTTGGGCTATTTCCTCCTACGTTTTATCAGTATAGGTGCTATATCTGATTTCTTTCCACGGGCGTACGTATGATGCCCCGCTTGCGAAGCTTTTGTTCTACATGTAATTACGCAACTATTTTCTTGATGTTAATCTCACAAAGGCGTAAAAAATAGCTGTGTTTCCGCTTACATGCTGAAGAAAATTGGTCGGTAGGTAGGAGAAACTTTTTTTAATTTTTTTTCTCTAGAAAAGAACAGGGTCGGGACTGTAATTTTATAAAAATACAGGTATTTGGTTGAGGGTCGGTGCTTTACTATTTATTTTGCATTTTCACTGACAAAAAAAAACAGGGTCGAGTGTTTGAAACAGGGCCGGTCAGGTTAGCGGAAACACAGCTATTTTTGTCATTACGCCGTATCTGATTTTCGGTGGTTAGGTCCAACGATACGCGGATGGAAACAAAGAACTGGTGTAGCCGGAAGCCAGTATACTGATCAAAGAGGAAGGCAGGAACAAATAACATTACAGGCGATAAAGTTTTAAAAGAGCCATATAATAAATTTAGTCGACTCTCGTTATCTCGACCTCGTTTATCTCGAATAGCTGCTTATCTCGAAGTGAAAATCTGGTCCCTGTTTTAACATGGAAATATAACAACAGGTAATAAAATATTGTCCTGAGGAGCAATTTCTCCTCTTTTCCGCAATAGTTTGAATATATGTCTAACTTCAGGAGTCAAATTACATATTTATTTTGTTAAATGTGGTTGTTCGATTTATTGTTTTCCTCAGAGCCGCAAATCTGATATGTCGAGGTACGGATGTCTCGAAGTGTTTCAGACAGTCCCTTGGGCTTCGAGATAACGGGAGTCGACTGTATAATCTTACAACCGTAGTCATGTATGAAATTCGCTGAAGCATGTTCCATAAATTTCATATGGAATAACAATGAGTGTAATGTGTAAGGTTACCTATTTATTTACGTCTTTCACTTGAAACAGAAAACGTAAGCTCTGTAGAGCTTTTATTACGGGCAACGGAGGCAATTTGTGTGACGCGCATATTTACCTCAAGACTACCCTTTTGTTTAGGCTAGCGTCAGTCATGGGAGCTCCCCAGTCAGCATTCTAAATCTATATCGGACCATTATCGGCCAAACAGGATTCATTTCGGACCGATAACGGTTCGATATAGATTTTAGCAGAATGCTACCTCGGCCCTAGTACCATTTTTGTCGCGCCTGCTATAAGCATTGCGCGATATAGGAGTCCGATTTTCCGTCCGTTCGTTCGTCCGTTTGTTAGTCCATCAACATTTGCGTTTACCCTTGCGTGATTTCTAGTCAGTTACTTTTATCATTGGTTTTTACAATGTATACCCTTGAAGATAGGTTATCATGAAACGGCTCTGTTACCATAGCAACTAGAATTCAACTAGAATGCTCAGTTTTCTGTTCACTTATAACTCTCCCTGAGAGTATATGATAGATAACTCTCCTTAAGAGTAGAGAGAGTCATTGGTGAACAGAAAACTGAGCACATTTATTGCTGTGATGGAGACTGTGGCATGATTCTATTTTTGCCATGGTATGCATTGTGTACTTAGTCTTGTGATTTACATTAAAACCCTACATACCGCTGTGATATCGTAACAGACAAATACTTACATTTTCTCAAGCAAATCATTTTTCTCAAATAATTTAATTTGGTTTTAGACGTGCCTGCACATTTAAGTCGTGCTAGTGTTCACTTTGCACACAACACCAAACAAAATGTCTGAGAAAATACCAGAATTAAGGCAGCAAGGCTCTTCAAATTGTAAGAGGTGCAAAATATGGATATTTTGCATCTCTTACAATTTGTACCCCCCCCCCCCCCCCCCTGAGAGTATATGATAGATAACTCTCCTTAAGAGTAGAGAGAGTCATTGGTGAACAGAAAACTGAGCACATTTATTGCTGTGATGGAGACTGTGGCATGATTCTATTTTTGCCATGGTATGCATTGTGTACTTAGTCTTGTGATTTACATTAAAACCCTACATACCGCTGTGATATCGTAACAGACAAATACTTACATTTTCTCAAGCAAATCATTTTTCTCAAATAATTTAATTTGGTTTTAGACGTGCCTGCACATTTAAGTCGTGCTAGTGTTCACTTTGCACACAACACCAAACAAAATGTCTGAGAAAATACTAGAATTAAGGCAGCAAGGCTCTTCAAATTGTAAGAGGTGCAAAATATGGATATTTTGCATCTCTTACAATTTGTACCCCCCCCCCCCCCCCCCACGCCCCCAGCCCCCAGAAAATCACATATCGGTCAGGAACGACTTACTTTATGTTCATTCAATAGATATAGAGAAGATAATCAAGACAGAATCGCCCAGAATCCGGCGCCAATAGATCACAACATAGCTCGTGCCAGAAAAACATCATTTTTTGCAAAATCAAATAGGATCCGTTCCTCTACAAATTCTGAAGCAGAGCAAAAACAATTTAATATTCGATCTATGCACCAAAAAGCCAGTCTTTGCACGATATGTTTAGGCGAAAATAAAATAACAGTGACAGTAATTTTTCAAATAAAAAGCAAAGGAATGATGAAACGATGCAAATCAAATGTACATGTGTGTGACTAAAGTATTTCCATGTCGTAACTTTTCCTGTCTTGGAAAGATTAAGAAAGCCTTAAAACCCACATTTGGATCACATGTAATACGGCTGTTATCTCTTATTTTTCGTGAACTAACACCTGTATACTTATGCTTTCACAGCAGACATTCCCATCGAGAGTGGACCGTCCATCGGCAACGTCTTTAAAAAGATGCAACATAGGCGCTACCACATCGCGCAGGCCCCGTAACAGGTGTTTTGATCACTTAGGCCCTGTAATGGCTACCCACCGTGAAATTGTAGCAGTCCGTGATCTAAATGCAAGGTGCACGCAAAGTATTATCGTTTTTGTTACGTTGTGTTTCCTGAAATGTTTCCTGAAAAGTATGTTTGTGTAAACCTGACATAAATTCAAATAGTCTCATTTACTATTGTGCAGAGTTTTGTAAAATATAGCACGACATTCGTACACGTTTTGCTGGTTCCAGTCCTCACTATCCTAATTGGTACCCTATTCAGGCGAGTAGTCTTGTAACAAAATACCTGTATTGATGCAGCTTGTTTACGAAACAAGAGGATATGACTGACTTCCAAAGGTAATAGCACTGGAAGCAAATGACCATGAAACTTGGATGCGACTGACAATTCACTCATTTTATTTTTCTATAGCATATATAAGACATCCATGCAGTTCTTGAACAAGAAAATGTCATCAATTGTGGACCATCACGAAAACATGCCTATATGATTTTGACCCCCTTAAAATTCCACTTTTATATAGTAAAACTGGTTTACAAGGTATACATTATTTTTCTTATTTCTGCTCAAAACATAGATTGTAGTACTCGTTAGAACCGACTAGTCGAGGCGGTTCTAGCGAGTACCCACAATCTATATTTTGAGCAGAAATATGAAAAAAAAAAAAAACATCAGAATGTTTTTTCTGAAAATGTTCATACTTTTGGTGGTAAATTTTTCAGTATTTGAATTGGCTAGTTTTTGTAATGCTTGATACAGCTGTTTGTGGTAACCCGACCGGTGAAAAAAAAATGCCATGGAATAACAGTTTATAATTATAAGTGAGTAATTTGCAACCAGTATAACAGCTGTCTGGTGAAAAGCCTAAAATAGGCTGTTACAAGGTGATGTATATGTATGCTGTTAAATGATCACGTTAAAATTTCTATCTGAAAATATGGCAAATGCATTGATTTTTTTTTTTTTTTTTTTTTTTTTTTTTTTGCTAAAATAAAATGTGAGTAGCTTTTGCAATGCTACTACATGTAACATTTTTTGCAGCAAAAATATCGATGTATTTGTACATACCTTAGTTACAATAGTTAATGAGTTTTTCATTAACAAGCTCGTGAAGCTAACGAAACTTTAAACAACTGGGCCCAGATATATTTGAGCCAAAACATGAGGCAACGTACCTTCTGACATGTGCGCCCGACGAAGACTAGCATCTGCTCAGTCTAAACTTTGTCTCCTTTGCCCACAAGAATAAACGTTCCCATCACGAAAACACGCCTATATAATTTTTACCCTTTTAAACCCCACCTTTATGTAGTAAAACTGGGGTTTACAGGGTTTACATTATTTTTCTTATTTCTGCTCAAAAACATACATTGTGGATACTCGTTAGAACCGCCTCGGCGAGGCGACTCTACCGAGTACCCACAGTCTATGTTTTGCGCAGAAATATGAAAAATATCAGAGTTTTTATCTGAAAATTTTCTTTATATGGAGTTGAAATTTTCTTTATATGTTTTAAATAGGCGTGTTTTCGTAATATATTCTTGGCTATCTATCAAAATTGCATCCAGTGAAGAGTATGATAGACAGCGCATATGCGCAGGCTGATCCATGTCCTCGCTGGGCTAACATATCTGAAGGGAGGTTTTCTAACGTTGCGTCTCTTATCTTCTAATAAGTATAGTCTGTACAACAGGTATAAAACTGGGTGTTTTCTGGTGGTCGTTCAGGAAATGGCTTCAGTGATGCAATATTTGCAGTTAGGCCAAATAAAAAATATTTGTGTTTAGGGTTACCCTACCCTACCTAATTTTTCAGGTGAAATGTAGCATTTTTTTTTTTTTTTTTTTTTTTTTTTTTTTTTCATGTTTTCTCAAAAATATGTGTTACTGGGATAAACTGTTAACGCTTAATATTAGACAACTAGGTATGAGCAAATAGTGTGGACCCAGTGTAGGATCTACACTGTTTGCCATTATATCAGTATTTTTAGATACATCAAAGGACAGTCAAACTGACTTGGTGAAAATTTGTGAATTATAGTGCTAAGTCCAAATATATCTGGTAATTATGGTATAATCCTACATAACAAAAATGTAAAAAAAAAGAAAACTTCCTACCTACCCTACTTATTTTTTCTAACATGTTAACCTAAACACACATATTTTTTTTTTATTTGGCCTTATCAGCCTTAGCATCATACTACGTGTCAAGCTCAGAGCTTTTACCCAGTAAACACAGAGCGTGGTAATAACGTCGTGTCGAAGCAGCGTCATTTTGACGTTCTGTGCTTGCTAGGTAAACATTTACTGAATTGGACATTTTCATATGATGATTGAGTGGTCTGGTGATGCAATATGTCAAACGTACATCTTACATATAAAACTTTAAAGCACAATGGCGTAAACGCAAAAGTAAATGGGAACGGACAATCGGATAACTACAATATTTATCCTTGTAGTCTGTACAGACGAGCGGACAAGAACCAAGCAATGCTAAACCTTCTCTTGCTAAACACGACATACCCTGTTTTAGGAGACAGTGTAGATCCAGATCAGTTGGCTTCTCAAGAAGCCAACTGACCTTGCTCTGCACTGTTTGTCATTATATATGTGAATTTCTATGAAAATCCGGATCAAGTAATTTGATTGGCTGGAAATTAGAAGTGGGCGTGGCATCGTAATTTATTTCAGCATGACAAGGGTTAACACTACTATAAAGAAGCACAGGAGACGTTTTACGGCCGCAACACGGCACTTACACCAGCTATAGTAACAATATATAGATTCTACAAGGAATGACCCTTGTGAGCAATAAACACATAAAAAATGAAAATATTTGAAGCCTTTGATGTGTCTGAAGTACAGTCGAACCTCGATGGCTCGAACACCGATAGCTCGTTTACCACGGCTAATTCGAACTCGTTTTTGAGCCACTACGAAATTCTTCCGATAGCTCAAGAAAACATATATTTAAGGATTTTTTCTTATTTTATCGTAAAATTGTATGTTGTGTGTACTCATTAGAATTGCCTCATCCAGGCGATTCTAATGAGTACACACAACATACAATCATTTTGTAGAAAATCAAAAAGATTTCCCTAAATAATCGCTATTTGCTTCCTGAACTGGTGCCATGATTACCCTCAGTGGCTCGAACTACCCATGTCTCGAACGAATTTCTATGGTCCCAAAGATGTTCGAGCCATTGAGGTTCGACTGTATATTGAATAAATGACAAAGAATCAGATGCCAATCAATTTAAGATGCCTGATACTGAGGTTATGAAACTTTTCTTTCGTGTTCAACTCAGCTGAGCATGAACTTTGTCCTGTTAATAAATCTAAAATTACTAACAAATGCAACTTCTTTCTTGCTAAACATAGCTGAACATGAAAACTTCTCTGCTAATATATATGAAAATGCCAGTTATCGTTGGTATTTTCTTATTTCAGAGAAAATTTCATGCTCGGCTGAGCTTAGCTCGAAAAAAAAATTATATAACCTGGGGGTTTTGATAAACACATGTTTATCCAAATATATTTGGAAAGATTTTGGTGTTATGCACTCAACTGCTCAGGCGGTGATGTAAGAGTTCTGCTATACTGCTTCTTTGCCAAGAAAATCAAAACAAACACAACAACCAGGGCAAGACAGCCAATGAAAAATCCAAAATCTTTCGTAATGAG
Organism: Anodontia alba; assembly: GCA_964016985.1. NCBI lineage: Eukaryota > Metazoa > Mollusca > Bivalvia > Lucinida > Lucinidae > Anodontia > Anodontia alba. The sequence goes on from OZ024825.1 coordinate 45,398,899, forward strand.
TGATGTTTCATTATTGTCTTCTATGGTTTTCTGTTCTTCACGTTTATTCGTGTCAATTGTACTGATTGTACCATTATTTATGTAGCCGATTGTACTGTTATTTAGGTAGCGATTAATACAAAGATATACATTGCCGAACCTGTCGATAAAATATTCGCCTCCATAGGCATAGGACAGTGTGTGTTCTAAGAAGATTTTATTGTTTAAGAGTGTGTAGTTGGCAACATCAAGTTTCACTCTAGGACAGAAACGTGTTTCAGTGACGGATAAAGGAAACCCACAGTCACTGTGTTGAAAATATGTTGTATTCAAATCACTTAATTCTACATCGTCACGTAAATCGACGGCACTGTTCTTTGCCCTGTCAAACAAAATGTGGTCCGCAAAATGTACATGCAGACCTGGGGTCTCATAAACTAACATGAATTGATTTAACGTTGTCTCGTAAAGCGACGATGCATTTTCTTCGTGCAATGCTATGTCTAATACAATAAACGGTTTCTTACCGAGTTTCAGCCAGATCGTCATATTACATATTCTGTAAGCCCTTGCAAATGCATTGACAATTGCATCTTGATAAGCAGGATTTATCTCTGCCTTTTCACCAGTCATCATAATGTCCCTCCTGTTTAAAAACATTTTAAGTGCTACATGAAGGTTGAACGTGGAAATCTCCTTGAAAGTTGATACACACCTGCCTTCCTTTTTGTATTGGTCAAGAGGACATTCTTCAGCTCGACATAGATTCTGAAAATTCACAAAGCAATACCATTCAAACTATAATACGGTGACAAACATTACACGAAAATGATCCTAATAAAGCCTTGGAAGGGAATAGTTGAATCTCAAAGTTAATATTTTTTACAGTAATATAGTCTTACACGTGGAATGCGCATTGCAGCAAACAGTGTCTCTTTTAAACGTCTATACAGTATCTGTGTCTTTTCTATAGATAACCCTTTCAACTCGGTAGACCAAAACAGATACTCATGCAAACAGTGTACATCTAAATGAGGCTCGTAAACGGGCTCCGAGGTTATACAACTTTTTTCATGCCCAACTCAGCTGAGCATGATCTTTTTTCTGCTAATAAATATGAAAATGCCAACAAAAGTTGGCATTTTCATATTTATTAGCAGAGAAATTTTCATGCTCAGCAATGTTTAGCACGAAAGAATTTGCAGTTGTAAGTAATTTGAGATTTATTAGCATGACAAATTTGAAGCTCAGCTGAGTTGAGCATGAAAAATGTTTTATAACCTCGGGACCGGATCTGGACTGTTGGCTACCAGGTTATTGATTTCTATCTAATATCTCTTTAGTCAGTAAACATGTCCAACGTTGAAGACGGAAGAGTCCATGGAGAAACTCGGGGATGAAAGGGATAAACAGAATGATATTCTGTTATTGTATCTTGTTTTGTTAATCATGTACGACTTGTGTATATAGAATGATTTTTATTTCGAAATTCCAAAAGACTGTAAAGCCAATGAGGCTATCATATAAAATGTACATGATGGCATATGACAGTGCAGAGCAATTACATAATATATGATAGATAATATAATTGTCTGCTATATTCGTATATTATACGAATACCGCAGACACCCTTTTTCATAAGAGTAGCAACAGAAACAGCTTATATTCATGTATAACTTTCTGACGTGGAGAAGGTGAATAGATACTAGAAAACGAACAAAGGATGCAGGACAGCGGACTACGGTAAACAAGCTGTGCCAACCGCACTCTCCGAAATCCATCAAGAGTCTAGTTACATCAAGAAAACATGCCTATGTAATGTTTACCCCCCCCCCCCCCTCCCCAAACCCCACTTTTATATAGAAAAACTGGGGTTTACAGCGGTATACATTATTTTTTATTTCTGCTCAAAAACACAGATTGTCGGTACTCGTTAGAACCGCCTCGCCTATGTTTTGAGCAGAGATATGAAAAATGTCAGAATTTTTATCTGAAAATTTTCATCTTGTGGTGGTAAAATTTTCAATATATTTGAACAGGTGTGTTTCCATAATGTATACTGGGTACGTGCTGCGGACCAGTATTCAAACAATATGCCACATATATAGGTATATAGAGTACCCGTTATTGGTGTAGGTGTGTTAACTGGTTTCCTGTGTTCTATAGAACACAGGAAACCAGTTAACACACCTACACCAATAACGGGTACCCTCTTAAAAATATTGTATGGCAAAATTGAAATAAAATACAATATCAGAGATCAATATCTAAGTATGTAAGCATAAAGGGTATTGGATACTACGAAAGACCGGTAGTGACATTTCAATTTCATTAATTCAAGGTTTCAACTTTCATGAATATACGATTTCAACACCACGAATTCACGAATACAACAGTTACTTCACGAATTCAACTTTATGAATTCAACTTCACGAATTCACGATTTCAACTTCACGAATCCAACTTCACGAATTCAACTTCACGAAATCACGAATATAACTTCACGAATTCAACTATGGGAGAGTATTGGTACCACCCCTTTTTTTCTCAAAACTTAAGTTTATGTAGAGAAACATAATAATAACATGATATAGCGACAAAATTTTGTCGACAAATCGTGATAAGTCAATATGATATTGTTATAACATATCGTATTCGCTACATATCTGTATATAGTTCACGAAATATTTGATCGTGTATGACATTTTCTTTATTGCGTAGAATTTTTACCACACTATATTTTTATACGCTATACCAGTAGGTTTTAATGTGCACTTCAAGGAGTTATTTCATTGTCGCAGACCATTTTGTCGTCATAATATCTATTGGCTGGCATAAGTGACGTCACATGGGCCACTGAAGGAAAATCTTGGCCGAACAAAATAGGTTAAAAAGCAATTAAAAGACACGGGGTTTTCATCGGTATTCAGTCACCATAACGGAAAGAAAAATGTCTAGCACACATGCTCAACCTTGCTTTGAAATACATATACACAATTTTTATGAACAAGTGGGCCGAATGATTATCCCTTTCTCAAAACTAAGATGTAAAAATGTACGTGTACCCTCGCGTGTACCAAGCTACAATGTGTACAAATAAACATACCGAACCGGTGTACCGGTTTATCTTGAATCCTGGGTAGCTTGCCCCCTCCCCCTTCCCACACGGGGAGTGAAGCTGCCTTTGTGCAGTTTGTCTCCTCTCCGGGGTGAAGATACCCCGGGGTATGCCCCTCATCCTGGGCAGCTTGCCCCCTCCCTCCAGGGTGTGAAGATACCTTGGCCTGAGGAGCTTGCCCGCCCCCCACCCCCGCCCCCAGAACACCTGACAGAACTTAATGCAGAAAGGAAAAAGAATGAAAAACATACATTAGTACTCTTCTGATAATTGAGCGTTGTAAATTTATAAAAAATAAATTTTGTTTTGAACTGAGTTTGTGAGATTTTCCTGGGTGGGTGGGGGGGGTGCGGGGGGGGGGGGGGCAAGCTGCCCAGGGTAGGGGCAAGATGCCCTGGGTTATATTGCCCCCGGGGAACAAGCTGCCCGGGTGGTATGGAGGTGGGGCAAGATAAACTGTTACACCGGCTATTTGACTTGATACTGACGATGAGACAAACCATTTAACAGAGCTGAGCCGCAACAAATGTACCGCAATAGATGAGACCGCTTGAATTACTTAGGGTATTGGGACACTTGCAGGATTTTCTCGCCGACACTAAATACCCTGGTAGCCTCTTTTGATTGACAGATGGTGTCAGTGTTCCGCTTTTGATTTTTGATCGTGCGTATGGCGATAGAACAATACAGATATCAAGATCCTTAACTTCAGTTCCGCAAAAAACATAGCGTTGTTTCGTAAAACATATGTTGTACAAAATATATTCAAACAATACAGATTACTACAAAATGTTGTCGTTTTTATATAATTACGAGGTTATCTATAACGAAATAAAATTACAATGAAATAATGAACACGTGAAAACATTGTTTTTATCTAACTTTTATGGAAAACAGTATATAGTAAAAACCCGATATTTTTGCATTTTCATGACAAAAATATTGCCACGAGAAAAAAAAATATATGGGGGGTACCAAAACGCGTTCTGTGCTTCACGAGCGATATAAATGTTTTGAGGAATTTATCAAAAGAAAACGGGGAATTAAATTCAATAGCCCATTGAAATTGGTGTCTGTCGAGTAAATCTCGGATGCATCACGAAAACATACTTATATAATTTCGACCCCCTTAAACCCCACTTTCATATAGTAAAACTGGGGTTTATAGGGGTATACATTTTTTTTCTTATTTCTGTTCAAAACATAGATTGTGTACTCGTTAGAACCGCCTCGAGGAGGCGTTTCTAACGAGTACCCACAATCTATGTTTTGAGCAGAAATTTGAAAAATATCACAGTTTTTTTATGTGAAAATTTTCAGTTTTTGGAGGTGAAATTTTCTATATATTTGAATAGGCGCGTTTTCGTAATGGGGTGGTCATGCATTAGAGCTGTAAGTTTTGTTATTATTTAAAGAGAATTAATGCGTAACCACCAATTTTTTACCCTTCCCGTGGCGATTTCTCGACAGTGCTGCATTTACAACCAAAATATCCGTAACACAAATAACCACATGTGACTGTCGTGTGTGTGTGATGATATACTTAATTTCTAGCAAAGCGCAAAATTAAATAAAGAACAATAAACACTGCGAATTTCTACATGTTTTCTATGGCGTTCGGTACACCTCCAGCACGCGAAAATAATTCAGGCAATATGCGTTAAATAAGTGATCTGAGATATACTCCACAGATGCCAATATCAATGGGCTGTTGAATATAATTCCCCAAAAATAATTTGAGTATTACCTCCCCCTATTGGTATGAGGTTCCCTTTTCATAATGAACAACTAGTCCGAGTTTCAAGTAAATTTCTTCAGTAATGACAGAGATATTACAAAATGTCCAAGTTTTTGCACGACGACGACGCAGACGCAGACGCAGACGACGACAGAGCTATGACAATACCTCGTCGTTTTCTTCGAAAACAGCCGAGCTAATTAAAATGAAATAATGAACACGTGAAAACATTGTTTTTATCTAATTTTATGGAAAACAGTATATAGTAAAAACTCGATATTTTTGCATTTTCATGACAAAAATATTGCCACGAGAAAAAAATATCTGGGGGGGTACCAATACGCTTCCATATTCAACAGCTGAATTCGTGAATTCGTGAAGCTGAATTCGTGAATTTGAATTCGTGAAGTTGAATTCATGAAGTTGAACTTGTGAATTCATGAAGTTGAAATCGTGAATTCGTGAAGCTGAAATCGTGAATTCGTGAAGTCAAAATCGTGAATTCGTGAAGTCGAAACCTTGAATTCATGTAGTTGAAATGCCACTACCGGTCTTTCATAGGATACACTTTTAGTGTAACGCAATTTTTCATGGGAGGCCGTTTGCTGACTGTGCGCGTTCCTATACAACAAACAATCTTCTTGTGAAAATGAGTCTACTTTTTCTAAAGTACAATAATTTGTTGTTCGAGTACATGTAATCCCCTTTTCACGCCTACCAGAATGAATGCGTAACCATCGGTTAGGAACGTGAAACAATTAGAGCGACACCCAGTCACGAATTCGACTCAAAAAGCTAGTAAACAAACTTTGCATTTTCTGTGCTTCACGAGCGATATAAATGCTTTGAGGAAAATATCAAAAGAAAATTCAATAGCCCATTGATATTGGTGTCTGTCGAGTAAATCTCGGATATGTGACTGTCGGGTGTGTATGATGATATACTTAATTTCTAGCAAAGCGCAAAATTAAATAAAGAACAATAAACACCGCGAATTTCTACATGTTTTTTATGGCGTTCGGTACACCTCCAGCACGCAAAAAATTATTCAGCCAATATGTACGGAAGCGTATTGGTACCCCATATATTTTTTCCTCGTGGCAATATTTTTGTCATGAAAATGAACAAATATCGAGTTTTTATTATATACTGTTTTCAATAAAAGTTAGATAAAAACAGTGTTTTCACGTGTTCATTATTTCATTTTAATTTTATTTCATTATAGATATGCTCGTAATTATATAAAATTGACAACATTATGTGTTAATCTGTATTGTTTGAATATTTTGTACTGAAAATTACAACATATGTTTTACGAAACAACGGTATGTTTTTTGCGGAACTGAAGTTTAAGATCTTGATATCAGTATTGTTTTATCGCCATACGCACGATCAAAAATCAAAAGTGGAACACTGACATCATTTGTCAATCAAAAGAGGCTACCAGGGGGACGGAATGCTTAGTGTTGGCGAGAAATTCCTGCAAGTGTCCCAATATCCCAAGTAATTTAAGCGGTCTCATCTACTGCGGTACATTTGTTGCGGCTCAGCTCTGTTTAATGTTTGTCTCTTCGTCAGTATCAAGTTAAATAGCCAGTGTAACAGTATATCTTGCCCCACCCACACCACCCGGGCAGCTTGTCCCCTGGGGGCAAGATAATACGGGGTATCTTGCCCCATACTCAGGGCAGCTTGCCCCCCCACCCCCGCCGACGCCCCCCCCCACCCATCTCCGCTCCCCCCCTCCCCCCCCCCCACCCCCACCCAGGAAAACCTCGCAAACTCAGTTCAAAACAATATTTATTTTTTATAACAAATTTATAACGCTCAATTATCAGAACAGTACTAATGTATGTTTTTCATTATTCATTTTTTTCTGCATTAAGTTCTATCAGGTGGTCTGGGGTGGGGGGCAAGCTCCTTATGCCAGGGTATCTTCACACCCTGGGGTGAGGGGGCAAGCTGCCCAGAGTCAGGGGCATACACGGGGTATCTTCACCCCGGAGGGGAGACAAACTGCACAAAGGCAGCTTCACTCCCCGTGTGAGGAGGGGGGAGAAGCAAGCTACCCAGGATTCAAGATAAACCGGTACATCGGTTCGGTATGTTTATTGTCCCCCGCATTTTCGAAGAAAAGCGAAGGGACACTGTTTTTGTCTTTCCGTGGTGCGGGGCGCATGGTACGTGGTGCGTGGCGCGTGGCGCGTGGAGCGTGGTGCGTGGTTCCGAGTTTTTAGTAGGTACTTTGTCCCCTTAACTCCTCCCACAGTTTTTGTCTGATCCTTTTGAAACTTTACAGGTGCTTTAAGGATGGTCTGAAGATACGCATGTGATTTTTTGCAGAATCCTGAAATTACTTTTTATTACTTTTTCTGCATTTTTAACTTAGACATTTTTTGAGTTCTAATATAACAGAAGTGTATAGGGAGCAGGTACCTTGTCCCCTTAACTCCTCCCACAGTTTTTGACCGATCCTTTTGAAACTTTACATGGGCTTTTAGAATGGCCTGAAGATTTGCATGTGTTTTCTTTAGAATCCTGAAATAATATATTATTACTTTTTCCGCATTTTTAACATAGACATTTGTTTAGTTCTAATACTACAGAAGCGTATAGGGAGTAGGTACCTTGTCCCCGTAATTCCTACTACAGTTTTAAACCGATCCTTTTGAAACTTTACAGGTGCTTTAAGGATGATCTGAAAATATGCATGTGATTTTTTCAGAATCCTGAAATTATTTTTTATTACTTTTTACACATTTTGAACTTAGACATTTTTTTAGTTCTAATATTACATAAGTTTATAGGAAGCAGGTACCTTGTCCCCTTAACTTCTCCCACAGTTTTTGGCCGATCCTTTTGAAACTTTACATGGGCTTTGAGGATGGCCTGAAAATACGCATGTATATTTTTCAGAATCCTTAAATAATTTTTATTACTTTTTCCGCATTTTTAACTTAGACATTTTTTGAGTTCTAATATTACAGAAGTGTATAGGGAGTAGGTACATTGTCCCCTTAACTCCTCCCACAGTTTTTAGCCGATCCTTTTGAAATTTTACATGGGCTTTTAAGATGGCCTGAAAATATGCATGTGTTTTTTTCAGAATCCCGAAACAATTTTTTATTACTTTTTCCGCATTTTTAACAGACATTTTGTAGTTCTAATACTACAGAAGCGTATAGGGAGTAGGTACCTTGTCCCCGTAACTCCTACCACAGTTTTAAGCCGATCCTTTTGGAATTTTACAGGTGCTTTAAGGATGGTCTGAAGATATGCATGTGTTTTTTTCAGAATCCTGAAATTATTCTTTATTACCGGTATTAGGTAAGTGATACAGGGCCAATGGTCCTCTGGTTAAACTACCCATTTTTAACACCTCAAATAAAAATAAGGCGGGGGACATAAATTCCCCATGGAATTTGCTTGTTTGTACACATTGTAGCTTGGTTTGTTTGTGTTGAGGTTTTACACAAAGTCAACCCAATGGGGTCATGCTGAGCGAGGTCAGTTTACCTAACCACACGTTTACTAGGCAGGCTTAGTCCTCTAAGCGGTTAACCAGTATTGTGCACATTCTTTCGCCAGAAACTGACAACTGCCCTTCTTGAATCAGCGGAAGGGAGAGAATGACCGTAGAAAATATTTCATGATCGATCTCCACGAAAGAATGTTGCCGACCTTGGTGTAGCTTGGTACACGCGAGGGTTATGTACAAGTACATTTTTACATCTTAGTTTTGAGAAAGGGATAATCATTCGGCCCACTTGTTCATAAAAATTGTGTATATGTATTTCAAAGCAAGGTTGAGCATATGTGCTAGACATTTTTCTTTCTGTTATGGTGACTGAGTACCAATGAAAACCCCGTGTCTTTTAATGGCTTTATAACCTATTTTGTTCGGCCAAGTTTTCCCTTCAGTGGCCTATGTGACGTCACTTATTCCAATCACTAGATATTATGACGACAAAATGGTCTGCGACAATGAAATAACTCTTTGAAGTGCACGAAAAAACCTACTGGTATAGCGTATAAAAATATAGCGTGATGAAAATTCTACGCAGTAAAGAAAATGTCATACACGATCAAATATTTCGTAAACAATATACAGATATGTAGCGAATACGATATGTTATAACATTATCATATTAACTTATCACGATTTGTCGACAAAATTTTGTCGCCATATCATGTTATTATTATGTTTCTCTACATAAATTTAAGTTGTGAAAAAATATAAGGGGGTACCAATACGCTTCTATTAATATGCGTAAATCGCATACGTGATCTGAGATATGCTCCACAGATGCCAATATCAATGAGCTGTTAAATGTAATTCCCCTTTTTCTTAAACAAAAAAATAATTTCCTCAAAACATTTATATCTCTCATGAAACACAGATAATGAGAAGGTTGTTTACCTTTTTTAATTCATCGAATTTGTTACCGTGGTGTCGCTATAATTGTTTCACGTTCTTATCCGATGGTTTCGCATTCATTCGTTTGGAAGGCGTATTTTCGAAAGTAGTGCAAAACTAGTTCTGACTTTTGCTCAGAGCAGAAAACTAATTCTGACTTTTTGCTCAGAGCAGGTCCTGCTGAACCAAGATATGCCCTGACTTTGCAAACAGTGTAGATTCAGATCAGTTGGCTTCTGAAGAATACATATTTACTGTGTATGGCTTCAGAAAGTAATGTGTATATATTTACTATGTATGGGTTCAGAAAGTAATGATGTGCATATATTTACTGTGTATGGGTTCAGAAAGTAATGATGTGTATATATTTACCATGTATTGGTTCAGAAAGTAATGATGTGCATATATTTACTGTGTATGGCTTCAGAAAGTAATGATGTGTATATATTTACTGTGTATGGGTTCAGAAAGTAATGATGTGTATATATTTACTGTGTATGGGTTCAGAAAGTAATGACGTGCATATATATATTTACTGCGTTTGACTTCAGAAAGTAATGACGTGTACATATTTACCGTGTATGGATCTAGAAAGAATCCAGTCTCACATGCCATACCGCTTTCAGTGTTCAGGCTGTAACTACTTCGAATCGGTTCAGGCTGTGCAAGAGTTGGATCGAAATTAAGGGTCAACTCCACTACATCCGTGTTGGTCTGATGCATTTTCGAGCACAATGGACTTTTCCTGTTTAAACGGTCTCGGTTATTACATTTGTAACAGGCCATGTTCTTAAACACTTTGTCGTATCTGTCTCTGGGAATACGTGCTTGAACAGGAGAGTAGAAAGAGTTACAAGCTCTGTTCAATACAGGGTCATAGTTCTCCCAGCTTCCGGTGCTATTGCAGGAACTAACATCAGTTCTGACGCACTCTAGCGAATCCCTCTGTTGAATCTTCGGGTGCTTTGGTATTTTGAAAATAATGTTACACAATGGCTTATTGCTGTCTTGTAAGTATGAAAATATATCTTCAGGGCCAGCCAGTCCAATAACAGAATGTACGTCATTCCTTTCACATTTTACAAGTGTATCCAAATACAGTATATGCTTAGCCGAGTTACATGTAGCACAATGTATGTTTTTGTACATGGCATGTCTGTCTGTCATATACACCGGAACAAGTTCTGATAATGATTTCCAACGCCACAAAATAACTCCACAGTGCATTCTGGTGCCCGCGTCCAAAAAAGATACCGGGCAAGTATTAATCATGTAATACGAGTTTCCCATTAGACTTGTCAATCGGTTGGGTATAAGCTGTGGTGTCAAACAGGTAAACTTTGTTTTATCTCGATAATACTTATTATTTTGGACGCTGGTGACGTTGTTCAGGTCCTGAGGGCAACAGTTCCCATAGCTATGACAGTCTTCTGAGCAAGAACAGCTATAACAACAAGATCGAAATGGAGTCAGGTGGTTTGATGACGTTGATACACTATTCCCATCACAGAAACGTGTGTCGCCGCAGTACTCTTCATGCAGTGACGTCAGAAGTTCCAGAGCGAGATTTGAAGTTTCTCCGCAATTAAGTAGATGGAGAAAATAGACACAAAAAACGTTTAGCGTATTCATTACTATAATGGCCAGTCTGAAAAAGTAAACACAAAAACAAAAGATCATTCAGGCCCCGAGATAATAAAGTTTTTTCATGCTCAACTCAGCTGAGCATGAAATTGTCTCTACTAATAAATATAAAAGTGCCAACAATTGGCATTTTCATATTTACTATCAGAGAAATTTTCATGCTCAGCTATGTTTAGCAAGAATGAATTTATCATCGCTAGTAATTTGAGAATTATTAGCATGAACAATTCCATGCTCAGCTAAGTTATGCATGAAAAAAGTTTTATAGTTTTATAACCTCGGGGCCTGATTATAGGAAATTGCAGAGGGCTTGTTATGAAGCCTGGGAATCTGATGATAATTCCGGGATAATTTCTCCATTTTCCCATAAACAATACATTGTGGGTACTCATTAGAATTGCCTCGCCGAGACGATTCTAACGAGTACAGACGATTATGCGTTATTTCCGTTTTTGGATTATGTTTTTTGCTGTTGTTGTTGTTTCGTTGAAGTTGTTGTTGATGATGATGATGATGATGATGATGGTGGTGATGTTGTTATTGTTGTTTTGTTGTTGTTGTTGCTTATCACAGAATGCTCATCAAATACTCCTTAACATTCATTCAGTTTTTTATTGTATACAATGTACTTGTCTACAACGTTGAAAAACGGATGTATATTTAGTAAACTTGAACACATATCATAACGTGATAACAGTTAAATTTTTAGGCGACATTAAACCAATATAATAATAATAATAACATGAAGTTCCTTATAATGTTTATCCGTCCTCCAACCCCGATTCCACCTGATCACTATGTGATGTGGTGATTTAAAGGTTTGCTGGAATTCTGCATAAATGAAGCATTTGTTTTATGGTTGTGTATAAAACCACAGAAACCTTTTTAGTTTGTAAAACCTACCACTTAAAAGGGGTAGAGCATAACGCACATTAGAGAGGTTCCATACTTAGAAGGCTAAAACTTTAACCTGCTGATTATGAGCATGCATAAATGGAGACAGCATTTTAAATACAGTCGACTCTCGTTATCTCGAATTCCAAGGGACTCTCTGAAACACTTCGAGATATCCGTACCTCGACATATCAGATTTGCAGAATTTAGGAAAAAATAAATCGAACAACCACATTTAACAAATGTGTATGTAATTTGACTCCTGAAGTTAGAGATATATTGAAAATATTGTGGAAAAGAGGAGAAATTGCTCCAAAGGAGCAATTTCTCCTCTTTTCCACAATATTTTGTTACATGTTGTTAGATTTTCATGTTTAAGCAGGGACCAGATTTTTGCTTCGAGATAAGTGGTTATTCGAAATAAGCGAGGTCGAGATAACGAGAGTCAACTGTACTTTTCTGATTTTCTACATAAAAAATACTTGCTTCCTCTTTAACTGCACGATGATGGGTCGGTCCTGAGACTAGACCACGGTTTTCTCCTCAGTTTGTTTCAGGTGGTCGGTACCTGACTATCAATGCCTATGGTCGGGATCATCGTGCTCCTCTGAGAGCAAATCCTTACCTTTAATGGTAGCTTCCGCTTTCGAAAGATTTCAAATTCCTCTATGCAAAAATTGTCTCCCTTTGCAAAACTGTGGCAAAATCTTTCATGTTCATTTATTCTATCTTATGCTTGTATTAACCCATTTATTCCGAGTGGACTGTTCTACCATAATTCTTTGGGCCGGTCCATTTCCATTACAAGGAGGTTAGTTTTTGTTATGACCATGTTTTATAGAAATTCCTGTATGCAATTCAAACAGTGCAGACCCTGATTAGATGCCGCGTTCTGCGGCGTCTGATCTGGGTCTACATGGTTTGCCAATGTCCCTATTATGGGACGCTGGGCTTAAATGGGTTAATACAGAGATTATCTTTTATTCATTACATTTTAACCATTAAAGACTAAATAAATTCTCCCACACTATATATTGGAAGAGTCCATTTTCGATTTTAGGTATGTCAGACTACATGTATATCATAAAGATATTCCTAAAGAAAAATGGTTGAACAGCTTGCAAACAGTGGAAATCCTGATCAGACAATGCGATCTGCAGCGTCTGATCTGGGTCTGCACTGTTTGCCAGTTACCCGTTTAGGGGTCTCCAATCCATCACGAAAACACGCCTATATAATTTTGACCCCTTCAAACCCCACTTTTATATAGTAAAATTGGGGTTTACAGGGATATATATTATTTTTCTTATTTCTGCTCAAAAACATATATTGTGGGTACTCGTTAGAACCGCCTCATCGAGACGGTTCTAACGAGTACCCACAATCTATGTTTTGAGCAGAAGTAGGAAAAATATCAGAGTTTTTCATCTGAAAATTTTCAGTTTTTGGAGATGAAATTTTCTATATATTTGAATAGGCGTGTTTTCGTAATGCTTCAAAGACTTAAGTAAGTAAACAAGTTGCAGAAAAAGAACCAATGAAATAAAGGCAACTCCACCCATGCATCACCTGTTCTACAACGCATCATTCTGTTCTAAGACCACCAGTACTGAAAAAGGCTTCAAAAAAGGAATCGCAACGTGAGAAAACGCACCTTCTGACATGCGCGCCTAACAAAGACTCAAATCAGCCTGTGAAACCGCGCAAGCGGATCAGTCAGCCTGTGCAACCGCGCAAGCGGATCAGTCTTCGTTGTCCGCATCACGAAAACATGCCTATGTAATTTTGTCCCTCTTAAACCCACTTTTATCTAGTAAAACTGGGGTTTTACAGGGGTATAAAATGTTTTACTTATTTCTACTCAAAAACATAGATTGTGGGTACTCGTTAGAACCGCCTCGCCCAGGCGGTTCTAACGAGTACCCACAATCTAAGTTTTGAGCAGAAATATGAAAAAATAACAGTTTTTATCTGATTTTTTTTTTAAATTGTTTTGGTGGTAAAATTTTCAGTAAATTTGAATAGGCTTGTTTTCGTAATGGCATGAAGAAATGTTACATCGTTGGCTACCCAAAATGCGTCCCGTGAAGATCAGACTGTGCGAATGCGCCTTCGCTGTGATCACATGTAGGAAAGTACCTTTTCTGACGTTGTGGCTCAAATTGAGACGAGCAATAATATAAATCAAATAGGTGCGTGCTGTTTTTTTTTTTTTTGTTTTTTTTTCATCTTTAGCCCTCTCTGGGCAATTTCAGCTGACGACGAATTTGTGCTAATTTTTTTCTGATTTTTAGACAATAATATGTAATAGCATTTCATGAAAAATTTCTCCTGAGGAAACAACTTCAGCAAACGACGAACAGGTGCTATTTTTCTGAATTTATTTAAGAAAATAGGATTTGATATTTCATGCAAATAGTCTCCAGCGGAGGCCATTTGTGTAGAATGTCAAGTTCACTTTTTCGGGGAAAATAACAAACATATTTAGTTTAAACAAATTTTATTTGAAGCATTATTATCCCCGCGCTTTTCGAAGAAAATGGGGGCTATTGTGATACCCCCGTCCGTCCGTCCGTACGCCCGTCTGTAATGTCTCACCATTGCTCGTAGACCATTTAAGCTAGAATCTCGAAACTTTTACAGGCGATAGCCCTATGGATGAGGACTGGAGGAACACATTCGGAATGTTGACGTAGCCCCTCGGGGCAGAGCCAGGGAGTTGTGGCTCCAAAGGGTCCAAACTCCATTTTGTACAAACATAGTCTTGTTGCATATCAAATCAAAGGTAATGAAGAGTAGAATACCGTGGTGCAAACATTTTGCCCCAGGGGCATGTGTGGGGGTCACCAGATGTCAAAAAAATAGGATTTTGAGTCCTTTTTTTTTTTTTTTTTTTTTCTGATTGTAACACAACTCCTCCTAGGCTTTTTGAGCTAGAACCTTGAAACTGTCACAGGTAATATAGCCCTATGGATGAGGACTGGAGGAATGCATTCGGAATTTAGATGTGCGCGGAGATATGCGATGGCGCTGGCTCGGGAATATGCGATGACGCGCCATCGACTTGCTCTAGTTACTATTTACTAACATGTTACATAGTAATAATAATACACGTTCAAGAATCAGAGGGAAAGCAGTCATATTTCAAAATGTCGTCTGCTTAATTTTTTTACACGGCATACATTGCATTAAAAGAAAAGGACATCTCGCAATAAGACCCGTACTTTCACTACATTACGAAAATATGCCTATTCAAATATACTGAAAATTTTACCACCAAAAATGAAAATTTTCAGATAAATAATTCTGATATTCTTTATATTTCTGCTCAAAACATAGATTGTGTGTATGCGTTAGAACCGCCTCGGCGAGGCGGTTCTAACGTGTACCCACAATCTATGTTTTTGAGCAGAAATAAGAAAATAATATATTCCCCTGTAAACTCCAGTTTTACTATATGAAAGGGGGGTTTAAGGGGGTCAAAATTATATATGCATATTTTCGTGATGTTAATTGTTATTTTTTCATGCCAATTGAATATAATGCATTCATTTTACTCATCTGAACTTTTTAAGACATGGTGTAAATCACTCCGGACTGAGACCGGATGGAATTTGTCCATTGGTATGTTTTTCGGTAAACTGTTATAGTTTTAGGTGTTAAATTTTAGATTTTTTGAATGATTTATGTACAACTGTTTGTACATTAGTGTCCCTGTTCTATTTTGTATAATTAAGCTGTAGATCATCCTAATAGTATCTATGTGACGTATTTATTTTCGTCATTGGCTTGGGTTGATGCTTTTGCACCCGCAGCATTCACCAGACTTTGTTTTATTGCACGTCTCCTGGATAGGCATGTGAGTGTCCCACCATGAAACTTCAAAACATCATTGAAAACCGTTTTCCCACTAGACCCAAGTTCCCATTCATACATATTACCTAAGTATGTCAGAGAAATATCTGGGCCCAGTTGTTCAAAGCGTCGTTAGCTTAACGAGCTCGATAAGGGTCATTTCGTTAACTGTTTTAGCGGATTCAATACACAATATTCTGATATTTTTTGCTGAAAAAATGTGAGTAGCTTTTGCACTGCAAAAGCTACTCACATTTTTTTCAGCAAAAAATTTCAGCATATTTGCATATCACTCGATGTAAATTTTAACGAATCGTTAACTAACGACATCGTTAGCTTTGAACAACTGGGCCCTGGGTAATTTATAGGATATACAGCCCTACCATGCGTAATTATTACTTTAAATAATCTACAGGCGCCCCTAAAATTCAGTATTTATCGTAAAATCTACGCGATCTTTATACAGTGATGAAAAAGGCTGAAATTTAAAGCCTTGGCTATTTACCTTGTAAATAGCCAGTGATAAAGCCTTGGCTATTTACAGTTGACTGTAAATATAGTCACTCTATTATATAAAACAACTGTCTGTTGTTCCTAAAAATGTAGCGAACGAATTTCAACAGTTAATCCGGACTTGTGCTATTAACTCATTTGTGTCTAGTGTCCCATATAAGCCGGGGACATTGGCAAACAGTGAATACCCAGACCCAGACCAGATGCCGCAGAACGATACGATAAAAAATTGTAGACACGATAAAAAAAAATCATTTCATTTTTGATCCAATTCAAAAACGAGACTAATTGAATTATACAGGCTGTCAGACGGATGCCACATTTTATGGTCGTACCATATAGCAATTTACATTACGGAAACTCGCCTATTCAAATATATTGAAAATTTTACAACCAAAAAAGGAAAAAAAAATTATAAATTTTAGATATTTTTCATATTTCAGTTCACAACATAGATTTTGGGTACTCGTTAGAACCGCCTCGGCGAGGCGGTTCTAACGAATACCCACAATCTATGTTTTTGAGCAGAAATAAGAAAAATAATGTATACCCCTGTAAAGCCCAGTTTTACTCTATAAAAGTGAGGTTTAAGGGGGTCAAAATTATATAGGTATGTTTTCGTAATGTTAAACCTTTCTTGGATAAACATGTCTATTTTGAGGAATATGGAGCCTTTGATCTAACGATATTTTTGTATCTTTTTTGGCGACGGCACCATCACTAATGTCAATGGATTTATATGAAATTGTTGTATTGCCATAACTAAAGGTACAAAAATCATTATAAATCAGCATTCTTTCAATTTACTTTAATCTCACATAAGTTTTCTATTTTTGTTTTACCAGATATACGAGAATAAATTTCATGCAAAAATAATAATAATAATAATAATAAAATACTGAAATGTCATAATATGTGGTGACGTCACATAATTGCGAAAACTTTACAACACATTACGACAAAAATATTATAATTTATCACCCACCTTATTAATTTCCGTTCTGGTCTACAGTGAGCCCTACAACAGATTTATCTCAGGGAGCCCTACCGCTGATTTTATATTCTATATTTATTCCTGCTACGCGAAAATGTGCCTTCGGGGCATAATGCGGATAGCGAAAACCCTGATCAGACTGCGCATCCGCGATGCGCAGTCTGATCAGGGTCTTTGCTATCCGCTGACAGAGTAGAACATATCGATGATCAGCAAAGGTCAGTATCAGATAATTTGGCATCGCTCGCTGATATAGATTTTTACTGTTCACACAGGCCTCGAAGACGCATTTTCTAATGGCGAAACCAATATTGTACATAAGTCGCGGTAGGCAAGGTGTTTAATGCTTATGCGCAGAACTGATCAGCATGCGCGTCCATAATCATTGACTTCTGTAGACTGCACACTCACAAGGGGAACCATGAAACCTATTCTCTTCTCTAAAAGGACAGCTCACAAGGGGAACCATGAAACCTAGTCTTTTTCGGATAAATCCCTTGATATAAGAGCGGAAAAACCATTTTGTCAGAGTTACCTCCCCTGAATGTGTAACCATTCCGCCTAACAATGAAACTTCCCTTTTACAGTAAATCTTTCTTTATAAGGGAGACAAAAACATTTTCTCTGAGTTGCCTTCCTTTAAAGTG
Source organism: Anodontia alba (assembly GCA_964016985.1). NCBI lineage: Eukaryota > Metazoa > Mollusca > Bivalvia > Lucinida > Lucinidae > Anodontia > Anodontia alba. The sequence continues at coordinate 45,416,698 of OZ024825.1, forward strand.
TAGTCATATCAGTCCTGTAAACGAAAAGCAGACACCGTTTCAGTGTAGATCCAGATGAGACGGCAGATCAGACCGCTCTCATCAGGATGTACACTGCTTACCATTCTTGTTTTTTTTTTTTTTTTTTTTTTTTTTTTTGTTTGTTTTGTTTTGTTTTGTTTTTCTTCTAATAAATGCCAATTCGCCACAAATGGACATGTCTAAAACTAAAGCTGGCAGAGTCCACTTCAGAAACTCAGGGATGAAAGGGTTCAACTTCCTTTGTTTGTACGAGAGCTCATACATGATTCCGTTCAAATTGCAGTGTTTATTGGGAAAATGTAAGACAAAATGTTATTCCGAGAGCAGGTGTTTTAACAAACAGGTGTAGGTGTTTATTTCTTCAGATATATCATCTTTTTCAGGAATCGCTTATTAAATACTTCAAACTAAACTTTACCACTCTCTGGGCAAAATTTTCACCAGACGACAACTTGAGGATATGTTTTTTCTTATTTTCTCCAGAATATAGGCTTTTAGTTTACATGCAGATGGTCTCATTTCGAAAGTAAAGAGAAATACCCAGGGCCCAGTTTTTTCAAAGCGTCGTTAGCTTAACGAGCTCGTTAAGGGTCATTTCGTTAACTATTTTAGCAGATTCAATATACAATATTCTGTTATTTTTTGCTGAAAAAATGTGAGCTACTCACATTTTTTCAGCAAAAAAATTCAGCATATTTGCGTATCAATTGATGTAAATTTTAACGATACGTTAACTAACGACATCGTTAGTTTCCAACAACTGGGCCCAGCATGCTAAGCGTTAAAATGATAATCACGTACAATTTGCATCAGATGTCATTTTCATTTTTTTTTTTTTTTTTTTTTTTTTTTTTGTTTGTTTTTATACGCCCGTTTGAAAAACGGGACGTATTATGTTACGGGGAATGGCGTCCGTCCCTCCGTCCGTCCGTAAACTTTTTCGTTTCCGGCTAACTCCTCCTACAATCTACATCCGATCAAGCTGAAATTGGTATATAGTTAGACCTTGATGTGGTGCAGTGCATATTGTTTCGGGGTTACAGTCCACCAAATGTTTGCAGAGTTATGCCTCTTTGAAAATTTCTGTACACTTTTCATTTCCGGTTAACTCCTACAGTTTACATCCGATCAAGCTGAAACTTGGCATATAGTTAGACCATGATGTGGAACAGAGCATATTGTTTCGGGATTGCAGTCCACCAAATGACTGCAGAGTTATGCCTCTTTGAAAATTTCTGTAAACTTTTCATTTCCGGTTAACTCCTACATTTTACATCCGATCCAGCTGAAACCATGTATAGTTAGACCATGATGTGGAGCAGCGCATATTATTTCGAGGTTACAGTTCACCAAATATTAGCAGAGTTATGCCCTTTTGAAAATTTCTGTAAACTTTTCGTTTTCGGCTTACTCCTACAGTTTACATCCAATCAAGCTGAAACTTCATTTATAGTTAGACCATGATGTGGACCAGCGCATATTATTTTGGGGTTGTGGTCCACCGAATGTTTGCAGAGTTATACCCTTTTGAAAATTTCTGTAAAAGTTTCATTTCTGGTTAACTCCTCCTATATTTTACATTCGATCAAGCTGAAACTTCATTTATAGTTAGACCATGATGTGGAGCAGCGTATATTGTTTCGAGGCTACAGTCCACCAAATATTAACAGAGTTATGCCCCTTTGAAAATTTCTGTAAAGTTTTCGTTTCCGGCTAACTTCCGGCACATAGCTTATATATTGAGTACGTAGCAATGTGTTGTGGTCCCCTATATAAATCCTGCCAATCAACCTCCTGGGGTCCAAACTGGCCACGCCCCGGGGGTCATATGTATATATAGAGCTATATAGCTAAAGAACCTTCAACAATCTTCTTCTCTGAAGCCATGAGTAAATGACCTGGGCTATGTGGTATTATATAATCACTTTATCAACACTTTCCATACTATGGGGAAATCCAGCAGACGACAAACTGCTGATATTTTTTCTTATTTTTCGGAGAGAACAGGATCTGACACTTCATACAAATTGTCTCCTCAGGAATTGTCTCTCGGTTTGACGTGCTCGATGCACACCAATAAACTCCTCATGCAACCAATAATAGGTATAACCAGAATATGGTGGTTACATAAACACTTCTGTACCCCATTCCCTGTCTTAAGCATCGAATAGTATTTATGAATCTATTTGTTTTTTTATGTACAGTTTATTGAATAAATACTGTTTACACCGACCTTCAAGTGGAGCAGTTTTGATACCATCTGCCCTAATGTAACTTCACAAGTTCGATGCCAATAATTTGACACCAAAGAGAAACGCATCGAACATCGGGTCCGGTTTACGTGCGTACTATTACAATTCATTAACACTTGTAATACGAAAACTGAGAAATACGTACCTCATGCGTCAAATTAACGCTGTTTGACTGATAACATTCCAGCCGCAAAGTCAGAAATCATACCTTCGCACGGGTGCGTCCAGCGAGAATTCAGATTAGCCTGCGCATTCGCGCAGTCTGATCAGAATCTTCACTAGGCGCATTTAGGATAGCGAAGGTCGTAAAATTTACCCGTGTGGACAACGAAGACTCTGATCAGACTGCGCAGATTTTTTTGGTTTAGTCAGCCGGAAAATAAAGGCGTCTGTCTTTTTCACAGTACTCCAGCTAGCCCTATTTAGAGGGATTGTCCGCACCTCTTGCCCTCTCCTGCCGCCCCTCTGCTCTTCTGAAGCTACCCTCTGCCTTCTTTCAACTTCAGACATAAAACCCTACATTTTGCTTAAAATTCATGAAAATCGGACAAAAATTAAAAAAATTATCAATATGTGAATGTCAGTTTTACGTGCATTCTAGTCTGAGGCATTTATAGTGGGATGGGATTATATTCTGTAACATGTTATGATACTTGGCATATCACATGACACAAGGTGCCCTCATACTTGTATGACCGCGCAGAAAGTGCCCCTACCCGGCACCCCTCTGCCCTAAAATCCTAGCTGGAGCACCGTTTCCAGAGTTCAGTGAAAGATTAATTATGACCGAGTGATTTTCCCACTTTATTCGTTACCGGGGTAATAGGAGTTCAAATAAAGGTATAAGTCCTATCCGTATAGCTTATATTCAATAACAACAGACAATTGCATTCCACATCCCATGATGTACTCGGAAGATAATGGAGATTCGGTGCGTTGTGTTTTAAAGGTCAATAAAATTCCATTTTTGGATGTTCATCCGTTTCAAAATGAATTTTGTACGTTGTGTTTATTATTGACAACGTAACGAAGCGAAAATACTGGGATATTTTGCAGAGGATGGTGTACACTCTTGTCTAACCGCCCCGTCGGTGCTCCGGTTGGTATTGCTCGCCCCGTCGTAAATTCGGTTGGTTTGAGCTTCAAGATGGCTGAAGAACGGTCCAGGTCCTACCCGGACAGGTAAATCTGCAATATTTTATACTTTTATTGTCATCTATGAAGGAGCATGAATGGCGCTGCTGTGACAGCAATGGGTTTGAACTCTCAACGCATCTTCTAGACGTAAACTGATCATTGTGTAACTCGCATGGCTTTATTGTTTGTGTGCTCGTCAAGACAGAAATAAATTAAATCGGGCTGAGCTTTCTAAAACTAGAAATCTGAACAAAAATAAGTTTTACCAGATTTCATTTTCAGTCATTTTTGCCTTTACAGACAATTCTCCAAATCGAAAACGCATCTACATACCTCAGAATTTAATAATAATAATAATAATCGACTTTATTTATAGAGGGTAACACATTTAGTAAACTAATACTAATCTTCCATGTGGCCCTCTGTTTTCCTGGGTAGAAACCAGTACTAAGCAATGTGGATAAAGTTTCTTGCTTAAGGAAACAACACTTGATGTTAGTGGGGATCGAACCCGGTACCTCTCGATCTCGAGTCCGATGCTTTACCACTGCACCACAGCGCTCCACATTTGACAATGTAGAAGAAATCAAGCATGCAACGGAACAAGTAGGTCACGGGTTGGTAAGGCAGTCTCCATGAGCAGAGAGTGCGGGTTGGTTTGCAGAGAGTGCGGGTTGGTTTTATGCGATAGTTTTATAAATAAATGATAGATTAGAATATGCGGACGAAAATATGTGGCTTCGGGTGAAAACTGACTTAAGTCACATGCCTAAAGCTTTTGTTATTACAGTTACGCATCTAAACCCCGCTGATATAGTGTAGTCAGATGACAAATCACAGCAGTTTCATTCTGACTTCTCAGGGCTGTTTTCAGTATGAGAAAGAATTTTCGATCTAAGTAAGAATCTTGTAAAAAGAAAAGTTATGAAAATGTAAAAATCAACGAGAGATTATGAAAGTAGGAAGGAATAAAAACCGGGAGTAAACGCCAGAAGCCGGGAGTAAATAATTTCTTAAAATTTCCTAGCGGACTTAAACATATCAAATGATTACAGATTTTGATAATTTTGGCATTTGTGCTGGTAATTAAGTCTATTACAACTGTATAAAGTTTCAATGGGTATTGATTTACACTTTTTGAAAACCATTGCCACACAATAGGCCACGTCAAGAAAAACTGACCCGGGAGTAACTTTTCTCGATACTGCCTTTGCAGTCATCATGAAAACATGCCTACATAATGTTCACACCCTTAAAAAAAACTGGGGTTTATAGGGTACACATTATTTTTCTTATTTCTGCTCAAAAACATAGATTGTGGTATTCGTTAGAACCGCCTCGCTGAAGCGGTTTTAACGACTACCACAATCTATGTTTTGAGCAGAAATATGCAAAAATACCAAAGTTTTTTATCTGAAAATTTTCAGTTTTTGGAGGTGAAATTTTCTGTATATTTGAATAGGTATGTTTTTGTAATGAATAGACGTAAACTTTAATCTAAATCTCAGAATTCAACAAAATCGATGTGTTTTATGAAATATAATCATTCATCTGTACATTCAGTTGAAAATGTATGCATGTTTATGGTTTATACCATTGATTTGATAGCCCGAGAGTAGTCGGGAGAAAAAAATGAGTGTAAATTAAAGCTAAAATTAAAAGTAAATTATTTTTGGTTATAGTGCTTCTTCTCTGACGATTAGTTATTAGCATTAACTTTGTTTATCGGTATTAAGAAGCATACCATTCTTAAGATACAATTTGTGTTGTACATTAAAACATGTTGAAGATTATTTTCAATTTGACCCTGTTGTCCTGGGTATCGTATAATGTAGTGTCGTCGGCATATAAATCAACAGAGGTAATAACATCTTTAAAATCATTTATAAAAATCAAAAATAGAAGGGGACCAAATATTGATCCTTGAGGAACGTTATGCCTTACCCTATCACATTCAGGCAAGTTCTCATTTATATGTACTTGCTGGGACCTGTTACACAGACACGAATAAAACCAAAAACTCTTTTTTTTTTTTTTTTGTTTTTTTTTTTTTGTTTTTTTTTTTTTTGTAATGTCGTAGCGTTTGGTGGAGTAAGTTATGATCTACCAGGTCTAAGGCCTTACGAAAATCTACCAAGATACACTCCACTAATTTCCCATTATTGACCGCTCTCAGCCAAATATCAACTATCAGTGTAAGGGCCGATTCTGTTGAATGACCAATTCTAAATCCGCTCTGGTGTTTTTGAAGAAGCTTCTAGTTATCTAGGTAAATCATAATATTCTTGCAAACCCATTATTTTTGACGAAGTTTACAGAAATAGGCCTTTAGTTATTTACGTCATTTTGAGCTCCTGTTTTAAATATAGGATTGTTTTTGGCTTTTTTCCAAGACTATGAAAAAATTCCAGGACAGACTTTGGTTGATAATAAATGTTAAATTTGGTGATTAAATTCTAGGAGCCATTTTAATAAGTTTCGGCCCAATACAATCTATATAGAAAGGAGGGCAATGATCAGGAATCGATACATTTACCTAGCACCTTCCGTCCAAGATACGAAAAGGAAAGAAGGACGTACTTAAAGCAACGCACCACTATCAAAACACTATAAGCAGAAAGCCAAAAAGACAGTTTCTTTAAAAAAAAATGGCCAACCGGCTGTCGAAAATAAAAATTTCACCAGGACATACATGCAAATACATACAATGACAGAAACAGTAAACCACAGCAGAAACCTATTGGGTTTCGATGCATCTAAAGTTGACAAGTATAATGTGACGAAAGAAACATTTGTCATAGGTAAGGGAGCAACCATTTGATATTTAATGGAAGGGGCGGGGCCGGAAGGGCATTTGAAAAAATCCAGGAGCCTCTTTTTCAGACAAAATAACCAGAACCAGGGTTAATATTATTACACACTTTGCAGAGACGTAAAAAAAGGGACTGTCTTAAGTCGCGGAAGAACAATCCTCGCCTGAAAACGTCTTATCGCCGCTCCAACTCCCATCAATAAGAATCAAATGATCGGTCCTTAAGCAATCCATTGGAATACGTATTTATTTACAGTTTCGTCTACATGTCACAAATGCTGTTGCTAAAGAAGACTCTTTCAAAAAAAAACTGTTGGACTGTAACATGCAGAAGTACTGCCTGCCCAAAGAAGCGCATGTATAATGGTATTTCCTTCACTAGCCTGCCTCGTAAAGGCCATTCTGTCAAATAACTGGACTGACCAACCCTGGGGGTGGTCGGGTGGTGCGAAGGTGCTGTGTATCTTACATCACTGGGGCGTCCAACTGATATTGGCTTGCAGTTGGGCAAGGCCTGCTATCCTTGTAGTGGGTAAGGGTAGAGGGGGAATGTTTTTATTTCTTCTGTTTCTTCACTTTCATTCCTGTTCCTCTTTCTTCCCTGTCCCTCTCTTTCATCTCCTCTACTCTCTCTTCTATCTCTTTTCTCCCTTTCTCTGGGAGACGACACAAAATGACCCTCAAGGGTTGACGTGTCGTTAAACCCCAACACCGTACTCTCTATCATTAGTGGCTCATTCCAATCCGTTTTCCTATCAAAACCAACCCGGGAGCCGCTAATACCAACCCGGGACAAAACCAATAGATGTCAAAAACGTGTTTCCTCGTGTATCCTTTCATGCACCGAAAATTAGAAGAAGGGGCTATCGTCTGTACAAACAATGATTATGTTGCGTAATTTACGTCGTAGAAACTAAATGCAAAATCAAAACTTAATAGATATCAGCGGCATTTTTCTAGAAAATCTCTCGATTCGAAAGATTTTGTTTTCCGTGAGCACAAATTTGACCATTGATATTTCGCTTTCTGGCAAATCTTGTGATGATAAAACGTGATGGTTAAAACTGGCCCTCTTTTCAGAAAAGAATATTACAGTAAATGCTTACTTTTTCAAGACAGGTAAATTCCAAAACTCCTTCCGGCGCCATCTTGAAGCTCAAACCAACTGAATTTACGACGGGGTGAGCAATACCAACCAGAGCACCGACGGGGCGGTTAGACAAGAGTGGTGTAGTAGGTATAGTAAGAGCTAGGTATCATAGGTCTTGGTGAATGAATATCATCAGACGTATAGAATATCATTAGTATGTTCGGACCCGAAATGTCCGACATTTTTTTTTCAGTGAATAACATTTAAATTGCTTGTAAATGACGGAAAATCATTAAAAAAGCGATGATGATCGGAAGTCGGACATTTAGGTACCCCCGCCCCATTCTGACCCCCTCCTGGGCCCCTTAGTAGGGAATATACCTCTGTCTAAAGCGATTGGGTTTGAGTCAGGGTAAATACGTCAATGATAAGCGTACATTAAAGGCGCAGACTTCAGAAATAACAAATTAAAATAGAAATGTGAGTTAGGTTAAAATATTTTGCAATAAGGCAGACATTTTCAATCCTTTTGGACCGCTTAATATGGTTTGTCATCTACATACCTCAGTTATTGTTTTGAGATAGGTTATCAACCCAATCAATAGGCATAACTAGTTCCAGTATAAAATTAACAACCGACACTCAAATAAATGTGAAAATATAAGAAAAAAAATACAGCTACAATCTACAACAGTTTGACATTATGAAGACCTCATATGGGCTCCAAATAAAGGAATACAACTACTCGTTAAGACTTCTTAGTAATAAGCATTATTATCCCAAGAGAAATTAGGAGGCTAAATTCCTTGGAACAAAGATTGCAAAATATTTGATAGAAAACTCTCCTTCATACCCCATATAAAATACGTGAAGGCGAGATGTTTAAAAGCATTAAACCTTTTAAAAGTTTTATCTCCTACAAGTTGGGGTGCGGATAGAACAACTTGTCTTCACCTTTATCGCTCTTTAATTCGATCAAAACTTGATTATGGGTCCACAGTATATGGATCTGCTAGAAAATCTTATCTACAGATGTTAGACACTGTACATAACCAAGGACTTTGTTTGGCATTGGGAGCCTTTCGTACATCTCCAGTATCGAGCCTCAACATAGAATCAGATGAGCCACCGTTATGGCTACGCAGAGAAAACTTTTCTTTTCAGTTTGCCATCAGACTTGCTGCTAACCCGTCTAACCCTGCTTTTAAAGTCACATTTCCACCACAATTTCAGGAATATTATGAAAGAAAACCTAACGCAATCAAATCCTTTGGCCTTCGTATAGCACCACTTTTAGAATCTACTAATATTAACACTAAAAACATTCAAAAACTTTCTTTTTCTGATATTCCATCCTGGTGCATTACTAAACCAACTATTCTTTTCGATTTACACAACAGCAAAAAGTCACTCTCCGATTCACATCTGATAAAACAAAACTTCCAAGAATTACAATCGAGACTTTCAGATTATCAACACATCTACACTGATGGCTCAAAAGATAAGGTTTGCTGTGCATATGTATCGGGCAGCCACCATGAAAAGATCTGTTTTCCTGATGGCTCATCTGTTTTTACTGCTGAATCAAAGGGCTATTGATATGGCCTTAGATTACGTTAGGAAAAATTCTTTAAACAAGAAATTCGTTATTTTCTCGGACTCACTTTCTGTTTTGAAATCTCTCAACCACAAATCTTAAAAAAAAATTCAGAACCTGATCGAAAAACATCATGAGTTATCGAGAACTAAGGAAATTTGTTCTGTTGGCTCCCCAGCCATGTGGGCATAAGAGGTAACGAGGCTGCTGATGTAAAAGCAAAGGCCTAACTCGATCTAGGTATTTCAAGTTTAACACTTCCATGTACAGATTTTTATCCTTTTATCAACAGGTACATCTTAGCCAAATGGCAGATGTCATTGGACAGAGCAACATTCAACAAACTACATGAAGTAAAACCGGTTCTTGGTAAATAACTATTTATCGATCATTAAGACGAGAAGATGTGGTTCTTACACATCTGCGTATATGTCATACTAGACTCACACATTCTTGTCTACTTGAACGAGAAAATCAGCCACTTTGTATAAGCTGTAATGAACCTTTTACGGTGAAACACTTTCTGATCGACTACGTTGAATTTTCTCATGTGCGACGCCAATTTTTCCAAACAAATGACCCAAGATACTTATTTGAAAATGTACCTGCTGATAACACACTTCCGTTTTTTTAAAAACACATCAATATTTTTAACAAAATATAACATTTATTTTTTTAACTTCGTTCGTTTTAGATTTTATACATATATGACATCATTTTAGCCCATACATTACAAAACCAAGTTAGTTCACCATTTAAACGCATATGACCCTCGTGGGTTGATGCGTCGTTAAACCTGAACTCAACACCATCACCTCTAAAAAGGAAGAGACAAATGTCAATGCAGGAGCTCCAGAAAGATGTGCTACTACTCAAACGCAATAAATATGCAGCTGCAACACAGCAACCTCCAAATACAGCATAGCAGCCTACTTTTAGAAAACGAGTTGCTACGGTTGAAAGTACAACAACTGAAATCAAATATGAACTTGTCCTGACATGTTGGATAGAAAGTAGTTGCGGTCATGGTACCAAAGCCGTAATTCAAAATCATAAATCCATAAACGAATGACGAATCAGAATGTTCAGACCAACAGACATGGACCCCAGAACAAAGGGTGTAATCAGGCGTCCGCGGATAGTAAGCATTACTTGGTAAGCAAGCTTCGCCCACCATGCCCATGGGCCTGAACGAAGGAAATATCGGTAGAAGCGTATGTCCGGGATTTGGGAAGTCTACTTATGGCGCGTCACTGGCAAAAACATCAGAAACAATTCTGGAAACTGCCACATTGTAGGGATTGACTAGATCATGATGTCTCCCATAGAACTTCTTAAGTGTTGCTACCAGTTTGGTTTTTTGATACCCCTGGCTCAACAACTTTTGAGTGAGCACTTTCCCACGCTCCATGAAGTCCTGATAATTTGAACAAGTTCTGGCGCGAGCAACCTACTGACGATGATGGTAAATTGGAAACATTCAGAAACAATCCATAATATTTTCTTTCAGTCCTATGCCGCAGTTCCTTCACTGTTGTAGGAGGATCATCTAAAAATATACTAGGAGTATCCCTCCTTGCAGCTACAGGAACAGCCGCAGCAACGGGAACCGTTGCAGCTCTATCAACCTCAACAGCAGCAGCAGCAACAGCAGTAGGACTAGGTGCAACTACATCTACTACTGCTACAGTAACTGCAGTAGGTAGTCTGACCGCTAAAATTGTTACAGCACTAGGGGCAAGTATCGGTACAGCAGCAACAGCCGCTGTCTACAAAGTCGTGAAAACGTTAGACGACCAATTACCTGGAGCAGCAGATATGATTATGAATACGATTCAATCTGGTAAAATAGATATTTCTGAGGAAAACGTTACCAACTGGTTATGATAATGTCCAACAGTAGTCTCCTAGCAAAACTCAGAGCTGCAGGAATAGATGTTACGCTACTCTCAAATGGTGACATAGCTAAGGTTGGACCTGCAATTGCTAAGGCCTTACGATGGGAAAATGATCTGCAATCATTAGCAAACTATTTCCCTGACATAACAACACAACTCCATAAAACATCACCAATATTACGACATCTAAACTCTGATTACATTCATAACGTACGGACAGCTGCAACCACCGCATAATATTATTTTTATTTTTTTTTTTATTTTTTTGTTTCTTTCATACAGAAATTTTAACAAAGAAGACCTGCTGCTAAACTTAATCAGAGACGTCAGACGGACAGACATATTATTAAACAGGACCAAACAATACTAGGTATAACACCTACTCCTACTTATGTAACTACTGCACAATGAACTCCATGGAAAACTACGGAAAATATGACGAATTCGGAAACCCATTATGGCAATCCACATTAGATTATCCTCCTAATCCAGAACTCATCCTACAGCGAGAACGAGACATCCAAAGTATCTCAAATGTGACATCTACATACATCAAGCAGTCAAAAGACTCGCTGGGAAAGAAAGTCGGGCCACAACTTCTTTCTTCCCTATATTCTATCAAAGAATACTTGAAGGATGGAAAAGATCCAAACGATATCCCATCCTTAAAGGAAATACACGAAGCATTACAGTTAAAACAGAAACTTGCACTCACTCAAGAGCAATACCTAAAAAAATTCAAAGATGGCTTTTATATCAATCCAAAAGAAGGAACAATCCGATACTTCGATTCCAATGAAATAAAATATAAGAACACCAGAAAGGTTGTCCCCATTCCAGATACAGAATTACTCGTATTTCCAGTAGAACATACAACGGTTAATGGAACATACCGCATATACACAGTCAGCTACCTGCACCCGACACAAAGATGAACAATGATCCTAACACTATCATATGCCATGAACTCATCGGTTATACTGAGATCCCACAAATGGGAATTGGAATTGATGAAATGGATGCATATGTAATAGCATTCGGTAGCGGTATGATTCCATTATCCAAGGTAGATCACTATGATAAATGGTGCACCAAAGCCCAGCAACAATTTGCAGCCAATGGCACCGTCCCAAACTTTAATGACAAGGTGTATCAGATCAGATATTACATATGATCCGTATCAGACAGGTACGTATACACCGTTAATCCCATGTAAAGGTGTATACAGCAGACAGGTTATCAAAAAAAACCCAAAATATTCAGCTGAATTCAGAAATGAATCAATTTATCAAACATACACAGAATTAGGAACTACCTACAATGTCAGAGATCCACATACGGGAATTGGCATCGTTTGTTATGAAGACTGTCTCAATATCATAGGCGCCCATAGATCATATGGACAGGAATCAGACTATATCGATAAGGCAAAACTGACAAAATTGTTCCTCATCCTACGACAAGTAAAAGTAGAAAAGGAAGATGAACATCCATGGGGTGACATCTGGGATCTGGTCATCCAAGAAAATCTAGAATCAGACGCAATATATACAGGTTCAGTCACATTAGGACCGAACTTCAATCCCAGACCAGAAAACGTTGAAGTCGAAAATATCCCAGGTCACCTTCAGAACGTAAAAACGCACCATGAAACTCAGGTCGATTCATACATGACCGTAGATTATACGACAATGGCAGAAGTCGTGAAAGAACGCCATCCACTGGGGCAAACAGATGGTATACCTCCAGACATTTCAGCTGCTCATGAAACAGGTACTGCTACAGAACAACCAATAAACCCGTTACCCATGACAAATGAAAAACTTACAGACTGGGTACGACGACAGGGTCACCTGGATCCCGACGATGCACTTCAATTAGGCACTCTATTTCAAGATTGTATTAACACGTTCGTCCGCGCCAAATATGACCCTCAGGAAATACCATCGAAACATCTCATGAATGGATTACTGACATCCTTTGAAACATTCCTATTGGCTAGGAATAAATCAGAAAAGATGTTCTTTTCCGTCCAACCCAATGTCAACCCACTTGCAACAAAAATGAATGGTATGGGTTATCAGCTGGTTTATGACCACCGCTTCAGACCCTTTATAGAAAGTAAACTATACCAATCACAAACCCTCCTAACGTATGCCTCAGCAGGACTAGATCCTGACGTCATGTCAGATATCATCAACTTTGATGAACTAAACACTGAGACCGTCGGTCCCAATCAAAGACCCATCAAAGTCTTTAAACGACATGGAGACATATTCAGAACAATGTTTCGAAAAGTCAATAACGGTAAGACGTTCAATGACGATCTATATGACCGCTCTGTTCATAGAATTCTACAGTATGAAATTGGCAGAAAGTGATTACGTATATCCGTCCTACTCATACCTCATGGAGAAAACGGCATCTACAAAGTTGAGAAATCCTCAAGGAGTGGAATATCTCCCTAACTTCGAAGATAAAAAATTATCATCATTCCTCACCCCTGCAGTAGAGGAAAAACGCCGTTCATTTGAAACTCTTCTCACATGGCATGCACTAACAGCTCTTATTCTGTCATATGTCAAACACGACAAAACAGATCTTACTGGCACACAGTCATCACAACTGGCAGACGACTTTCTTAACTCACAAGCTATACAGACAGCCATCAATTGCGAAGCCACCTTAGTCACTGGGGCAGCATATTTCCACGTGTACTTCGATTCTCCGCTCCTATGTGAGTATGGTCGAATTGGTGGTCTCAAAACAGACTGGAATCAAGGGGCTGGTGAATTCTATAAACGCAAGGAGAACTTCATACCGGTCCAAGACAATTTCAGAGGTGGTCTTGTCATCATGTACGCATATGAGGACACATCAATCGAACCGGACGACCCCAACTTCCGCGACATTATGAGATTCGATGGTACAATGTTCCAATACTGGACATACCTAAATCCGACTTATCAAACGGCCATGCAGAGAACACTGGTCGGAAGGTCTCTAGTAGAATGGAATGAAATATTCAGGGGACATTCATTGTCACAATCATTCCTAAATACTATTGGCCAACACACCTTCAATGACGTCCTAGGGAACACATTACACTCAAAGAAAATCGTAAAGGTTCCTCAGGGCACTAACATCATGAATGTTCTAGGTGTGCAAGGACCAGGACCCAAAAAAGTAATGAGCCTGCAGAAAATAGTTGCAACACATGACCTGCAACAAGAGGCATACTACCATAATGTCCGCGACAAAGCTAACAGTTCAGCTTTCTTTACATGGTGGAGAGACTACTACAACATGTTTTCAAAACACGCAATGTGGTCTGGCCTCTTTGTGTTCGCAAACTATATAGCGCCAAACCGTACACCTTGGGAAAGATACGACGGAGACCGCAAAGACTATGACCCTGTCAACGATTACAACTTCAAGATACTAGATCACTTCAAGTGGGAATCTCAGACACCGGAAGGTGACACGGTAATTCTCAACCCAGATTATTACCCTATGTCCGACGCTTTATCTACACAAACTATGAACATTGCTGATTATATCACCTCCGGTGGGGACTTTAGTATAAAAGGATCTGGCATGCACTTCATCAATCCTGTCCTGCCCCATGAAGATTTTGCCTTCTACAACCAGCAAAGCTCAGGTTTCAAAAAAATCTTTGAACTATGCAACAAGTATGGATGGAATTACATGGGTATTCTCAGACCCTTTGGGAAATACGTGTGGATCAATGACACTGAGGTAGACATTTCTGAATATTTTGGTAGAACATACTTTCGACTTGGCAATAGAATCGCGCAATGTTCTGTTCCAGAGTTACAAGATTAACCATGGACCCCTGCGATGACGTTTGTTTCCAATACAACATAGTCACTTTACTCAATTCGCAAAAGGGAAGGGAAGCCTTAAAGGACGCTTTAGAGAAGGCCGGTTTCGAACTACCAGAAGTCCAAGTTCTCGCAGAATTAACATGGGATGTCAAAAACATCAAATCAGATATGTCCGACAAAAAATTTGACTTACAGGAAGTTTTGCGACTAACTCGACTATTTTCTAAATCAGATATCTCCCTACTCCAAGCACAGATCACCTATCTCAATCAGCAAGTTATTCGTCTTGACCACCATGTTACCAAAATCATAAAAGCTTCAGAAAAAAATTTCATGTCTGACCTCCTGACCGCCCTACAAGAACTTTTACCAACTCTACAACCACTACCACCACTACCTCAAGAAGTACCAGAACCTGCAGCACAACCTTCCGCAGACGCGATAGACGTAGAAGAACCTATGACACCACTTACTGATGTATCGGATACCACCGATATCACAGATCCCAACTCCCCCTCAGCGGACAAACTGGATATATAATCTGTTCTAGAAAAGGGGACAATCCTTTCTCATATAATAATTGCACTTTTACTGTTTCATTTCTGTTTTCTGTTATCTTCAGATTGGTTATGGCCAAACATATGGATGGACAATTGCATGCTACTGATTCTGAGCAATATCATACAACCTGTGATGTGTGCGAACAATTACTTCTGCTATAGATTATGCCTAGCTGATACCCTGACATATGTACTACCAGACTGTCTTTTCACTGATATATGTCATAGATGCTTTAGGAAACATATAATGCAACACTTATATTATCTGAAAAGCTTTCATGAACGATCATTACCTTACAAATGTCAAAGACAGTTGGCATCTTATCGCCGTTTTCAAACATGAAACATTTACCTTACAAATGTCAACGGCAGTTGGCATACTATGCACATATCTATTGTTCCACAGCGAAACAAGTGTTCACGTGGTCATACTTAATAAGGTCAAGTGTTGTTTTAAGCAACATGGCGAACATTGAGTATTGTAAATGTAGATGTGTAGCCTTTCAAATGGCTAAATTTGAGAACGGCAAAATCATGTCCTTTTGTAACAACCGTCATCAGAACATACTTTCGCCGTTATCATACACGGAACTACTACCATGTAAATTCACACTATACCATAATATGTATTACGTGCAATCAATACTTCCTAGTTCCAGGTGAGGGGTGGTGTTGGGAGAAAGGATATATGGATATCATTTGGTATATGGATATCATTTGGATCATTTACGTACACAATGAATGCTCAAGACGTGGCATTTAGGTACACTGATCGGGACACTCACCTACATCCTAGCAGACACCCTCACGGGCGTTTGCTAGAACGTTCCTGAATGCCCCCCACATATCCTTTCTGCTTGTAATTAGGAAGAGACAACAACAATACCGGTATTGAATTCTGTAACTGTACTTTGATTGTTTAGTTTAGTTACATAAAAGAAACAAACTGTTAACTGTTAACGTTCAAATTAATTATTAAATTCAGGATGTCTGATGAGATTTCCATTTCTTCTTCCATTTGTCAATATATCTTCTATATGAAAGACATTCCATCTGTCGATCGACAGCAACGTTTTCACCGGGAAGTCATTTGAAAATATTACTACTGCACGACTTGGAAAAACATTTTTTCTACACTCATATTTCGTTGATATCAGATACCCATTTTTTACATCCTCTACAAACCTCAGATCGAACGGTGTTGTAGTTCGAGGAATATCGAACATCACCAACCGTTCTGAGTTGTAGAGATATGAGTTGGTTCTGTAGTCCAAGTCCTGATACAGTATACCATTTCCAAAAGTACTGTGTGCCATGAGCCACTGGCACATCATGGACTTCCCGGCACCCCCAGGTACATCCACAACCCAGGTCACTGCCCTATCAGACGCCAAAACATTCTGCATTTCATTCAACAGTTGCTGTTGCCACGGTAATAGTTCCATGGACATGACCCGCTTGTGGATGCACCTGGAGTCTTCCAATCTAGCTTCAGTTCCCAACACACTTTCAAATACCTTCCGATCGCATGGAGCTACGGTAGAAGGAACATAATCGCCATATGTCACGGCAGACGAAGAGCATTCTGAATAATACTTATAGGCTCGATATATCGTAGAAGTGAATTTCAAGGGAATGTTCAGGATGACAGCTTGTCTGTCTTCCTTCGTCACGTACCTGACGCATTCCCTAAAATTCACTGGTCTACGAATATCACTTATGCGAAAGCCAAACTTCTTCAGGAAAAGTTTCTTGAACTTTTTAAAAGTATACTTGCTCTCCGTCTGACAGTACATATGGCAGTGAGAGTGCTTCAGACGGTTGGCTCCAAATTCGTTACATATAGCCGCTTTATTAAATACCTTGGCATTTTTGTCCCATTTTTTTCTTAACATTTTTCGTCTATTCTTCCTTAAAAGGAAGGGGTACCTCGTAAATATTTGGTCGATTAACTCACCATGTGTCATCGGCCCATCACCGGCCACTAGCTTTTTTCTCAATTTCCTTCTCCGTTTCTCTAGTAATACCCTGTTCAGATGTTCCCGGGTCCTTTTATGGCGGCTTAATATTTCTTGGCTTCTAAAGGCCTTCAAGCACAAACTGCACGAACAAGCCATTTTCATGAGTCGTCATGCAATTTTGTACTTGAGAGGCCTTTGAAACTCTAACAAAAAATGGCACCCGGGACGAGGGTTTGCGCTGTCTCGCGCAAATCCTACTTCATCTAATTTCCCTGATCCTACTACGTTCTCGTCAGACACCCCAACAACAGCCTTACACTGATCGCCATGCCTCTTGCTCTTCAAGTGGCCTTTAACGTTTTTTTTTTTTTTTTTTTTTTTTTTTTTGTTTTTTTTGTTTTATAGGGATGTCACATATAGAACAACTATACATGCCATCCCTACAAACAATGCACGAATCAAACTCCGCCACTGGAAGATCATCCTTCGCCTGATCAGTATGCCTCTTGCTCTTCAGGTGACTTGTTACATTTTTCTTCTCTTTTATAGCGATGTTACATATAGTGCAACTATATCTACCATCGCTATAAAGGATGCAAGAAGGAAACTGATCAGGCTGATTTTCACTTGGGTTTTTTTTTTTTTTTTTCATTAGGGTTCATTTTTTTTTTTTTTTTTTTTTTTTTTTTTTTTCATTGGGGGGCATTTCTTTTTCTCTGTAACAGGACCATCAGGACTACCAGACACGATGTCTTTGCTGTTCTTTTTTAAGTACTCAAAAAAATTGGAAAAAGTCACTGCTTTTTTTTCTTCTACTGACCCTTCTTTGACTACCTTACCATTATTTGTTGTTTTAACATGTGGTCTGACGTGTGTCCTTTGGACACCCTTACCAGATTTACTACCCTTTTCTTCTTTTTTCATTTCAATCATTTTCATCTTCTGTGCTCTTCCATTTATATGATTGTTGTAATACTCTAAGGATAGATTTAATTTCCCACAAGGTAGGCAACTGTGTCGATCCGACATAACAGGATTACTTAGAGATTTACTTCTCTCTAAGTAATCCTGATATTCCGTATCCTCCGCAGGATCATACAATGCCATATCATCAAAAAAGGCCATCTGTTTGTTCTCTCTGATTTCCTTTCTTCTTTTCTGACATACATCACAGTCCTCTACCTTATGGGGAATTCTATCCTTCCTCCAAAGCCAGCAAAATTCAAACTTCTTAATTTATATTTATATAGAATCTGGTGATAATAACTTCTTATGTGGTCTGGCCAGTTACCAATACAAATCATAACATCACAGGTCTCGCACTTTCTCAGATCGATCTCATCTTTGTCATCATCATGTACTTTTTTGACACAGCAGTCAGCCAGACTGAGTTTTAAATACTTCCTCATTTCACAACTATATACTAAAAACTCACTAAATCTGAGATCCTGTAATATTTTTTTCTGCTGTTCGCTAAAGTCCTCACCAACCCGGTCATACCCTGGAGGATCATGAGGAAAATCATCTACAGTGACACCAGGAAGGGCCATCTCCTCTGGTGTCAAAGGATCCTCCAGTCCCCTTTTTAATTTATTTACTCTCAAGTGCACATTCATCATATCTCGCATCCTCTGCAGAGCATGCTCTCTAGCATTACGACCCCTTGTGTGATCTAGTAATCTATCGTCAAGTTTGCGTTTCTTTATCGGAAAATATTCCTTGTATTTCATTTTGATATTTTCACCAGTTCTCTTCATAGTTTTGAACTCTTTGTCATGCATAATTTTATACTCAGTCTCATCCCTACAGTATTCATGAACTTCATTATTTTCTGGGCAGATTCTAAGTTTCTTTGTTTTGGGTTCATCCTCAGATTCCGTATCAGATTCGGTGAAATCACTAACTTCTGAAATGCCTGATAGAGACAGTAATTCACAATCTTTTAATTGCAATATCACAAGAATTCTGTACCTATCGTAGATAAATACAAAAATATCGTTCTTTTTTGAGCAGCAACGTAGTTAAAGAGCAATTTGATACGTCTGCATCAGTGCGTATACTCAGCCTCTTAATGACGGCACCGGTCTATTTTCTATGGGGTGCCGTTTTACTTTTTATTCCCTATTTATAGATATTCATAATTCGAATTATGGATATCCATAATTCGATTAAGTGATATCAATAATTCAGCCAATTTATTGATATCACTTATTCGAATTATGGATATCCATAGTTCGAATTAGTGATATAACTAATTTGAATTAGAGATATCCATATTTCATCTCGTTTAATGTATTCCGTTGATTCGAATTATGAATATCACTAAATCTAATTATGAATATCCATAATTACAGTTATAGATGTCAATGAAGGGGCTGAGTGAGTGACACCACAAATTCAAATGATCGATATTCATAATTCATCCCGATTTATGAATGTCACTTATTTGATTTATGGATGTCACTAAATCGAATTATGGATATCCAGATTTCGACTAATGGATATCAATAAATAGGCTGAATTAGTGATATCAAATTATGCATAATTCGAATTAGTGATATAAATAGATCGCGCTGTATTAATAATATCCATAACTTGAGATATCAATAAACCATTTAGAGTATTGAATGTCTATAATTTGAATTAGTGATATCCATTATTCAAAAAATGGATATAACTAAATCGAATTATGAATATCAACAAACAATTATGGATATCTATAAAAATTACGCATATCACTAATTTGAGTTATGAAGATCACTTATTATATTTATGGATAAAGAGTAAATAATAAAACGGCGCCCCACAAGTTTCGACTGTGTCTGAAGTTTTCTATTGGTTCAATGCTTAGTTGAGGAAATGAAATAGTTGAATAGAAATGCAATGATAAAAATAAATGATCGTTTCATCTGATAAAAGGAACTATTTCAAATTTATTATAACAATCTACTATGATTGCCTGGTCAAAGCCAGTGGCGGGTCAATATATTATGGTATAATATTTTGACCTTACCCGTCCCCAAACTAAAAATTCAAAGGGGATGTAATTTAACAAAAAAAAAAAAAAAAAAAAAAACGACATTTTTCCCAGGTAAACGTGATGTTATTTTTTTATTTAGGCAGTATACAGACTCTTAAAATTCGCACTACCACTATATATCCTTCATAATTAAAAGAAAACCTTTCGTATTCCTCTTCCTCATGATTCTAATTTATAGCTTATTGAAGGTTATATATTTACCGGTATTCGTATCCCGTTTATAACAATTTCTTACTTTTCGTTTCTTTGGAATTGTATTAGACTTAGTTATGTATTGGTTGTTGCTATACTCTGTATGCATCTGTCCTACCGCCTGTTTGCATCGCTACTTACTGCCTATAATAGCCGGTACGAATACTGCTTTTTATCTAATGGTACTACTTCCTATACAATTATATGAGTATCACTAACAAATTAAAAATTACTATTCTCCTATTAGGCTACATTCTGCTTCTTCTTTACAGATTCCCCGTTCTGCTGCTAGATTTAACTCTCTGTTACCTACTGTTAACGTTTCACCTTTAAAACTTCACTCTATATCATCTATAAATTTATATGGCGCTTCCAATTATAATATTTTCAGTAATCACCTTAGAACTAGACTTTCTCCAATTAAATCTCCTATACTTCTAAAATATAAGAATCCGTATAAAAGGAACAGTATGTATCCTAATATTTCTAAGTGCAATGCCAAGAGTTGCACCTGCTGCAATCATTTAATTTGTCGGTCAACTATAATTTCCTCAGTTAATCATAGACAATTTTCAGTTGTAAATAACTCTGATTTAGACTGAAAATATATATGTTCTTATATATGTTCTCACTTGCAGCGAAGGAGGCTGAGGAATGCAGTTTGTTGGACAGACCAAACGGGCCCTTAAAACTAGGTTTAAGGAACATTTGCTTAAAATAAAAAAAAGCAAAGAAAATTGATACGTTTCTTTATCAACATTTCCGGAGTACTGGTCATTCATGATCATCTAGTAAAGTTTTGGTTCAACCTGTTGAAAAAATTATACACAAGTCCAATTCTACCGAAAGATTAAAAAATATTTTAAGACATGAACTTGAACTTTAATGGATTAAACGTTTAGAAACCCATTTTCTACTTGGATTTAATGATAATATTTACCATGTAGGAAATATTTCTAAAATGCCGGATTTCGATGCTTTTTCCCTTTTAGATATAAAAAAACGTAATAAACGATCCCATGGTAAGCGCAAAAATGGCAATTTTAAACGTAAACATAAAACTGTTTTATCTCTTTTTGATTTAAATAGTCTCTTAAATTCTGGACGTCATCAAAGGCTTTCTAAACTAGCTTCACTGTCTGTTTCTTCATTACGTAAGTTAGATGATGAGGCGAATAAATTGTATGATAGAAAACATGATTTGTATGAAGCAGCTCTCCTTACTAGATGTTATACTCAACATGCTCTTCGTCCTTACATTGATTCTGAAATTAACCACATTAGACGCTTCATAAAAAGTCCATTCATTAATAAAGGTAAAAGCCTAAATTATCTTGTCGATATTTGAAACAAGGTATCCAAGAATTTCATAGGAAGTATGTTTTGGCTCCAGCTGATAAAGCTGCTAATAATGTTGTTGTGTGACGACTTTATTATATCAATACTCTAATACAAGAACTTGGTAGTACCAAAACATATGAACGGATTTCTACTGACGAGATATCTATTGTCAATACCCTTTCTATCGATATTTCTGCTAAGTTTGCAGTAAGTATTAAAGAAAAGCAAGACAGACTTCCTACGTTATATTGGTTACCGAAACTTCATAAACGACCTTATAAAGCACGTTTCATTGCTAATTCTAGTTCATGTACGAATACTGTTTTGTCCAAACTGCTAACTTCATGCCTAACTGCTGTTAAAAAAAAACATTGGATTAGATACTATGATACTGTTTACGAAAGGGACGGAGTTAGCTATTTTTGGTCAATTAAAAATTCTAATGTTCTCAATAAATTTAAATCTAAAAACTTCCAGGCTTCTGAATTGTCTACATATGATTTTTCTACACTGTATACTAAGTTACCTCATCATCTTATAAAAGATAAACTTATTGATTTAATCAACCGAACGTTTATTCGGGAGAATACCCAATATTTGGCTTCCAACGAAGAATGTGCTTTTTCACTTCTGATGTATATAATAATCACAATTTATGGTCGTGTCAAAAAGTCTGTGATGCCCTTGTTTATCTTTTGGATAATATTTTTTATTAGATTTGGAACTAAATTTTATAGACAAACTATTGGTATTCCGATGGGAACTAATTGTGCTCCTCTTGTTGCAAATTTGTTTCTTTTTTGTTATAAGAGAGATTTCATGAAGTCTCTCTCACGTGAAAATCAGGCTGACATTATTGAGGCTTTCAATTGAACTTCAAGATACCTTGACGATTTATTAAATATTGACAATATTTACTATGACCAAATGTTGGACCGGATATACCATACAGAACTCCAATTAAACAGAGCAAATTCTTACGATACGGAGGCACCTTTTTTTTATTTGAATCAATGTATATCTAATGGTACAATTTCCACCAAAATTTATGATAAACGGGACAATTTTTTATTTTGATATAGTCAGTTTCCCTTTCCTGGATGGCGATGTCCCCCGGCGTACCTCATATGGTATATACATATCTCAAATTAGATTCGCCAGAGCTTCTTCAAATCTTAATGACTTTAACTACCGTAATAAAGCCCTTACTGCCAAACTTCTTAGGCTGGGCTATCGTTATTTTAAACTTCGTAAGGCGTTTTCGACATTTTATCGCAGACACAGTGCCTTGTTAGAAAAATATAGCGTCAGTCTGAAAATACTTCTGCAACAAGGTATATCGGAACCAGAATTATACGGTGACTTAGTGTACAGATTTAGAAAAATTGTAGGTAAATCTAACTTTTCGGACCAATTCAGAAAACTTATTAAACGTTATAAAAGAATTGGCTATAGCCTGGATATTATACGGCAGACTGCATGCCTAGTTGTCAACCCAATCATTGTTGATGGCTATGCTTCACACTTTAATTGCACGACGGCGGTTCGGGCCTCAGACTCAATGACGGTCTCTTCGTAAAACTTTAACCAGTGAGTTGGGGCTTGACGATATGTCTTTGGCTTGGCCCGCCGTGATTCAACTATTGGTTTTCTTTTACTCTGGCATACAGTAGAATTGGCCATGAGTACTCGTCTTTGTTTATTATAGTGATTAATTTGATTTTTATGTTTTCGCTTTGATACACTGGCTGAGTTGGGAGCCTTTATGCGAACCGAATTTTTATGTGTTTCTGTATTAGGAGTAGCATCGGGACCCAGGGTGAAGTTGGCTAGCTGTAAAAGTGCTGTAAACCACATCTCCCCCTCGCCCCCCCCCCACCCCCCCCCCCCCCCCCGGTTGTTTGCTCTCCTGACCGTTCTAAGGCGGTGGTCCCGGTGCTAGTCTTACTCTTTGTTGCTTTGTGGTGTATTCTACGAGGCGATTTGTTGTATGGCGTTCCGTATGTCATTTTGTTCTTGTGTTTTTCAGTCCTTTTAGCATTGCGATTACCTCGCTTTGGGAAGAGAGAGCTAATCTTAGTGCTTTCCGTACGTTTGTTCGGTTTGTGCTTGTTCGGATTTGCCGGTTTCCTCTTCCTCTCGGGGTCTGGGAATGGCTGCGGTTTGTGATTGTGGCAATCCCTGGACTTTTCTCTTACCTTTTTTTCTATACAAGGAAACAGCGCAATGAAAATGATAAAATAAAATGATCGTTTAAACTGACATAGACTTCGGCAATCCTGTTCCTGATTCTCCACCCGTCTCTTCCGTCAACCTGTCCTTCTAGTATGTCGGCCTGAACTTGTACTTGCTGTTGTTCTACCACGGGCTCTTAAAGGTTACAGCTATGTTCTGCAGCACTGCACAAGCCAAAATGACACGGCATGCTTTAGTAGGAGTGAATCTTTTTTCCGAATGGAGGTAACCAAAACGACTCTTCCACCTCCCAATTACCTGCTCAATCAAACTAACGGTCTTTTCATGGACGACATTGAACCGTTCCTCACATCCCTGAATCAAGATAGAAAAGAGAAATAACATATCTTGTAGAAAACTGGAATTGCCGTGCTACATACTGCTCCTGAAGACTGTTTACTATGTCAGATGGACTATCCTACCCACAACAGGGTTCATTTATTATTGCATCATATTACAAGACCATTGTGGTCAGGTGAGAGGATATCCCTAAATCAAGACTTAGCCTCCTTCACACATCAAGAGGACATAGTAGGCAGTCATTATAGTTTAGTAAGTAGCAGTAGAGGAATAAGACTGTACAAACTGGGCAGAGTTTTGGAAAAATTGATCTATACATGTTATGGCAATGATGAACATAAATTTCGTTTTAAAATGAGCCAAATAATCAGAAAAGTGCCTTACAATTCTTTGGTTTGTGACACTTCAAGCAACTTGGTATGATCATATGCATGGCTGCTTCTTTGAAGATTCCCCTATCTTGCTTTATTTTGTGAAAGAACACCGCTAGCTAGTAGGTAAGTAAGAAATTAAGTAAGCTTT
This sequence comes from Anodontia alba, assembly GCA_964016985.1. Lineage (NCBI taxonomy): Eukaryota > Metazoa > Mollusca > Bivalvia > Lucinida > Lucinidae > Anodontia > Anodontia alba. The sequence goes on from OZ024825.1 coordinate 45,441,504, forward strand.
GTCAGGACTGTCCGGATGTTACTCTTTGCTCTTAGTCAATGTGCTAAGAATCCTTTTCATTGTTGCTTAGTAAATTGATATGCATTAGCGACTGTCTTGCTCTAGATGGTCTCGAGAATGGCGTGAGAAGGAACGGACGACAAGCATAATCACTATCGCCGAACAAAATTCCGTCTTCTGTGGATCTGCATCTTGCCTCCAAATGATGGCAAAGCGTTGATGTTTTGAAGATGTGACTGTCGTGTGTCGAACCTGGCCACTTAGCAACGACGTTTGTAAAGCGTCCTGCAAAGATAACATATGGATAAGCCAAGTTCATAATCGATACGGGGTGATAAAGTTGTAAACAAAAGCGAGTCTATGTTGGTCCTTGGTTTGCTTACACTACAGGAATTGGAATGGGGTTTAAAGAATTGAACGTAGCTGTTAACAGGGCAGTAAAAAACAACCAACCAATGAGTGAAAAGGGGAAACTAATGTTTGTTCAAGTGTACAGATTGTACTCTGTTAGTCCGTCGTTTGACAAATACACACTACCTCATTAGGCCATATAGTTTGTGATGTGAACACACTACATCATTAGGCCATATACTTTGTGATGTGAACGGATCCTTAGGATTGAAAAAGTGTTTTGTTTAAGTTGAGGTTTTACTGCCTAGCATAAGAAAGTTTGCTTAACATTTAATGATTGCTCGCCACTATAGAAACTTTTCATACACGTTGATACATACGTGCATACATACGTATGTGGACAGGAAATTGTATTTCATTATGTAACTGTATTCACCTGCCTGATCACAGACTGCCTGGAGTTTATAGAATGATATCCGTTTCGATTCACATGGTCTGCTTCATACCCGGATCGGGCTATGATCCGCACATGGGTTACATCAACGCAACCTAATAAATAATTTAATATTCATTGATGATCATTGATTATTCTGTCACGTATTCGATGGACGAGGTAATATCTGGAAGTGCGCATATATGTCAGATATACGAACACGTAACAGATGTGTTACATAAAATCGTACAATTGCACGCTTACGTAACAGTTGCATATATGTATTAGTGTCGTATGCCGAATTCAACACATGAGCAAACAATACAAAATCTTCACATCTTATAAAATTGCAAATAAAAATCGATTCATTTGGATTGTGTAAACCAGACTTAGCGACTGATACGGATCTACACTGTGGTGCTTATTTTTTTTCCTATCACTCCCCAGCAAACATTTGACGTTAGACTGACGTTGAATACACGTCAGATCCTGACTTTGGATCTACGTTGTATTTTTGGTTGTATTTGCAAATTGTTTTGACGTCAGAATCTGACGTTGTAACGTCCAAATCTGACGTTGTACTGATGTATATTTCTGATGTCGATTAGACGTCACATTCTGACATCTATCTGACATCTATATAACCAATATCCAACTTCATCACAACCAAAATCCAACATCCCTACAACCAAAATCCAACGTCCCCACAACCAAAATCCAACGTCCCCACAACCAAAATCCAACGACATCACAACCAAAATCTAACGTCCTCACAACTAAAATCCAACGTCCCCATAACCAAAATCCAACGTCCAAACAACCAAAACCCAACATCAACAACCAAATCCCTGCAGGCACACATTGTTGAAACAACGTGAAATCAATGTCCCGACCTTGAATCGACATCGATTCAACGTTGCTTCAACATAAAATGCTTGCCAGGATATGTCATTTTCAGCACTATTTACGTTTTCACGACGCAAGCCTAATCTAGCCTGAGAAAATAATATGTAAGAAGGAAAAAGGAAATAGAAGAGAAAGAAAGGCAGATGTGAGAAAATATAAGACAAGACAAAACAAGACAGAGTGTGAGTGATTTTTTTATTATTATTATTATTTGATTTGGGTTTTACGGCCCTTTCAAGAATATTTCACTTACATCGAGCTGATCGTTCATCAAAGGTGGGCGAAAGCTGGAGAGCCCGGGGAAAAACCAACTGACCATCCGTAAGCAGAACTTGGCTTTCCCACGTGTCCTGAGCGAGGCTCGAACCACAGCGGTGAGAAACCTAATGGATTAAGGAGTCAACTCTCTTATCCACTAGACTACGGGGGCCCGCTGATTTGGGTTTAACATAGTTTTCAGCACATCATGGGCGATATCAACAACACGGGACCAAACATACCAGAGATAAAACACAAGACAAGTTTAGTGTATATACTTGTTTCAATGTAAAATGTTTTGTTTTTCAATGAATATATGTTCAAGTAAAATGAATACTTCCAGTGATACGCGATGTTCACAAAGTTTGTTTATACCTAACTCATAGCATTTTTTGCCTGAGCTATTTCGCACCACTATCAAGCGCAATGCAGGCAGACATAATTTTGCCGTTTTTCCTCGGTTTCAATAGGTCTGTCGCTAGATTTGAAGATGGCAGTAGCTTAACCAAAACCATATTTTAACTGATAAAGCTTCTAATAGATCACCCAAGGTCAAATTGAGATTCTTTGAATGGCGTTGGTTAACTGATGCGACCAACTTCAGTTCTGCAAAGGAGCATTGTAAAATTGATGTAATATGGTCAAATTCTTTTAAAATGTCATCATCAACTGCACGTGGCAGCTGCATGAAATATGCTATATTAGCGCGTGCTCAAGTGCTAATGAGCTACAGAGGGTGGACAAAAGTGTTCATAATTTTGTAACATTGCCGTTTAAAACAGTGTATTTCTAATAATTTTTAAAAATTATTTTCTAAGAACTCATTTAAGCTCTAGTTGTAAAATTTAAATTTTCAAATAGGGAATTGATTAAAGCAATAAACAATATTTTTTCTCGAATTTTATGCCATTGATTTCAATACAGTAATCAGTTAAGGCCAGAATAATAATAATAAAATGTCGCATTTTTTCCGTTTTTTCCACCACTGACACGGTCGGAAATTTTGAAAATTCGTTGCTACTTTAATAGCTTTTATTTCAATAACAAAACCTGTTGCAGATTTACAAAAATAATGTTTATTGGTACAATGAATCTGCTTTCCAGTGATATGATTTTTGTGATGATGGCTTTCTTAACTTGCTTTAAACTGTCAGTTCAAAACTGTAGCAAATACACTAAACTAAACGGGGACGTCATAAAATAACAAACACTTTCTGTCTACCGTCTGAATTTTGAAAGAAACTTTGGGGCTATATCTTTTGTTATCTGACTGATATCAGTAGAAGAAATTATACTGAAAATTTTGAGCCTGATTGGCCTTTTGAGAAAAGAAGTCCAGCTCCAACTTAGATAACACACCTTTATAATACAATGGAGACTCTATATTCTGTAAATAAAATCTTGGAAAATAGAAATAACTTCTACAGTACTTAAGTTTTTGTAAGTTTTTCGCGTTTTCAGTACCCATCTTCAACTAGGCCCGCAAGTATTGCAGATCGAAATTTTTAAAAATAAAACTGACACAGGTATAAACATTATTAAATTAACAAAAGAAAAAAAAAGATTTGCCACAATGAAATGCACAATGATAATCAAAGTGAATCGTACAGTTTCAATTTAAGTATTTGGGATTTTGATCAGAAGCTTTTAGAAAAAAATTGCAATAGCAGTGAAGAGTTTGCAAATTTCCCATTGTTTATATTCGTGTTCATTTTATATTTAAACAATTTGATTTGTGATTTGCTGGGCCTGTTAAAAACAGGTATTAAAGCTATTCAAAAAAAGTATTTAGAAAACAATAGAAAAGTATTAGCATCTAGTGCCTTCATAAAGCGGATATTCCCTCTTCTGTGTACCAGGAAGATCATTCCCAAAATTCAATGTAAATTAATGTCAAATGTCACAGCATATCAGTATCTTTCAATATGCCTAAATTAATGTCAAATGTCACAGAATACCAGTCTATTCTAATATGCTAGGTATCTCCAAAAATATCAGAGAACCTGTAAGGGTACACAAAATAAACCTCTCAGCTTGAGGTGTAATTATCCCTAACTCTGACTTTATTTGCAACATTCTTTCGCGGAAGATCATGAAATATTTTCTACGACCATTCTCTCCCTTCCGCTGATTCAAGAAGGGCAGTTGTCAGTTTCTGGCGAAAGAATGTGCACAATACAGGTTAACCGCTTAGAGGACTAAGCCTGCCCAGTAAACGTATGGTTAGATAAACTGACCGCGCTCGACATGACCCCATTGGGTTGACTGGGCCGTAAAACCTCAACACAAACAAACTCCTGTTCACAGATGGTTCCTATCAGAACCAAAGATAACACACAAAAACATCAAAAACTATATTGTGAAAAAAAAATGAAGCTGTCAAATGAGTTATGCAGAATTAAGATAAATATCCCAAAGTGAGCAATACAAATATATCTCCTTAAAGCACTGGATAAAGTTTTCAGCAGACAACATAATGAAATGTATATCTTATTTTTCCCAAAAATAAGAAATTGACAATATCATGCAAACTGTCTCCGATGGAGACACTTTGCAGAACTTTCTGGGAGATGTAAGGAAAATATCATCAATTTGTCGTCTGCTGAATTTACCCCAAGAGTAGTAATGGTTAAGAAAATAAATGTCTTTACTTTGGATATCAGTAAGATACAAAACCCTTATTATAACTCTTTGCCTACTGGATAAAAACTTCAGCAGAAGACACTATGAAATAATTTTCTTATTTCTCCAAGAAAGCAGGTTGTGACATTTTTAAGCAAATTGTCTTCATGATGAGAGACAGTTTGAATGAAAGGGCTTATCTCGTTTTGTTTGTTTGTTTATTTTTTGTTTTTTTGTTTGTTTGTTTGTTTGTTTTTTTTTTTTTGTTTTTTTTTTTGTTTTTTTTTTTTTTTTTTTTTTTTTTGTTTTTTTTTTTTTAAATAAGAAAAACCTAAGACATTTGTAATATTTTTCGGAAAAAAGGTTTTACAGCTCATAAAAATTGTCTCTTCTCCAAAGTATGCATATTTTTTTTTCTGGGAAAAATAAGAAATATTTCAAAAGGCAAAGTTCCATCTGCTGAAAACTTTGTCCAGAGTGCTAAGCGGTAAACATGCACAGGGACAAGAAAACAAGCTACTCATTTTTCATTTGCATTTAGGCCTTTGGCTTTCTGAAGGTCAGAAAAAAAAAGACTACTGTTATTATTCAAAACTAAAGAGCCTTTATTCTTACAAAAAAAAAAAAAAAAAAAAAAAAAAAAAAAAAACTGAAGCAGATCTATTTGGTAAGCTTGAAGATTAGGTGAACTGCAACAGTGTACAGCAAACTGCTCCACCTTTAATCTGGGTCTAAACTGTTTCCTTAGAGATGCCCTCATGTGAATCGACTTGGCAGACAATTCACATGAATTGTCATGACTAATAGAATATATATATATATATATATTCTCTTAGAAAATACTATATATATTAAAGAGTGGTCTGCTGCAGTTGCGGTTGTGACTGGCGCTTTAAGGGTTAAAAGCACAGCGTTTCATTTTGATGTATATACATGTATATACTCTTAAGGCAATAAAAAGTTTACACTACAGTTTTGAGTACTGGCTCGTGTTGTAAGTTGTTCGTTAAAATGTTTTCATGTTCATTTTTGTCGAACATCTGTCTTCAAAAATCACAAAGATAATTCTTCCGCAGTCATAAATTATGAAGTTATGAGTCCTTAATGAAAAACAGCATTTCCCGTCATAACTCCCTTTGCATAAAGCAAATGCCATTTTACTTTCCATAAATGTCTTGCACCAATGTCTGTGAGTAAAACCATAACATTCTTTAATTCCAACTTCCCATCAAATGGTGTCAAGTTGAATTTGAACTTCTTGGCGTCTCAAATTACGTCCCTTTGAATGAAAACTATAGGGAATTTAAAGAGACTATATCTGAAGTAATGTTGGTTGTTTTCACTTGAATTTTTCGAAAACGAGTTGCTTGGCTTAGCCTCCTTGTACCACAATGACATACAGATGAAATCTCCTAAAACCGTTTATTTAACAGAACATTGTCAATTAATGTCCCATAGAAAATCAGTGCATTCCATCAGAAGAGAAACGAAAATGTTAAAAATGTCATGTCCCTGGTGTAGAAATTTGACAGTGTACTCTGTTATGCATTAGAAGTTGAAACATGTCCTTACAGCATTTTTATCCTTCTATCAACTGAATGCAACACAAATGCATAAATAAGAGTTTCTTTGTCTAATTAATAAGTACTGTAAAGGTCAGCTATCAGAATCAGAATTGTCAACTTCAGTGTCAGATAGAGAAATATCATTATCAATCCAAGGGGAAGCAGAGTCTCTATCAGTACTCTTATCCTCTTCCTCTGCATCACATGTATTAACACCTTCCTCTGCACCACCTGTATTAAGATCTTCTTCCTCTGCACCACCTGTATTTACACTTTCTTCACTGCTACTACCAGCATGTGCTAAGGCTGCAGTCTCTTCATGACATTTCCTCCAATGCTGCCATTAGGACATTTTCTTGCATGATTCCTGAAAATTTTAATATACATATAGAAACAAATGTCTGATCGGTAATCCCGAGTTAATTTCTAAGACCAAACAGAAGAATCATTACAACTGCATATTGTTGCGGTTTCTCAGATAAACAAGCACGGGTCATTCTAGAGGGCGATTTGGGAGAAAAAGTCTCCCTAAGCTGGCTGACGTCTCCCTTTCTTAAGCTGAGGAAAACGTGAAAATGTATAGGATGTATAGGGAAATCCAAAATTTGTAAAATTGTATTAAGTATGGTATTGAAGCATATTATTACGTATATCAAATCAAATACCTTGAAGTTAGTAAGTACACTAGTTAAGTTTGAATGCAAAACTGACCCATGCATCATGCCCTGGGACTGGATACTTTGGGTTTTGGTTGTAAGAAACATAATTGCACTAAGAGTGCTAAGTATGGCCATGCAGCATATAAAACAATTTGATCAGCACAATATTTTAGCGGGTGCAGGATAAAATTTCCACAAGAAATATTGTACATGTCACTTTGACCTACTTTTGTACACAACAGTGATTTTGGCTGATATACATGTACATGTACACTGCATGAACAGTTGTGTTTACTTAAGACTAAAACACAATATGGTTAAGTACTTCAAGTAAAGATGTGTCATACAGGCATAATTCCTTTCAGGAGATAAAAATAAATTTGCTAACATCTGTATTATTGCCCCTTTAAAAGATCTTTCCAATGGTATATAATATGTAGGGGTGTATACAGTTTTTGTAGCTTTGGCAGTCCTGTAAAATGTGGAAAAAGCTGCTTTTTTTCACTGTTATAATGTTCCACTTTTTAATTTTTGCATTTCAAAAATACAATAAAAACAACTGATCTGACTTCTGAAATCATTTTTGTAGCCTATTTACTATGTCCAGTGACATAATACAGGCAAATTATTTGTAATATAATGAAATTTTGTCAAGCATTTAAATCTTTTCAGTGGATGTTATAAAATTTTCAGTTTTTGTTTTCACATCGGCAATCTATAATCTATAATAGCTTAAAAAATTCAGTCTATATCTTGCAAAAGCACATTTTACATATCCTGAGTACCAAAAAAATTGAAATTCCCTAAGCTTTGCTTAGTAGGGTTATAGTAGGGTGCTGCAGCCTGTTGCCCTGTCCCATCCCTGCTTTTTTTTTTTTTTTTTTTTTTTTTTTTTTTTTTTTTTGTACTGGGCCATTTTTAAGTAAAAATTCAATGAATTTTTATTTTAAATGCCATATTCTCACCAAATAACTTCAATTAACTTTAAGTAAAACTGATTTACTGAATTAGAAGACATATAACAGGCATTTTTAACAGTTTTGAAAATAAAGGTGCTCTTTGAAAGGGCTTTTAGGCTTCGAAAAGAGCATGAGCACGAGAAAAGCACTTAAGCAGACGAGAAAGACAGACTTAAGGAAAGTGCACCAACCTCCAGTTAAAGAGAAAGATTAGAAATATAAAGCCTCAGGTCACCTCAACCTGCCACCCATGTCATAAACGTAACATATTAAACAACTGAAGTTATATGTTAAATATTCTACATGTATGTTCAATTAAAATTAATATTAATGTATATGCTCAATCAACCTTTGAACATGTTGACCAATGCTTTCATCTATTATAATAATAGGTCATTTGCATATAGTTGGTGGACTTTGTTGAAAATGTACAAAACAAAAAATGTCAATTTACCACCCCAGCCCCCCTGGGACTTAGGAGCTTTGCCAGGGAATACCACCATGACATTTTGACTAAAACGACTGAACACCTAATCCGATAACTTATCGAATGCAACAGCTAGTCGAAAATATGTTGAAAGACAGTTCATCAAATTTAAATCTGTCCAAATGTTGCTGAGTTTTTGTAAACTTAAAGCGAAAGTAAAAACTTTTCAAACCATCAGCGTGAGTAGAATGTGTGTTGTTTTTTCATCGCATTACATTATTTTCTATTTGCAAATTGTGATTGCTTAAGAATAAATTTGTGGTGCAATAAACTACAACAAATCGCCTGCACTGACAGACAGAAGCAGAATGGACATGAAATTTTATTATCGTGAATGCCTGAAAGGGATATATCTGTCTCGTATATCACATTCCAGTCTTGACACTGGTACATGATCTTGTAAGCTTATCCCCTCTGGTACTAGTGTTGGGAATCGGACAAAATTTTCACAATTGATTATCGGAGAATCATAACCGATTGATTATCTGTTGTACAATCACTTTTTTGAATTACACAAATCATCTCTATGACTTATTTAACTCTTGAGTTTTGATAAACAAAACAAACTGCATTATCTTTATGTACATATTTGTAGTGTACTAAGTAACTTTCAGTGGTTACTATTTATGCATTAAATAAAAAAAAAAAAAAAAAAAAAAAAAAACACTCCAAACTTTTTCAGCATAATAATGAAAAAAAAAAAATCATTTCACTAAATCACCACTTTGGTAATTCAGTCATTCACTACATCTAAATTTATCTTTCGTTAATGCAAATCGGTTGGGCGGAGATCATTTACTTTACCTTTGTTTGCATACGATTTACTGCATAGCTGGAAAAATAGTGTTGTCATGTCAAGATAGGATTTTATTGGTGGTCCATCGCGAACCTGCTGGAACCTAATGTACATGTAGTCCCACACTCTTGAATAAATTTGTCTTTCCTAGGTATGGAAACAGTTTATCCCTGCCTTAAAATTTGTGTATGTTTTCATCGCTATCCATCATTCTTCATTGGGTTACTTCCCTTGATTTACTGAATGTCTGCTCATGAACCAAATGTCACAAAACTACCCAAAAATTTTAATAGAACTGAAAGTGAAAAAAAAACAAAAAACAATCCATTCTCCACTACTTTACACCTGACCAAATAGTTTTTTATGTTTAGCAACAATCAGAACAACAGTATCTGTTACTCTTGGACACTGAAACGTAACTTTTTAAAGGTTGTCTTTTTAACAGCCATGTGAAACCGTGGGTTATGGTCGAAAAACACTGTGGCATGAATGGAGATGTTAACCGTTAAAGATACTCAAATAGAGTATAAATATTTTCAACCGTCACACTTCGTTTTTTTTTTTTTTTTTTTTTTTTTTTTTTTTTTGGACGATGTTATATTAAAAGAACACAGCTTTTCGATAATATGTTGCAGCTTGCTTTCTACAAAGTATTTTGTTGGACGAAGTTGATCCTGACAAATTGTCGAGCACTAGCTTTGCACTATTATTTGCCCATGACTCTATTATATATAATAACTTTGCAACATTCAAGACTGAAACTGCCAGAAATTTGCAGTTTTCAATCTCGGCCTTTGATGCCCAAGTCTGCCAGAACTCTGTAAATTTGTGGATGATTTTGCACACATTGCAGCCCTGGGGAGGTAACTGTTTTCAAAGTGGACATCATGTGACTTCGAATGGGAAAACTCAGTAGAAAATGCTAACTTCAGATAACATTTTTGTCGATAATTTCATTAATACTTGTCAGAATTGAATGAAATTTGAAGCAGCTACCCCGTAAAGAATTTAAGAAATCCATGTATGCTATGCATTTGCTTTTAAAATGATGGCTTTTAAAGCAGTTGACAAGCAAATGAAGCAGTACAGAAAACGACTTGACGCCAATAAAAAACACTTCGATATAAGTTTGTCCCATAATTTGGGAAGGTACTGTATCTGAACTTTACCTCATTAAAATTGTCATAGTATTATGCAAGTTATTTTCAAGTCGATTTTCTTACCCCTGATGTCCGAATACTAGTGCATTTTAGTGTGTACCCCATCATTTAAATCACGTGATTGGAGCCGGCCTCGGTGGCTCAGTTGGATGCGCCGTACGACTGGAGATCAGGAGGTCGCGGGTTCAACCCCCGCCGAGGTCGGCAACATTCTGTCATGGAGATTGATCATGAAATATTTTCTACGGTCATTCTCTCCCTTCTGCTGATTCAAGAAGGGCAGTTGTCAGTTTCTGGCGAAAGAATGTGCACAATACTGGTTAACCGCTTAGAGGACTAAGCCTGCCCAGTTAACGTGTGGTTAGGCAAACTGACCGCGCTCGACATGACCCCACTGGGTTGACTGGGCCGTAAAACCTCAACACAAACAAACAAACAAATCACGTGATTGGCCAGTGTGATTTTGCGCACTAAGCAGCCAAGCACAGGCGTCTGGTTTCGTGAAGAATTATGTTGTATCCGTATGTCGGTAAAATTGTTGAAATAAAGATATTTTAAAAGTTAGTTATGCATCAGTCATAAAGATAGCTATCCGCCATTTTCTTATCCAACAGAAGCAATGTATTAAAAAACTGAAAGCACCGAATCATCAAAAAGCAACCAAATTTCCGGAGACCAACTAAATCACTCCGTGCACATTTATACACCAGCATTTTGCCATTTCATGTATGCACTTTTGGGTTTGTATACATAATGACAAATTGTTTTCAATCTGAATTTCAAAAGTTTTGATCAGAGACTCAGAATCCACAAAAATATTGCAACTTCTATGCTTGATGTCTGTTATTGGCTGTACTTATCTGCTGTCAGTATTTAGAGATACCTTGTTAATTCTTCCACTGGATTTGACATGAGTTTCCAACCCTTACATTTTACTAGTAACCTGTTCACGTTCAAGTTTTGAGACTTCACGAAACCACGTGCACATGCAGCCAAGAGTTGGGGGAAGTTTGTACACCTAGGAGCCATAAGAACAGGGTATTCTGTTTAAAAATTTGTCAAAATATGGTTCAATTAAAGCCCTGCAATGTGTGTACCCAGAGGCTAGGGACAGGGGTTTCAAATTATTGACTGGTCAATGACATGAGAGAGAAATTGGGCAAATGATTTACTTAAAAATTCACTTTGGTTCATTAATTGACTCCTCTGTCAGGCAGTTATAACCACGCCCACGTGAATTTCCTTAGACAAACTTTGTATTGATATACATGTTCCTGTGCTTACCTGTAAAAAACATGTGTTGATTTGTTTGTCCAACTAAAAACATTGACAATTACCTTATTAGCTATTTTGAATGGTCAGTTGTGGTTGTCAGTTTGTTTGTGTTGACGTTTTACTGCCCAGTCAACCCGATGGGGTCATGTCGAGCGCGGTAAGTTTACCTAACCACACATTTGCTGGGCAGGCTTAGTCCTCGAAAGCAGTAACCAGTATTTGTGTACATTCTTTCGCCAGAAACTGACAACTGCCCTTCTTGAATAAGCGGAAGGGAGAGAATGACCGTAGAGAATATTTCATGATCAATCTCCACGAAAGGATGTTGCCGACCTCGGCGAGAATTGAACCCGCGACCTCCTGGTCTCCAGTCGGACGGCGCATCCAACTGAGCCACGAGCGGTTGTCAGTTAAATGGTCAAGTGAAGACGGAGGAGTCAATTAATACAAATAGTAGGTATATATTGATTAGGTATATATATAGTTTGCTGTTGTACATTACAAATACGCATTTGCTTTAAATGCTAGATCGGGAACAGGCAAACGAAATTCTACATTTCTCACCTTTATAATCTTTCTTCTTTCTTTGAAATTCGTGGAAAAATGGTGCGCGCATCCAATGGTAATCTCAATAACGTGACCTAAACAAATAAATATTTATATAACTTCTTTTTTTTTCATTTAAATAGTGGTTATAAATAAAACAATATAAATTAGTTGCGTAAAAGGGAATTGTAATATATATTCAATTTAAATAATGAAAATATTTCTGCCGCTCGAATGGCTTGAGAGTATAAATTAATGACGTCACACCGTTAGGGTAAACTAGACTGGTTTCCTGCCACAAATATGTTCCGCTAGTCTTCGTACATCACGACCGGTATCTAGTAGAATCATTGTTATCTATTTATAGGAGCTGGCGTTTGCATTCTCAGGGATTGAAAAACTCCTCTTTCTTTTGACCTTTCAAATTCTATATACACGAATTAAAACTATTTTCGTATTGGTAATTTAAACGCATGCACACACACACACACACACACACACACACAATGACAAGATTCGCTACTTAAAATTAAAATTGTTCTGCTTCATATACTGATGTGCGACCAGTATACAAACGACAGGGAACCAGTTTAGCGGTTACGAAGTTTGATATTACCGTCGCGAGCGGATGAGTAGGTGCATGGAGCTTGTTGTTTTTCCAAGACCTTTTAAAAACTTATATAAAATCAACAGGACGTTGTAATCAGAAGTCGAACTGACATCACAATTTTACGTTGTACAGACGTTGTATTTTTGTCGCCCCTGTCGCGACCAAAATCCAACCAATATCCAACGTTGATACGACGTAGGAGTTGGACGTGGACCTGACATCGCCGATTTAACGTTGTTCCGACGTTGTATTTAGGTCGGCGACGTCGCGACCAGAATCCAACCAAATTCCAACGTTGATCCAACGTCGGGTGTTTGCTGGGTCTAAACAGTGTAACGCCTGAACAGATATTGTAACAGCAAAATGACGGCTAATCTGGGTCTACACTCATATTACTAATGTTGTTAGTTTCATGACATGGCTCAAATTGTCAGAACAAAATATAATGCCGGTTAAAGTGTACAAGAAACAACACTGACAACAAACACGGACCCTAATCATTAAAACCGTCGCTTAAGTTCGCATGAGGGTCCTATTATGTCCTTGCAATGTGTAAACAGAATATAACCACACTTCAAAAATGGTTTTAACAACTTGGAAGTTTCAGTTATAGGCTATTAGTAACGTAAACATTTTCTGCATAGGAAACTATTCAGGCGAGCTACGCCTAAATATAATAATCGGTCTAAATATAATAATCGGTCGACCGTCAGCTCATTAAAACAAAATTACCAATTACAGCAGGAAATTTCGTAAAATTCAGACTTTGACGTCTGATCGGCGTGAGGCCACCTGACGTGCTCGTTGAGCAGAGAGGCAAGGACCTCAATCATTTCAACAATGGCTCCAGAAAGTAAACGTATCTCCTATAACACTCAGATGATCACCTGTTGCTTAATAGCGTAGTGCTATCAGTATCTGCAAACGAAATTTATGCGCACAGTCAAAAAAAAGGATACGTTAAAAATTCGGCCATCTGAGTATTGATGGGTAAATATACAACTTAAGCCTTGACACTGCGTTAACATTGGCCTCTTTTATTTTATTGTTAGCGGTGAAATCCGTGTATATCTGGTGAAAATAAAAGTGGTATCAATAACTAGTGAATTGATATCGTATCATTTCACTAGTGACTGATACGTTTTATATTTTCACTCCTTTCGGTTTTCTTCAATGTTTCAGAAGAGGATGTTACCTCCACTTCAGATTTTTGAACACCTCTAACTTGTTTGTTTCTGAACTAAACTATCAAGTGTTGGTACGCATTTTCTTAGTTACAATGTAAGGAACATGCTGATATCAAAATAATTTTGATTTGTCGAAACTTTTTGTTCTTGTTTCTCCAGCGTTTTACATGTTAAACACTGAGCGTCGTCGACGCCATGACGTTCATGTTTTGTTTGGTGACGTTAGTTTTGACGTCAGAAACGCGCTTTGGTGTGTAAACAATAAGATAAAAAAAAATTACTCTTTTTCAGTGAGTACCATAAAAATTTTCATCTCGTGTCATGAAAACATTGAAATTTTCACTCGTGCTTCGCACTCGTGAAGGTACTGATGTTTTCATTACACTCGATGACAATATTTATGGTATTCACAGCCAAAGAGTAAATATCCTCTATTTATAGCAAGGTTAAATATGGCTCTAAAGGCTTTTGTTTGGGAAGAGTGAAAAGAATGGATGTTACCACCGAGCTGTAGCTTAGTCGGTTAAGTATCTGTTCCGGGAAACGGAAGGTTGAGGGGAACGGAAGGTTGAGGGTTCGATCCTGCGCTAAAATGACACGTGCTGCTATGTAGAGTCAGGGGGTTTTCCCGGATTTGTTAGTGTGGATGTGCGGCCGTGAACATTTTTACAATCCTTAAATTGCGATTTCTTGAACAATATTTACATTTTTGGCAGTATTTTCCACCGATAGCGTAGTTAAATTTTTACTCCTTAAAATCACACGTGTATTTCCTAATATTATTATTTTTTTTTATTTTTTTTTTTTTTTTGGATAAAATATCACAACCATACGAGGGCCCTGCAAAACGTTTTGTCACTGGGTTTGGATTACTTCAGTGCTACATTTTATCAAACTTTTTATTACAAACTTCAAAGTATTCCCCCTTTACTGAAACACATTTTGTAACCTTTTTTACCCAGTCGCGAAACGCAGATAACTAATCTTCTTTTGGTATTTGTTGGAGACACTGATAAATAGCGCTGCCAAGAGAACTTCTAGAGGTGTACTTATTTCCAGAAAGCATTTTCTTAAGCCTAGGAAATAAAAAGAAGTCACAGGGACTTAGGTCAGGTGAATAAGGTGGATGGCTTAAAACTTTCACCTTTTCAGAAGCCCAAAAAGACAACAACTTCACATTTATGACAGGAGGCGTTGTCATGTAAAAGGTGGACTCCTGACCATCTTTGCTTGGTCGTTTCTTATTGTAAAACTCTTTCACTTTCTTCAGTAACAGTCATTCAACAGAAATCAATACACTTAAATGATTTCCGTTGCTTTTCGGCTCACATAGGAGCATATACAGATGCATCATAATGTTCTAACAAATGAATAACCAAGGAAAAAGTTCCAAATGACAGATAATAATTACCAAAAAAAATAAAAAGAAAGAAAGAAACAATAAAACAAAAGAAAAAAAATAAATAAAAACTATATATGATTTATATGATACAGCAAAGAGACAAGATTATGCAGCACTCATGATTGAAATTTATACTTTGTAATGGAATTGATTAATTCACAACTTTAGTACTATCATATTATGATTATGCTTTTCAGTAATTCATTCATCTGCAAATACTATATGGCCAGTTCAAAATAAAGCAGCAAAACATTAAACCTACTTGTCTACCACGTGATTCCAGGCATCAGCCTTCGCTGACGCACTCACTGAACTTGAAAATTTCCCCTCTAGCATATTTATGTTTTCACTGTACGAAAACAGCAGTTGACGAATGTCATTCTTCCCCCAATTTTCTTTCCTTTTGCTCTCTTTTTTCTCCATCTCGAAAACACGATACGCCGTCTGCTGTCAATACAGTTGCTCTCAATCACGTCCGATGTAGGCGGAAGTTTACGTTTCTACGCGATTTTCCTACCTCCGGCGATGAAGAGTAGCTAAGAATTCTTAGCTACGATACGAGGTTCGTAAATATTGTTCTTACGAAAGCTTTATTGAAACACACATACGATTTTCGTAAGAAAATTCTTAAGTCCGAATCTTAAACTTACGAAAATCTTAAATTTAAGAAGTTCAGTGAAACGGGGCCAGGATTCTTGTAGAATCGGCCAGTGACTGTATGACCAGATCGACAAGGCACTTGAACGACTGGCCCACTTGAATTAAAGAAAATTGCGTACAACTTCTTTTTTGAACTTATGGTTCCCTTGGCAATACATGGGCGTTTTTAATCTTTTCGCTTCCATTGCTTATTATCAGCCCTTCTTTGAGGCTCAAACATGTGCACCCAGGTTTCATCACCTGTTAGCAAGTTATAAATAACCCGACTAGTACAGCTTTTGTATGTTTTCAAAAGTTCCCGGGCACATTTAAGGCATTGTGTCTTTTGCTCCTCAGTGAGCAAATGAGGTACCCACCTAGCGCAAACCTTTCTCAGGTCCAAACGCTTTTTTTTTTTTCAGAATTGTTTGCACACTACCTTATGGTATTCCAGTACAACTAGCTATATCTTTGACAGACAATCGCGCATCCTGTTCGACCACAATCTTTACAGCAGCGATGTTAGGCTTGGTAACAGAGGTTTTTGGCCTTCCAGGACGGGTATCATCTTCCACAGAAAATTTCCCAGCTTTAAAAGCTTTAATCCATCTAAACACTGTGCGCATTGAAATGGTCTGAGGTCCATATATACCACGTACACAATTCTTATAATATCTGAACTGAATCTATATTAAGCCTAATGCGGCATTTAATATAGCTACGAATTTCAGTCTTCTGGTCCACGTTTCCATGTAACAAGTAAATTGGTCAGTGTATATGACTGCAACTATTTCAATTTGAAATAACTCGGTCAGTTGGAAAGCAATTTGCATGAAATAGACGGGTATCAACACACCATTCAAGTGCAGTGCAGCATTTTAAAATATACCTGGGATAAAACCAAGGAAGCCTATTAATGACAGAACTTTTTGCACGACCCTCGTAGTTATAATAAGAGCCGAAAACCTCTTCCAATCGTTTCGCACATCGCTGTATACCTTCCCTAACGACATACCACCCACATTCCCCCTTCCCCCCCCCCCCCCCCCACACACACACACACTCAACCAACATCCTCGCTTAGCACTTGAACTGCACGGTTTTAGCTATAATTGGTGAACCCAGTGTCAAGATAATGTGCTTGAATGAGTAATCACAACACGAAATAGCTCTAGATAAGGTAAACTTTTCATCCTAAACATACTGACATTTCACCCAACACCCCCACCTTCTGAACACACACAAACACACATTGCGTGGGAGTATCCACTAAATGCAACTCGCCGAGGCGCTTCCACTGAGTAACGACAGCACAGGTACCCGCGGAGGAACAAGTGAACATAGCTCCAGATAATGTAAATTTTTCATCCCAAACATACAGACATTTCACCTACCTGCCCAATACACGTATGAATAATTATAATAAGTAACATGAATATGTTGTGGATATGCGCTAAATGCAACTCGCCTAGGCGCCTCCAATGAATAACCACAACCCAGGTACCCGCGGAGAAACAACATAGCTCCTGATAAGATAAACTTTTCATCCAAAATGTTCTACAGACATTTTTCCTAAATCCCAACAAAAACACATGCAAGCATCGGTACCTACTAGAAGCAACTCGCCGAGGTACTTTCAGTGAGTACCCACAACACACGTCCTAGCGGATAAACAACAGAGCTCCACATATATGCATCAATTAATGTTCCCCCACCCCACCCCCCAGTGGGTGGGCGGGGATGAAAAAATGTTTATTTTCCCAAGGTAATCACCCCCTTTCCCGCTAACTGGGGGAAACACTGGCTGGTGCAATAAGGTACAATTTCATTGATAGGGGGATAATCCGTGATCATAAAGTTTCGATTCTGACGCTTGGGTATTAAACTTCCCGCCTTGCCGAGGCCCTAGGGGCTCAGTTCCCTCTGGGAACGTCGCTAGCGTGGTGAGCAGTAATTGTCCCTTTGGGAAGAGCGAAGAGGAAATACCACCCGTTTGCCGTGGGTGGCAACCCGTAAGCCGGAAGAAGGGATCCTGGAGGTTGAGTTATCGGGAGTTTGGTCTCTCCTGATGGCTCAACACGCCTCTTTTGCCTCGATTTCGGCGTAGAAGGGGTCCGTGAGATCCGGCACGGTCAATCGGCTGGTCGCGCCAAGCCCTAGGAAAATCGTTTCTTTCTCTTCCTTGTCTTTCGTATCGTACTGATACTCACCGCTTGCTCATGTCTTATTTCTCAACCTTTCCAATCCTAAGAAGGCGGCGGCTCAACGGGTCAATTGTGCAGCATTTTCCTCGTGCGAGTATATCTTCTGTGTATCTCCAGCACAAATGAGTAGGAAAGCCAAACCATTGATGTGTTCCCTTGGTGGGCGGAGAGCACGGAGGACGAATTTTAATACATCTTTATCATGGGTTGTAATCGAAGAAAAAGAACTAAATAATGTTCAGAATCTGATATTTCAGATATTGACGAAAGTACTCAACCTCCAACAATCTCTACCAAAGATACATCAGCTCTACATTCTCCGCGTTTCATTTTAGTTGAAAGCAAGGAAGAAAACAAACCTATAACATCTTTGTCTCCGTTTGTAATACAAAAAGTAATTCAAAGTAAAGCTGGTGAGCCGGAAAACATAAAGAAACTACACAGGTCGAATCAGCTACTCATTGAGATATCCAGGAAAGCCCATGCCGATAATCTTCTATGTGCACAGACTTTTCACGACTTGAAAGTTCGGGTGTACCCCCAAAGCGGGTAATTCGTTGCCCTGAATTGGGGAATTGCAGTGAGGAGGAGATTCTCGAAGGCACAAGATCTCAAGGAGTAACTGCAATAAAACGATTTAAAGTTAAACGAAACGGAGTTAAAAAACACAAACTCCTTTGTCTTTACATTCAATACATCAGTTTTACCGAAGACAATAAAAGTAGCATACTTTAGAGTCAACGTAGAAGTCTATATATCAAATCCTTTGCGTTGTCATCATTGCCAGAAATATGGACACGGTGAGGATAGGTGTTCTAAAGACCCTATCTGTTCGAAATGCGGTCAGATAGCAGAACACCTCGAAAGTTAATGTAGAAACGAACTACACTGTGTTAATTGTGGTGAAAAACACAGTGGTGACTCTAAAGAATACTGAATTTGACACAAAGAAAAAGAAATCTTACGTATTAAGTTCACCAGAAACATTTCTTTCATTTAAGCGCGGAAACTTGTTGCCCCAACTCCAATACCTGGAATCAGTTACGCCACCAGTCTTCTATGAAAAAGGTTTCTGTGGTTGATACTGCCACTCAAACTGATCCGATTACTATTGTCGACCCTGCTGTACAATCAAAAACAACAAGTTCAAACAACAAAACAGAAGAACTACTAAAACAAAAACTACAAAGTAATACCACCCACAAAAGTCAAACAAAAACATCTATTGAGGAGAAAAAAATCAGAAGCTGGTCTGAAAAATGCAACCATTGAGATGATAAGAAAAGATTGGAAAAAAACACCAACAGAAAGAAAGACAAGCAAGAAGTCAATCGTTATCACCTGCAAAAGACCAAACAAAATTAAAATCTAGTCGGGGATCACAAAGATCATTCACAACAAACAGAGAACGAAAAGGTTCAAATGATGTGATTCAACAACATAATAGATTCGGATCTTTGAGTGACAGTAGCGATGATATGAAGTAAGGAAAGACTCCAGATCGCCCACAAACTAACCGCAGTAGATCGAGATCATCAGAACATCCACATACCAACAATAGTAATAATAGATCAAAATCACCAATAATTTATCCTTAGTTTCGAGTCTAACTAAAACATTCCACTGTAAAATGAATTCCAAACACAAAATAATACAATGGAACTGTCCAGGTCTAAAGTCGAACTATAACGAAATCTTATTACTTTTATCTTAATTGAGTCCATCAGTCTTTTGCTTGCAAGAAACTTTTTTAAAAACTGATGATCAATTAAATTTCAAAGAATTCAATACATACAACTATATATATATAAATATATATTCAGAAGGCTAAAGGCCGTCAGGATGAAGCTCAATCTTAGTTCACTCTACATGCCCTCAGCGAGAAATTAAACTTGTAACCAACATTCAAGCCGTTGCAGTTTCAGTCACTTTGGATAAAGAGATTACGATTTGTTCTGTGTATATACCTCCGAATTTTCATTTAGAGACAGAACATTTAGACACTTTACTGAAACAAATTCCTTCACCCTATATATTAGTTGGTGACTTTAATGGTCACAATATCCTTTGGGGATGTAAAGATAACAATCAGAAAGGTAATATTATTGAAGACTTTATAACCAAAAACGACATTTGTCTTATGAACGACAAAACTTACACCTATCTCCCTCCTGCAACTGGAAAATTTTCTTCTTTAGATCTTTCGTTATGCCACCCATCTCTCCTGCTAGACTTCGACTGGACGGTTAGTGAAGACCAACATGGAAGTGATCACTTCCCTGTTATTATTGAAAGCGTAAAAAATTCCTCGAACGATCACAACGCAAAGTGGAAACTGAATAAAGCAAATTGGGAATTGTATCACTCATTATGCGAAGAAAGTCTCAAAATAGATAAGTTTGACAATTTTTGAACCCTCTAGATGATTTTACTTTTTCTCTTCTTGACATCGCTAATAAAAGTATGCCGAAAACCTCGACAAATCCAAAGAAAAGCAAGTCACGGTACAATGATGAATGCGAAGATGCCATAAAACAGCGTAAGCAAGCATTATTAAAGTTCTGCAGATATCCAACAAAGGAGAACTTGAATAAGGTTAAAAACTTCAGAGCAAAGGCCCATTGAACGATAAAGGCCTCCAAACGCAAATCATGGAAATCTTACATTTCAAATTAAATGATAAAACTCCAGTTAAAAAGGTTTGGGATATGACACGAAAAATATCAGGCAAATCGAAATCACCCAGTTTCACCCACTTAAATACAAAACGCGGAACAAAGGCCACATCAAAGGAAGAGATAGCGAATACCCTTGGCGAAACTTTTTTGGATAATTCTCGGAATTATTCAGAGAAGTTTCAAAACATCAAAAACAACAAGAAAATATCAAACTTAATTTCACCTGATGATGAAGAATATAACAGTCTGTTTAATATAACAGAACTTAAAGATGCTATTGCAGTATCAAAAGATACAGCTACAGGCCCTGATGATATCCATTATCAAATGCTTAAACACCTTCCCGATTTCGCCCTTGACACACTTTTACATATTTTCAATGATACCTGAACAACAGGAGTTTTTCCACAAAGCTGGCGTTTGGCCACAATTATACCTATTCCCAAACAAGGGAAAGATTATGCAGAACCAACAAACTACAGACCAATAGCGCTAACAAGTTGCCTTTGCAAAACACTAGAGAGAATGATAAACAAACTACTTGTTTGGTACTTAGAATCTAACAATCTTATAACAAAGTTTCAGTCGGGATTCCGAGCTGAACGTAGTACCAATGATAATTTAGTTAGACTAGAATCTTTTATCCGTGATGCTTTTATCAAACGAGAACATGTAGTCGCTGCATTTTTCGATTTGGAAAAAGCCTGATACTACTTGCCGATATGGAATTTTGAAAGACCTACACAACTTTGGTTTGAAAGGAAGACTACCAAACTTTATTAAAAGTTTTTTTGAAGATCGTACTTTACAAATGCGTGTGGGATCGACCCTCTCTGACCTCTATGATCAAGAGCTGTGCGTTCCTCAAGGAGCCATACTTTCAACCACTTTATTTATCGTGAAATTAAACGATATTATAAACTGTCTGGATTACAAGACAGATGGTTCTTTGTACGTTGATGATTTCTGTATATGTTTTCGCTCGAAAAATATGCGCACAATAGAAAGACAACTACAGCAATGTCTAAATAGAATTGAAGACTGGGCAACAAGAAATGGCTTCAAATTTTCCGAATCGAAAACTCAGTGCGTTCATTTCTGTCAACAACGGAAAATACACAATGAACCAGCACTCTACATATATGTCTCTCAAATATCAGTTGTTGCTGAATCAAAATTTCTTTGGGTTATATTTGATAGAAAACTCTCCTTCATACCCCATATAAATTACGTAAAAGCGAAATGTTTAAAAGCATTAAACCTTTTAAAAGTTTTATCTCACACAAGTTGAGGTGCGGACAGAACAACTCTTCTTCACCTATATCGTTCTTTAATTCGATCAAAACTTGATTATGGGTCCATCGTATATTGATCTGCTAGAAAATCTTACCTACAGATGTTAGACACTGTACATAATCAAGGACTTCGTATGGCTTTGGGAGCTTTTCGTACGTCTCCAGTATCGAGTCTTTACGTGGAAGCAGATGAGCCATCATTATGGCTACGCAGAGAAAAAATGTCTCTTCGGTATGCCATCAGACTTGCTGCTAACCCTTCTGACCCTGCTTTTGAAGTCACATTTCCACCACAATTTCAGGAATATTATGAAAGAAAACCTAACGCAATTAAATCCTTCGGCATTCGTATAGCACCACATTTAGGATCTGCTAATATTGACACTAAAAACATCCAAAAACACTCTTTCTGATATTCCATTCTAGTGCATTACTAAACCAACTATTCTTTTCGATTTACACAACAGCAAAAAGTCAAATGACCCTCATGGGTTGATGCGTCGTTAAACCTGAACTCATCATCATCATTGTTGACTTGAATCATATGTTTTAACCACTGGTACATGTTTTGTACCGATTTATACCAACTTTGGTCATTTATGATCAATTATTATTTTTTTCCGATTTTATTTCTAATTTTTGCTGGTAAATAATAATTGTTTCCCTTGTATATAGAAAATTAATGATTATAACTTGGTTAGGGCATTGTCTTTATTAATTTTGTTAACCGATTTTCTTTTTTTTTTTTTTTTTTTTTTTTGTCTTTGGCGAAAAATTTACTTCTAAATTTTGATGTTTAAATAGTATTCCATTCCACAAAATAATATTGAGTTATCCTAGGAGGTTAGCACGTACAAATTAAATGGATTTATATATGAAACATTGTCTTATAATTCTTTTTGATTAGATGCTTAACTTTATTTCTTTTGTCAATGCTATGACTCTGTCTTTGATTTATGTTCTTTTTTTTTTTTCTCGAACCAAATGCTTGTGTGCTCCCTTGTGGGCAGAAAACCCGAATTATAGCCTACATCTAGCATGTCGTTTATTCCCCACTAGTTGCCCCATTTAGGGAACTACGTAAGAAAAACGATGTCGTCATCTGGAGCATTGGACACAATGACGTGACCATTATGTGTACATTGTATATACATGTACACTGCTGTCGGCCTATTCAGCGCACCTAAGGATTTGAGCTGAATTTAAAAAATGTTCGCTAGACCAGTTTTAATTTTTAAATGCACTAGAACGAAAAATAATTCATTATAAATAAAACAAGTTTATTTTCTTTTAATTTCTTCTTCAAATTTAGCAGATAATAATCCCTCAACTTCATCACCCCCTTGTTTGTGTGTCATAAAAAAATGTCTGCCAATGTCGCGCACCTGTTAGAATTTTGCTTGTTGCCTTGGACATAAAGAATGTTTTTAGATTAAAGATGCATTTCTATGATAACTAATCAATTCAAAATATATTTGTGCCATTTTCATTGTTCACACTGACAAAACCACCTTTTAAATTTCACGTTCAGGGAAAAGGGGCCTTTGGTTTTAGTGAAAACAACATTTTCCTCATTATTTTGAAATAAACTACTTCTGATTCCCCATGCAAATTGTAATGGCCATGTACCTTTTGATATGTTTCATCACATACGCCGACAAAATGATATTTTGGGATTTTTGGGAGAAAATATTTGAGTGGTCAGCATTGGCAGATGCGCCACATTAGGCTACACGACTGTATACACACAACAGCTGATACAAATCAGAGACGGACAGGAGTAAATAAAAATATTGTTGGAAGCTGAGCTACGGTAGGTCTTTTGTTGTTGTTGTTTGTTTGACTGAGGAAACATGGGCTTGTACTTATTTTCCCGATATATAGGGAAAGCGCTATTGTCTAGAACACGTTAGCCTACCCCTATGGTATGTATACACACAACTGCTGATGAGACTGGAAATAATGAAACTGAATTGTTGTAAGTCGAAAAAGTTCTCTTTTTTTGTTGCTTGTTGTCATTGTTTCTGATTTTGGAAATATGTTGAGAAGATCAATATCAAGCCAGTGCACATGCATTTCATACAGTGCCGCTATTTTTCGGCGCACTTCATTTAACTCACGACTTAACGGACCTTGTAGATTGCTCTACATGTAGTTCCGTTTGTACTTACCTGCATTTCTTTAGAGATGCTGCTATTTCTGTGAGTTTTGTGATACAGATGGGGATTTATAAGGGTAAAGATATGATTAAGGGCGGGTAGACCGAATCGGTAGCGGATCCTCAGTTCTTCGGAATTCATTGTTGCCAAGTGATGTATCCTTTCCCTGAAGACGCGCTGTCTTCTCCCGAAATATTGATACTGCGGGGCGTTCACGTCAGACATTTCCGCCATCTTGCTGTCAGCGAGCACCGAGCGTGCAACACGTGCGATTTTAGTCTTAATGACGGCTTGAATGTACCTCCGGAGCTACATTAGTTAATGACAGCTTAAGCTCAATGTTAATGTCGGCTTTAACTTAATGAACTTTTATGCAACAGAGTTAAAGCTGTCATTACGTTAACAGAGACTTTAAGCTGTCGTTAAGAGTTAATGAAGTTTTATGCAACATGACCCATTTGTTTGACAGAGGCGAAACGATTCATTGAAATCGTAATGTGATACTTTTTCTGACGATACGCGTATCGTATCGTGGGGCTGGTATCGTATCGCCCAAAAGTACAATTTTTAAAGAAAATGATAGCTTAAACATATTTCAAGACCATTTTTATAACAAATTTTAAACATCTAAAAGGTTACTGAAATATACTGATCACTATTACGATAAACAGAGGCATCTTACACAGGCATTGTTTTACAAGAATGAACCTCTGAGATGGTTTTGTACCTGTTTTTCAAGAGTATTAAAACTTCAAGCTGTGACATGCATGAAAATAGTATCATGATACATATCGTATTGTGAGGCAAATATCGCGATACGTATCGTATCGTGAGGTGACTGTATCTTTCCAGAGGTGACTGTATTGTTTAAGCAGTCTTTTGACATGTATATCGAAGAACTTCTTCTGTAGAGTGTTATCAATAACCCAAGGTGACATTCAATACACAGATACTTTGATGCATGTGTAAAGTCGCTAAAGAATGATGAGCTGATCGTCAGTAAACTGAAATCACCGCAAGTAGCCTACCTTTATCATGTTGTCAGCAATATTGCTCTTCGTGCATAATTCCTGTCATCTGATGAAGGCATGTAATCCATTTTTATACCCCGCCACACAATAGTGGCGGGGTATTATGGTTTCACGTTGGACGTCCGTCCGTCCGTTTTTCGTTTCTGGATCTTGAGTAAACTTCAATGGATTTTCAACAAACTTGGTATGTGCATTGATATTGTAGACATCTGTTTTGGGATTGCTAATGGGCAAATTTCGTCAAATGTTTACGGTTATCTGCCCGAGACACGCCAGTATTTTTGTTTCCGGACGATAACTTGAGTAAATAACAAGGGATTTTAACCAAACTTGCTATATACATTGACATTAAGGAGATCTTGTTTGAGATTGCTAATGGGTAAATTTCGCCAAATTTTTACGGAGTTATCTGCCCGAGACACGCCCCTAATAACAAGGGATTTTCACCAAACTTGCTATATGAATTAACATTTAGGAGATCGGGTTTGGAAGTGCTAATAGGCAAATTTCGTCAAATTTTACGGAGTTTTCTGCCCGAAACAGGCCCATATTTTCGTTTCCGGACGATCTTGAGTAAATAGGAAGGCTTTTTAACCAAACTTGCTATATGTATTGACATTAAGGAGATCTTGTTGGGAATTGCTAATGGGCAAATTTCGTCATTTTTACGGACTTATCTGCCCGCGACACGCCCATATTTTCGTTTCCGGATGTTAACTTGTGTAACCAAACTTATAGCGTCAGTCTGAAAACACTTCTGCAACAAGGTATATCGGAACCAGAATTATACGGTGACTTAGTGTACAGATTTAGAAAAATTGTAGGTAAATCTAACTTTTCGGAGCAATTCAGAAAACCTATTAACCGTTATAAAAGAATTGGCTATAGCCTGGATATTATGCGGCAGACTGCATGCCTAGTTGTCAACCCAATCATTGTTAATGGCTATGCTTCACTCTTTAATTGCACGACGGGGGTTCGGGCCTCAGACTCAATGACGGCCTCTTTGTAAAACTTTAACCAGTGGGTTGGGGCTTGACGATATGTCTTTGGCTTGGCCCGCCGTGATTCAACTATTGGTTTTCATTTACTCTGGCATACAGTAGAATTAGCCATGAGTACTCGTCTTTGTTTATTATAGTGATTAATTTGATTTTTATGTTTTCGCTTTGATGCATTGACTGAGTTGGGAGCCTTTATGCGAACCGAATTTTTATGTGTTTCTGTATTAAGAGTAGCATCGGGACCCAGGGTGAAGTTAGCTAGCTGTAAAAGTGCTTTAAACCCTCCGGTGGTTTACTCTACTGACCGTTCTAAGGCGGTGGTCCCGGTGTTAGTCTTATTCTTTGTTGCTTTGTGGTTTATTCTACGAGGCGATTTTTTGTATGTCTTTCCGTGTGTCATTTTGTTCTTGTGTTTTTCAGTTCTTTTAGTATTGCGATTACCTCGCTTGGGGAAGAGAGAGCTAATCTTAGTGCTTTTCATACACTTGTTCGATTTGTGCTTGTTTGGATTTGTCGGTTTCCTCTTCCTCTTGGGGTCTGGGAAGGGCTGCGGTTTGTGGACTTTCCTCTTACCTTTTTTTTTGCTATATGCAATGATATTATCAAGATCTGGTTTAGGATTGTTATCTGTCCATTGATATTATAATGATCTGGTTTAGGATTGTTATCTGTCACTTCGTCATTTTCTTTCCAGACATTTTCTCAATGATAACTTTAATACATAAACAAATAATTGCTGTGGCGGGGTATTATGCTTGCGGTGCTTTTATTACGGCAAAACATCAGTATTAACACAAATATGCTAAATTGTTGGATTCTGCGAGAGAAATCGATAATAAAAATGGCAGATCAATCAAGGACATGTATGCTTACTGCCTGACCTCAGAACGAGCATAGTCGGGACACTGTTGAAAACAAAAAAGCAAAACAAAAAAGTGCAAGAAACAACGCGAAATATACGAAATATAGCAAATGTTTTAAGTTTTTGTATGTAATAATAGCGATCGAACATGCTTTTTCAATGCATTAACATTCGCCAGAACCACTGGGCCCATGACCTTAAAACTTGGCATGTAGCATCGGGCACTGGAGAAGAAGATTTCTGAAGGTTATTTACCATATATTGGTGTGGTGACCATCTTGGTCATGTGACCAGAACTTCACAAACAGTTTCGTTCCCCAACCAATAGAGGCTACATAAATTTGGCTTATATCAGCCCAGTAGTTTCGGAGGAGTTGTTTGAACATTTTGACAGACGATGGAGGGCCACTATCCTATAAACTCAACTATAAACCTACGGCTCAGGTGAGCTAAAAAAATCCATGCAGTTTTTCCAAGTCCAATTTTGGCAAAGACCCTGTCACACTTGGTATGAACGTCAGAACGTATTTTTGTAGGGCTTATTTATGTGTAACAGGCCTATGGAGAAATAGATGACCGTTTATCTTAGAAAAAGCGACAATTTAGCTGTTTGGCCAAGATATCATATAGTTTAGCAGGTAGCCGCCAGGCTAAATATTTCTGAGGTACAGACTGATGTGAAGGACAATGGTATTACAGAGTTAAGAAGACTAAAGAGACTTGCAGCAAACACAGCTAGACAAAGAATCAGGGAACAATTTTAAAAGTAACTGTTAAATCATTGTGGCGGGAGTGTCGCGGATCCCCGCGAATATATGATTAAGTTTATTGTGTGTGTTAATTTCTGACGTAATTTTCTATTTCTTAATCGGTCACAAGATTTCACTATTTTAATACTACAAATTTGTTTTTTTGTTTTTTTTGTTTTTGTTTTTTTGTTGTTTTTTGTTTGTTTGTTTTTTGGGTTTTTTTTTTTTTTTTTTTTTTTTTTTTTTTTTTTTTGTTTGGTTTTTATTTTTTTTTTTTATTTTTATTTTTTATGATTAAGTAACGTTAGTTAACGTTAGTTCCCAGACGTGAGTTACCAGAAATATTCTTACTAGTTCAGAAGCTCAGAACATAGTTTATCCTAGAAGGGACATTCATTAGGGCAGTATAATGAGAAGAAGTTCTCATTAGTGCGCATTGTGACTTTTTTATTTGTTTGTTTTGTTTTGTTGTTTTTTTGTTTGGAGATAACTGAATTCATAAGACGAAAATTGGTATTAATATTTGTTTTGACAATTATTAACTTTCTTAATGTGGTGATTTAATATTAATTCTAACACTGCTTGCCTATATAGCCAAAGATTAGATTCAGTGGTTTATTCTGCTGCAATAAATTACAGGGCGGTAACGCTCGACACTATCTGGAGCCGTTCCGATGTCATTTATGACACTTTGCTGACGTCAGTCGTCGTTTCCACGACGTTTGATGGTATAACGGCTGTTTTCTTGCGTCAACAATATAAGAAATGCATGTAAACAACAGCGTTACAATCTAAACTGTTGGCGGGATTTCTTTATGCGATGGCGGGAAGTTGGAAGAATCTGAAGGATATAATTACTTTTTCGTCGTTTTCTATGTTTTAGAATCGAAACAGATCAGCTCTTGTGCATGATTTGTTGAGTTACAAGAATTCCGCGGAAGGCGTCGTCGCACCTGCTGGGGCAAAAGTCACAGGAGCCACAATCAGAACATGGTTATTAAATAAGTTTGTTTCATTCTTAGCAGTGCTTAGTTGGAAAACTGGGTTGACAAAAATGTAGACAAAGTGCTAAGTGGGGCACATTTATTCCAGGCCAGTGCCATTCCCTCTAACGGCTAAATCTTCAGCACTGACTTTTCGTATTAAACAGCCCAATGATAATGGAACGTCGACGTAAAAAGTGTAAAACGTCACTGGAGCATTAAATATAGGTCAAGGTCACCGAATCAAGGTACCTGCTAAGTCAGTACACCATGGAGAAGCACTATGCAAGATATGGTGGTTGTAGGTCTTATAGTTGAGGAGTTATCGAACATCAACGTAAAACGTGTCAAATATAGGCCAGGGTCACTGGGTCAAGGTACCTGCCAAGCCAGTACAATGAGGTGAAGCACTGTGCAAGGTTTTATGGTTGTAGGTATAATATTTGAAGAGATATCGAACATCAACGTAAAATGTGTCAAAGTCACTGGAATGCAAAATATAGGTCGAGGTCACCGGGTCAAGGTACCTGCCGAGTCAGTACATCGAGAAGAAGCACTATACAAGGTTTAGTGGTTGAAGGTCTTGTAGTTGAGGACATATGGAAGGGCGACGTAAAAGTTGTTAAAGTCAATGGAGCACGAAATATAGGTCAGGGTCTCCGGGTCAATGTACCTGCTGAGTCAGTACATCTAGGAGAAACACTATGCAAGGTTTGGTAGTTGTAGGCCTTATAGTTGAGAAGATATGGAACGTCAACGTAAATTGTGTCAAAGTCACTGGAGCAAGAAATATAGGTCAAGGTCACTGGGTCAATGTACCTGCCAAGTCAGGAGGTCAGGGAGATGTGTTATGCAAGATATGATGGCTGTTGTAGAATTGTAGTTGATTAGAATACTAACTTTGACGTAAATGTCGAACTTCGACATAAATGTTAAGACGGACGGACGAACGTAAAAGTCAGGAGGTCAGGGAGATGTTTCATGCAAGGTCTGATGGTTGTTTAGTCTTGTAGTTGATTAGAATACTAACTTTGACATAAATGTCGAACTTCGACATAAATGTTGACGGACGGACGGACGGACAAACGGAAGGAAGAACGGAAAAGCAGATGCCCATGTCACAAAGTCAGGAGGTCAGAGAGATGTTTCATGCAAGGTTTGGTGGTTGTTTAGTCGTGTAGTTGATTAGAATACTAACATTGACATAAACGTCAAACTTCGACATAACAGAACTGTTGACAGACGGACGGACGAATGGACAGACGAGTGGAACAGCGGATGCATATGTCACAAAGTCAGAAGGTCAGGGAGATGTTTCATGCAAGGTTTGATGGTTGTTTAATCTTGTAGTTGATTAGAATACTAACTTTGACATAAATGTCGAACTTTGACGTAAATGTTGACAGACGGACGGACGGACAGACGAACGGAAAAGCGGACGTCTATGTTGCAAAGTCAGGAGGTCAGGGAGATGTTTCATGCAAGGTTTGATGGTTGTTTAGTCTTGTAGTTGATTAGAATACTAACTTTGACATAAATGTCGAACTTCGACATAATGTTGACGGACGGGCGGACGGAAAAGCGGACGCCTATATCGCACCCTACTACAAGCAGGTGCGATAATAAATCACATTTTTGTCTGTCAGTTGAAAGTAGATAAATCACTCGCGCTTTGATTTACTTTACAACTGACCTCCAAACAGTGATTTATTATTCAATAAACCACTGCTGGAGCTGACCTATTTCTTAAATGATATACGAGGGCTTGTCAATAAATAACCAGCCTATCCCATTTCCGATGGACCGAGACGGTCACGATTTTCATGCTTTGTTTCAATATATGTTTTATACATGGGTACACAATTTCACACGTATCGAATCATTCTTTAATAAGATATTGAATGTCAAACATGGCTAGTGATGCAAAGGCATGCTTTTCATCTAAAGTTGAGTACCATGCTGTAATTCGGTACTTGTATTTAAAAGGTAACACAGGCAAGGAAATACGCGGCGAGTTAGTCGATATTTATGGGTCTTCTGCACCATCTTATGCCCAGGTTAAATTCTGGGTAGGGGAATTCAAACATGGTAGAACGTCTTTAGAAGATGAAGCCAGGTCTGGACGCCCACTCGATGCCACCGACGAAGAAATATGTAAGAAAGTTCGGGATCTGGTAGGCAAATTCAGGTGAAAGAAATAGCGCAGGCATTAGGCATTTCACATGGTAGCGTTTCAACAATCTTACATGATCGTTTAGGTATGCGCAAGCTAACAGCCCGTTGGGTCCCCAAATCCCTTAGCGATGAGCAAATGACAACCAGAGCATCAGTAGGCAGCGCCTTGTTGAAGCGGTTTAGGTCAAAAGATGATTTTGTTTTGCGTCTGGTGAGATGAGACTTAGGTTCATTTTTATGAGCCAGAGAATAAAGCTCAGAGTCGTCAGTGGGTAGGGCCTGGGTCCCCGAGGCTAAAGAACTTCAAGACGCAACCATCTGCTGGCAAGGTATTTTGGGACGCAAAAGGCGTTATTATGTTGGACTTTTTACCCAAGAGAAGTACAGTAAATGGAGTGCACTATGCAAACTTGTTAGTCCAGCTGAGAACCGCCATCCGTGAAAAACGCCGAGGTAAACTCTCTAAAGGTGTTTTGCTGCAACAGGACAACGCGAGAATCCACACTTGCAAAGTTGCAATGAATGTTGTAGAGCGAAACGGGTATGAATTAATACCACATCCTGCCTATTCGCCTGACCTAGCTCCTAGCGACTTCTTCCTACTCCCAAACTTGAAAAAGGATATCCGTGGGCTTCATTTCCGGTCTGATGAAGAAGTCGTAACGGCAGTTGAGGAGTGGGTCAATGGAAAGGACCCTGACTTTTTCAGTTCTGGGCTGATGGCACTTGAACACCGTTAGTCTAAGTGCATCACACTAGAGGGCAATTACATTGAAAAAGAAGAGGTGGAGCTCAACCGGAAATAAGTTAGGCTGGTTACTTACTGACTCGCCCTCGTTCTATCAACTGTGTTAATGAATATTTCACCATACGCAGATGTACATGCATGCACATGCTGATATATAACTTTGCTGGTCAGATGTTTCTTGGGCATCACTTTATGTTTCATTTATTTTGTGTGTGTGAGCTCACATTTCACTTAATGTTTATCTGTTGCAAAGACAGGCAGGCAGGAGACTATGTTCTCCACATACAGGTCCTCTAGCATCATGTCCGTAGTGGTGCATTTATTAGATTCCAAGAGCTTCAAAGTGACAGCATTCAAAATGAAGGGGGAACAAGTGGCTCCAAACAAAACCGATTTAAAGCGATAGGTCTGTAGAACGCTGTCAGGATTTGCAGGGTTGCTGAGCCAGTAAAATCTCGTGGCATCTCAGTCTTCCTCGGCTAGACCGATATTCAAAAACGCCTTCTCTATGTCCGTGGTGTCCGCGTACTTATGACTTCGAAACCGAAAAAAAGAGCACTGTAATATCATTCAAGTTGAGTGGAGCACTCAGCAAGCAATCATTTAGGCTAGGGCTGTCCGGCAAAGATCTACAGCTACAGTCGTAGACTATCCTGATGGGCATGGTAGCAGATTCCTTTCTAACAGGATGGTGCGGTATATAATGGATCTTCGACTCGGGTTGGTCACATTCGGGAATCTTCTCGATAAAACCTCGTCTTTCCTGCACGCTGATGATATCGCCATACGTAGACTTGCAACAAAGCTGGGTCTCGGTTTAAGCTCTTTGTCACTTGCTGTTTTCTTCGTTTGGCTACTTTTTCATTTGTCGGTAGGGCTGGGTGGTTGTCTCTTCAGGGTAACTTGGCATAATATTTCCCATTCTTCAAAGTAATAGAAGTGCTCTGGTACTGTTTTAAGTAACTGTCATGGGGCTGCTCGGGTTCCATTTTCTCTAATCCAAGTGATTCGACCTTCAAAAATCTTTCAAGGTCGACTTCATCGGCAGAGTGTGACGTCATTATGTTCATCATCGAAGTAGAGGGTGATTTTTTGTTGCATCCATTTATGGGTCCAGAAAGTAGGTACCCGATCTTTGACTCGACAGCAGTAGGGACATTACCTCTGACGACTCTGTCTTGCACGGCACTCAGTTAATAGTCGGCTTCGATTAGCACCATGATTTCAAAATACCAATCATTCATTGCAGGATGATCAAGTTTGAGTCCCATCAAATGCCACATATTCTGCATATTGCAAGGATATGTTTTCAATGGCACGGCAATCTCTGGTACAATTAATGCAACCATTGGATTTTTTTCTGTCTTTGTCTATTGGTAAACTGTTGCGGTGGAAAGTTCTTGCATATTTCTGCTGGTGTCCGAACTCCGAAGCGGATAAAGCTTCTTTCCAGGTGGGAACTAGCTCCTATTTCTTGGCTAAGTCTGTTGTAATAAACGATCTCTGGGCACCTTCGTCGAGGAGAATATTTGCATCTAGACTTGTTTGACCTGAGCTTACTGGTGCAATATCTGTCTTCAAAAGCACGTGACCATATGGATGGGTCAGAGAATGCAACTGAACTGATGCATTGGATTTCCTCGCGTTGTGATTTTCAAATGAAGTGTCTTTGCATCAGTTTTCTGCAGTGCGTCTTTACATAAGCCAGTATGGTGTCTTCAAGAATAATATCTGCATTTCGACTTCGATTTACAGTCTGCTATTCTGTGTCGGCCGGGGCAAATGAAACACGTGGTCTCGTTTTACTATGTTAGTACGCTCGATATAGTCGATTATCGTCGACTACTTTGCGGTCCTTTTGCAAAAAGCGCAAACTCTCGTCGTTTCCACTGGGTTGCAACTGCGACTTCGATGGCGGTTTGGATGTATGGTATGCTGGCTTGGTCTGTGGCTTGGTATTGGTAAAAAAAATCTCTGTTGTCGGTAAATTTTCTGCATTGTTGACGATCGAGTTGCCGGCTTCCATAACATTCAATTATTTGAGTAGGCATTTTCGCAGATCAGACAAACACCAGGGAGCGCTTTGCCATGCAACGGTACGTTACCAAAAAGCGCTTCGTGGCGCTTCGTAACTGTGTTCGGAGCTGACTCGCTATCTGAAACAGACCTTTGCATACCAACCAGACAAAACAAACTAGCGGCGTCCGACATAGTCAGTACCCGTTTTAAGAAATTAAATGTTTTTTTGTGTGTGTGTGTGTGTGTTTTTGTTTTGTTTTTTTTTTGTTTTTTTGTTTTTTTTTTTGTTTTTTTGTTGTTGTTTTTTTTTTTTTTTGTTTTTTGTTGTTGTTTTTTTGTTTCTTGGACGAAGTGCATTGTGCAGAAATGACCATAGAGCATATAACCAATCGCTGAAGCAAGCACCGCTAACTTTTTAATTCCCAGTTTGAAAATCGTGTCATTTTGGCAGACAGTTTCGAAAGCGCTCCCATCAAACGAACCGTTGCATAGCAAGGACATATCGCCACCTAAAAGCGCTTTCCTTATGCAACTCACTCCAGTGTGATGACCCATGCTCTCTGGCAATGTTCTTTCTTATTTCTTCAGGTATTTCCTTCAAAATCACAGGAACAAACAATGCACCGTACGAGTTTTACATCTGATCAAGTGATTCAAGACCTTTAATGTATATTTCTGTCTTGTCGTAGAGTCCGTAGGCTGGAAATGATATTCATGGGCGCTAGAAGATCCAGCAAATATGTAGGTCTGTACAATCCTGTGCTTTTGTCCGTACCGCTCGTGCAACGAGGCAACTGCTTCACCATAATTTATATTTGTAATTGCAAAACTACTGTGCTTTCAACATCTTTCAGAAAGTCGTTTTTTTTTGCTTGGCGCTTTACACAGAAGAAGAAAATTGGCGAACTTTTGTCATGATTTAATGCAAAGCTATTTGTCGTAACTATCAATGCACAAAATTGTTTATTCTAGTCATTGGTTTTTAAAAAATCAAATATTTTCACTTTTTCCCATAGTAAAAATGAATGCAAATTAAGCAGACATCTGTAGGATAGGTAACTTGGAAGCAGGTTTTCATCAAGTTCTGTTTGTTCGATTTTTCTGAAATTTTCACAATATCGATGTGAAACATCAATAATTTAAATTCAGCAAAAAAAAAAAGTAAAAATCATTTTCTCTGACAAAATTAAAAAAAATCACTATACTATAGAAATTGCATAGGTCAGACCAATTTTTGGCCGTAAATTTAATTTTAGGGTAAATATTTGAGAACAAAACACAGAAACAGAAAAGACAAATGGTTTCTGATATAATATGGTCAATCAAAACAAAATATTTTCATTTAAGATAAAACGCCAAGCAAAAAAAAAACGTCTTTTCGAGTGATGTCGAAAGGACAGTAGACAGTGTATTTCAACAAGCATTTGTGGTAGGTGAATCTCTTGACATCATTTAGGGATTGATTTGTATGGATAGCTGATTCATATAAGTCCTAAAACGACTGCCTTTCTAGTACATTGTCCTCAAAGACTGGAAGATCTAGCTTAGGTAATCTGTGATAGATGGAACTCGAGACCGAAACAGACGTGTGCGGCATGGTGCAAATGCTCTCTTGTGCATTTACTTGCGACCCATTTTCACTGTTGACCAGACTTATGACTAACGGTGGCTGCGGAATGAATGACTGGGCGTTCGTACTAATACTATTGGAAGCTGCGGGGTCCTGGTCTGAAGGAAAACTTTCAGCAGGCACATTTAAACGAGTTCGTTTGAATAAGTTTTTAACGTTGAATATTTAACTCCAAGTTAAAAATGCACTCATCTGATTCAGGAATTTCCATTTCTATCTCCTCTTCTTCCAGTACTGCAAGAATCTTGTCATTCAGCTCCATGATCACTTCCAGCCTTTTCTGTAGGGCACTAGCGATTTTTGAATCGATTCCGGGCGTTGTTTCATCAGTTTTCGTATCCTCAAATTTCTTAATCAGCTGCGAAACTGCTCCTCTGTGTCCTTTTCTTACTGATTTCAACTTAGAACACATCCTTTTGGTCACTGCACCAAATATCTTAGAAAGGAATTGAACATAAGAAAAGGTACGTCTTCTCTCTATGAATTGTATTGCGCAAGACGTTGGAACACAATAGCAACGTAATTCAAAACGTGTTAGAACGTTAAGACGTCAGGAAAACACTTTAACGTTAACGTGACTGGCGCCAAGATCCTAACAATTTTCATAACTATAAGCATACAAAAGAAAATAACGCATGTGACGTAAATACATACAAAATGTCTAATTACATGACCTTGCCCTTTGATTTGCAGCAGCAACAACATGATGCCACCTGACCGTTATCAATACATCAGTAATCTATATTAAACATGCATCGACAAATTAAGATGAATACTTCCTGAATATGTGCGTGCAAAACTTTGACGCAAATGTGATGCAAGTCAGTTTGCATCATTTAGCTTGTTGCTGCATACCAAAGTCCTTCGGTATGCAACAAGAAGTAAGATTGATGCCAACGGACCTGCTTCATTTGGTATGCAGGAACAAGCAATGATGCCGGTAGATGTGCATGATTAGGCAAGATGATGCCAAACCAGCTGCATCATTTGGTATGCAAATCGATGCCAATATACCTGCATCATTCAATATGCAGCAACAAGCAAGATGATGCCACTAGATCTGCAGCATTCGGTATGCAACGACAAGCAAGATGATGCCAATAGACTTGCATCATTTGGCATGCAGCAACAAGCTACACGATGCCTATTAACCTACATCATTTGGTAAGCAGCAGCAAGCGAGTCGATGCCAATTGACCTGCCTCATTTGGTAAGCAGCAGCAAGCAAGGCGATACCGATTGACCTGCATCATTGATATGCAGCACAAACAAGATGATACCTATTGACCTGCATCATTTGTGTACAGCAACAAGCAAGACGATGCCAATATACTTGCATCATTTGGAAAGCAGCAACAAGCGCGTCGATGCCGTTTGACCTGCATATTTTGGTAAGCAGCAACAAGCAAGGCGATACCGATTGACCTGCATCATTTGGTATGCAGCAACAAGCAAGATGATACCAATTGACCTGCATTATGTGGTATGCAGCAGTAAGCAAGACAATGCCAGTAGACCTGCATCATTTGGTATGCAGCAACAAGCAAAATGAAGCCAATAGACCTGCATTATTTGGTATGCAGTAATAAGCAAGACGATGTCAATAGACCTCCACCGTTTGGTATGCAGCAACAAGATAGATAAAGCCAATAAACCTGCATCATTTGGTATGCAGCAACAAGCAAAATGAAGCCAATAGACCTGCATTATTTGGTATGCAGTAATAAGCAAGACGATGCCAATAGATCTGCATCGTTTGTTATGCAGCAACAAGCAAGATGAAACCAATTGACCTGCATCATGTAGTATACAGCAATAAGCAAGACGATGCCAGTAGACCTGCATAATTTGGTATGCAGCAACAAGCAAACTGAAGCCAACAGACCTGCATTATTTGGTATGCAGTAATAAGCAAGAAGATGCCAACAGACCTGCATCGTTTGGTATGCAGCAACAAGATAGTTAAAGCCAATAGACCTGCATCGTTTGGTATGCAGCAACAAGATAGTTAAAGCCAATAAACCTGCATCATTTGGTATGCAACAACAAGCAAGACGATGCAAATTGACATGCATCCACCACTAATATCAGTCATGCATCAACGTCAGAACTATAAGCATGTAATTACGAAAACATTATACTCCCATGGTTACTCCGTATGCCGGGGTATAATAATTGAATGATTGCAATTGTGGTGTAAGGAATAGAGATTTGACAGGAAAGTTAATGAATTACGCTAATCTTTGTCACTTTGGACCAAATAAACACTTTAGATTCTCTTCATAAGGATCTTTCAAGATCTATAAATAACGAATGTGACAGCAAATTAGCGTCGGCCAGAAAATATTCTAGTTACAAAACGTTCTGTCTTTTGTATTAGATTTTGACGTCAAGACCATAAGACACGGGTCATGGACGTTATTTTTTTTTTTTTTTTTTTTTTTTTTTTTTTTTTCGATTAAAATAGAACTATATGAAATAGTACCTTCAGGGTAGGTGTATAATTGTCAGTCATACATTTATCCTGAATGAACTACTTCGTATAATTATGTTTCAGTCGAAGGAACTATTTCATATAATTATGTTTCAATCGAAAAAAAAACAAAAAACATCAATGACCCGTGTCCCTATGGGTAAGACTGCATTTCAGAAAGAGCTCGACCGCAATAAACCAAGAAATCGTGTTTGTTTAAACAACACACTTAAGTTATTTTGCTCAGTAACAGTGTGATTAGCCTTTTAGAATCAAATACAGCTGGTGCTAGCGGCCGTAAACTGTATCCTCATACTTCACTATTGTGAAGTTTATATTTCCTAGTTATTTGTAATTTGATTCCGTTTTGGAATTCTTGAAAATTATATGAGGGCCACTGATGAGGCCTTTCTGGCCGAAACTAGCTAGTGTGGTCCAGAAAACATCGACACCAGGGCCCAGTTGTTCAAAGCTAACGACGTCGTTAGTTAACGATTCGTTAAAATTTACATCGAGTGATACGCAAATATGCTGAAATTTTTTGCTGAAAAAATGTGAGTAGCTTTTGCAGTGCAAAAGCTACTCACATTTTTTCAGCAAAAAATATCAGAATATTGTATATAGAATCTGCTAAAACAGTTAACGAAATAACCCTTAACGAGCTCGTTAAGCTAACGACGCTTTGAACAACCGGGCCTAGATATTTTCAGTGCATATTTGCATGCTTACTTGCGTGTGTTTACTTGTGTGTGTGTGTGTGTGTGTGTGTGTGTGCGCGCGCGCGTGCGTGCGTGCGTGTGTTTGTTCATTGCTCTTACGTGTCATTCCTTTTAGAATCTATGTCATCGCCTGAACGATAAAATAAGCTAGCCTCTGCCCTGGAAAAAATGATCACCAACACTTATGCGAACAATGTCCCTGACCTGCCTGTCTTGAGTATCGGATCAGAGGCTTTCTTGTCATACCCTAATAAGACTGCGAGGAGGCACGTACTGATCTAAACTTTTGCTGAATACTGTAGACTTCATTTTTAACTGTTTAGATTTTAGTCAATTGCATTAGCAAGACAGTCTATATGAGAGAAAAATGTCATATCTATGCGACCAAGCAGCGAGATCTAGAGATCAAATAGGCTGTCTGAGTCTCACTATGGAGCAGGAACTAGAATTAAAGCCTATAAAAATTCAGTGACATCAGTTAGTGTTGCTCTTGGAAACAGAGAACATATAAATATGGAGAGACCAAGTAAAGGCCTTAATTATGGAACACAGCCCTCCTAAGGGGCACCGAATAATGTTAGAACGACACAATCAAAACACCAATGAAATCAGAGGAACTTGCAACAGAAATAATGCACTGGGACGGTCAGCAATAAAATAAACTTAGGATGGGTGCGGAGAGGGTCATGTGGGGTGTGTCCAGTCAGCATTCTTCATAAATCTACAGCGGGCCGTTAGCTATGCTAGCTGGGTGGGGGAGTGGGAGGGCGAAGCTTAGCCTAGGTTTACGAGCGCTCAGTCCTCACTCTTACACCCTGAAGCAGCTCCAAATATACTCTCATAATTTTTAAGACTATCGCCAATACAGAAAGAAAAAAAAAGAAAGCAAAGTGAGCAGCGATTGAAGGTGCATTGCCCACGACGCCCGCCACGACGACAGCTTCGGTTCACGAAAACATGAGACATAACAATAAACGAGCGAACAGCATTGCAGAGGCTGACCGCATTGCTAGGGCTACTATAAAGTGGAAGTGATAGAATGGCGGATTCAGAGGGGTTCGTGGGGGTGTCAGTCGAACCCCAATCAGACTCTAAATTTCAGAATGCAAGCTGAGATCAATCATCCGTAGACATACTCACCAGAGAAGAGTAATTGTACTATTGTTCTCAGTGTATAGCTGTTAAAGAAAACTAAGACTTGTGCCTGCAGTTAGCCACCCATTTTCTAGACCTCTTGAGGTTAGAGAAAAGTCTATACATATTGTAGTTCAGCCAGTATAATAACTACAGTTGTAATGTATATGTTTGTTTGTTGGCTGCGGGGACCAAGTGTGCATGGAAAATTTAATACGAGCTAACTATTATATCTTGCACTCTTAATACATTTCTAACTTACATGTATCGTAGTGTTTTATAGACCTAATGATAAATGCTCTTATTTAAGTCATAACTGCACTCTTGGACCCTGATGCCAACCAACAAAGATTGCCTAGTCTAATGTTACTAAAGCAACGATATTAGTAAGTTGTCTCCCTTTGGTATCAATGGTATCTTCAGAATAGATATATTCATTTTTCTCCTCTCTTTTTCTGTTTCATGTTTCTTTTATAGTTCTATGTTTCATTTGTGAAGCTTTCTGTCTTGATGAATAAACTTGTATACGTACTCGATCTATACATCTTTGAATTGTTTATTAATTGAATACTTTACGCACCTTCGCAGCTAACGAAGGTGTCAAAAGATTCAGCACTTTAGACATATCACCATCCATCCGAAGATGGACATGCTCATCTGCCTAGATGAGCACGGGTAGTCAAATTTATGGTAAGGAGTAACAAAATCTCTTCATAAAACCTTATATAAACTTATAGGAAATAAAAATGCGTTGTGCTTTCACAATTGAGGGATGGAAATATCGCTTTCGCTCTAAAACAATGGTAGAGTCTTAAATTCGGGCTGACATAATGATACAACTGTCTTAATTTTTACCTTCTAAATTAGACAATGCAGACATATTTGTAAAACAGTGTATTGTATTTATAAAGATTAAACTGATACTCAATGTGTTACGGTTTAATTAACCTCCCTTAACTTTTC
Organism: Anodontia alba; assembly: GCA_964016985.1. Lineage (NCBI taxonomy): Eukaryota > Metazoa > Mollusca > Bivalvia > Lucinida > Lucinidae > Anodontia > Anodontia alba. The sequence continues at coordinate 45,482,185 of OZ024825.1, forward strand.
TGTAACAAGTTTAGCTTCGTAAAAATATGTTATTTGATAGAGGCATCAGTTATTGAGAATTGTCTTCGTCAAGTTCCAGTTAAATACATAGAACCAATCATTCGCACACGTTTTTAAAACGTGTTCATTATAGATTTGTTTAGCTTCGTAAAAATATGTTTTAATAGAGGCATTAGTTATTTAGGATTGTCTTAGTCAAGTTCTAGTTTAATACGTAGAACCAATCACTCGCACACGTTTTTAAAACGTGTTCATCATAGATTTGTCAAGTTTCATTGCAGTTTTCCACACATTTGGAACACCAAATGAAGATGTAGTTGATTTGGAATTACTGACACGTCTTTAACACGAGTTGAAACCACTGTAGTTGAGATGATATAAAACGTGGCCCCCAAAGGTGAATAAAGGTTTTATTTCGGTCTTCTAGACATTTTGTACACGAAATAAAAACGTACGGAAGTCTTTGATTTTTAACGCTCGCTTTTGGGACGACTTTTTTTTTTTTTTTAAATAAAACCAGTGCAATTCCCTATGGCAATTCGGTTGGGTTTTTGCCCATTTTATGCAGATATCTGCATTTCAAATACAGATATCTCTATTAATAAATACATATATCTGCATTGTATTGTAATTACAGATATCTCTAATTGAAATGCAGATATCTTTAATTGTAAGAGATATTTCTTACTGAATTGCAAATATCTGTATCTGAAATAGGCTACAGATATCTCTATTTGCGATCATAATATAGTCAGCTGCATTTCAAGTAGAGATCTGCATTTCAAACAACAGATATCTGCGTTTTAATTAGTGTTATCGCCTAGTCAGCTGAAATTTAGATATCTGCATTTAAAATACCGATATCTTTAATTGAAATGCAGATATCTGTATTCGAAATGCAGATGTCTGAATTTCTAAATAAAATACAGACATCTGCATCTCAAATACAGATGTATGCATTTCAAATAGAGTTAAGCAAGGCTGTGTACTAGCTTCAACACTGTTCAGCATGATGTTTTCTGCCATGCTTACAGATGCTTTCCAGGATGGTGACAATGGTATACCTATTGGGTATCACTTTGATGGGAAACTTTTCAACCTAAGAAGGTTGCAAGCTAAATCTAAGGTGCAGACAGAGGTGCTAGACGAGTTCCTCTTTGCTGATGACATTGCAAAGGGTGCTCCAACAGAAGAGAAAATGCAAAAAGGTGTGGATCAAGTATCTGATTCATGTGACAGCTATGATCTCACAATCCGCATCAAAAAGACTGAGGTAGTATATCAGCCAGCACCTGGAAAGCCTTACAAGGAGCCTACCATCACAGTGAAAGGTCAACGACTGCAAGTGGTAGACAAGTTCACCTACCTTGGAAACACATTGTCTAGAGTTGTGAACATTGATGACGAAGTCAATGCTAGAATTGCCAAAGCTAGTGCAGCATTTGGCCGGCTACGTGGAAGTATTTGGGACCGAAGTGGAATCAGACTTGACACAAAGCTGAAAGTATATATATCGGTAGTGCTGCCAACACTATTATACGCATGCGAAACTTGGACAGTTTACCAACGGCATGCCAAAAGACTGAACCACTTCCATACAAGCTGTCTTCTAAAGATCAAGTGGCAAGACAGGATTCCAGACACAGAAGTCCTGAAAAGGGCAGGGATGCAGAGTATACATACTCTTCTGAAATTGGCACAGTTAAGATGGACAGGCCATGTTACCAGAATGCCAAAGAAAATCCTCTATGGAGAACTTCAAGTAGGAAAACGCTCCCATGGTGGTCAGAAGAAGCGATACAAGGACACCCTCAAAGCATCCCTTAAAGACTTCAACATACCAACAGAGTCATGGGAACAGATTGCACAAGATCGTACAAAGTGGCGAGGCCTCATAAAAAGGGGAGCTGGTGAATACGAAGCAAAAAGAATCAGCGAAGCCGAGCAGAAACGTGCACAGCGGAAAGCCAGAGCTAAGGCATCACCAACAGAGCTTTCTTCCTCAGACCTCTCTTGTTCTATCTGTAACAGGCAGTTTAGAGCTAAGATTGGTCTCATCAGCCACCTTAGAACACACAAATAATAACACATTACACAGTTGATTAGGATTGGTCATTGTCAGTAATGACAGACGAACAAGAATGCATTTCAATGAGAAATATCTATACTTATGGTTGAAATAAAGATATCTCTGTTTACTCCACTTATGGGAAACTGATACTTCCATCGCCGATTTCTACATACGCACCGTTCACCGGATACAAATACCAATATGGGCGCATACTAAACGTCGGGAAGATCCGGGGTCATATATCCGTGATGTAAGGGGTAGTAATGTATCGTGTTCAATAATAATCAGAAATAAATAATGTTGGTATCATACTAAATATAAGGCTTTATGCTAACATAATATGAAAAAATGTTTGATAATGTTTGATTGGATAATGCCCATTTAAAGTTTTAAAATGTCTGGGATCATCCGGGATCGACGGAGTGGGTCACAAAATTTATCAATATATTGACCTTCAGTAAATATAATAAAATTATTTTATACAATTTTATAAATACGACTACACCTTAATGATATATGTCAAAAGAATTGAAATAATTTGCTAAATTGTTGTTGTTGTCTTTTTGTTTTGTTTTGTTGTTTGTTTTGTTTGTTTTGTTTTTTTTGTTGTTGTTTTTTGTTTTGTTTTTTTTTTTTGTTTTTTTTTTTTTGTTGATTTTTTTTTTTTTTTTTTTTTTTTTTTTTTTTGTTTGTTAATTTGAAGCTTGCTAAACATCAAGCATGTCAAAAACCTTTGAGCAAGGGAGTATTGATTATTTGCTGAAAATAATAGATCTAGTTGAAAATAATCAGGTTCATAAACAGAGATATCTGCATTTCAAATATAGAGTATATATGTTATAAATACAGATATCTCTATTTGAAATACATATATCTTTATTAGAAATACATTTATCTCCATTTGAATTTCATATATCTTTATTTAAATGATCATACAGGGTTATTGCACTGATATTGGTGAATATTGTACCGAGTTGGGATAGGCTATCGAAGAACGCGATAACACTTTTATTATATAGCTATAAATATTGTTCTCTCGTTTTGATTCTTATACTGTATTTTTGTTAAATTTGACGCTGCAAATAGCTGGATCCATTATATAATTGTATTGGGATAAAAAGAGTATATGAATATGTCCTTGTTTGTCTAGATATGCTGGTAACAATTTTGGCTTCAGTGTCTGGTTCTAGAATCTACAGGGTAGAGAAGGTTTGAGGGATATACGAGGGTGAGTCAATAAGTAACCAGCCTAAACTTATTTCCGGTTGAGATCCACCTCTTCTTTTTCGATGTAATTGCCCTCTAGTGTGATGCTCTTAGACCAACGGTGTTCAAGTGCCATCAGCCCAGAACTGAAAAAGTCAGGGTCCTTTCCATTGACCTACTCCTCAACTGCCGTCACGACTTCTTCATCAGACCGGAAATGAAGTCCACGGATATCCTTTTTCAAGTTAAGGAATAGGAAGAAGTCGCTAGGAGCTAGGTCAGGCGAATAGGCAGGATGTGGTATTAATTCATACCCGTTTCGCTCTACAGCATCCATTGCAACTTTGCAAGTGTGGACTCTCGCGTTGTCCTGTTGCAGCAAAACACCTTTAGAGAGTTTACCTCGGCGTTTTTCACGGATGGCTGTTCTCAGCTGGTCTAACAAGTTTGCATAGTACACTCCAGTTATTGTACTTCTCTTGGGTAAAAAGTCCAACATAATAACGCCTTTTGCGTCCCAAAATACTGTGCCAGCAGATGGTTGCGTCTTGAACTTCTTTGGCCTCGGTGACCCAGGCCCTACCCACTGACGACTCTGAGCTTTATTCTCTGGCTCATAATAATGGACCCAAGTCTCATCTACAGTCACCAGACGCAAAAGAAAATCATCTTTTGACCTAAAAAGCTTCAACAAGGCGCTGCATACTGATGCTCTGGTTGCCATTTGCTCATCGCTAAGGGATTTGGGGACCCAACGGGCTGTTAGCTTGCGCATACCTAAACGATCATGTAAGATGGTTGAAACGCTACCATGTGAAATGCCTAATGCCTGCGCTATTTCTTCCACCTGAATTCGCCTATCAGAGTATAACAGATCCCGAACTTTCTTCGTCGGTGGCATCCAGTGGGCGTCCAGACCTGGCTTCATCTTCTAAAGACGTTCTACCGCGTTTGAATTCCCCTACCCAGAATTTAACCTGAGCATAAGATGGTGCAGAAGACCCATAAACATCGGCTAACACGCCGTGTATTTTCTTGCTATTTTACCTTTTAAATACAAGTACCGAATTACAGCACGGTACTCAACTTTAGATGAAAAGCATGCCTTTGCATCACTAGCCATGTTTGACATTCAATATCTTGTTAAAGAATGACTCGATACGCATGTAATTTTGTACCCATGTATAAATCACATATTAAAACAAAGCATGAAAATCGTGACCGTCTCGGTCCATCGAAAATGGGACAGGCTGGTTACTTATTGATTCACCCTCGTATTGCAACCAGAAAAAGAATAAATTGAATATGTAACTTGCTCGTAGTCTTCTAGCTTGGAGAAGTGGCCAGTCTTAGTCTGTGATCATTTCCGAAACAGTTCTTGTGTTATAATAGCGACTGCATACATATATAGAAGGACGTCGCTGAACTTTCTCAATTTGCTTGATTTGATTTTATGTTGTAGGGTCTCATACACAGAATGAGTGTATTCTAACTTTGGTCTGACTAGAGCTTTTATAGAAGGCATGATCTTTAATTTTCTGGGAGTTTACTTTTAAATGTCTACATAGAAAACCAAGTGTCTGTTAATATAAACGTACACCTAATTTATTTCCAAATATTCCATACCAGTATACATGATAGCGCATAGTAAATAGGATCAGAATAAAATTATGAATATTTATTTAGTTCTCCGTTAATATATCAAGCAATACGGACCCCACTTTGTGAATTAAAATTTAAGATACAGAATCAAAATAAAAATAAGATGAACAAACACATCAAGGCCCAGTTGTTCAAAGCATCGTTAGCTTAATGAGCCCGTTAATGACAAACTCGTCAACTGTTGTAGCTAAGGTATTTCCAAATACATTGATATTTTTGCTGCAAAAATGTGAGTAGCTTTAGCTTTAGCTACACACACATTTTTTTTTTCAGCAAAAATATCAATGTATTTGCCATTTTTTTTTCAAGATAGAAATTTTAACGTCACGTTAGCTAAAAACTTCATTAAGTTTTGAACAACTGGGCCTAGATCATAAAATGGTCAACTAGAGAAAAACTACGAAAATAAGTGGATACTGTTTAAGAAGTCCAAATATTATTGTATGTCCCACGGCTGATAAAAAACGCAGTATTAACCCAAAGAAATTTTTTATTATTATTACTATTATTATCATTATTGTTACTATTATTATTCCGAGAAAATAAGTCTTGACATTTCATGTGAGTCGATTCATATGAAATGTCAAGACTTGTTTTCTTTTTTAAAATAAAGAAAAATAAATGCCGTTTGCTGCAGTTGTGATTGGCGCTTTAAGGGTTAATGGAGCACTAAGACTGATAGTATCGGTCAAAAAAGTTACGAAAATAATAGCAAAAGACCATAATATATTTATTAATGGAATTTCGATAATACTTATAACAAAATACAAACTACCATGGATGATAAGTGTAACCTTTTATGGGACAAGCGCAACGGATCCCACAGAGTCAATCAAATCATGATGGCAGAACATATGAAACGCAACGTGAGAAGACGTACCTTCTGACATGTAAGCCCAACGAAGACACAAATCAACCTGTACATCCGGACAGTCTCGTCAGTCTTTATTTTCCGCGTGTAGACACTTTGCATCCTGGGCTATCTTAAATGCGCCCAGTTAATATTCTGATCAGACGGCACGAATGTCCGATGGTACGTTATCTGATGTTGCGGCTTAATTTATTCTGAACACTTTCTAGGATAGCATGCTAAAATCGTTTTGTGTTGCTTACGTACTGTGACTGTTTTGGACGGTTTTTTGTTGTTGTTTTTTTTTTCGAGGAAAAATTCCGTCCTTTCAAATAAGCGATGTCCGGGGCTTCTGGCGTCGGGCGGGCGCCTGGTGTCGTCTGAGGTTTACCTTTTGGTTAACCCTTTTTTCAAACATATGTTGCCTTTATTCTTCAGTGGATTTCTTTCTAATTAGGACTGTTACTTCACTTGAGGGACGCATTTCATACACAATCCATTAATGGCTACAAGGACCAAAACTTGGTTGAAGCAATTGCGTTACCTGTATGCGTCGTCCGGGGTTAACCTTTTTTTCAACGTGATATGTTACCTTTATTCTTCAGTGGATTGCTTTCATATTAGGACTGTTGCCTCATTGGAGGGATCCCTTTCATACACATTCTTTAATGGCACCAAGGACCTTTTTTTTTTTTTTAGAAAATGTGATTACTTTATTTAATTTTATTTTTTTATTTTATTTTATTATTATTTTATTTTATTTTATTTTTTATTTTTTATTATTTTTTTTTTTTTTTTTTTTTTTTTTTTTTTTTTTTTTTTTTTGAGAAAAATGCCTTTGTGTCTGCTGGAGTAAGTACCCTGTTCCAAAACAGTACTGAAAACCCCGTCTCATTTTTCTTGTTTAACATTTGAGCCAACGCGCGACAAAACCTACAATAAGACCTGTGTGACCAGCAAAGACTCCGATCAACCTGTAAATTCACCCAGTATGGCATTTATCCATCTTTGGATAGCCTGGAGGCTGTGAAAGGCACATGCGATCAGCGAAGACTCTGATCAGACTGCGCAGATGCGCAGGCTGATCTGAGTCTTCGCTGATCGCACAAGTCATTGTACGTTTCGTCGTACTCTGGCTCCGTTATCAAAGCAGCTACTGTATATGAGAATGAAGCACTTCCATTGAGTAAGAGATTGAGCGATATTCCTGGAGGATATATTGATACTGCCGTGTCTGCTGGCGAAACTGAAAGGCCCTGATCAAACTGTGCACTTGTATAGGTCCTCGCAATTCGCGTATACGTATCGCGCTATAGTAAAACTGGTTTAAACACCCAGTAGTTCCATGGCGATTTCTCTGTTGCATTTCTTTGTTTCATACGTGGCGTTTGTTTTGTCATTATGTGACCCTCATCTCTCCTTCTTTTAGTGCCTCGGGAAGGCTGTGTTTCGTATTTGTGGCATTTCCTGAGTATCTTCACTCATAGTTTTGCTTTTACGTGATGTGACTCGGAGGTATTTTTGAGCCTCAGCTCCGAAGACTCAACCAGGCCCCGAGGTTATAAACCTTTTTCATACTCCTCAGCTGAGCATGAAATTCATCCTGCTAATTAACCTCATATTACTAAAATTTGCAAATTATTTCCTGCTTACCATATCTGAGCATGAAATTTTCTCTACTAATAAATGGCATTTTCATATTTATTAGCAGAGAAAATTTCATGTTCAGCTGAGTTGAGCATGAAAAATGTTTCATAACCTCGGGCTTGCGTATCTGCGCAGTCTGATAAGAGATTTCGCTGGACACCTGAAGAAACCGTGGATTCTTGGATAACCAAAAGAGCGCATAGAGATGGCTCAGATCAAACTGCGCGGATGCACAGGCTGAGATGAGTACGTACGCCACGTTGCGCTGAGTTTCGTTACGTCTAAGAATTGAATTGTTGTTTTTACATCAACTGACGTTAGTTAACGCTGCATAACGTAACGTCGTCATATCAACCAGAGCTGTAACAAGAAGAAGAGAATGAACCAGGTAAAATATAATAATACTGAAACCGTGCAAAACGGCGTCTTTGAGGTACAGTCGACTCTCGTTATCTCGGTCCAAGGGACTCTCTGAAATAATTCAAGATATCCGTACCTCGACAAATCAGATTTGCAGAATTAACAAATGAACATGTAATTTTACTCCTGAAGTTAGAGATATGTTGAATATATTGTGAAAAAGAGGCGAAATTGCTCCTAAATCCTCTTTTCCACAATATTTTGTTACCTGTTGTTAGATTTTCATCATTAAACACGGACCAGATTTTCACTTCGAGATAACCATTTATTCAAGATACGCGGTCGAGATAACGAGAGTCGACATGAATGTGTTCACAAGGAAGGCCCAGATCAATATATCCTTTCGCGCAGTCAGATCGACGCCTTAGCTGTCGGCTTATAGAATCTAATTGGTTGTGTACTAAAATAGATCAACAGAGAGCAGGCCCTGAAGTTATAAAACTTTTTTCATGCTCAAATCAGCTAAGGATGAAATGCTAGTAAATCACAAATTACTAACAACTGCATTTTTGTCTTCCTTAACGTAGCTGAGTATGAAAATTTCATTGCTAATAAATATTTGGCATTTTCATATTTATTAGCAGATGTAATAGCTCGGATTGTCTAGGCTAGGTAGAACTTACCCATACTACGGCACTCCGAACCATATATGCAGAGCAAGCAGTCAAAGGGAACCAGTAGAATACTTCGCGTTGTGTTTCAATATAATTCTCCCTGAAATTGCTTGCACTCAGTTAAAGATTCGCATCTCTGGATGTGGTGATACGGGGGTGAAAAGACCATCAATGCAAGTTTGCTATATTTTATTACAAGGAAATAAAGGCAATAGATATGACATTTGGAAACGTTTATGATACGTAATGGTGTTGAATTTAATCTTTTCAGTTACTGTGGAATTATATAATGGATTTTAACTTATAGGCCTTCAGTCATATTTCACCCACCTATATAAAACCTGTATGTTCCGTGCGATGATTACGACGGATGACGGGTTTTAGCTGACCTCGATGAAATACCAACTAAACATCTATAAGTAAACACAAAGTTAATTTGAATGGTGTAGGAAAACAGACGTTTCCCGAGAATCCAAGTATCGCTACCAAAATGATAAGTACTGTCCCTTATAATGAATAAAATAGCTTGAAGTGATCAATGCAACTAGAATACGGAACAACAGCATTCATAGTTACATTAATAGCCACAAATGATGGCAAAACATCTTGAAATTAATAAATTAGCCACAAGGGAGGCAACTAATGCCCATTTCAACGTTATGAAAACGTTTCAAGCGGAATGCATAAATAGGACGGTGAGAGTAGCGGGACTTGGACAATCCGGACTTCTGCATGTAAACTATGACCACACGCAATAACACAGGAAAATTCTGCCATAGAGTTAGAATCTTGTTAAATGAAAGATAAATAAACTTACAAAGCAGCCATAGTAGTTACAAACTCTGAGATAACACCTTAGACAACAACGAAATTAGATATGATATCATATTACTGTAAAATACATGTGCACAGTTCATCTAAGGTGTACCGTTATGCATGCGTTAATTGCAGAATTTAACTTACAGAGGTTTATTAAGCATTATAAACATAGTAAATAACTCGTTTCTACTACACAGAGAAAATTCCATGCTCAGTTGAGTTGAGTATGAAAAAAGATATATACTCGGGATCAGGTGTTGACTAGAATATCGTAAAAGAGACACATTTTGATTTGATATATACATTTATAACTCGTTGGCTAAATTCAGTGCCGAACAATGAAAAAGTTCATTGATGTCATTTGAAAAGGTATCAGAGATGTCTTCAGCTAAGGCACAGATCAGCCGCCGCATCCGACCTGATTAAACCACTGCAAAATTTTTGAAAAATCAATAGATGAGGGTATTTTACCTGATGATTGGAAAATAGCCAACATCACACCAATCTTTAAAAGCGGTGACAAAAAAGAGCAGAAAATTATCGTCCGATTAGTTTGACATCTGTGCCGGGCAAACTTTTAGAAAAAAAAATCATCAGAAATGAAATAATTGATCATATGACACGTAACAACTTGTTTAGTAATGCTCAACATGGATTTATCAAGGGCAAGTCCTGTGTTACACAGCTTTTAGAATTTCTAGAAGACATAACGGAGGCCATTGACACTGGTGACGAAGATGTTGTTTATCTCGATTTCTGTAAGGCCTTTGATAAAGTGCCTCAAAGAAGATTACTCAAGAAATTGGAGGGATACGGTATCAAAGTTCTAAAATGGATAAAAGAATTTCTGTCAAACAGGAAACAGCGAGTAGTTATAAATGGTACTTTCTCGGAATGGAGACCAGTCACAAGCGGAATACCTCAGGGAAGTGTGCTCGGTCCGATCTTATTCTTAAATTTTATCAATGATTTACCAGATATAATAAAGTGTTTGATAAAAGTGTACGCAGACGACGCCAAGATCTACTCCATTGTCAACCAATAATCAGAAAAATTAAGACTTCAAGGAGACATCCATAAATCAGAGATTTGGGCCATTGATTGGAAAATGTTCTATAATATATTAAAATGTAAACACCTTCAACTTGGGAGAGAGGTTAATACAACAGATTATATTATGACACCGAATAATGAAGAAAGAATAATTCAAAAGGTAAGACAAGAAAAGGACCTGGGTGTAACGATTGACTGTAAGCTTCTGTTCCGTAAGCATATAACCACTAAAGTAACAACTGCAAATAAGGTACTTGGTGATATTTAGAACTTTCACACATGGACAAGGACATGTTTCTGGCCCTTTATAAAACATTGATCAGGCCGCATTTAGAATACGCGTCACCAGCGAGGACACCACTGTATAAGAAAGATGCCATAGTTTTGGAGAATGTTCAGCGGAGAGCAACTCGACTTGTGAAAGCACTATCTGGGAAGACTTATCAAGAAAGGCTAAAAGAATTAGGATTACCATCACTGGAAGTTAGGAGGTTGAGAGCAGATGTAATAGAGGTGTTCAAATCCATTAATAGAATTAATGTCAATATAGACAAATTCTTAACATTTGCTGAGTATGCCGGAACTCGATGGTATACTTACAAACTATTCAAAAGACGGTCAAGATTAAATCTTCGGGCAAACGTGTTCTCTAATAGAGCAGGCAATGTATGGAACAGTCTACCGGAGACTGTAGTAACCCTCTGAAAATGGGTCCAATCTGAAAGGAAAGAATTGGCTTCCCTTTCCTTTTAATACGTTTAGTGTGTAGGAAAGCAAAGAGGAAAAATGACGTGTAAAATCTCCCTGCTCTATCCCGTTCCCTTAAGGAGGTTATATGGGCAAAACCTAAGAGCGACAATGACTATGTTGACCAGTGATACAGAAAAGTGACCAGTTAGAAAAGTGATCATAGGCTTAGTGCCCATACACACATTATGCAAATATATTTACAATAAGAGAGGTCACCTGACATGAAATATGTCCACCTTTATCATTGGGGCTGCTCTGGGAGCACATTTTTTTAAGTAGCCCCCATTTTGAAGGCGATCCTCGTAAGATTTTTCTGGCTTTTTACTGGGTGTGCGTAAAAATAATACCGTCCTGGCTACGCCACTGGTGGCTGTTATAAGGAGTTGCTGCTGTTCAGAAGTGACCGTTCCTGGCGGTTCCGTTATATCCTTAAAATATATATCATATGAGCTGTATGTTGTATGTGATTTACATGATTTAGATCCTATAACTTATGTCAAATATTTCCCAGCGGTACGAAAGTATTCGTAAATCCGCGGTCGTATTTCAATAGGTTTCAAAACGCTTGAAATTATACAGGTACAAAGTCATCTATTCATTCAATACAATATTTAAACCCGTTAGCGGTATAAATCAAAAGGCAGGTAAAAATCTATATTTAGGTCGTGTAAACATTAACTCGTCCTTAGCAACTATCGTAGCTTGCATAGTGAAAATTCAATTAAATGGCGTTTATTTAAACCCTATAAAGTGTCAAAATTTGAACTTGTTACAGTTTAAGAGACAAATTAATTTCAGTGTGTAATACGATATATTTATTTGGAACAATTCCATAACTGAAGGAGCCGTGACTTGTGAAGTAAATTGTTTCAACAAAAAATGTGTTGATTAAGCATTGATTTTCTTTATTAGGGTCCTTCGGCGATGGAGCCGAAAAACTGGGATCCTGTCGTGTCGAAGGTCCTAGCCGGAAACATCCGGCTGGCTGACATTCCGGAAATACCTCAGCGAGTTGTTCGAGTCTTTCTCAGTTCAACAGGCGTTGGTAAGTTTATAATTTAAATTTATTCAATTAAAACAGTCTTAGATGATTTTACATGTATAGCTCATCAATGGAGCTTTATCATCTAGGGCAGATGATCGTGCAAGCACATGTATCAAAGGCTGACGACTAGTGACCATACACGATGTGCGAATCGCGAGCTTTGTCACGGATGGATACAATGTACGGTGACTGTGCACGGCACATACATTACGAAAACACGCCTATTCAAATATATTTAAAATTTCACCATCAAAAAAAATGAAAATTTTCAGATAAAAAAATTCGGATATTTTCAATATTTCTGCTCAAAACATAGATTATGGGTACCCGTTAGAACCGCCTCGGCGAGGCGGTTCTAACGAGTACCCACAATCTATGTTTTAAGCAGAAATGAGAAAAATAATGTATACCCCTGTAAACCCCCAGTTTTACTACATAATGGTGAGGTTGAAGGGGTCAGCATGATATAGGCGTATTTTCGTGATGCGTAATGGGAGATACAGACCTTAACAAATAGTGTAGACCCGGATTAAACGCCGCGTTCTGCTGTGTCTAATCAGGGTCTCAGCTGTTTGCCACTCACCTAGCGGTTTTTAGACACATCGACGGGTAGTAAAATGGACTTGTTCAAAATACAGGACAAGTATGGTAAAGAGTTTTGGGGTCCCAATATTTAGGATATATATGGCAGTATTCAGACAGCCATGTCTGGGGAGAAGCGGTGGCAAGGAGCAAACTGATCAGTCTGCACTGCTCCTTGAAAAGAGCCGATCGGTTGATCAGGGTCTACATTGATTATTGTCCAGTGTACTGATTCAAAGAGGGTACGGAAAAGAGTTATCCCTTTTGGTTTCTGCAGATGACAACAGATATATATGAACCTGATTAGATGGCTCGTAAAAAGAATTACATATACCTAACCCACCAGGATCTGCACTGCTTGCCATTGTTGAGTTTTAGCTTTCGTACATATTTGTAACAATGTGTTTGTGTAAATTCAAAGACGGGCGAGTCTAGTTTAGAAATTCAGGGGTAAAAGGATTGTGCTGATGTTGTTTTGTTTAAGAGAGTCGATACGCTTTCATGGTCCCATGGTATCAAAATTATTTTGATTCCTTTCAAAAAGGGGTCTACTCTTAAGAGAAAGAATTTGCTCCCTATGGGAGCAAACTCTTTCCTTTAAGGGAAGACCCTTACAGAAGGGGCTTGGTGTACAAGAAAGCAAATGAGAAGACACAAAAGTTGTCTCTCTTGTAAAAATTGGCGGACAGTACAGCAAGTTTATCCATTTACCTTTAGTGTATGCATTTGCACTTTTTATTAAATTTTTGAGAAATTATCCGAATACCGTATTTGCCCCAAAAATTCACCTTTACCACTCTATGGGCTAATTCAGCAGACGACAAATAGATGACATTTTTCTTATTTGCCCCAAACACAGGTTTTGACATTTCTTGCAAATTGTCTCCAATGGAGACAATTTGCATGAAATGTCAAAACCTGTTTTCTGGGGAAAATAAGACAAATATTTTCAAATGTCGTCTGCTACTTTTTTTACGCGGAGTGCTAAGCGTTAAGACACTACTTCCTTACCAATCGGTCCATTCTTGTCAACCACATCGAACCAGTCAAGAGGATATTGCAGTAAGGCGAGGATTTTCCCTAACTGACTCAGGTGTTGAAGACCAGATTTCAGAAATTGCAGTACAGTGAACCCTCGTTACAACGACAATATTTGTTTCCGAAGACATTGCCATTAAAATGAATTTGCTGTTGTACAGAATACTTAATGAGCAGATTGATATGTAAGAAAGCCCTTGTTTTGTTCTTACTTCCTCATAGAACACATGTTTTGGATATTTGTTAGAATCGCCTCAATGAGGCGATTCTAACAAATATCCAAAACATATGTTTCTTTAAAGTGTTGAATACAATATTCTTGCATAATTTATGACTAATTGTTACCTCTTAAGTGAAAGTTTCGTGAGTCAAATTGTCATTATAACGAATTTTGTCGTTGTATCGAGCGCCGGTATAAAGAGGGTTGTCTGTATTTATATGTTCATTACATATTCCGGTAACCCGATGTCTGTATCGTAGCAGAAAGGAAAATTTATGCTTCTGGTTTATTATTACGGGGAGATAATTCAGTCCTGTTTACCCCACCACTAAACTAATACCAAAACGATGGAAATTGTATTTAGTTACCTTTCTCTGTGGAAAATATTTTTTGCATCAGAATGACGAGAGTACAATACTGATTGGAAATCATGGTTAAATGAATACAGTCGGTGGCCATGTCTGGTATATTTGACTTTAATTCCTTTGCTCATTTCCGGTTAAAATGCAAAATTGAATGCTTTTCATAAAAGTGTTACAAAATATGTCCCTCTCCCCGCTAGCCCCCTAGACCCAAGTCATATATATATATATATATATATATATATATATATATATATATATATATATATATATATATATATATATATATATATATATATATATATATATTCGTAAGTATGTGAGGAAAATATATCTACTTTGGGTCCTAAATATTTCCGAAAGGGAAAGATTTCTAATTGTATTTCCCATCGTTTTAATGTATTAATTTAGGAGTTTTTGGGATGGGGTAAACAAGACTGAATTATCTGCCAGAAGCATAAATTTCGCTTTCTGTTATGATTCAGACATCGAGCTACCGGGATATGTAATAAAAAATTGAATAATTGAACTTCTGAAATATTGTCTTCAACACCTGAGCCAATGAGGAATATAAGAATATATCGTGGATGTGAGGAGTAGATAGAAAAACCAGTCCCGAGGGTTGCTGTCTGGCATAACGAGGCTTCCCTGATCAGACGCCGCATTCGGAGAATCCACACTGTTTGCACAGGCCTGCCTGTCCCAATACTTATCATCATCAAGAAAACATACCTATATAATTTTGACCCCCTTAAACCCCACTTTTATATAGTAAAACTGGGGTTTACAGGGGTATACATTATTTTTCTTATTTCTGCTCAAAAACATAGATTGTGGGTACTCGTTAGAACCTCCTCGGCGAGGCAGTTCTAACGAGTACCCACAATCTATGTTTTGAGCAGAAATATGAAAAAATATCAGAATTTTTATCTGAAAAATTTAAGTTTTTGATGGTGAAATTTTCTGTATATTAGAATAGGCTTGTTTTCGTAATGTGTGCCGCGAAAAGCATTGCAAAGACTTTCTGCTTTTATAACAGAGCGGCTAGTTTTAAATTGTTACTTTCTTTGGTTTGTCAAATCTGTTTGCTTTTATTGTTTGCAACAATACTTAATGGATTTACTATAGTAAAATGTTCTTCAGTGTACGGTATATAAGTTTCAGCCCAAATATTGCTTACAATGACATTACGGTACATGTAAATGGTCTCTTCAAACTATAAGGGAGATCTATATTTGTTTAAGTAACAATATCAAACTGTTTACATTTCACGAAGTAAATCACTAAAACTGAGGGCTTTAACTCTTAAAGTGCTAGGCAAAATTGAAGCAGATGATCTTCTGTTGTTTTTATTGTTGTTTTTGCTGTTGTTGTTGTTGTTGTTTTAGTGTGTTTATTTTGTTAAGGTTGTTGGTCTTTAGAGAAAATAAGATTTCGCGTTTCATGTGAATCGTCTGCGAGCAGACGATTCACATGAACTGCCAAGTCTTATTTCCTTTGAAAAAATAATTCAAAACATGGAATGTCGTCTGTTTTAGTTGTTATTAATACCATAAGGGTTAAAAAGGAATGTGTCTCAGCTTGCCTACAATGACATTAAAGTAACATAAAGGGTCTCTTCAAAGTATACGTAAGATCTATATTTGTTCAAGTAACAATATCAAACAGTTCACATAGTATAAAATAACAAAAGGTACCTACAGAGGTCAATGTGACATATTTCATGATCCAGTCACTGCATGGTCATTATTGTCTTAGAGACTGCTTGATGGAAACCATGAAACTTGACATTTTACTGCCCATTACGAAAACACGCCTATTCAAATATCTAGAAAATTTCACCTCCAAAAACTGAAAATATTCAGATAAAAAAAAAACTGATATTTTTCATATTTCTGCTCAAAACATAGATTGTGGGTACTCGTTAGAACCGCCTCACCGAGGCGGTTCCAACGAGTACCCACAATCTATGATTTCGAGCAAAAATAAGAAAAATAATGTATACCCCTGCAAACCCCAGTTTTACTATATAAAAGTGGGGTTAAAGGGGGTCAAAATAATATAGGCATGTTTTAGTGATGAATCTTCAATCAGCTTTAACATTTATTGTGTGCTAAATATAGACCAAGCTCCTTGCGAAAGCTAATACTAGATTATAAATAACGTTAAGCAGTCCATCGAAAATAGCATTGGACCAGTCCGCGAAATTTCATAAAATGGTTCACGAGCAATGGCAAACTCTAAGATTGTCTACGCCCATGTTCAAAGCGTATACCTAGGTTTTTGAGAAAGCTAATGCTTGGTTGTAATAAAATTTGAGCAGTCCGTGGAAAATAACATTGAACCAGCCCATGGCCTTTTATAAAGTGTTTACGGAGAAATTGCAAACTCCAAGTTTGTCTATACCCAGGGTGTAGTACTTGAGTAATGAATGACTGTAATGCCATAATCAGACCGTGGGGGATTGCAAGTGGGTGTACGATGTTGTTCTTTTTGCAAATACCGTAAAATGCCGTTTCATTACCGTAAGATCCCATTTCATGGGTTCAGCTTTAAACCTATAGAAGAGGCACTACTACTGTATACATACATAAGACGCTCGGTGTTAAGAAATTGTGTTGACATAATATTAGAAAGATCAATAAGTTTTAGCCTCTTTTGAGCGTTGAATGTTGCGCCTTGAACTTGCTATTTTGTAGTAGAGCCCAGTAAAAGATACCTAAGGGTTATTTGATGTTAAATATAATTGATAAATATTTATATAATCTATCTATATAAGATCTAGTCTTGTCAACAAGAATAACGGCTACTCTTTTATTTGAGGTCACCTAGATGGGTTTACAATAACCGTTCAGAAGTTGAAAAGCTTTACTGTGTCCTTAAGTTATGTCTCATGTACGAATGCAATGCATACCGTGCGATGGATACATGTCCCAGCTAGCATTCTTTATAAAGCTATAGCGGGTCGTTATCGGCCCGTCAGCTACCCTGACGGGCCGATAACGACTCGCTATAGCTTTATAAAGAATGCTTACTGGGGTATACGTGAATATACAAAGAAGATTTTGGACTGGTTATAGCGTTTTCACGTTAAAATCGCTATAACATGCAGTGGACTGTCAATAGTCACTTTAAAAAAGGTAACACTTGCGGGTGTTCTGCTGTACTAAACGTAGCGTCAGGTACCCTTTGCAAATGGAGGCATCGATGAATAGGTAATGTGCGTTAGCTTTCATGGCTGGCCCATGCACACTTGGTGCTACTGTTTGTCGCCAACCACTTTCCTGCCCACTTTATACTGAACTCAGGGTACGTTCGGACACCTTAAGCGTTTTAAATATTTTTTTTCCTTATTTGACCAAGTCTATTTTACTACCAATTGATGTGTCTACAACTGCTTGACGAGTGGCAAACAGTGTAGACCCTGATCAGACGCCGCAATCTGCGGCGTCTGATCAAGGTCTACACTGTTTGCTCAAGCGTCTCCTTCAAAATATTTAGCGTAAATATTGTATATGTATTAGGTGTACTAACAATCAGAATTTTTATTGATACGAGAGGTTCGAACCCATGCCCTTCCGACCACTTGTAAGTCCAGAGCACATCTACTGGGACACCCAGTCTGCAAGTGAAGAATTGTGTTGGAACGTTACATGTGCATGTCACAAAGGTCGCGCTAGGCGAAATGTGGCGTTCTTCCGAAATGTGGCGCTGCGGACAGCGAAGGCCAAGATCAGCTTCAGGGGCGGATTCAGAGTTCGTGGGGTTCAGTCGAACACCCTTTAAATCAAAATTTCACTTTCAAGGGAAATTTCGCATACATTTGATGGTTTGTTTATGTTGAGGTTTTACGGCCCAGTCAACCCAATGGGGTCATATCGAGCATGGTCAGTTTACTTAACCACACTTTTACTGGACAGGCTTAGTCCTCTAAGCGGTTAACCAGTATTGTGCACATTCTTTCGCCAGAAACTGACAATTGCTCTGCTTGAATCAGCGGAAGGGAGAGAATAACCGTAGAAAATATTCCATGATCAAAGCTCCACGAAAGAATGTTGCAGACCCGGCGGGGTTCGAACCCGCAACCTCCTGATCACCATTCTGAGGCACCGAGGCCGACATATAAATTTGATGAATTTGGGACACTTTTCCATATATGTTTCTTCAGCAAGTCCATATTACTACCTGTGAATGTGTGTAAATTTGCTTGGTGAGTGGCAAACAGTGTAGACCCTGATCAGACGCCGCGTTCTGCGGCGTCTGATCTGGGTCTTCACTATTTGCTCAGGTCTGTCTGTCCGCATACGTAGACTAATTACGGTAATATGATTAAACTTTCGACGGAACCTCCTCAGAAATCCTCCTGGATCTGCCCCTGAGCCTGCGTGTCCGGGCAATTTTGATCTAAATATTCCATGTCTGCTCAGAGACTTACTGGATATTGTAAAGTGCACTAACTGACAGCGCAAACACTGATGAGAATGTGTGCATGCACAGATTGTTCGGAATCTATTCATACGCATAGAAGCGTTTTCGTTTGGTGTTACAATTTAAGGAGAATGGGTACAGTTTCAGGGGAGGGGAGGTACATGTAACTGTCTAAATTGTTTTGTCCCATTCTTTCCTTTTAGAGTGGACCTCTTTTCAAAAGGGGATTCATGTACAGGTAAGCAAACAGGAAGTCACAAAAGTTGTCTACCTTGTGAAAATTGCGGAAAATTTTACCGTTTGTACCTAGTCCCCTTTAGGTGGTCTGGGTTTTATAGTTCTTTTAACCCATTGTAGACTGAATGAATTCCCCCACACTTTATATTGGAAGATTCTAATTTCGATTTTAGGTATGTCAGGCTATGTGATGAAAAATGGTTGAACTATTTGCAAACAGTGGAGACCCTGATCAGACGCCGCGTTCTGCGGCGTCTGATCTGGGTCTGCACCGTTTGTCAGTTACCATTTTTGGTGTCTCCAGACTACAATGAGTTAACATCGGCCACTAGAAGTCAGTCTGACGTGAACAAAGAATGTGTATCGTGTGACTTAACTGACAAGCTTATCGGTTTCTTAATCGATTGATCGGATTTGATTTGTTGAAGTTATGAAAGAGTACTGATCGATGTATACTCAAAACATAAAAGAAACGTAGTTTATCAAATAACTTTATCTTTCAATTTTCTACCGTGATTACCCTAAGTAGTCAGTATTGTATTGTGTTGGGGTTTAACGACACGTCAACCCTTGTGGGTCATTTTGTGTTCTCTCCCAGAGAAAATGAGAAGAGAGATAGAAGGGATACTAGAGGAGATGAAAGAGGGGAACATGAGCGAAAGAGGAAAGTGAATGAAAGTGAAGAAACAGAAGAAACAGAAGAAATAAAAACATTCCCTCTACACTTACCTGCTGCAAGGACAGCAGGCTTTGTCCCTGTAAACAAATATCAGTTGGACGCCCCGGTGACGCAAGATACACGGCACCCTTGCCTCACCCATCCACCCCAGCCCTAAGAAGTCCTTATGAAGTCAGGCAGTTTAACTCCTTACCATACTTATCCTAGAAGTTTAACATTTCCTATCGTATTTACCTTAAGTATTCAGACACTTTAAAGCTTTATAATTATCTTAAAATTCAACATTTCCTATCCTTAGTATTTACCTTAAATATTGAGACATTCTAGCTCCATATAAGTCCAAATAAAAAAAATATGTTTGTTTAGGGTAACGTGTTAGAATAAAATAGGTAGGGCTGGTAGGAACTCTTTTTTATGTATCACCATATTTCACAAAAAATTTACCAGATCTGTTTGACTGTCCTTGGATGTATCTAAAAGTACTGATATAATGGCAAACTGTTTCATCTGGGTCTACACTGTTTGCCCATACCTACTTGTCCAAATTTTTATCATGAATATTTTATCCCATTAATGCCATTTTTTTTTGAGAAAACATGAAAAAAAAATGCTAGGTTTCATCAGGAAAACTAGGTAGGGTAGGGTTACCCTAAACACACATTTTTTTTATTTGGCCTAATAAGGAGTTATCCTAAAACTTCAACACCTGTCCTTGTGTCCTAAATTTTTGGGATGAGTGGCAAACAGTGTAGACCCTGATCAGACGCCGCGGAACGCGACATCTGATTAGGGCTACACTGTTTGTTCAGACCTTCTGTCCCAATATTTAACGTTATTACGGTAGTTGTGTGTGGTTTGATTTCTGAGACATGTAATGCTTTGCCTTTACAAAAAGATCCCTTGAATGTTTCGCGAATATATTCCAACCCCAAGGCAGTCTAATTAATGTTAGCTTAAAGAAGTTACATTATATATGTCAGTGTAACGGTAATTAATTAATATATTATCGAAACAAGACGACATGATCCAAACCTTATGCATGATCGGGATGTTGTGGGTTCGATCCCCGACCGAGTCATATCAAAGACATAAAAATGGTATTAGCTGCTTTTTCACTTGGCGCTCAACATTAAGAAAGTAAAGCTAGGAAACAGAACTGGTCAGCTCAGTGTCAGTATAATGTGACTGGGTGGAATATCGTGTCAAGTGTCTAGAGCGTGATATTTCAGTGAGGCAGCACTTTAAAAGTGAGCATTGAGCTCCCTGCCACATCCAGACACCCTCGCGATATGACTGAAAGATTGTTAAAGCGACGTAAAGCCCGAATAAAACAAAACAAACAAATGTACCGCTAGGCAGTACAGTGTGTATTGCCCCCTTAACTCCCTACCATACTTGTCTTAAAATTTGAACATTTGATTTAGGTTTTTCACGCGTGCTTTCGCTCAAATGCATTTTTGTTGTGATTTCATTCTAAAGCAGTGCACAGCAATGCAACAGACTGACTCCAGTCTCCATGGCTAAATATTCATTCTTATAACCATGTTTGATGCTGAATAAAACCAATATTTTATCATGAAAATCGTTAATTTTAAAGGCTGGTCACTAGATTTCACTATCAGAAGAGAACTTAGAAAAGAAAATCAGTTTCATTTGCTTCTATAGGTACCAATAATGCATTTTTATGCAGTTTGTTTGTGTTGAGGTTTTACGGCCCAGTCAACCCAGTGGGGTCATGTTGAGCGCGGTCAGTTTACGTAACCACACGTTCACTGGGCAGACTTAGTCGTCTAAGCGGTTAACCAGTATCGTGCACATTCTTTCGCCAGAAACTGACAACTGCCCTTCTCGGATCAGCGGAAGGGAGAGAATGACCGTAGAAAATATTTCATGTTCAATGTTTTATGCAGTTAGACTAATGCCAGTCTTAACAAACAACAGAGACGTTCTTTTTATGTTAGGTATATATTGATTCAGTCTTTGCTAATCTGTCATTAATATTATGGAACAAAAATCGTTGCGACTTAAAAAATACTTAGTGAGAGATTACTAATGCCACGTCTACTTTGAGAAGTAAATTGAACTGTATCAGTAAAAGGTACCTTTGGAGATGTGCTAATAGAGAAGAGTCGGAGAGGCGTTTTTTTTAGTATTTTCTCATTTTTAAGCCTGATTTCATTTTGTTTTGTTGTTTCTATGTATCGATTATAATGCATTATGAAAACTTGCCTATTCAAATATACTGAAAAGTTAATCACCGAAAAATTGAAAATTTTCAGACAAAAAATTCAAATATTTTTCATATTTCTGCTCAAAACATAGATTGTGGGTATTCGTTAGAACCGCATTGTGGGTACTCGTTAGAACCGCCTCGCAGAGGCGGTTCTAACGAATACCCACAATCTATGTTTTGAGCAGAAATAAGAAAAATATTGTATACCCCTGTAAACCCCAGTTTTACTATATAAAAGTGGGGTTTAAGGGGGTCAAAATTATATAGGTATGTTTTCGTGATGGTAAAGATATGTCTTAATGTACATAATGAATAATATTCCCTCATTACATAGATAGCTCTAGATAAGAGTGATGTTCAAATATATATTTTTTCTTATTTCTACACGAAAACATATGTTGTGGGTACTCATTAGAAGTGGAGAAATGAGAAAAAAATCAAGAAATTATTTTCAAAAAAAAAAACGACTTATCTAGAACAATGGCTTAGTATACATTACACATACAAGGTATGCACTCAGTGAGACTCAGATCAGATTCCCGTATGCACACAGGCTGATTAGGTACACCTTGTCCACCTCTAGCAGTATTGGACTCAGGACTAGCTAGCCACAGAAAGCCTTGTGAAGATTTTGATCAGACTGCGCGGATGAAAATAAGGCTTGACGATTTGTCTGAAATGTCTATCCCTATTTTCTAAGAAAAAAAGAGTACTATTTTAAAAGGTTATCTGTCGCTATTTTGAATCAGTAGGTTAAATCTTCAGTCTTAGTCCCGTCAGTAGTTGTACTGTGTTTACTATTAGAAGTGACACGGTTTGGAGTAGGCTTTTTTATTGCGAAAAAAATCTATCTGTATTAAGCCTATAAATATTCCGACAGTCAATTCTGAGCAAACAGTGTAGACCCAGCTCAGACACCACAGAACACGATCTCTGATCAGGGTCTACACTGTTTGCTTCTCAAACAGCAATATTAGACGCAAGAACAGGTAATTAAATGTACTTGTTGAACTATTAAGAAAAGTATGGTGAGACGTTAAGGTGTCCTAATATATGGGATGAATAAGGTACCTTTTGTCGTATGCAAGCAGTGCATATCCAGATTATATGATAATCTCTGCACAGTCTGGACAGGGTCGATACTCTCCGATAATACACCTTTGTTGTCCTTGTTGCTGTTAATGAATGTTGTTATTTCTACGCCACACCTACATTCTGTAATGTTTGGTTGACAATAACCTTTTCCACTCTCTGGGCTAATTCAGCAGACGTCAAATAGGAGATATTTTTCTTGTTTTTCCCAGAAAACAGGATTTGACATTTCATGCGAATTGTCTCCAGTGGAGACAATATGCATGAAATGTCTAAACCTGTTTTCTGTGAAACAATAAAAATGATTTCAAAATGTCGTAAGCTGAAACTTTTACCTAGAGTGCTAAAGCGTTAAACTATTTAGGTCAATCTTTATTTTGGCAACCAGAGGTATGCTGTGGCGTAATTTCTTTGCAACCGTCCGCTACCTTGAACCCCTTTCAGAACAGTAATTATGTGACTTTTTTTTTAACAGAAAATACATGTACACATCTTTCACCATATTTTTATTATTGAATTTTACCCACAAACAGTGTAGGCAAAGACCAGAATACGGCGTATAATCAAGCTCTGCACTGTTGGCTTTTATCCAGCAGTCTCATTCGAGCTTCCATTCCAACCAACCAACCACAGGAATGAAAGAATTACTGCATTCGAATACTATGCTTTTTCATTTGAAGAGTCCCTCACCCACCCACCCCAAGTACACATTTGAAGTCAAATTTCAACTTTGGGTATGTTAGGCTATCTGATTTAGATATTTCTAGTGAAAAATGACTAAGCTATTTGCAAACAGTGCAGATCCTACGCCACATTTTGCGGCGTCTGAGCTGAGCCTGCACTGTTTGCCTGTTTCCCTTCTGCGGTTTCCAGGACAAAATGGATTAATAGACTCCCATTTTTAAACCTCACGTTTTCGATTATTATACATTTCAGATTCTCAGACAGAGAGGAACGTTTTTGTTGAGCGGGTCTATCCAAAACTGCGAGAATACTGCAGCCAGAGATATGGTGTCGATTTTCAGGTAACGGTGTTTTCAAATTCTCAGGAGTAACGGTGTTTGCTTTAAGGGCGGTAACTCTGACCAATTTGTTTTTGCATTCCTTCTGAAAATGGGCTTATTCTAAACAGAAAGAATTGGCTCCCAACGGAACACTCGGGGGAGGTGGGGAGTAACTTGGGGGTAATTGTGGCACGGGTGTGCGAGCCGGTATTTCGAAACCTACCCCATTCATATACACAGCCTTTGAAAAAATGGACCCATTCATATACTTGATCGTCCGAAATGTTTACCTATTCGTATACTGCCCTTTTTTTTATACTCATTTCTTGCTGGTAGTTAGACAAATATAGCAGTCAACTAAGAGAACAAGCAGCCTTGAAAATCTATACCAAACAATATACGCATATACCAGGATGTTAGAATAGTGGGGCCTTTCACATACGAATCAAGAAAAATCGGGTCAGTCTTATACTTTTTGTTGAAAAAAGGGGCCTAATCATATACCTAGCAGCGCTGAAAAAGGGGTCCATTCGGCACGCACATCCGCACTATGCCACTATAGGAAGTTCTACACTGTTTGCATTAAATATAGAAATCAGGGTCTGCACTGTTTGCATTAAATATAGAAATTTCTATAAAACATGGTAAAAATTAGATCTAACCAGACACACCTTCTATTAGAAATGGACCAGTCCAAAGAGTTAAAGGTGGAAGAGTCCATTCGGCATAAATGGGTTAATTACCCTAAATTGTATCTTAGTTATTCTAGAATTTGCTACTGGAGGATGTATTTGAAATATGGAGAGAGAAAAGCAAACAGATTATCAGCCAATATGATTGAGCCAATCCAATTGAAAATATGCATTCAAATCGCAGTCTCATCAGGGCCTTTGCGTCCCGCTTACAGAATCATCGGATGTTGATATCGATGTATAGCAAAGATTCTATCAGTGATGGCTTACCAGGACTCAGTTTCACAATCATAGGCCCACCTAAGGTCCGAAATTTAGATATATGGATGAGAAATGAGTGATTTAACTCTTTGCATGCTGGGTAATTTTGCATTTTTTTTTTTTTTTTTTTTTTTTTTTTTGTCGTCTGTGGATTTTTTTTTAGAAATAACTTTTTTTTAAGGAAAATCTTTCAGCAATACCAGCAGAGTGTCAAACAGTTTGGATCCAGATCAGGCCCGACGTTTTTTGCCGGGCCTGATCTAGTCCAAACTGTTTGCAAGTGATATCAGCAGACGATAAAAGTCGCCACTTGCGGGGAAAGAGTTAAAGTCAACTAAAATGAATAGCTGTGTTAGTCCAGTAGACATTATCTATGTCATCTTTGAAGACCAGCTTTTATAGATTTGTGAAAATGTAAAATTCCAGTCGACCTTAACCCATTTTAGTCAGGAAACCCCTCAAAGGGTATTTGGCAAACAGTGCAGACCCAGGCCAGACGCCGCAGACCGCGGCGTCTGATCAGGGTATACATCATGGTATACATTGTTTGCATTAACTACAGGAATTTTTATAAAACAATGTCATAATAAAACCTAACCAGATACCCTGCTATTGGAAATAGACCGGTCCAAAGAGTTGTGGTAGAAGAGTCCACTGGACGTGAATGGGTTAAGGAATGACTGTGAAACTAGGCTGAGGATCTATACTGTTCACACATACCCCAAGGACACCCAGCTAGCATTCTACGTAAATCTACATCGGGCCATCATCGGCCCGTCAGCTACCCTGACGGGCCGATGACGGCCCGATATAGATTTACGTAGAATGCTGACTGGGAGTACACTGGCTTAGTTGTACCTAAAGTTTCAGACATTAAATGAGACTTGTATTTTTCACAGATGATAGACCTTGATTGGGGGCTCAGCAAGACAGAACGAGAAATAGGCATAGCCACAAGCGATTTCAAGAGCAAGGAACTTCAGAAATGCCACGACGTGTCAGTGGGACCCAGCTTTGTAGTACGTATCAATGTTTTGTTTCCCGTCTTAATTGTGCAGTTTGACTGATGTTTTCCTAACTTCTTCGAAGTATTACTTCTTCGAAGTACTATTTTATCGTACCGGATTTTATGGAACAAGTGTGCATTACTCTGTTACGCATTTTAGATGAATTATGGATTCTTTTAAACTTATACAAGTGGCAGATTTTTTTTCCTCAGATTCTGTCGAAGCTAGAAGGCTGAAACTGCACAAAAGATGTGTGGTAAATCATAGTGCAGCTTCACTATTAATTTCTTTGACCATTGTAATTCACTTTCTTCATTTTTTCTAGCCACTTCGTTTTTAGATCCACAATGTCCTTTTTCATTTCTTTCAGGCTTTTATTGGCCAGAAATATGGCGATTCTCCGCTGCCAGCCGTCATTCCAGCACCAGAGTTCGAAACTATCCGATTAGCTCTGAAAAGTCACAAAGGTCGAGACACCCGTACGGCACCATTGCTAGACCAGTGGTACTTCAAGGACGATAACTCCATACCGCCTGTGTATGTCCTTAAAAATGTGAAAGAAAGAATGCCTGAATTCGTGGATGTAAGTTCTGCAGTTTATCGTATTCGACCTAATTGCCGCAATGTCCGCTTATGTTTATTTCAACATTACTAAGGCCCTCCAAGAGGTGGGTGGGTACCTGTTCTCTTGTTCCCCTGAAATATTTCTTTAATTTTCCCTTGTTCCTCAGAAACAAAATCTTAATTTTCTATGTTCCCTGCTCCCCGAAATTATCTTTATTCTCCTGTTCCCTTCATTTTTAGACGTGTTCTCCTGTTCCCCTGAAATAAATGGCATTATTCCCCTGTTCCCCATGAACCTTGGGAGGGTCTCATTATTACGAGGGTCCTGCAAAAAGTTTTGTCACTGGGTTCGGATTACATCAGTGCTACGTTTTATCAAACATATTTTATTACAAACCTTCAAACTATTCCCCATTTACTGAAACACATTTTTGTAACCTTTTTACCCAGTCGCGAAAAGCAGATAAATAGTCTTCTTTTGGTATCTGTTAGAGACACTGATAAATAGCGCTGTAAAGAGAACTAGACGTATACTTATTTCCAGATAGCGTTTTCTTAAGCCTTTGAAATAAAAAGAAGTCACAGGGACTCAGGTCAGGTGAATAAGGTGGATGGTTTAAAACTTTCACCTTTTCAGAAGCTAAAAAAGACTTAACAACCTCACACTTATGAGAGGAGGCGTTGTCATGTAAAAGGTGGACTCCTGACCATCCTTTGCTTGGTCCATGTTCCAATGTAACAAGTAAATTGGTCAGTGTATATGTCTGTATCTATTTAAATTTGAAATAACTCGATCAGTTGGAAAGCAATTTGCACGAAATAAACGGGTATCGTTAGCTATTCAACACACCATTCAAGTGAAGTGAAACATTTTAAAATATACATGAGATAAAACTAAGGAAGCCTATTAGTGACAGAACTTTTTGCAGGACCCTCGTAGAACACGTTCGTAGTAAAATAACCACCTAATAAGGGACAGGTTTATGAAGAGTGTATTTAATGATGTTTATGTGATTATTTTCTGAATTTCATTATAAAAAGGATACATCGGTGCTCACTGGAGTCGACTTGTCGAGGCAATATTAATGAATACCCACAACATATGCTATTATATAAAACTGGATAAAGTACGAGGATGGTAATCTAAATACTCAGAAATCGTTTGACTGTGATATCAGGGGTGTGTGCTGTAATAACGCCGAATCAGGTACAGTTGCGTAACCAGAACGGAATTATTGTTACGCACACCCAGGTATAATCTTCTAAAAAGTCTCCCTAGTATCGCTTCGAAAATATGGGCTACTTTTAAAGGACCTGAAATTAACAACCTGAAAAACATAGGTTCTCACCGCATTTTCGGTGCGAAATGTCAATCCGAATAACGTTTTTTGCGAGTGTCTGTATATTTGGTATAGCTGCGTCCCCCGACTCATTTGTATGCCTAGACATTCTTTCTCTCTCACTCACTCTCTGTCTGTCTCTCCCTCTGATCATTGATGATTTCTAATATTATTCCTGCAGAAAGACGAAATTAAGAGAAGTAATGCCCGTACCCAGTGGGAAGAGGAGGAGAAAGAAATGAGGAGGTTACTTCAGAAAGGCGCTGAACTCAGCTACTTAGAAGGACTGATTGACGGAGATACAAAACAGAAATATTATATGTCGGGTACGCGTTGTAGACGTGTGTCACGTGAGCAATTGTACCGTCCGACATGTGCGCCCGTAGAACTCAGATCAGCTTACGCACCTGCATTTTCCGAGTCATCGCTGGGCGGCCTGTGGAAAGTCAATGCATTGTTCAAGATAACGCACTTTTTTCTCAACCAGATATATTGGAACTTTTCTTATTGCTACACTAAAAACATATGTTGTGGGTACTCATTAGAAGCGCCTCGCCGAGGCGCTTCTAATGAGTACCCACAACATATGTTTTCACAGAGCAAAGAGAAAAAGCAATTTCCTGATACACTCTCTTACTGGAGCTATGCCAGTGATCCAAGGGTTTTTGTTGTTGTTGTTTTCATTTTTTTTTCTTGAGCGATCAGCGAAGACCCTGATTAGACTGCTTGGATGCGCAAGTGATCTAAGTCTTCGCTGGACGCATATATTAAAAGGTACATTATCTCACTAAGTGGTTCATATTAAATTATATGGGCTGGAAAAGATAAAGATGTCTGAAACTACGCTCTGTAAAATTGTACGTTTATCGTTAATGTATTTTCTCATTCAGATGTGTTAAACAATGTTTTATTTCCAAAGCACAATGGTTTATGTACTGCTTTGTAAATATCATTGCACTACTTTTGTTCGCGGAGGCATATTCTGATTACCATCGTCACGAGTGCCGCTGGACTCTTTAACTCTCTTACAATAGAACTGGCGGCTGTTTGTTAATATTGTTCATATTGAAACCAGCTGCACTACGTCATGGAAAATGACTACAAATATTCCCATCTTTGTATCGATTGTTTACAGTCGATCCGTTGTATAAATACACCAAAGGGTTAAGGCTGTTGTCTAGGCTGTTGTCCACGTGATTATCATTCTCCAATGAAATCAAATGAAGCGAAGATCGTCTTTTACAAGTTGAATCGACGCTCAAGTTGACCTATTATCAGATTTTCCATCGCTAAAATTTGATAAGCTACGGTCAGCCGCCACCACTTGAATATTTTAGCTTATTCAAGATGGGAGTAAAATCTTTCATTTTAGAGTAGAACCCTTTTCAGAAGGAAATAAAACACAGTTGCTTCCCCTGAAAGTATATGAGTTTCCCTTCGATATGGACACAGCTTTCTCTGTATACAAGGTGGAGGCTTAAATCCATTTATGCCTAGCGGCCCATGAAAGGGACATTGGCAATCAGTGTAGACCCAGATCAGACGCCGCGTTCTGCGGCGTCTGGTCAGGGTCTACACTGTTTGCATTTAGGACAGGAATTGATATAAAACATAGTTGTAATAAAAACTTACCAGACACTCCTTATATTGATCTATATTGAAATAAACTGGTCCTAAGAGTTAAGGTAGAAGATTCCACTCGGCATAATGGGTTTGCTAATGCGCGTACTCATGTCATAAGCGTCCATTTCGCTGTATATTGCTCATCCCTTTATTTCAGGACAAGACATGACAGTGCAGCATGGCACCGAAGAATCAGGGTCTCCACAAAGTCGATGCATTTTAATAATGAGAACAATCGTAGATCTGAAGAACTACGTCGAAGATCCCAAAGCTAAAGACTTTGCTGAAATAACAGAAAACGAGAAAACCGAACGCCTAGAAATTGACGAAACCTGTTCATCTATGCTCAGTCAGTTAAAAACGCGTGCGAAGGGTTTAATTTCAAATAAAAATTCGCTGGAATACGATGTTCTCTGGAGATACGAAGACGTGATCAGTCCTAAGCTGCATGCCAAATATCTAGACAAACTCAGTAATGATTTACATGACGTCATGAAACGCCTAATAGACGAAACGGTGCCCAAAACAAAATTCGACATCGAGCCTGAAATATTTGAGGAGGTGTTACATCACTGGACGTGCTGTCAAAGAAAGGTGATAGACTTCTGTGGCCAGGAGAGTTTATTGGATTCGATTAGGAAATATCTGTCAGGAAAAACAGACAAACCGTTTGTGGTCTACGGGCCAGCAGGCTCTGGGAAGACAACGATTCTGTCGAAAATAGCAACAGAGGTAAACACTGTACTTTTCATTCTTTATAAATATAACGTCCTGGCTATATACGCTTTGCAGGTGGAGACAACTTTTGTCAAAATTATTTTACCTTCCTTCTGAAAAGGGGTTTACTATAAAGAAGAATTTGCTCTCAAGGGGAGCTAACTCTTTCCTTTTAGATTAGACCCTGTTTTAAGAAGGGGATTTATGTATAGGGATTCAAACAGGAAGTCACAGAAGTTGTCTACCTTGTAAAAAACGGCGGAAAATCTACTAAGTGTGTCTAATCACCTTAAGGAGAATGGATATAAAAGAAAGTTAAGCTGCCGTCCCAGCGGGCACACAGCGTTGAAACAACGTCGATTCAACGTCTAAACGACATTGTTGAATCGACATTATTGCATAAAAAGCAGTGTCGCACGTATTAACAGCCGTGCATTAACCGGCGAAAAGCCGTGTATTAACAAGGCAATTCACGCGCTGTTAATGCACAGCTATGCAACTTTCAATATGGTTGTACCGGGGCAACAGATTTGCTACCGTTACGAGATGTGTACTGCCCGGCCCTAGATCGTGCATAATCTGTGGAAATTACGTTCGCGAGACATCGGTGAAAAGGCGTAACCAAACAAATAGTGCAAGAAATAACGCGAAATATAGCAAATGTTTACAGTTTTTATGCAATAATAGCGATCAAACATGGTTTTTCAATGCATTAACATTCGCCAGGTCCCTTGGGAGGTGTTGAAAACCGCGGCCTTCGGCCTCGGTTTTCAACACCTCCCACGGGACCTGGCGAATATTAATGTATGCAAATCCATGTTTGATCCCTATATTGTTTCAACGTTGTGTACCTGCTGGGCATGTTTCAAAAGAAGACAAATTTTGCGAACGGGAGTTTGATTTACTAGTTTGTGAATCCTATAAAACATGGGGTCGGGAGGGGCTTCTCTAAAAGCGAAGAATTTTACTCCAAGAGAGAGCAGATTCTTTCATTTACGGGTAGTCTCCAGTGAGATGGAGGCAAATATTTTCATGTAAGAGCCACTTTATCTTTGAAGTGTATCCGTTTCCCTCTTAAATGGATTTACATTTAAGTAATATCACTCAGACTTAAAAACATTTACCTACTTTTCAAAAGGGATTAATCTGAAAAGAGAGAAATTGCTTTCATTTTGAGCAATTTCTTCCGTTAACACGAGCCCGCCCCTACACCTTTGAGGGGGAATTCGTGTTACAAGGAAGCACATTCTCTGTTAGAGTTGTCTTCCTTTGAAACGAGAGACATACTTCTACAACAAAGAGTAGTCTCCCAGCCTGACGTTAATTTATTGGCCTTATGTCTCCTTTAAAGAGGCTTCATATTTGGAGATGATTAAAACCCTCTGTTCTTGTATAAAAGACTAGGTGATTCTCCCAAACTAGCATTTTTTATCGCAAAAAGTTTCGGTATATACATTGACTGGTTGTGATTTAGTTAAGAAGCTCCTGAAAGCGATCTAAATATTACAAAACAAGCAAAATGCGTTTTTCCTAAACGGGATAATCTTTTCAAAAACACTTGTCATTCAAAAACAAGTTTAAGAAAAAAGAAGGGAAATAACTCCTACAGAAATATATTTACGTGACATTTACCGAAACATTACAGTTTAATGACCCTACCCACACTCCAAGGGCTTGCGCAATAGATAGGCTGTCTGAAGTCACACTAATTCTGAGGGATCGTCTCGGCATCGCTGGATAATATTGACTGGGGCGTTAAAAAATAACAAAGAAGAACCTCCACCAAATAAAGCTTAACATAACATATAAAAATGAAACGTTACTTTCAAAAATCAGCTGTCCATCTCATATTAAGCAAACTTGAGCAAACTTTGGTAAAATATCAGTTATCATAACACCATCTAACTCTGCAAGCACGATCGAGCAAGTAGAGCTTATCAAATTAACCTTTCAATGCCAAGACAACCTGCATGTCGTAAATGTCGTCTGTTTATGTCGTCTGCTGAATATTCTTGCAAACTTTTCGAACCTATTTTTGCATACAGGCAAACAGTGTGAACCTTAATCAGACTGCTCCTAGATCTGGGTCCACACTGTTTGCAAAAATGACTTTTAAAATCACAAGCAGATAACAAACATCACGATAACATGCCTATATAATTTTGACCCCCTTAAACCCCACTTTTATATAGTAAAACTGGGGTTTACAAGGGTATACATTATTTTTCTTATTTCTGCTCAAAGACATAGATCTTAACCACCAAAAAATGAAAATTTTCAGATAAAAATCTGATATTTTTATACCCCCGGCATACGAAGTATACATGGGGTATATAGTTTTCTTCTTTTCCGTAACAATGTTTGTCTGTGTGTGTGTGTGTGTGTGTGTTAACTTTCTTTTCCGTCAAAGATTTCTCAGGAACTACTGCACCTAGGATTTTGAAATTTGGTACCAAACGTTGGTTATGACATGATGTATTGTGTAAGAGAGAATCAGCATCCTTATGCTTATCATTCCCTTTATTTGTCCATTTCTTTTCTCTTCAATAACTTTTTTAGTTAAAGATTTCTCAGGAAATACTGCAACTAAGATTTTGAAATTTTGTACAAACATTGGGTATGACTACTTGTATCCTGTAAGAGAGAATCAGCATCCTCACATTATCATTCCCTTTATTTGTCCATTTCTCTTTTTCTCCAATAAAATTTTTTGTCACAGATATCTCAGCTCCTATGAGAACCAGAGTCTTCAAATTTTGTATACACCCAGACAGGATTAAAGTATATTGTGTAAGAGAAATCCACAATGCTGAAATTTATTTTGCCTTCTTTTTACCTTTTTCCCTTATTCCATCTCTCACTCCAATGTAATGCTTAGGGAAATTTGAGTCAAAGGTTCTGGAACTACTGCACCTAGGATTTTGAAATTTGGTACAAACATTGGGTATGACTACTTGTATCATGTACAGAATCAGCATCCTCATGCTTATCATTCCCTTTATTTGTCCATTTTTCTTTTCCTCCAATAACATTTTTTGTCAAAAATTTCTCAGGAACTACCTCATCTAGGATTTTGCAAATTTTTTGCAAACATTGGGTATGACTTGTTGTATCCTGTAAGGGAGACATAGCATCCTCATGCTTATCGTTCCTATTATTTGTCCATTTTTCTTCAAAAACTTTTCTTTTTTTTTAGTAATATTTTTGTCACAGATTTCTTAGCTCCTATGAGAGACAGTCTGTCTTCAAAATTTGTATGCACCTACATAAGGTTGAAGTTTAATGTGTAAAAGAAAAACACGATGCTGAAATTTATTTTGCCCTTTTTAAAACTTTTTTTCCTTTTTTCCATCTCTCAATCCAACATAATGCATAGGGAAATTTTTGTCAAAGGTTTCTGGGGAACTACTGCACCTAGGATTTTTAAATTTGGTACAAACATTGGATATGACTACTTGTATTGTGTAAGAGAGAATCAGCATCCTCATGCTTATCATTCCTTTTACTTGTCCATTTTTCTTTCTCTCCAATAAAAATTTTTCGTCAAAGATTTCTCAGGAAATATTGTAACTAGGATTTTGAAATTTTGTACAAACATTGGGTATGACTAGTTGTATTGTGTAAGAGAGAATGAGCATCCTCATGCTTATAATTCTCTTCCCAGCGGGCACATGACGTAAATACAACGTCGCCTCAACGTCGATGCAACGTCATGACGTTGCATCGACGTTGAGGCGACGTTATATTTACGTCATGTGCCTGCCGGGTTTATTTTTCCATTTTGCTTCCGTTCTCATAAAAATTAAGCACAGATTTTTCACTTACTAGTAGAGTCAGTCTTTGCATTTTGTATAAACCCTGACGAAGGTAAAGTATGGTGTGTAAGGGAAAACCAAGATACTGAGATTTTTTTTTCTTTTGCCCATCTCTCCCATGCAAAAGGGAGGGAAACTTGCATCTACAAAATTCATTCACCATACCTCTGATAGCTGTGAGCTTTGCTCACTGTCTGCTATATTTCATATTTCCGCTCAAAACATAGATTGTTGGTACGCGTTAGAACCACCTCGAATTTTTGGTGGTTAAAATTTTCAGTATATTTGTATAGGCATGTTTTCGTAATGGCAGACGACAATTATGTGATTGACAGTTTAAGAGTTAATGAATAACTCAAGTACAGCTATTATTCGAAAAACAATATTCTATGGTTAACATTCAGGTATTTAAAAAAGGCAGACTTTAATCAAATGTTAATAAAACAGGAAACAGGAAAAATAGTATAGAAGATGTCTAGGAAGAGCTACAGTCACAGTGCATACCAGGCAGACACACAACGTTGAAACAACACCGATTCAACGCTGATTCAATGTCAAAACAACGTCGATTCAACGTTGATTCAATGTCTTGACATTGAATCAACGTTGAATCGGCGTTGTTTCATCGTCGTGTGCCTTCTGGGTACCTACCAGTGATACTAAAAGGAGCAAACAAACCAAGACATACATTAGACTAGCCACAAACCAACGAAAAGAGCAAAGCAGCCCGCTCCCTCTTCTCCAGTAAGGTGATCACAATGCTTGACAGAATCCACTGTATACAACAATGAGACAATGAATGAGAGATAGCAGTAGTTTTCCTATTATCTTCCTTGCCAGATAAAGTACAAGGTAGTCCAATTACTAACAAGGTACTTCTCATTGGAATACTCTGATTTTGTCATATGTCCTCAGTTGAATATAAATGATTTTTAACTTTTTTTTCCATATCCACATAAAAATATATTAATATTATATATTTTATTGCACAAAAATGTTTCTTTTTGATACTTTGGAAGCTTTATTGGCATATAACCATAATTCAGTTAGATTTCTTCAGGCAAAGGAAGCTATAATTAATGGAGATGCTAATGATAAAAACAGAGGAAACCAAATGACTGGACCTGGTTGTTTACAGATAGTACTCAGGGGAGTTAACTGAATACTATCTCCCATAGGACAAAACACGAAAGTCAGACACCAAAACGTCAATATGGTAACATGTTAAAGTCAAAACATACCGGAAGTTGTATATGTACGTGACAAACCCAGACTTTTCGTGCCTGCCGGAAATAATACCAAATGACATATCTTTAATTTTTTGATTTTCCGAAATCATATGTGCAGTCATAAATTGTTAGATATACTCTAAAAGATGGTCCTCGAGAACAATGAATTCAAACACAAGAAAGAAAATAGCTGAAGTGTCGACGTTTTCTGGGTCAAAAAAATATAAGTGAAGATAAAAGTCATATTTTCTTGAAGATATTGCATATAGGGAATATCTGAAACATCCTATTTAAATTTGTCATGTCAACAGTTATTGTTGCAATATCATTGTTCATATCTAATTCTCTCCATATGATAACAAAGGCTGTTATCTGTTCCCGTATATGCCCTAAGTATTGGGACAGACAAACCTGAGCAAACCAAGCAGACCCATACCAGACGCCGGCGAACGCGGCGTCTGATCAGGATCAGGATCACGATCTAAGCTGTTTATCACTCATCCAGCAGTTTTAAACACGTCATCTGGTAGTCACATGGGTTTGTTTTAATTTTGGACAGGTAGTATGAGTTACACAGCCACAGATAAAAAGCGTTTTTAACCAAAAATTGATGACATTTCTTTCTTGTTTCTCCGTATAAACATATGTTTTGGATACTCATTAGAAGTGCCTCGGCGAGACGCTTCTTATGAGTATCCACAACATGTTTTCCTGGAGAAAAAAATAAATATTTCGTCATACTTTCTCTTAACTGGAGCTATGAGTTAAGTGTCCCAGTAACCGAATTAAATTAACTGAATGTCTATTTTTTTTTTTTTCATTGCAGATATGCGATCTCGAAGGCGGGCGGACTATTTGTGCCATACGATATGTAGGCTATACGCCAAAGAGTTCCGACATTAAGCAAATCCTTATGAGTATATCGTCACAGCTTTTACTTACACTAGGGCGGAGGATCACTGATATTCCGTACGACTTCAAAGATCTTCAGCGATATTTCAGTGAAATTCTTGACTCCGTGCCAGCAAACATCAATGTTGTTATATTTCTAGATGCTCTTGACAAGCTGATTCCGGAGTATAATGCTCATTTCATGTCATGGCTTCCATCTAAATTAAAACCAAATATTAAGATAGTAGTCTCCACCAACCCTGTCAAACATAATATTTTAGAAAGACTCAGGAAAGAAATCATAAAGGATGAGGAGTTTATGTTAGAAATGAGAGCCATGTCGATGGAAGACGCAGAGGGCCTTCTTCAATATTCGTTAGGACTGTACGGACGAACTGTGTCTAAATCTCAGATGAACGTGTTTAGAAATGCATTTAACTTGTGCTCATACCCTATGTACGTTCACTTGTTAGCAGATAAGGCACGGACCCTTGCCTCTGTTGATAGCGTAGATGATATTCCATTAGATATCAAAGCTGCAATAAATCACTTCTTTGATAAGTTGGAGAATAGGTATGGTACGACACTTGTTGCTAGGTCATTAGGTTATTTGGTTGAATCAGTAACTGGTTTAAGTGACTGTGAAATGGATGACCTATTGTCGCTTGATGATGTCGTGTTGAACTCAGTGTATCAGACTTACCACCCACCAGTAAGAAGAATTCCTTGTGTTAAGTGGCTTATGATAAAAGACAATATTGAACATTTTCTAAGCCACAGAGATGCTGACGGTGTAACAGTCCATCTGTTTAGTCATGA
This sequence comes from Anodontia alba, assembly GCA_964016985.1. Taxonomy (NCBI): domain Eukaryota; kingdom Metazoa; phylum Mollusca; class Bivalvia; order Lucinida; family Lucinidae; genus Anodontia; species Anodontia alba. Next base: position 45,519,155 of record OZ024825.1, read on the forward strand.
CGAATTTGAGAACGTAGTTCGTGACAGATATCTAAACAATGAACAGGTAGTTAAGAGTATGCATTCAATGTTAGCAGATTACTTTTTAGGAACCTGGGCCGGCAAGAAGAAACCAGTGGTATTGCCAGAACACAATGGTCTAACCACGCTTCCATGTGGAGGAGAGGCTGACAGGCTAGTTGCTTTACAGCCACTTTCCTTTGAATCTCCTGGTGCACCTGTCAGGTTTAATAAGAGAAAATATGACCAGGTACCACGTCATCTGTTTCTGGCAGGAAGATTAAAGGAATTGAATAGTCTTGTGTTATTCAACTACGAGTGGCTTTATAACAAAATCAAGGCATTGTCTCTCACTCACATCATGGCAGATTTTGTTCTAAATCCAGGAGAAGAAGCAACTTTAGTTGTAGAGTCGTTGAGAGTCGCAGAGACTACGATAGAGAACAATATCAACAACCTTGCTCCAGAAATTACAGGTCATCTATTGCCTTACTACAAAACACACCCAAATATTAGAGCGTTGGTTAAGCAATGTGATACAGCTGGCTTAAAACACTGTGCCTTAATTCCAAACTTCCCATATCTGCAGGTTCCAGGCAGCTCTTTACAGTACACTCTCACATCCCCTGTCGCAGGAGAATTTTTCAGCTTTACAAATGATGACAGATATTTACTTACCAAGGTCAGAGATAGTTCTTTGGTCTACCTCTTTGATGTAGCAACGGGTGAGACAAAAGGCAGCGTATTCGCGTCCAACGGAGATCTTCATGTAACACCAAACGGTCATCTTTTCATTATTGTCGATCATGTAACGGAAAAAGCAATAAAAGTTCACAGATCTGACTCGGGTGCATATATGGGGCAGCTTATAGTGATGAATCATATTCAGCTGAGACCAAAAGAGAAGTATAAAATGGGACCGGTTAGTTTAACCAATGAACGCATGAGCGTTATAGTCTCCACGGAAACCAGCTATCTCTGTATTGCTGATCTTCTTGGATGTCAGTTCCTACAAATTATAGGCCTTGATGGACGATGCAATGTTTGCGAAGTTACACCCAGTGGGAAGTATGTGTTCTGTAACTCAAATGAGTTCATTCTATGTTACGACATGTATTCATTGGATCATATCTGTACAGTCTCTGTCGGGCATGTCCCAAATGCGCTTGCGTTTACAAAAGATGGATTTAGAGCGTTTTTAACAAACAGCCAAGAATCCAAGCTATTAGTGATGCATGTCCATCGCGGAGCCGTCGAGATGGCGTACAAAACCCTTTTGGATGAGCACATGCCTGATGACAAAGTTGCGGCTCTCAGGGTTTCTCCAAAAGATGATATGGTGCTCATTAGAGGAAAAAATCACATTCTAGTCTACAATCGCTTTACTGAGAAGGTATGTGCCAAATTTACACGCCCAGGTGATGTACCAAAAGAATTTAAACTGCCAAAGAGACATTACATGGATTTGTATTTCACAAATGCGGACTTTTCGAGGGATGGAAACTTTGTGATAGGTACGATTTTCCGAAACATATATTTGTGGCAGATATCAACAGGAAACCAGATTACGTCAATCCAAGCCCCAGTCGGGATCATCTCAGAGTTGCTGGTGTCTAAACACAGAAGCCAAGTGATAACACACATGGAGGGGGGTAGAGATATACAGGTGTGGAACATAGATGAGGCAGTTAATCAGGTGAACATGCTGGATAAATTAACAGGGGTTGTAACGGATATCAAGATTACAACAGACAACTCTGTTGCATATGTTAGGTCACATGACAGCGACGAGATTGGCGTTATTGACATGCAAAATGGGACCATGATGGACTTGCTTACCCATGATTCGCCCGTCGTCGACTTCGCATCCACTCCAGATGGTCATTATGTCCTAGTCTGTACTAAAGCGAAGAAACGAAATACTGCAGTGAAAATATGGGACATGAAAGGGAGGAAGATTATCAAAGAAATGGGAAATACAACAGGATATTGTTTAGGTGCCAACAGCAGCCCGTCAATATTGCTCGTAGCACAGGAAGAATGTCATTTCAATGCGCCATATCACATTACTCATTTCAGTTTCATGGCAGATGGTTTTAGAGAGAGTGTACATCCGTTAGCTTTAAAGTATGTTCTCAGGAACCCATTCTTGACCAGTGACGACAAACATATGATAGTACTAACCGCTCAAGATTATGTAGATTCTATGGCAGTCTATGAAACGCCTACAATTTGTGCATTCTCACTAGAGAATGATATGAAAGTGTCATATTACACTCCAGAAAGCTTCCAAGACGCTGTCAACATTAATACCATCCAGGATTTGAGACCGTGTCAGAGAAATCTGAATACTATTGTTGTTATCTACACAACGAATGCTGTCCCGGTGGATTGCAATGAAAATAATGAGGAGAATAGTAGGCAGTTAGGTTTACTTATCTTGGACATTAGTAATGGGGCCATCAATACCATATGTGAGCCGTTCATGAAACCTGATATTCCACTGGATTCGGTCGTGTTTGCTGGAGTCAGCTTCTGCATAGATAACAATTACAGTGTTTTCGATATCGCGAGAGGTCGATATGTGGGTCAGCTGAATAACCCAGGAGTTCCACCTCGTCTTGTTGCCTTGTACGGCAACGTGGTCCTTTACTACAAGGGCACGCGTCTTTTTGCTGCCAGTCTGCCAGAAGGGCGTGTTATTGCGGACTGTGAGGTTCATTCTACAATCCGTCATCTGAAACTTTGTTCTGATGAGCGAACACTCATAGCTGGTTGTGAGGATGGTACTATTGTCTCATACGTTCTAATTGATCCCCCACTGGAAGACCCGGAACCAATTCTAGAACAGATAGGAAGTAGACATTTGGAAGAAGGGTCGATTACTGGTCGAGATTCAAGATCCTGGGACAAAGTATCTTACGCTAGTGTCCCAAACTATTCAAGGCCTCCATCAGGCATGAGTTCCGGATCAAAGGACAGCGTGTTGCTGAAGCAAATTAAACCAGCTCCGAAGGTTCGTCCCACTTCAGATACGTTTCTGTATTTAAGTACAAGATCAAAAACCTGTGTCATACAATAACAGATATTAGTTGATAAAATTCGAAAAGTTAGATAACAAAGTATTTAATAACAAAAAAGAGATGTAGCATGTTTTGGTTACAAAAAAAAAAAAAAAGAAAAAAAAAGCATGTACAAGAATACTATTAAGTGGAAAAGCAAATTAAAGTAAAAATTGATGCCAGATCTCGACAAACTGTACCATTTGATGCATATTTGATCAAAATCGGATAAAAGAGGATGTAACCAAGGTTTGAAGATATGGTGAACCCTCATTACAACGACAGCATTTGTTCCCAAAGATGTTGCCATTAAAATAAATTTGCTGTTGTAAAGAATATTTATAGACAGAATGATATGTAAGAACGACCTTGCTTTATTTTATTTCCTCATAGAACATATGTTCTGGATATTTGTTAGAATCGCCTCTATGAGACGATTATAACAAATATCCAAAACATATGTTGCTTGAAGTTTTAATGCAGTAGTCTTGCATAAATTCTCGTTACTTTTACCTCTTGAGCGAAGGTTTCGTGACATTCAAATAGTCATTATAACGAATCTTGTCGTTGTGTCGAGTGTTGGTATAAAGAGAGTTGACTGTATTAAAAATGCTTTTATGCGCGCCGCCATTTTGATTATTTATTGAGACCTTATGATCTTCCGATTTTCGTTCTTCATTTGTGTGTTCTTTGTTTCCAATGGCAACCTTTTATATTTTTATTTTATGATGTCGTAAAGCCTTAATTGAATATGCAAAACATAGTATTTACAACATTCACCCTCTCTATTTGTTTATGTAGCTTTTTCCCCCCAGGCATTTATTAATTTTGCTCAAAAGCCGCACTGTTTTTTGTGTGAAAAGGATTTTATCAAAATGGCGACGCTCATGATAATGATTTTGAAATATTCAAACGTCTTTAACTGTCTTGGATTTTCATCTGATTTAGTTCAAATTTGCAAGAAAATGCTTCATCCTTTACCAGCCTAGCTTTTCCCTGTAAGATTGCTACAGGGTATTTAATTCTTGTTTTACAGAATGAAATCATCGCATTTATTATAAATATCTGAACAGTTGTACTCCTGATCATACTAATCGATCCATTTGATTAAACTGATGAGGTGCCTAAACAAAGATGGATGAGCGGCAAACAGTGCTTACCCTAATGAGACGTGTTCTGTGGCGTCTGATCTGGGTCTACACTATTTGTCCAAGTCTGTCTAACCGAAAATTATAATAGTCTTGTTAATAGTTTAGTTCAGTTAAGTTTAAACATGACGTGAGAAAACGTACTATCCGCGCAGTCTGAACAGAGTCTTCGTTATCTACATGTAGAAATATTGTATCCTTGGCTATCCAAAATGTGTCCAATGAAGATTCTGATCAGACTGTGCGAATGCGCAGGCTGATCTGAATCTTTATGGGCGCACGTGTCCGATGGCACGTTTTCTGACGCTTCGTGTCTGACGATTCCGGCATTTATGAATACGCTTGTTAAGAATGAGACCAAAACGTGAGATAGATGCATGGCTAAATTTCTGTATCCCTTTCACTCAGATGAAGTTTTCTTATTACACTAAAACCTCAAAGGCAGAACATCTTTGGGACTATAGAAATTTATTCGAGACATGGGTAGTTTGAGCCACTGAGGGTTAATCATGGCACCAGTTCAGGAAGCAAACGGTGATAATTTAGGGAAGTCTTTTTGATCTTCTGTACAATAATGGTATGTTGAGTGTACTCGTTAGAATCGCCCCGATGAGGCGATTCTAATGAGTACACTCAACATACAATTTCATGATAAATAAGAAAATTTCCCTAAATATTTGTTTTCCTGAGCTATTGGAAGAATTTCATAAGGACTCAAAACGAGTTCGAATCAGCCAAGGTAAACGAGTCATCGAGGTTCGAGTCATTGAGGTTTTTCTGTAAATAAGAAACTGTTAAAGGCATTTATGAAAATTATTATTTTTATATACTGTATATTTTTACTTTGTAGCATTTATATAAATAAAGACTTTATCGTGCATATACATTATAAATTGCATACTGCATACCAGACAGGGTCTTTTCACATGCATTTATATGCTAGTTTAATGTTCATTATTGAATATGTTTATCTGTGATATATCGTATGCTTAATATGTATTTTCATTTTGTCTTTTTGCCAGTGACTGTAAACTATAATGAGGCCGATATAACATGTCCTCTAAAGTGATAAAGTTGCGTTTACCGCTTACATGATAAATACCCGCTAAAATATATACCAATAAATTGAAATAGTCAGTTGTGTTTTCTGAATAAAAAATATGCAAAAGTAACGGTGATATCATGTTTTATGCTGTATAAAGGCTGTTATACCGGTTGTCAATTCATAAAAGATTTATTAAAGGAGTTGAATCATTTCTAAGTTTTACGAGCTTACGTGAGAAATCATGAACAAGTTCAATATTTTTATATGAAATAACTGCTCATATAAGTCTCATTTGTGTTATCATATCAAGATTTACCACAATTTTAACCCATTTAAGTCTAGAGTCCCATAAAAGGGACCTGGGCAAACAGTGTAGACCAGATTAGACGCCGCAAAACGCGGCGTCTAATCAGGGTCTACACTGTTTGCATTAAGTTGGGAAATTTCTACAAAACATGATAACAATAAAAATTAACCTGACACCCCTTATATAGGAAACGGACCTGTCCAAAGTGTTAAGGTAGAAGAGTCCACTAGGCATAAATGGGTTAATCGAAATTACAGTCATTGTGTCCTGGATGTTGTTTGATAAAATATCATGCCCTTACATAACTGATGTTGTTTTGTTTTATCAATTAATATTGAATGTCGTCATGACGCTACATGACGCACTGGTAATTATTATGATGTGAGAGCTTTTTATATGAAGCATTTAGAACAGAGGTATATGATTTATTTCCTGTTGTGTACATGTGTCTGTGTTGTTTTTTTTATAGTGATGCTTTTACAACGAAATGCATTTAATGCCAATCATGCATTTTTGCCAACTTAAAACTGTGATATGTTTAGTTCTGTTTAAAGGTTTAGTCACGATAAGTTGCCATGTACCCTATCGCATTAATACGAAATGTGTATGTCCAGATCTGTCCACATAAAAATTACCTAAAACACAAACTTAATATTCAAGTAATGACCATTCAGAATTGTAGGTACAATTAGTGGCCATTATGAATAGCCAAATACTTTGAAGTCTAAAGAAACTTCTATTGGAGTGACTCATTTACAGTCACTGACTGTATATTATCTCTTTAACTGCTACTAAAATGATCTTGACAAACAACACTTCTGGAAATACACACATTACGAAAACATGCCTATATAATTTGACCCCCTTAAACCCCACTTTTATATAGTAAAACTGGGGTTTACAAGGGTATACATTATTTTTCTTATTTTTGCTCTAAAACATAGATTGTGGGTACTCGTTAGAACCGCCTCGTCGAGGCGGTTCTAACGAATACCCACAATCTATGTTCTGAACAGAAATATGAAAAATATCAGAATTTTTTATCTCAAAATTTTCATTTTTTGGTGGTAAAATTTTCTATATATTTGAATAGGCATGTTTTCGTAATGGGCTGATCTGGTCCTTCGGTGTTCACATATACAGCAAGAGTCCTTTTCTTATGTTATATGTGAAGCGCCAAGAGAATGGTGTAAACCCTGATTGAGTTGTGCGAATGCTAATGCGCAGAACAGCCAAAGTCTACATGTGCTGACATATATAGTGATTATGTGGTACAGTTTTGTTTGTCGTGTTTCAAATACATATGTAGTAAGAAATACTTCACTTTGTTTTTTCTGTGTTCTATTCACAGATAGTTAATAGAATAAATTATTTTAGAGAAGTAATATTTTGTTGAACTGTTCTTTCTTTACCTTATAAATTTTCCCATGAACACATTATTAGGACTTTAAAGATGCTAGCAACTGGACGCTTCCCTATAAAATTTATGCTACATCTGACCGGCAGCATCCACGGAAACCCAGGAACCAGGCGCTCCGACAGTTACGAATCTCGGCTCAGAGGATGACAGGCATAGGCCAAGATGAGATTTTAAGAGACCCTGGATCAAACCGTCAAACGGCTGATCCGGTACAAATATATGTTCGCATATGTTATAATGTTGTCCCCACTTGGAGGGATTCATTCACAACAAACAAATTACTGAACAAACCTTTCAGACATTTGACTAGGGTAATTTGGTCCTCGGGGTATTCTGTAAAAGGAAGACATTTTTGGAAAAGATGGCTATGAGGTCACCAAAGATGTAGTTGCATACGTAAGAGGACTGGATATATCTGGTAGATTTTCCTGCCGTTCTTACTAGGGAGACAACTTTTGTGACTTCCTGATTGCTATAAGTCCCTTCTGAAAGGGTTAGACCCTAAAAGGACAGAATTTGCTTCCCTTGGGAGAAAATTCTTTCCTTTCAGCGTAGACCCTTTTCAGTTGCAATGTTAAAGAAAATGACAGGTGCCTTAGGTTTATACAATTTACTAGAAATCAAACACATATTTGCGATGTGATCGGTTATTGTCCCCTTAAACGAACACCTCTCTCTCTCTCTCTCTCTCTCTCTCTCTCTCTCTCTCTCTCTCTCTACTATTCTAATATTCATTTAGTATAGTAAAAGAAAATAAATCTCTCTCTCTCTCTCTCTCTCTCTCTCTCTCTCTCTCTCTCTCTCTCTCTCTCTCTCTCTCAAATAACATGGGAACCATTTGTTGCTAATACTGATCAGATTGATACTAGTTTGATGTAACCATAACAGTATTATAGTACCATATATACCCTAAGTATTCGGAAAAAAGTCTGAGAAAACCGTGTACATCAGATCAGAATCCACATAACGTGGCTTCTGATCAGGGTCTACACGGTTTGCTACTCATTCAGCAGTTTTTGACTAGTAAACAGGGCCCATTTGTTCAAAGCATCATTAGCTTAATGAGCTCGTTAATGACAAACTCGTTAACTGTTGTAGCAAAAGTATTTTCAAATACATTGATATTTTTGCTGCAAACTATATGAGTAGCTTTTGCATTGCAAATTCTACTCACATTTGTTTTCAGCAGAAAATTCAATGCATTCGCCATATTTCAGGATAGAAATTTTAACATCACGTTAGCTAAGAACTTAGTTAAGCTTAGAACAATTGGGTCCTGGTAGTGAAATGCACCGGTTCAAGTATTGTAAGGAGGTATCCGGCAAATGTTTAGGGTTAACGATGGTATTCCATTTTATTTTTGGGCCTCGTTGTGAGAAAACCTGCTTCTAATGCAAAAACAACGAACAACGACATCTGGGCATCGGTTGTCCGCGTATTCGAAAAGGTCCCTTTTCTCGAGGGCAGCACCTGTCCTGACCCGACAGCACACACCATAGCTACAGATAAGAGGGGGTATTCACATGATATTTTTCTTATTTCTGAACGAAAACATATGTTGTGGGTACTCATTAGAAGCGCCGCAGCAAGGCGCTTCTAATGAGTACCCACAACATATGTTTTTGTTCAGAAATAAGAAAGATATCAGCATTTTTCAGATGAAAAAAGCGCCTTATCTGTTGCTATGACACACATGCAGGCTAGTTGGGACATAAGTTATTCATCAAAAGCATAAAGCAGACAGTCTCACAACATGGCTAATTATTTTGCAACTTTTCACTTCCTTGGCAACATAACATGCTGATAAAGTTGTTTCCGGTCACCGTCAATAAACATCAGCGTCATATTCTTGGGCGTGGCCTCGAAGTAGGCGAATCCTCCCAGTTCCAGTAGCTCCGCCCAGTAGTATTTAGACGACCCTACCGGAACATCATCTTTGTGTTTATTGCTGTTCTGTACCCAGTCAGCCGCGCCTATCACAAAATACTCCATCTTCTGATTCCCTTTACTGGTTTGAAGATGCTGGTGAAAAGAATAAAAGCCGGGAAACGGATTTGAATAAGTCTGTTAACTTTTTTCCGAATCCCAATTTGTAAACTCTGTTCTGTAAAATTGTATGTTTCTATGTAAATTTTATTATGAGTTTATGAAATAAAATATGTTTAAACCAATAAAAGCCACTGTATTAACCCTAAATGTTCATACACTTTAACTAACTCCTAACCATGAATATCTACTGACCATGACGTAGCACGGGATTCCTTTGTTTAGCATTGCGTTTTAGAGTTGGAGTTTTACGGCCCAGTCAATACTGTTCAGGTCATGTCAAGCCTCGCATTTTTTCTGGACAAGCTTAGTCCTCTAAGCGGTTAATCAGTCTTTGTGCATATACATGACAACTGCCCTTCTTGAATCAGCGGAAGGGAGAGATGGACCGTAGGAATGATTTTATGCTCAATCTCCACGAAAGTCATGTGGCCCAGCTGGGATTCGAACTTGCGACCCTGGCTCTGCAGTCAGACACGCTACCGACTGAGCTATAGAACCCGGCTGTTTAGCATAGAAATTTTGGTATCCCCTTGTCAGTAAACATTCATTTGTTTATACCCTGACTATTCTGACAGATAGATAGACCTGAGCAAACAGTGTAGACCCTGATCAGACGCCGCTTAATGCGGCGTCTGATCAGGGTCTACTCTGTTTGCTATTCATCAAATAAATTATTTGTAGCAAAAGGTAGTAAAATGTATTTTATTTTCAAATTTTGGAACATCTATGGAAAGAAGTTAAGTTGTAATGTACTAAGGGAAAAACGATATTCTGGGCCCAGTTGTTCAAAGCTAACGACGTCGTTAGTTAACGATTCGTTAAAATTTACATTGAGTGATACGCAAATATGCTGAAATTTTTTGCTGAAAAAATGTGAGTAGCTTTTGCAGTGCAAAAGCTACTCACATTTTTTCAGCAAAAAATATCAGAATATTGTGTATTGAATCCGCTAAAACAGTTAACGAAATGACCCTTAACGAGCTCGTTAAGCTAACGACGCTTTGAACAACTGGGCCCTGATTTTTAAGTAGTTGATGATGTGTCTAAAACGCTGTGACGGAATGGCAAACAGTTTGATTTGATTCTACATGATTTTGAGACTTGTGTGTCTGAAATACCGTATATCAGCTGGCAGGATTTGAATGTGTATGAGAAAGCTGAAGACCCAGATCGGCTTTGAAGGTCCGGCCAGGCTTGCGCATCAGCGCGGCCTGATCAAGGTACTGGCGATTGGCTGGTAGATTTTCTTGGTTCAGCGAATGAAAATCCAAAGCCTTGCTCTAGATATTCGCTTTCAACATAAATGCGCGCGATAAATCTCCATTCTGCATGACTGCTGGCTGTTTATACAAAACACCAAAAGCACGTCGCAGACCAGCAAATGCATCCAGTGTGAGTGGGCAGGTCATTCGCACTTCCTGAAGCAGCAGGATAATGCCCTATTAATTTCTATGAGGATTGGTTACACAAAATTTATGTACAAGGTCAGGCGCGTAACCAGGTGGAAGCTATGAAGCCCGGGCTTTAACACGTTTGGCAATTTAACCTTATATTCATCTCAAACTTGTTCAGATGACATCAAATTGGCCAGGTCACAGCATTTTCTACAAGACTACATGTCCGCTAAGTAATGACTCAGATCAAAGCTTGCTTTAGAGACCGCAGGACGTGTATGCAATCATATAGGAAATGCTGTGCCTCGGCTGAAATGTCAGAGATTCTATTGGCAGTTCCTGGCTACGTCCCTGAAGGTCTAAAGATCTTTTGTGACGTATTGTTTGATTTCTTTACACCATGCCCGTTCTAAAAAAGGTGTGTATTATAAAAGGAAAAATAAACTATGTACTAAGGCGCAAATTCTTTCCGTTTAGAGTTGACCCTTTTGCAGAACGGGCAAAAACATTATTACATAGATGCCTTCCCTTAAAGTGTGCCCATTCCGCTTTAATATTGTTTGTTTTCGCAATAAGCTTAATCTCTTCAGAAACTACCGTCAGAGGAAATATTTTTGTGCAGCTGAGGTCTCAGAACACAGCAAATAAGAGGCAAGAAAATGACGGAATTCCGAAGAAGCAAGCTGTTCTTACCCATAGACTAATTGTCCTCAAGGAGAGTGACCCTATATTGGTTACCAGGTCTCGACCAGTGTAAAGGCAATATGTACTTCCGATGATTTTTTTTTGTTATTATTATTTTTATTTTCAAAGACATCCCAACAATATTGCCCATAATTACTGCAATACTGCCTCAATTATACATTTTGACCATTTCTGGCATCAAAACGTAAAAAGACCATAGGAAGAGGCAAAAAAAAAACAAAAAAGCTGGGACTCTTGAATATGGAATTACATTCGTAACCGATGTGCTGCGGAATGTACTAGTCTATGGCTATCACATGGTAAAAACCTTCCACATTACATGTACCTGTAGATTGTGATCATGCCCGCACAGATAGGCTGTGACCTTATACTTATACAGCAGTGGGTCTAATCTCTCTACTAGACAGTGGGTTGGTCCGTGCTCGGCTATGGAATACACAGGGAAGTGGCCTCCTACCAGGATATAGTCAGCTCTATAAAGAATACAAAATGAATCAGATACATCAAAATCTGCACATCAATCTGCAAAATCATACCGCATTACGAAAACATTCTTATTCAAATATACTAAAAATTTTACCACCAAAAAATGAAAATTTTTAGATAAAAAATTCTGATATTCTTCATATTTCTGCTCAAAACATAGATTGTGGGTACGCGTTAGAACCGCCTCGGCAAGGCGGTTCTAACGCGTACCCACAATCTATGTTTTTGAGCAGAATTAAGAAAAATAATGTATACCCCTGTTTTACTATATAAAAGTTTAAGGGGGTCAATATTATTTAGGCATGTTTTTGTTATGGTTATTGGCCACTGCAACTTTTTCTAAAGCCTCAATTAACACGTCTTCTTGACTAGATGCACACCTGGGATGCCTTATAAAGTGCTAGTGATGGGCAGTTTATGATTCATTTTTTTTAAAATCCAAATATTGTCAAAATATTATACATGCTCCAGCTGGAAATGTCCTAGGCAACTAGATTATGCGCATCCACGTTGGTCTGTGCATGCTACTCATATATACCACAGTCTCTGTATATGTTTGAGCACACAGTGTAAGATAAACATCAGAAAGATTAAGTTACATCACGCTGCTATTTTCAGCATTTCGATCCGTGGACTTCACAACTGATTTTTACAATTGATCTGGCTCGGCTTAATAGTTGGAATTTTAGCAACGATCTACATATATTTACATTTTGTGACATGGCACAACATGGTTTCAGCTTGTCATATGTCTGCATTTACGAGTTCCCAGAATGCTATTCTCCGATATTCTATTCATCACGAAAACACGCCTATATAGTTTTGACCCCTTAAACCCCCCTTTTATACAGTAAAACTGGGGTTTACAGGGGCATACATTAATTTTCTTATTTCTGATCAAAAACATAGATTGTGGGTACTCGTTTTTATCCGAAAGTTTTCATTTTTTGGTGGTATATTTGAATAGGCGTGGTTTCGTAATGTTACTACAGTCTGGGCAGTCTCCGTCTTTTCTATATCATAGGTCAACAATTAGTGGCATCATATTCCTGTTACATGCAACCATTTAACTTTTCATACAGTGACTGAATAATTTAAAAACAAATAAAGCAGTCCAGCTGATTTATCGTTTAACAACAGTTTTGAGTCCAAATTTTATATTTTGACCAATTTTCCCTTCCGTTCTGCTGATTTATGTTTGTTCTTGAGTTTTCAGCAGCTGTCTTAAAAGTAACTCCAGCTGATTTAAAGTTTGAGTCTCGAATGAGACATGACTTAAGTTGGGTATAGATTAATCCGAGCCTTCTCTGACTTTAAAAGCCTTGCCGGCTTTAGCCCAAATCAATAAAAAGGCTTTGAAAAGCCAGAGAAGGCTTCGGTTAGGTATAGATATACTTTCGGGGGAAGCATTTCTGTCAAATTGGTTTTGTCCATCTTCTGAAAAGGGGTCTTCTCTTAAAGGAAAGAATTTGCTCGCAGGAGCAAATTCTTTCCTTTTAGAGCAGACCCCTTTTTCAGAACTGGTTTGTTGCGCAGTAAAGCAAATAAAAAGTCACAAAAGTTTTCTCTCTTGTAAAAATGGCAGAAAATATACCAACTGTATCAAATCCCCTTAAAATGTCTTTCATATACAAGGACTTGTATGCAGCCCTATGAAAAATGAATTGTTACCTTCAGCTCACCAGCTACGATGGTATGAAGATAACGACGGAGCAAAATTACGGTGTAATGAAAGATTCTTTAGGTCCAAGTGATGTTTCTGAACGCATGCACAAACGTAACTGGTTACAGAATGCATGGGGACAGGGTGTGGTAATTGTCAGAATATTTCTGCATCAACTGACTTCCTGTTGGGACCATTCTTAAGATTCTAGACAGATAACAGCTTAAACCTACTTTGATGACGACAACTGTTCTTCTAACCACGCCCACTGATCTTCTGCGACCTTTTTATCGGCTGGTCCTGTCGGCTGCTCAAAATCCAAGTCGGATCGGGTATTACCACATAACAGGATGGTGTCCACCATGATAATATCCAAAGATTTTCCACCAGGAATATTGTAGTTTACTTTATAATAGTAATCTGGATATATCCTAGACAGAAGAAAATGTACACTTTTATTATTACTACTTACTGCAATGAATCTTTGTTACAACAACAACATTTGTTCAAAAAGACATTGCCATTAAAATGAATTTGCTGTTGTACAGAATACTTAATGAGCAGATTCATATGTAAGAAAGGTATTGTTTTGTTCTTATTTCCTCATAGAACATATGTTTTGGATAGTTGTTAGAATCGCCTCAGTGAGGCGATTCTAACAATATCCAAAACATATGTTTCTTTAAATGATTAAATACAATAATCTTGCATAATTTGTGACTAATTGTTACCTCTTAAGCGAATGTTTCGTGACAGTCAAATTGTCATTACAGACAACCCTCTATATACCGATATTAGATACAGCGATAAAATTCGTTATAATGGCAATTTGCAGTCACGAAACAATCGCCTCAGCGAGGTGATTCTAACAAATATCCAAAATATATGTTCTATGAGAAAATAGGAAAAAAAACAACAAGACCTTTCTTACATATAAATCTGCTCATTAAATATCCTGTACAACAGCAAATTCATTCTAATGGCAACGTCTTTGGGAACAAATGCTATCGTTGTAACGAGGGTTCACTGAATAATGAATTTTGTCGTTGTATCGAGTTTCGGTATAAAGAGGGTTGTCTACTACTATTATTATTACTGTTAGTTTACTTTATAATAATAATATACTTCATGGACAGAAGAAAATACACACGTATTTATCATTATTATTATTATTATTATTATTATTATTATTATTATTATTTGAGCCACAACGTGCGAAAACGTACCTTCTGACATGTGCGCCCAACGAAGACTCAAATTAGCTTGCTCCGTGCAGTATGATCAATGTTCGTTGTCCGCATTAATTAACTTTGAATCCTTGGTTATCCAAAATGTGTCCAGGGCATGCGAATGCACATGTCTGAAGGTAGGTTTTCTGACGTATTGTTATTATTATTATTATTAATATTACTGCGTTGTTGTTGAGTCTTGACAGGCAAACCAGTCTACCGAATGGAAATGATTAAGCATCGAAGTCACACTGCCATCATCTTTAAAGACACAACTAAACTGAGACCAAAAGTGGTACACTCTGTCCCTACCTAGGAGCTGTGCAAGACCCATCAAAGGTATGTCATAAGGAGGTGATTATTATAATCCAAGTAAGCAGGTCGGTATTAAATAGGCCTTCTGCGGGATAATAAATATTTTGGAGGGAATATTACCTACGGATTATACTAAATTCCCCTACTGAGCCTCTACCTGTCTAATGTTTATTGATAGTATAACAGGTTTTGTTGTGCCAATCTCTTATCAGTGATAAGACTAATGGCCAAGACATATCTTATTTTTATGATTTTAAGGGAATGGATAAACTTCATAGGATTTCTACATTTTACAAGGGAGACAACATTTATGACTTCCTGTACACCAAGTCCCTTCTGGAAAGGGGTATGTATACTCTAAAAGGTGAGAATTTGATCCAACGCGAGCTTTTCAATCCTTTTAGAATAGACCCCGTTTGAGAAGAGAAGTAAAAACAATAGTGACAGAGTTGCCTCCCCTGAGAGGGTATCCTTTCCCATTAATGTCTTTTCTTACCATCTTTTCGAAATCTTTGTGTAAGCTATCTGAGCTGAAATATTGCCATTGTGGTCATGGTTCCCAGCTACCACGTACCAGGGATTGTGCAGGGACTTGGCCTTGAAAACACGCTCAAAGGTTTCCTTGCAGTAAAAGAAGAAAAAATGACATCCATTAGCAATGAGTCGATTATTAAAGGTAATCAAAAGTCGGTTGGTTCTTGCATTCCAATTTCGATCATCGGTAATAAATTTCTCTGCCGCATGTGATGGAGAAAACATGAAAAGACAAGAACAAGGTTGAAATGATAGAAAACAACAATTGCATGCATAGCTTTTCCGTATATAAAGACACTACTCAGCAGGCACACAACGTTGACACAACGTGATTCAACGTCACAGTGTTAAAACAACGGCGATTCTCAACGTCAATTCAACGATGTTAAATCGACATTGTTTCAACGTTGTGTGCCTGCTAAGTACTTTCACTAAATAGATCAAAATGTATTCTGTCAGATTTTCAAAATCTCGCAGTGCTGAAAGTAAGCCCGTTATAAGATTGCGAAATTTTGAGAAAAAAGGTCTGAGTCCTAAAACCGCGAATCACAACTATACAACTGTTACAACAACAAACAAAATTGTAGCATTTGTTTTCTGAGAATATATAGCATGTCACTTCGTGTGAATTGTCAAACAATTCATATGATATATCGAGCCTAATGACGCCAACTGTAAGGCAACTGATCAAGCACTTGTTGTTGTTGTTTAGTTTTTGTTTTTTTTTTTGTTTTGTTTTTTGTTTGTTTGTTTTTTGTTGTTGTTGTTGTTGTTGTGTCTTTCCTGTTTGGGCGACATCACTATACATCACCTAAAACTGCTCGATATTCTCTCACAATTTGAATATTTGTATTACTTTTAATTTTTAATCAACTAAGTAATTATTGTTAATATGTGCCAAAGTCTGCATCATACCAATGCAATGTTTGGCATGACTTCTATACGGTTTTGGCCCGGGCTTTATACGAGGGCTAATACTGAAAGTTACAAGAATTTAGGGAATAAAAAACAATGGGTTTAGGAGGGCAAATATTTTACGGTATTAACCGGACCAATGTTTTACGGTATTAACCAGTCGATCAGACGTTAAACACAGTGATACTTTTCCTGTTTAGTGCTTAGAGTACATCAAGGAGCTACATTTGCAGACAGCAGTTCTGATTATCCATTCAAACAAAGCAATATTTTAAAAACAAGTCATTAATTAACTGCATGGAGAAGCAAGCAACAAAAATAAAACTACTCAAAAAAGGTTGTATTGACTTTCAACACATTAAAAGTTGAAAACAAAATGTTGATTAATAAAAATGTCATAAAATGGATGTTTTCACATTGGCCCTGTTACAGGTCCACGGACAGTCGTATTTGCCTTCGGATGGCTGTATCGGATGGCTTCGGATGGCTTCGCCTCGGGCTAATACAGCTATCCCCAGGCCAATACA
This sequence comes from Anodontia alba, assembly GCA_964016985.1. Taxonomy (NCBI): domain Eukaryota; kingdom Metazoa; phylum Mollusca; class Bivalvia; order Lucinida; family Lucinidae; genus Anodontia; species Anodontia alba. Next base: position 45,535,954 of record OZ024825.1, read on the forward strand.
ACAGCCATCGGACCTGTAACACGGCCAGTATGAAAACATCCAGTTAATAACATAATAATATTAACCTGTTTACCAAATATATGAAAGAGAAATATATGTTATTGACTTTGTTATTTATCTTTCAATTCAGATAAAATAAATCATGATGGCTTCATCTTTAATGACATATTCTCGCGAACACAAAATTTAACAGTAAAATCCTGGTCTTATACTTATAGATATACTTTGGATTCTTGACAGCAGTAGGAAGTTTAAAGGCAATGGGTATGCATTGGTAGGGTTTTCACCATTTCCGCCAAGGGAGACACTTTTTGTGACTTCCTGTTTGCTTTACTGCACGCAAATCCCCTTCTGAAATAGGGTCTACTCTATAAGGAAAGAACTGGCTCCCTCTGGGAGCCAGTTCTTTCCTTATAGAGAAGACCCCTTTTCATAAGGGGACAAAAGCAATTTCAACAGGTGGTTGTCCTTGAAAGAGTATCACTTTCTTTTAATCTCAGACTTACAAAAAATCTTTTATCCTCTACATCCTTCACACCTTCCCAGTAGAAGTTGTCCCCTAGGGCAAGGTTGAAACTCGTCTGGTATGTTTCTGCGACAGCCCCCATCTGTCTACCAACTGCCGTCTCAATAGGAGTATCGTAAGGATAAAATGATATTCCGCCCCAGTCCCCAAGAGCAAGAAACCGCAGGCTGTCCAATCCCAAGCATCCTGAGATACAAGAAATGAGTCATTATGCTAAATCTGTCTTAGGTCTCAACTGCCATCTAAGTTGTACTGAGCAGATGATATTCTAAAATACGTATTGTTTATCATTATTCATTATTTTTCCATGAAAATAAGGCTTGAAATTCAAGCCTTTTTTTTCAGATTCTGTGAGAGAGAGAGAGAGAGAGAGAGAGAGAGAGAGAGAGAGTTCTAAGCTGAAAGTTTTTACCAACCATTTCAAAGGAGGGAGGATAGAAATACAATTCTTCGGCTAAATAAAATTCCTCGGTAATCCTCGTCTGCTATAATTGTAATGGCGGTTTTACCCTTGTCCTGCTGAACCCAGGTATACCCTGCCTTTGCCAATAGTATAGATCTAGATCAGTTTGCTTCCGAAGAAGCCAACTGATCTGGATCTGCACTATTTGTCATTCAGTACGTGAATCTATATCAACAATCTGGATCAAGTTATCTGATTTGTTGAAAATTAGAAATGGGTGTGGCTTCTTTATTTATTCAGCAGGACAAGGGTTAATTAATATCTGAATTTTTCAGAATGACCAGATTCCAGATTCCACAATTGCTCAGATGGTCAGGGCAAGCGAAAGTAAAAAAAAAAAACAAAAACGACACGACAATACAGCAACCGCTCGCTCGCTCGCTTTCTTTCTTTTTTCTTTTTTTTTTTTTTTTTTTTTTTAGATTAATCTTATTTTATTGCATGTTAAACTAAGGGATTGGACACAAGTTATAACAACATTAGATAGTCCTCTCCCTGCAGCATGAAATACATTCTTTTAAAGATACAATGGTGCAAACAACCGATTTACATAATAAAATAGAAAAAAAGAACATATTTGGAAAAGAACTTGTCGTCCTTAACAGTGCAAACTTTTCAATATGCTGATATCAGCATTTAGCAAGAACAAAAATTTTCATATTTGAGACGCTACGAGGAAGAGTTTCTCAGGACATATCCAACAGTTAAGATCCAGATCAGCCACTGAACCAGCATAATGCCAGTGAACCAGCATAATGCCAATGAACCAGCATAATGCTGCATTATTTGGTAAGGCGTTTGCTATGCGTCGATATATTCTACAGTACCCGATGATTACGTAAGCGGATAATAAATGTCTGATCAGACTGCGGGTATGCACAGGCTGACCTGAGCCTCCACTGCCCACATGTCCGGAAGGCACATTGAGTGTTTGTATCAAACTTATTTTAGTGGAAAATGTTTTTCCTTAAAATTACATGTGTTTGGACAAAACTTATTTTAGCGGAAAAATATTAGTGTATACGTGTTACATTATAGCCATTCAATCCAGTATTATGCATATATGATCTCATGAGGTTTCTGTTTCTTAGTGTCACTGTAGCACGGGAACTGATCAGATTTCTCTTGTGATCATGTACAGCGATAATCAACAACGCGCGTTTCGCTCTAAGATTACCTTGAACCCTACTTAATAACGTAACTAATTATCATACGTGAAGTTACTCAGGAATGGGCATGTACCATTTGTGTCTTCTTTATACCGTTGGAAGGGCTTGATCATCTGAGCATACAAAATGTTAAGCCAATGGGTCGCAACATGAGAAAACGTACCTATGCCGTGCGTTCAACGAAGACTCAAATCAGCCTGCGCATCCGCGCAGTCTGATCAGAGCCTTCGTTGTCCGCATGAACAAATTTTGCATCCTTGGCTATCCAAAATGCGCCCAGTAAAGATTCTGATCAGATTGCGCGACTGTGCAGGCTGATCTGAATCTTCGCTGGGCGCACATGTCCACAGTTACATTTTCAGGCTTTGTGGCTCATGTTATCCCAAAACAAAGTGTCGTTCTTTATGATATACATTACGAAAACATGCCTATTCAAATATACTGAAAATTTTACCACAAAAAATGAAAATTTTCACAAAAAAATCGATATTTTTAATATTTCTGCTCAAAAACAGATTGTGGGTACTCGTTAGAACCGCCTCGGTGAGGCGGCTCTAACGAGTACCCACAATCTATGTTTCTGAGCAGAAATAAGAAAAATAATGTATACACCTGTCAACCCCAGTTTTACAATATAAAAGTGGGGTTTAAGGGGGTCAAAATTATATAGGTATGTTCTCGTGATGTCTACTTCTCCAGAACGAGGTAAATGCATTTTCATTATGCATGCGTTTTGTCAGAGCCTTCCCCGTTTAGATACGTACAGCGAATTATTCGTTGTCTTCGAATAAACGTTTATACAGACACATACTGGGCACGATTTTCTATTTGTGCAGTCGCATGCTATGTGAAACTGTGATTGATTGTGTTGGGGTTTAACGACACGTCAGCCCTTTTGGGTCATTTTGTTTCGTCTCCCATAGAAAGGGAGGAAAAGAGATAGAAGAGATAGTAGAGGAGACGAAAGAGAGTGACAGGGAAGGAAGAGGGACAGGAATGAAAGGGAAGAAACAGAAGAAATAAAAACATTTCTCTCTACCCTTACCTGCTACAAGGATAGCAAGCCTTGCCCAAATGTAAGCCAATATCAATTGGACGCCCCGGTGACGTAAGATACACGACACTTTCGCCACACCCGACCACCCCGCTGTGAAACTGTGAATATCGCCTAGTATTCAAGTTCTATCCAGCTATCATTCTACTTAAACCTGTATCGGACCACTGTCGACCCGACAGGGATACTGTCGGGTGGATAACGGTCCGATATAGATTTAGTCTAACACTAACTGGATAGAAATATTGGGCGATATTTCAGGTCTCCCTACAATGAGCTACAATCATAACATTCTGAACAGGGGATCTTTTGGGGATGTAGAGCAAATAAAACAAAACAGAAGACAGCAGATTCGGTTTATTTGACACTGTTCATGAGAAATAATGAGAAACTGCATCTCACACCACCTAGCAGCCTGGAGTGGAACTCTATTTTTCACATATAATGTATGAGTCAATAAATATATATAACTGCCGACGGAAAGAGACAATCACTGTGTACGTTTTACTGCATTTATTATTGTGTGAGTTTTGAACACCAATTAACCCATTTAAGCCTGGCGTCCCATAAAAGGGACAATGGCAAACCTTGTAGACCCAGATCAGACGCCGCAGAACGCGGCGTCTGATCAGGGTCTACACTGTTCGCATTAAGTTCAGGAATTTTTACAAAACATAATGATGATAATAACTAACCAGGCACCCCTTATCTATGAAACGGACCTGTCCAAAGAGATAGTAGAATATTCCACTAGGCATAATTGGGTTAAATAGAATAAATTATTATATGATTTTCAAAACTCCAATGTGCAAATCGTAGTATCTTTAAAGCGAAACGAGGAAGAAAGTTCTGTTTCTTGAGACTACCAGATTGTAATGCTCGCTGCATTAATGTGCGATGATTCCTCGGTAGTGTAGCAGTGAGACATCGAACAGACAGGATTGGGTTGGACATTATATATAGTTTACACTGTACATACATGTGAATAGCGTGCTAGTCGTGTTTATTTTACAACTCCTGCTGTTCGGTAGACCTAAGGTGGCGCTGAATATGGGGATAAAACATGGTTTTTCATGCATTAACATTCGCCAGGTCCCAAGGGAGGTGTTGAAAACCGAGGCCGGAGGCCGCGGTTTTCAAAACCTCCCTAGGGACCTGGCGAATGTTAATGCGTTGAAAAACCATGTTCGATCGGTTTTATTGCATAAAAACTGAAAACATTTGCTACATTTTGCGTTATTTCTTGCACTATTTTGTTTCGCCTTTTCACCGCTGTCTCGTGAATGCATTTTCCCCGGACTATGCTCGTTCTAAGGCCGGGCAGTACACATCTCATAACGGCAGAAATTCTATGGCCCTGGTACGAGCATATTGAAAGTTACGTAGCCGTGCATTAACAGCGCGTGAATTGCCTTGTTAATACACGGCTTTTCGCCGGTTAATGCACGGCTGTTAATAACGTGCGACACTGCTTTTTATGTAATAATTAATATTTAAGTAGTGTTTACTTAAGTTGAAGCTGTCTTAGTAGACCATTTAAAAGAAAATATATGACACTTCTTTCGTTTTAATCATCCCAAGTGACTGACTGTCAGTGTGCAGAATATTAGAAGTGACATTCAATCGCAAACACTGTACATATCCGATCCTATACTGTGAGTTGATTACGTTTGAAAAGTCCCGGTTGCTTTCGACGCCTTTACTGTTTGAGTAAATCATGTAATATATGTTCGACCCACCTGATAGACAACCTGCAAATATTAAAGTCCTGAACAGTAGCATTTTGTCTGAAAACACAAAAGTTGTTACACTATAAACGTATGTACATGTATTGTTTAAGACTAATTATGTTGATATGTGATAATCAAATCAGCTGAAAATACATCACATGAGTTCAACAGTGCGTAATTAGATACAATATCTATGTTAGGAAGTAAACTGGTATATACTGAACCAAAAAAGAAACTTTCGCAAAGTAGGTCTTAAACTTAAAAGGTTAAATACAACATGTAGAAAAATGTGTATATATAGTAGTTTACACTGACGTCCTACTTTGGGAAATCGGTCAGATAATCACCTCATGTGGAACGATATCGTCTGTTTTGACAAAAACCTCCATTTTCACGTACACGCACGGGGTGGACATATCTGGTTTACATGTGTTAACTTTTTTCACTGCAAATTATTGCACTTGACGACTACAGTCATAAAAATACCTAAACACTTTAATATCGATACAATTTGGGCAAAATTTCGATGCCTCGAATTGCGAAACATTTAAGAGAGAGCCGTTGGGATGCTGGAGGCAGGAGCTTCAACAGAAGATGTTGCTGCGCAAGTTGGATCATCTGTGCAGGCAGTTAGAAGTCTGAGACGGCGGTTTGTGCAGACCGGAAGCACGGAAGATCTTCCACGTAGCGGTAGACCACGTGTGACCACGCCGGCGCAAGACCGCTATATTTTGAATCAGCATTTACGAAATCGTTTTTTAACTGCGACAGCTACAGCGTCTGTCACCCCAGGTACTCATAGCCCCAGGATTTCCGCTCAAACCGTACGAAATCGTTTGGCTGAGAACAATTTACGTGCACGTCGTCCCTACGTCGGAACAGTGTTAACGGATCGTCATCGCCGTGACAGGCTTCAATGGGCTGATAGACACATCAACTGGACAAGGCAAGACTGGCGGACGATTCTTTTTTCAGATGAATCCAGGTTTGCATTGTCCAAAAGTGATGGTCGGATCAGGGTCTACAGACGTAGAAACGAACGTTACGCTGACTCTTGCGTTCTTCAGCAGGATCGTTTTGGCGGTGGGGGTTCCGTGATGGTCTGGGCCGGAATAAGTTATGGGTATCGTATCTGAACGCTCAAAAGTATAGAGACCGTGTCCTTGCCCCACACGTTGTTCCTCTCTTACAAAATCACGGCGTTATTTCTGTGTTTCAGCAAGACAACGCCAGACCTCACGTCGCCCGTGACAATATCCAGTTCTTGCGAAACAACAATATTGATTTCATAGACGACTGGCCCTCAAAAAGCCCGATCTAAATCCCATCGAGCACCTTTGGGATAATCTTGACACACGTGCATGGCAACGTCAAAATCCGCCTGGTAACGTCAATGAGCTCCGCGACGCTTTGCTAGAAGAGTGGAATAATATACCCCAGGCTCAAATTAATAATCTCATCCACTCAATGCGTCGTCGCTGCCAAGCTGTTAGCAATACTCGCGGTGGGCATACTCGTTACTAAAGCAAAAAAAAAAATTGAATCGACACCTACCTCAAATGAAATTGAAAAATCCAATGAAATTGATAATTTTCAGACTGTAAATGAACTTTGATGAATTGATTTTAAATTATTGTGCAATAACAAATACGAATAAAAACTGTTAATATACACATATGTGGAAACAGTCCCATTGAAGTCTCGCGAAAGTTTCTTTTTTGGTTCAGTAGAAAGCTCTAATACACTATTCAAAATTTGTCACGCACCAAGGGGAATATTTCAAATAGTTGAACACTAAAAGCGCTGATCACAACTGCAGCAGACTGTATTTTAATTTTGACTTGTTTATTTCACATTTATTTATTTATTTATCAATTTATTTTGAGGGACAATAATACTATGCATTTTATGCCATCATTGGCCAAGTATTCACATGAAATGCCAAGTTTTCTCTTCTCTGAAAAACCCTAAATAAAAAAAAATGAATGTTGACCACAACAATTTTGCTTAGTGCTTTACGGTTAATATTAGAAGGGTACCGTATTTATCCTAAGTATTCGGAAACCTTGACTGCTTACCATACTTGTCCTGAATTAGCAAACCCACATTACTGTCTGTTGCTGCATTTAATCAAAGCACTGATAGCACTGGTGGGTCGATTGTCTCTGAGTGTAGGCTGGATAAATGGGACTTAAGACCGTTTCCTTTAACCCTTAACTTTCGTAACTTAAGCAAACAGTGCAAACCCTAATCAAACGCCGCTGCAGCGGCGTCTGATCAGGGTCTGCACTATTTGTCAATGTCCCAAATGTCCCAGTCCAGGTTTTACAGATACCCCTCTTTCAACAATACAGCTATAAATAATTGTTATACCTGGCTTCCAATGGCCAATGATAATCACGTAGACAACTACCTTAAGGAAAGTTTGGCGTTTGTATACTATGGATCGATTGTAAACTTGTAAACAGTCGATCCAAAAACCTTGGATGAGTAACAAACAGTGTAGATCCATATCAGATGCTGCGTTCTGTGGCGTCTGATCTGGGTCTACAGTGTTCGTACAGACATTTCTGTCCGAAAACTTATGGTAAATATGGTATGCATTGTTTCTTATTAAATAGGCATATCTGTTAACTCTAAGACCATCTGAATTGGAGATTGACCACGAAATATTTTCTGCTGTCATTCTCTCCCTTCTACTGACTCAAGAAGGGCAGTTGTCAGTTTCTGCACAAGTACTGGTTAGCAGCTTTGAGGACTATGCATGCCCAAGAAAAAGTGTGGTTAGGCAAACTGGCCGACTCGACATGACCTTAATAGTGTTGATTGGGCAGTTAAACTCCAAACAAACCAACTAAACCACCTGAAGCGAATTGAACTTACATTGGTAGAAATGTTGGGAAATGGAAAATTAAAGCTAGGTTTTACTTCCAGTCTGTCATTTTAATCAATTTTGCCATGGTAACAAAGAAGGTCCCATAGAATTCTACTGAAAAAAAAAATGGTTAAATGGCATGGAATCCATAACCGAAGAAGTAATTGAATTAATCATAGCACAACTGTTCCTTGTGGGATCCTCTACATTTTAATGTTTTACCCCTTTCCGGATAAATCGGGAAGTCGTATATCGCACATTTTACCGTTCTCTGTTCTTCAGTGCTTACGTTGACGTCACAGATTGAAGAAGCGTACTCTAGGACTGACCGCACCTGTCTTTTATACATGTAACCTGTTTGGGGAGCAAAATCATCTTGTTTCATCAGTGATTTAATTTGACTTACGTTTTTCTGTGGTTTCACTGATTGAGTAAGAGCCTCTATGCGAACCGAATAATCAAACCTGTGATAAGCAAGCATTTATGGGAAAGCCAAGAAGGGGTTGCATACGACAAATGCTTGCTTAATACAGGTAGCTTTCCACTACTGCATTAAAGGGATCCGAAACAGTGGTCTTTTAAGACGGGTGATTGCTTAATACAGGTGGCCTTTAGGGCAGGTTTTACTATAATTGCTTTATATTTTTCACATTTGAACCTATGATGAAGATTTGGTGCCAATTTTCTGCTGACCGTTCCAAGGTGGTGGTTCTGGTGTTGTTCGTTCTTTATGACGCCTGGCTGCTCGCTGTGGGGATTTTAGTCATATTTTTGTCCTGGTTGTTATTCTGTTTAGTGGATCCCGTAACCTCGTTAAGGTAAGACCGAGCTGGTTGCTTTACTTTTCGTTGGTTTGTAACATGTGTGTTGCCTGTCGTAGTTAGTTTACTCTTTCATTCGTGTCATTGTAAGGCTTTGTTCTACGATTGTGTCTCTTCCTGGACATCTATACTACACACAAATCTCAATAGCTCGAACACCGATGGCTTGTTTACTATGGCTAATTCGAACTCGTTTTTGAGTCACTACGAATTTCTTCCGATAGCTCCAGAAAACATATATTTAAGGAAATTTTCTTATTTTATCTTATATTTGTGTGTTGTGTGTACTCATTAGAATCGCCTCATCGAGGCGATTCCAATGAGTACACTCAATATACCGAGGCGATTCTAATGAGTACACTCAACATACCATTATTGTGTGGAAGATCGAAAAGATTTCCCTAAATTTTCACCATTTGCTTCCAGACCTGGTGCCATGATTAATCCTCAGTGGCTCGAACTACCCATATCTCGAACAAATTTCCATGGTCCCTTAGATGCTCGAGTTTTTCAAGTCAAAGTTCGTACACGTTACCGATGCGTTTATTCCATCTCAAGCCAATCATGGTACCCAGTAGTGCAGTATTTTTTCAACTGTTTAATACTTACAAAGTACACGAGGTATGGAACTAATTATGAGGAATGGGTAAACTTTCAGGGAAGACAACTCTTGTCAAAATTGTTTACCTCCCTTCTGAAAATGGATCTATTCTTAAAGGAAAGAATTTCCTCAAATATAGAAGAATAGGCAGAATTGAATTATATTTACGTACACCCAGGAAATATCTAGAAAAAAAAAAGAATGAATCAGATTGTCAATCTATTATTCAGCAGAAGTATTCAGGCATACAAATAATAAAAATAGAATACATTATGTATCGATGGTTTTATATTTAACTCTATTCAAAACATAAAAAAATAAGGAAGAATTCATAAATTGTAGCACTGCATATTTAAAATACATGAGGGTGAGTCAATAAGTAACCAGCCTAACTTATTTCCGGTTGAGATCCACCTGTTCTTTTTCGATGTAATTGCCCTCTAGTGTGATGCACTTAGACCAACGGTGTTCAAGTGCCATCAGCCCAGAACTGAAAAAGTCAGGGTCCTTTCCATTGACCCGCTCCTCAACTGCCGTCACGACTTCTTCATCAGACCGGAAATGAAGTCCAAGGATATCCTTTTTCAAGTTTGGGAATAGGAAGAAGTCGCTAGGAGTTAGGTCAGGCGAATAGGCAGGATGTGGTATTAATTCATACCAGTTTCGCTCTACAGCATCCATTGCAGCTTTGCAAGTGTGGACTCTCGCGTTGTCCTGTTGCAGCAAAACACTTTTAGAGAGTTTACCTCGGCGTTTTCTCACGGATGGCGGTTCTCAGCTGGTCTAACAAGTTTGCTTAGTACACTCCAGTTATTGTACTTCTCTTGGGTAAAAAGTCTAACATAATAACGCCTTTTGCGTCCCAAAATACTATGGCCATCACCTTGCCAGCAGATGGTTGCGTCTTGAACTTATCTGGCCTCGGGACCCAGGTCCTACCCACTGACGACTCTGAGCTTTATTCTCTGGCTCATAATAATGAACCCAAGTCTCATCTACAGTCACCAGACGCAAAAGAAAATCATCTTTTGACCTAAAACGCTTCAACAAGGCGCTGCATATTGATGCACTGGTTGCCATTTGCTCATCGCTAAGGGATTTGGGGACCCAACGGGCTGTTAGCTTGCGCATACCTAAACGATCATGTAAGATTGTTGAAACGCTACCATGTGCCTAATGCCTGCGCTATTTCTTCCACCTGAATTCGCCTATCAGAGTATATCAGATCCCGAACTTTCTTACACATTTCTTCGTCGGTGGCATCCAGTGGGCGTCCAGACCTGGCTTCATCTTCTAAAGACGTTCTACCGCGTTTGAATTCCCCTACCAAGAATTTAACCTGAGCATAAGATGGTGCAGAAGACCCATAAACATCGGCTAACTCGCCATGTATTTCCTTGCCTGTTTTACCTTTTAAATACAAGTACCGAATAACAGCACGGTACTCAACTTTAGATGAAAAGCATGCCTTTGCATCACTAGCCATGTTTGACATTCAATATCTTATTAAAGAAGGACTCGATAGGTGTGCAATTTTGTACCCATGTATAAAAAATATATTGAAACAAAGCACGAAAATCGTGACCGTCTCGGTCCATCGGAAATGGGATAGGCTGGTTATTTATTGACACGCCCTCTTATATGTTGCATATTAAATATATAAACAAGTCATTAAACTTATAATACATATGCATGTTATATTTGCTACACATATATCAGATGATGCGCAATGCACAAAAAGGGCCCTTATACGTATTGCGGACAACGCAGGCCCCGATCAGCCTGCGCAATCGCGCAGGCTGATCAGGGCCTTCGTTACCCGCTTACAGAATCAAAGGATATTGTAGTATGTGTCAACGAAAAAAGAATGTTCAGATCAGACTGCACGGATGCGCACGCTCATCTGGAGCATCGCTGTTCGAATATGGCATAAGGGCTTTTTTCCAACGTTGCGCATCGTATGGCAAGAAACAGAGCCCTTGTAACATATTTGGGCAACAAAGTCCTATATAGTCTGTGGGCATGCATTTCAGCTTCTTGGACAAAAGTATGTAAAAATCGATAACAAGTTTACCACTTATAAACAAAAGAAAAGCCGTCCGACTGGAGACCAGGAAGTCGCGGATTCAACCCCCGCCAAGGTCGGCAACATTCTTTCGTGGAGATTGATCATGAAATATTTTCTACGGTCATTCTCTCCCTTCCGCTGATTCAAGAAGGGCAGTCAAGAAGGGCAGTTGTCAATTTCTGGCGAAAGAATGAGCACAATACTGGTTAACCGCTTAGAGGACTTAGCTTGTCCAGTAAACATGTGGTTAGGTAAACTGACCGCGCTCGACATGACCCCATTGGGTTGACTGGGCCGTAAAACCTCAACACAAACACAAACAAAAGAAAAAATGCTTTGAATTTACTCTATTTCTACCAACTTTCCCTAGTGACAAAACTGCATTGTATTTTTGAACGGCATTTTCAGAGTTGTACTATTTTTTGACGCCGACACTGAATGGCGTCACATAGGCTGAGTTGCACAACCTTATCAAACTGCTTCCTTTAGGAACTCCCAGATCAAACTGCTTCCTTTAGGAATTCCCATATCAAAATACTCCCTAAATTGGGTATTACGAGATCAAACCGCTTGCTCTAGGAATTCCCAGATCAAACTGCCTCGTTTAGGAATTCCCAGCTCGAACCGCCTCTTTTAGGAAACCCCAGATCAAACTGCTCCCTTTAGAAATTCCTAGATAAAACTCCTCCCTTTAGGAGCCCCAGATCAAACTGCTCCCTTTAGGAATTCCTAGATCAAACTGCTCCCTTTATGAATACCCAGCTCAAACTGCTTTCTTTAGCAAACCCCAGATCAAACTGCAACCTTTAGGAATTCCTATATAGATCAAACTGCTCCCTTTAGGAATTCATAGATCAAACTGCTCCCTTTAGGAATACCCAGATCAAACTGCTTCCTTTAGGGAACCCCAGATAAAACTGCTCCCTTTAGGACTTCCTAGATCAAACTACTCCCTTTAGGAGTACAAAGATCAAACAGCTTCTTTTAGGAAACCCTAGATCAAACTACTCCCTTTAGGAATCCCCAGATCAAACTGCTTCCTTTAGGAATTCCTATATCAAACTGCTCCCTTTAGAAATTCCTACATCAAACTGCTCTCTTTAGGAACCCAGGTCAAACTGCTTCCTTTAGGGAACCACAGATCAAACTGTTCCATTTAGGAATTCCTAGATCAAACTGTTCCTTCAGGGAACCCCAGATAAAACTGCTCCCTTTAGGAATTCCTATATCAAACTGCTCCCTTTAGGAATTCCCAGATCTAACTGCTTCCTTTAGGAATTCCCAGATCAAACGGCTTCCTTTAGGAATACCCAGATCAAACTGCTTCCTTTAGGAATTCCCAGATCAAATTGCTCCCTTTAGATTCCTAGATCAAACTGCTCCCTTTAAGAATACCCAGGCTAAGATCAACCAGAGTATTCACAGGTCACACTATGGGGAGAAGTGATATGCAAACAGCAATCTCCCAAATCAGCCTGTTCAACTATGCAGTCTGATCAGGTTCCCAGTTGTCTATTTAAGGTAAACGGATACACTTTTTGGGGGAAGCAACTCTGTCAGAATTTGCTTTACCTCCCTCATTCCTGTCGATTTCAAAAGAGGAGACAATATATTTTACTTTCTGTTTCCTTTTCCAGACAACCACACCATTCTGAAAAAGGTTCTTCTCTAAAAGGAAAAAAATTCTCCCCTTGGGAGTAAATTCTTCCCTTTAAGGGTAGATTGATAGCCTGGTGCAAACAATGTAGACCCAGATCCAGATCAAATGAAAGGAGCACCAGTTTGTTCAGGTCTGCGCCGTTTACAATAGCACCAGGGCCCACCTGTTGATAGCATCGTTAGCTTAACAAGCTGGTTAGGGGTCAAAATGTAAACTGTCTTAATAAGTACAATACCTTATTCACAGGTAATTTTGCTGATAAAAATGAGCTACTCATTTTTTTTTTTTTTTTTTTTTTTTTTTTTTCCAGCAAAAATATTAGAATATATGCCATATTTAATGAACAAAGTTTTAACAATACCTTAACTAATGACATCATTAATTTTGAACAACTGGGCCCAGTACTTTTTAAACACATACCCAAGTATCCGTACAGGCTTGGTCAAATCTTAGATAAGCATTATGAGGTATATTTAGAGTAATGACAATAGATAGTAGTTCATGTAAAGAAAATAATAATAAAACATACAATGCCCTTGAGAAACACATATATTATTGTTATTACACTTAAATCTGTTATCTGAAAAATCACAAATGAGAACATGTTTAGCACAGAAATGAATTGCTTCTAAACAAAGAACCTCTTTAAACATGGTTTTTGTTAGCACCTGGATTATTTATTGTTACATAATACATTATTTTTCAAGGGAGATCACCCTGTCCTGAAAGCAATTGCTTCCATTTTCAAATGGGGTCTGCTCTGGAAGGAAAGAATTTGCTCCCACTGGGATAGAATTCTTTCCTTTAACAACAGGCCCCAGTTAATAAGGGTTTAATTTATGAATGAAGCAAACTCTTTGCTCTTGGACTGGTCTCCCTTTGAAAAGACAAGACAGAAACTTACAGCTTATAGTACCGTCTCTTTCATGTGTATAGATTAACAAACTATGATACCTGGCTCACATTTTTGATGGCCCCACTTTTTTTTCTGTTTGAATGTGATGTGTGAAGCAAGAAAAGGGTCCTTATGCATATGTTGGCAAAGAAGGTCCAGATAAGCCTGCAATTCACATATTCTGATCAGCCTTTGTCATCCACTTTCAGAATTAACTCTGGTCCTGCTGAACCTAGATATGAACTGCCTTTGCAAACAGTGTAGATCCAGATCAGTTGGCTTCTGAAAAGCCAACTGATCTGGATCTGCACTATTTGTTATTAAGTTTGTGAATTTGTATCAACAACCTGAATCAAGTAATCAATCTGATTGGCTGAAAACTAGAAGTGGACATGGCATCTTGATTTATTCAGCATGGCACATTCAAATATATTAATGAAGAGAGGGCCCGTATCACATATCATACTGCATAGATATGCAAACTGACCTGGCTTGCAATACTGCATATGGCATGATGGCCACTTCCTTGCATTGGCATTATATTTCTGGGCCATGCCATCTGATAATATGACACAAGGAGGCAAACAGAAACAATGTACAGTGAAGGTCCAGGTCAAAAAGTGGATCTGTGCAATCTGGTCATGGCATTTAAGTGTTTATGTACTCTAACTTCCAATGTACTCTAAAGTATCCCTTGATTCTGTAGGCAGGCTGAGAAGATCCAGAGGATGCTGTTGATGCAAAGTCTGATCTGTGTGCATATTTCTGCACATGACCCATTTGCTAATTGCATATTCCACATGAAAAAATAGTTCTTTTTACAGAAGGCTTCATGTGTACAATTTACTTGTCCACTAAACTACATATTGTCAAAATGAAGCTTCATATAATACGAAGCTTCATTTTGACAATATGCAGTTTGGTGGACAGGTTATTATGCACTCTATATTATGAAATTTGAAATTACAGTAGAACCCCTTTTTATGGTCACCCCTCAACAACAGCCACCTTCATATAAATGCCAATTTTCCAATTTCTCAAACTATTTTGTTTTACTGTTAATTTATCATATATATTTCACCTCCCTACAACACCCACATCTCAGTAACAGCCCTTTTGTATCTTCCAAAGGGTGCCTGTTGTAGGGAGACTACATTGTATAAACAAAATGGAAGACACATTATTCTGATGACAAGCCACTGCATTTGCTTACATAATTTAATTCTAAAAGAAACAAAAGCATGATAAAGCATCATGAAAGTACAGTAGACTCTCATTACCTCGAAGTCCAAGGGACTCTCTGAAATAGTTCAAGATATCCGTACCTCGACATATCATATTTGCAAAATTCAGGGCCCAGTTGTTCAACGCTAAAGATGTCGTCAGTTAACGATTCGTTAAAATTTAGATCAAGTGATATGCGTATATGCTGAAATTTTTTGCTGAAAAAATGTGAGTAGCTTTTGCATTGCAAAAGCTACTCACATTTTTTCAGCAAAAAATATCAGAATATTGTACATTGAATCCGCTAAAAAGTTAACGAAATGACCCTTAACGAGCTTGTTAAGCTAACGATGCTTTGAACAACTGGGCCCTGGAAAAAATAAACAACCACATTCCACAAATGAATATGTAATTTGACTCCTGAAGTTGGAGATATATTAAAAATATTGTGGAAAAGAAGAAAATTTCTCCTCTTTTCCACAATATTATGTTACCTGTTGTTTAAATAGGGACCAGATTTTCACTTCGAGATAAGCGGTTATTCGAGATAAGTGAAGTCAAAACAAGAGTGGACTGTATAGTGCTAAACATATCTCTTTTATAGTCTCTCATTCAAAGACAATTTGTAAAAGTTGGAAAACAAATTGACTTATTGTTCTGATGTCCAACTATTGCATAATGATATACACTGTAATGTGTTGGAGATAAGTAGTTTAGGTAGAGACATCAAGAAAATATATGATGACCTTTTAAAGCACTAAACAAAATTGCAGATGATGGCATTCTAATTGTTTTGTAATCATTTTTTTCAGAGAAATTAAGGCTTGGCATTTCATATGAATCATCTGCTAGGGGATGGTTCACACATTTTCTTTGAAAAATAATATAAAAATATATTTTAAATGATGTCAGCTACATTTGTGATTGGCATTTTAAAAGTTAAAGCACTTAAAAGTGAAAAAGAACATTACTGATTAAATCTTACACAGTATATTATTCCGAATGTATGTAGAATTTTTACCATATTAGCATAGTTCTTGAAGTATGGTAAATGTTGCGAAGTGAAATAATCAAATTAACTTCCTTTGTAGAATGGTTAGTTCCCTTTATTTCACTTATGAGCAGACAGACAATAATTTTATTTTTTGGAACATTTAGATCTACCATACCGAAAGTTTTTCTCATTTCTCCACAAATACAGTATATGTCCTAACATTTTGAACACTTTCTTCCATATTTTTTTGCCTATTTGTTTTTTTTTTTTTTTTTTTTTGCTTTTTATGCAGTTATTTCTTTAAATACTTAGTGGAATGGCAAACAGTGTAGACCAGCAGTCTGATCTGGGTCTGCACTTTTTGCATATGCCACCTTATCAGAAATTTTAGTATGTGAAATTTGAGGACATTTATCATATGTACCAGGTGTGTTGTAGATACTTTTTGTATAATGTTGTAATTCTACCATTATGAGTACAAAAAAAAAAAGTGACAATGTGAAAAAGTAAAAAAAAAAAAATATCTATCAGGCTACATCCTTATTCTAACTGCAAAACACAATCTCCTGTAAAACAACACCGTTTTGGCATATCACTTTGCAGGGAAAAGACTGCTAAGTTTTTTGCTCTAAATATGTTTACATCATAGCCCAGATAAGGTGTGGGTTTTTTTTGTGTGTGTGTACTTTTTTTTTTCAACAAAAACATAGATATTTTCCTTATTTCCATACAAATCCAATATTGCGGATACTCATTAGAAATGCCTCACTGAAGCTATTCTAACGAGTACCCACAACATATGTGTTCAAGTCGAAATGAGAAAAAATTTTGTCTGGCTATTCCCTTATCTGCAACTTGACCTCCAAGGATGTTTTAAAATCTTCGTACTACAAGGTTCTTGCTATCTAATGACCTTGCTTCATCTCTTGAAACGTCAAGCCTTAATTTCTTGGCAAAATAAGAACAGTATAGATCAGTTATCTGACATCAGTTGGTTTTGCCATCAGAGTGCTACAGATTAAAAACAACAAACACAAGTTTCTATTATTGCATATTTACTTTGAGCATATTTATTATTGCATGTGACACAAACTTATATAATTACAGTGAATACAGAAAAATATATACACCATAAGCAAAACATATCACAGTTCTTCCTTTCTTAATAACAGTAAAATCACAAGCACATAAGCAATTAAGGTGAATCAATACACCTTGAGGTTTTGGCACCAATTTTGAAAGGAAGAAAAATTTCTTAGACGGGATTTTCCTTCCTTAGTACATTGTATATAAATCCTTTCAAAAATGGGTGCTACTCTTAAAGGAAAGAATTTGCTCCCACAGGGAGCAAATTCTTTCCTTTAAGAGAAGCTCCCAATGAGAAAAGAGATAAAATATTTACATGTCAGATTTGTTTCCCTTGATAGTGTATTTTATCTCTTCAATGTCACCAGAAATCAAATTTTAACTAAGCACCACTCCAGAAATCATGGTTATACAAAAATCAGCTTTCTCACTTTGTCATAAAAACATGGGTACTCATTTGAATCACATCCCATTCACGGGGTGATGTTAAAGAATATACATAACATATAAAACAAGAGGCTCAATGAGCCTAAACTGCTCACCTGAACAACTTCGAACAGTTTATCAGGTAACTCATCATCCCAAATTAGCTGACTAGGTTTATGGGTCTCTCAACAATACTATATGTTTTGGGTATTTAGTTGAATCAATTGCAGAAGCGGTTCAGATGGAAAAGGTGAATACACACAGTTTATTAGATAACCCCAGTTTAATAGGTAGTTTTCGATACAAAGCAAATACATGTCTGTGAAATAAGGCTTGTTCAAGTTGACATGCTTTTGTCAAAAATATGATTTCATCTTCCAGAGCAGACATAAGTTTATCAAAGATCCATCAGAAGGTTCAACTATGGATACCTTGTTACGACTTTTACTCCCTGGATACCTTGTTACGACTTTTACCTCAAATTTTCAAATGCTCAAGGGCATGTAACTCTGAAGTGAACGATCCAATTCTGCTAAAAATAAAACTTGACCGAGATTTTATGCCTGTCCTGGATATCTGCGAGATTGAAGCTGATCTGAAAAAAATTGAAGCCGCTACAGTGATGACAAAGTTTTTCTCATGTTAAGTCTATGGGAGCTATATGTTGCCATGGCAACCACAGTTCCAATCTGATCTGCCAAAAAACCTTATGCAGCCTTTCTCTCTGCCCAGTGATGCTACACATGTAATTTGATCAAGATTGTCCAAGTAGCTTTAGAGATATACATCTTTGAAATTCCCATAGACCCTAATGCAAAAATAGACAAGGGCAGGTAACTCCTAAGTGAATGATCCGATTCTGCCATTAAACCAACTTGACCGAGATTTCATGCCTGTCCTAGTTATCTGAAAGAATGAAGCCGATCTGAAAAAAATTGAAGCAGCTACAGTGATGACAAAATTCTCCCCATGTTAAGTCTATAGGAAAATTTTCATTCAAACAGCCAAGGGCACGTTACTCCTAAGTGAATAATCCAATTCAGCCCAAAATCGAACTTGATCGAGATTTTATGCCTGTCCTCATTAACTGCAAGAATGAAGCTGATCCAAAAAAAAATTGAAGCCACTACGGTGATGACAAAATTTCTCCAATGTTAAGTCTATGGGAGCTGTATGTTGCCATGGCAACCAGAGTTCTAATCCGATCTGCCTGAAAACCTTATGCAGCCTTTCCCCCTACCTGATAATGGTTCACATGAAATTTGATCAAGATCGGCCCACTGGTTCCAGAGATATACTTCGTTGAAAGTGTGGACGACGGACGACAGACAACGACAGACGGACCATACCATACTAATACCTCATCGGAGCCTTCAGCTCAGGTGAGCTAATAAAAAAAACAGAAGTGATAAAAACTTTCTCGAAATAATGAATGTTTTACTGCTTCCATGTATTTTCCTCAAAAACCATTTTGTCAAACTGACAACTTGTTATGACATTTTTTCTATATGACATACTCTATGAAATGTCAGATTGGTCAAATTGTGAAAATGTAATGCTGAATTGCCACAATAACAAAATGTTTTGTTTTTTTTTTATGAAAAATCCTGGACCCTATTTTACTGCATATTCAAGATGGCTCCTAAAAAAGTTATATATCACAGTTGCCAACAATCACAGACCTGGCACCATATTCAAGTGTACATTGTACACTGTCAAATAAACTGACAGTGATATTGGGTATGGTAAATGTCCTAAAATTTTGAACACATTATTCCATACTTTTTAGGCATAAATTTTGCTTTCTATGGAGTTGTTTTTTTTAAATACTTAGTGGAATGGCAAACAGTGTAGACCCTGATCAGACTGCTCCTTCAGGAGCAGTCTGATCTGGGTCTACACTGTTTGCATATGCAATTTTATTAGAATATTTGGTGTACAAAATTTAAGAATGTTTACCCTATATGAGCCATGCATGCTCAGACCAGACTAAACACAAGTGAAATCTAATCTTAGATGGAATCCACAGTTCATGCTGGTCATACTGTCTTCATAAGAAGACATGTGTAGTTAGGTATAAAACAAAACATGTAAAACAATGAATCACAGCTCCAAATAAGGCACTTTTTTTAACAATATGAATAGGAGGGGGTATCAGGAAAATATTTTTCTTATTTCTCCATGAACATATGTTGTAGGTTCTCATTAGAAGCACCTCACTAAGGCACTTCTAATGAGTACCCATGATGAGTATGTTTTCATGGAGAAATAAAAAAAAACAACATTTTCCTGATACATCCTCCTATTCGAAGCTATGATGAATAAATATTTGTTTGTGTTGAGGTTTTACGGCCCAGTCAACCCAATGGAGTCATGTCGAGCGCAGTCAGTTTACCTAACCAAACGTTTACTGGGCAGGGTTAGACCTCTAAGCGGTTAACCAGTATTGTGCACATTCTTTCGCCAGAAACTGAAAACTGCCCTTCTTGAATCAGCGGCAGGGAGAGAATGACCGTAGAAAATATTTCATGATCAATCTCCACGAAAGAATGTTGCCGACCTTGGCGGGGGTTGAACCCGCAACCTCCTGGTCTCCAGTCGGACGGCGCATCCAACTGAGCCACCAAGCCAGATCAATTTTACACAATGTCTCAAATTTTAATGCTTTAGATAACATATTATCTGGGAATCAAAGCAATACAGTTGATATTCTATACAGCAAATTGGTCAGCTTGTCATAACACCGTTGTAAGACAATTACTGAAAGTAAAACATGTGTAAAAAATTAATTTCATGAAATGTTTCATTTTCAAAGCTCCAGATAAGATGCTTTCTGGAATCAAAACAATTTTATTTTCTTTTTCCCTCACACACACACATTTTGGCAAATCAACTGTCACAACATTGTCACGAAAAGATGTTTGGCATCATAGTTATATAGATAAGAAGGCTATTTACAATTTATAAATCCTTTTTTTTTTTTTCATTTATCCATTAAACGTATGTTGTGTTACTCATTAGACTGCTTATTTATCATGCACCAGTTCTATTCATAGCTCCACGTTTTCTTTTCCAACTAAACATCAATATTTTGTCTTATTTCTCCACAACATATGTTTTCATGGAAAATAAGGATAATATAAATAATATTTCATTGAAAAAAAGCCACTAACCTAGAACTATATATAAGATACAAGAACATCGTAAGTGAAAGCATGAGAAAAAACATATGACATGTCTGTCAAGTGAAGATTCAGATAAGCCTCAATAGCACCAGATAAGAGGGAGCATCAGAATTTTTTTTTCTTATTTCTCCAGGAAAACATATGTTGTGGGTACTCATTAGAAGCACCTCAATGAGGTGCTTCTAATGAGTACCCAAAACATATGTTTTCCTGGAGAAATAAGAAAAGTATCAACAATTTCTGGTTGGAAAAACGGTGCCTTATCTGAGCCTCTATGTTTACTCAATTTGATCAGTCTTTATATTTACTGTCCAAGTGAAAAAAGCCTTGGACCCTTGACTGTACATTGAGTGTCTAGTGGGTGTGCAGCTGAATCTAAGTCTTTGCTGAGAGTATGTCCTCTAATACATTTTCTCACATTGCTATACAAATTCTTTTTGAGAACAAACAGTAAAAATATTGGTACAAATGCCCTCTTGTCTGAAGATATGCCCGTTTTGTAAGGCTTCATAACACAGTACAATCACATTAAGATCTAAGTCAACTAGAAAAGTCAGACACAGATTTTTTTTTTTTTTTTTTTTTTTAACAATGTCCTCACTGGTTGGTCCCCATTTTGAATGATTTTTTTCTGAGTATAATGTACAAGGTTTTTTTCCTACTATCTTTTTAAGCAATTCCTATTAAACCATGGTCTAACAAGTATTACTGTTATAAAAAATGTTTATTTCTTAATAACTGACGCAAAATTTTATGCAAACAAATGCATATTATCCATTTTTTTTTTTTTTTTTTTTTCAAAATGAAATTCCTCTTATGGCTTCATATATGACTGTAGGAAAAAAATCATTGACCAAAATCCTGGAAAATTGTAGGAAAAAACCTGTACCCAAAGGGGGACCTATAGTCTATAAATAGAAAAGTCAGAGAGAAAAAAAAAAAACAACAAACAAACATTTTATATCAGGACCAAGCAAACACCCAGTGGTCCTGGCTAAACTATAACATGAAAATGAGAAAAATCTGAATTAGATGGGTGCACTGCTCATGTTAACTGTTAAAGCACTATGCAGTGTTGTAGCATAGGACCTTCTATGTTGTTTGTCTTTTTTTTGTTTTAAATTTAATGTGAATCATCTGCCTTGAGGACAAATCATATGACATGTCAAAGGTGGAATAGAAAATATTTCACAGGCCTTGTTTTCTCAGAAAAAAAAAAAAAAAAATAGAATGACATCTGCAGTTGTGATTGGCACTTTAGGGGTTAAACAATGAAATAACTGTTAAAATAATATAACCTAGCAATAAAATATTATGCATAAAAGTATCTAAATAAAAAGCAGAACAGATAAAAGGGTTTAATAATAAAAAGCATGAATCATGCACTAACACAAATTCTATGCAGACCATATGGGCTTACCCTGACTGACATCTTAAAAATACTAGTACTACTTATGTCAAATATATATGAATTGTTATAACAGTCATGTTCTGCAAAAAAATCATCTTCAGGGCATATGCAAACAGTAAAGACCCCGATAAGCATGTACATCTATGCAGTCTGATCAGGGCCTTCAATACTGCTGGCAGATACAGCAGAATGTATCAGTGTATGGTAATTGTTCTAAAATTTCAAACACTTTATTCCATACTTTTTTGCCTAAATTTTGCTTTTTATGCAGTGATATTAAAACAAATAGTTAGTGGAAGGCAAGCTATGTAGACCCAGATCAGACTGTTCCTTAACTGTTTTCATATGCCATTTTAACGGCAACTTTGGTGTATGAAATTTTAGGACATTTACCATATATCATGGGCCAGAATCAGACTGTGCATCTTCACAGACTGATCTGAATCTTTACTGTTCACCCAAAAGGCACCCTCTTACTTGCAGCTCTTAAACTTTATAAAGCACTGACCAAAATTGTAGCCAATTATATTCTAAAAATTTTTTTACTATCTTTCAGAGAAAATGAACCTTCTACTTCATGTGGATCATCTGCCAATTGCAATGATTCATATGAAATTCCAAGTCTACTTACTCTGAAAAATAATTTCAAAATAATTAGGATGTTGTCTGCTACAATACTGCATAAGGCAAAATTGTTGTAGATAACATACTATTTTCTTATTAACTTGTACAGAAAATAAGACTTGACATTTCATGTGAATCATCTGCTAGGCAGATGATTCACATGAAATGTCAAGCCATATTTTCTCTGAAGAATACAATAAAACAATCAAAACGATGTCTGCTGCAGCTGTGATTGGCACTTTAAGGGTTAAATTACATCACTAGGGTGGGACTGATTCTACAAGGAAGTCTAAGACATGCTAAAATTCAAAGACTGGCACATAAATGTAAAATATACAGGCTCTAAGAACAGTACTTTGAACTGTGTAGACTATGACAGTCACAACATGAAAAAAATGTCCCTCATGACATGTGCAATCAGTGAAGGCTGAGATCAGTCTTTGCTAGGTGTCACTCTAGTTAGCAGCTTTACTGGGTGTTTTGTGAATAGGAACCCACTAGACTTTCAAATGGATAATGCAGACTAATAAGACTGCATGGATAAGCAGACCATTACGAAAACATGCCTATCCAAATATATAGAAAATTTCACCTCCAAAAGGTGAAAATTTTCAGATAAAAAAAATCTGGTATTTTTCATATTTCTGCTAAAAACATAGATTGTGGGCACTCATTAGAACCACCTTGACGAGGCGGTTCTAACGAGTACCCACAATCTATATTTTTGGGCAGAAATAAGAAAAATAATGTATACCCCTGCAAACCCCAGTTTTACTTTATAAAAATGGGGTTTTAGGGGGGTCAAAATTATATAGGTATGTTTTCGTGATGCTGATCTGATTCATAGTTGGATGCACATGTCATAAGACATTCTTTAATGTTGCTCTGAGTGATCAGCTTGTAAAGCTGTGCAGTCTGATCATATTCTACCACAAGTTACCAGCAGCGCTCTAGTTAAGCGGTATCAGGTATATACTTCTCTTATTTCTCCACAATACCCAGCGGGCACATGACGTAAATATAACGTCGCCTCAACGTCGATGCAACGTCATGACGTTGCATCGACGTTGAGGCAACGTTATATTTACGTCATGTGCCTGCCGGGTAGGTTTTTCTTATTTCTCCATGAAAACGTGTTACTCATAAAAAGCGCCATAGCAAAAATCTTTAAATGAGTAACCGTGTCATATTTTTTGTGGAGAAATAAAAAAACTACTGTCAACCCTCTTTATACTGACACTCGATACAATGACATTCATTAAAATGTTAATTTGACTGGCACGAAACTTTCGTTCAAGAGTTACAGTTATTCTGAAATTATTGAAAATTTAATCAAATTATTTAATACTTCAAGAAACATATGTTTATGATATTTCTTAGAATCACCTCATAGAGGCAATTCTAACAAATATCCAAAATATATGTTCCATGAAAAAATAAATAATAAATCAAAGCTTTTCTTACATATCATTCTGCTGATTAAGGATTCTTTATAACAGCAAATTGACTTAATGGAGCAATCCTTGGGAACAAATGCTGTTATTGTAACAAGGGTTCACTGTATCAATCCATTTTGCTACAAAAAGTACCCTATCTAGAGTTGTGTAGCCCTCTGTCTGATTTTCAAACTTAATTATTTTCTGGGATACAAAACATATTGGTATAGTGGCTGTTTGTCTCCATCAATGAAAATGAATGTCATGTTGTTCGGAGTAGCCTCCAAGTATGAGAATCCTCCCAGTTTGCTTATCTCTGCCCAGTGGAATTTAGATGATCCAGTAGGAACTGCATGTTTGTGTTTCGTACTGCTATCCACAAAGTTGGCTGCACCAATCACAAAATATTCCATCTTCTGATCATCTTTGCTTGTTTGAAGATGCTGAAGAAGAAATACAATGAACATAACCCTTTCAACCCTCAAGACCGATACAGATAACTGAGCAAACAATGTAGATCCAGATGAGACAGCTCATAACAAGCAGTCTCATCCAGACCTACACTGTTTGCCATCCTGTTAATGATTTTGACTTAATCCCCTGATTAGAAAAATAGACGTGTCCACATTCAAAGATGAAACAGTCTACTTCAGAAGCTGGGTGGTGAAAGGGTAAGTTAAAACAATATGACTGCTGTATTTACTGTAAGTATTAGGACACCAAAACCCATTGACTACTGAATGAACTCCTCCATACTAGATCAGGAAAGACTAGAATTTCGATTTTAGGTAGGTAAGGCTATGTGATTTTGATATTAAAAGAGAAATATGGTTGCACTATTTCCAAACAGTGGAGACCCTGATCAAACGCCCCATTCTGCGGCATCTGATCTGGGTCTATATTGTTTGCCAATTACCCTTTTAGGGGTCTCCAGACTACAAACCCTACTTTCTGGGGAAAACAAGAAAAAAAATTAAAATGTCTGCTGAAAGTTTTACCCAGCATGCTAAGTGTTACTGTGCTGCAAACATGTTATGCTATGGAGATACATTGTAGTTGAGATGGTGCAATAGGGTGCCTCACTGAGATGTGGTGGGTGAGCTGACAAGTGAGCCCCAATGTGAAAAGGCGTATCTTTGGACAGGTGCTCCCATTGAAGAGTCAGATCAGCTTGTGTATACATGTAGTCTGATCAGAGTCTTCCTTGTCTGCATGAAAACTTTGCACTCTTGGCTATCCAAAAAGTGCCCAGTGAAGATTCTGATCAGACTGCACAAATGTGCAGGTTGATCTGAGTATTTTGAGGGTTGATCGCAAGACTGTAGCAAGTCAGATGGTTGTTTTTCCCAATACTTAATCTCCTCACCATGAAGGCGTTATGAAGATTACAAATTTCTTTCTGTAAACAATGGAAATTTAGGTGCCATTGCTCAAACGAGCAATGGCACCTAAATTTCCATTGTTTACAAAGAGGTCAAAGTTGCCCCTAAACAAGGGTTTCAAAAATACGTTTGAGTTACTACAGTCTTGCGCTCAACCATCGTTTTGCTGGGTGCACATCTCTGAAGGAACTTTTTCAGACGTCATGGCTCAAGTGGTAGGTGAGGGTGGGTGAGAGAGAGAGAGATGGGGTAGGTGTGTTGATGATAGCTCTGGTATAGTTAGCGGGTAGGGCTTGGACAAGTACCCGAGGTTCAAGTTGGGTGGACCAATTACAAATTTTCTATCCATTCCCCAAATGCTAATTACAGAATATATAAATTTTAAAAGAGTTTCAAGCAAATAAAGGAAAGTTCAAACTTTTAACAATACGTTAACTAATGACATTGTTAGCTTTGAACAACTGGACCCTGAACAGAATAGTGTTTTATCAAATAAACCTACATCAGTATCATAAGCCCACTGATAAGATATCAAATCTGATTTGATTACAATAAACAAATATTATACTGTTATCCCTCTGTATACCAACCACTCAATACAACGAAAAATCATCATAATGATAATTTAACTAGCATGAAACTTGAAACTTTTGCTCAAGAGGTGAAGGTTAATCAGAAATTAGGCAAGAAAATTGTATTTAAAACTTCAAGAAACATATGATTTGTATATTTGTTAGAATTGCCTCACTGAGGCATATTTTTGTATGTAAATGAGAAAGACGCCCAGTGTTTTGGATGAAAACCTTATAGTAATAATCCTAGGTACTGGGACAGAAAGGCCTGAGCAAACAGTGTAGACC
This sequence comes from Anodontia alba, assembly GCA_964016985.1. NCBI lineage: Eukaryota > Metazoa > Mollusca > Bivalvia > Lucinida > Lucinidae > Anodontia > Anodontia alba. The sequence continues at coordinate 45,562,444 of OZ024825.1, forward strand.
AAGATCAGATACTGCAGAATGTGACATCTGATCAGGGTCTAAACTGTTTGCCACTCATCTAGCACATAGCTGCAGATAAGAAGCTTTTTTTCAATCAAAAAGCACTGATATTTTTTTTATTTCTCCATGAAAACATGTTATGGGTACTCATTAGAAGCACCTTGAAGAGGCATTTCTAATGAGTACCCATAACATATGTTTCCATGGAGAAAAGAAAATAATAAAGTGCATTCCCCCTCTTAGCTTGAGTTACGATCCAGCATTTTTGGGTTGATTTTTTACAATCGAGTCATAGTATACAAAAGCCAAAATTTCCTTAAGGTAGTTGTCCACAATATTATCACTGACCAATGTAATCAAACCACATGTTAGACAAAATCCAGGTAACAATTATTTATAGCCGCACTGTTCTTGTCGCTGTGACGTCAGAGTGCTGTTGATAGAGGGCTATCTGTAAAACCTGGACAGGGACATTTGGGACATTGGCAAACAGTGCAGACCCACATGGTGTCATCAGAGTATGCATTGTTTGCATAAATTACAGGAAGTTCAGGTTTAAATGAAACTGTTTTGTCCACATTCAGGACCATTTTTCAAGCCTACACTCAGAGAAAACCAATCAGTGCTGTAAGTACTCTAATCTGGGCAGTTGCTGTTCGTTGACATATACTACATTATCCATTGATTCTGTAAATGGACAATGAAGGCCCAGATCAGACGCAGGCGCAGGCTGATCAGGGCCTGCATTGTCGGCAAATTACATTAAGGGTCCTTTTCGTGCATTGCGCATCAAATAATATAAAACAACCAGCAAAACTGCTCCACATTACCTGTAGGTTGTGATCATGTCCACTGAAATAGGCTGTCACATTATACTTATACAGCAATGGGTCGAGTCTCTCCACTAACTGGTTTGTTGGTCCATGCTCAGCTATGGAATACACAGGGAAATGTCCAGCTACTATCAGGTAGTCAGCTCTGTAAATTATAAAAGTGTTAGTATATGAAGAGCATCCATGTTTTTGTAAATTCATGGACAGAGAAGAAATATATCAATACTACATTTGCCTTAAACATCTGGACACCATAATTCCTTACCATGATTGTCCTTAAGTCTAAACAACTCAATTTTACTATCTGTTCATGAGTCTAAAAACTGCTGGATGAATGGCAAGCAGTGTAGACCATGATCAGATGCCACATTCTGTGGCATCTGATCTGGGTCTACACTGTTTGCTTAGGTCTGTCTGTCCAAATACGATAAAATACAGCACTTTTTATCATTACAAAAACAAGTGTCTTATCACGAGCTATGAAAATATGACATGAGATAATGTACCTTTGAATATGTGTGCCTAGTCAAGTCTCAGACCAGCCTGTGCATCCATGCAGTCTTTATAAGACTTTGCTGGGAGCTCTTTGGATACCTAAAGACCCTCAAACAAAGTCTAACAAGCATACTGGAAGATGCATACGGCAATGATGCACATCATTTTTGTCTTCATAGCAAGCCTGATTTTTCTGTCTTTTTTTTATTATTTTGTGGGTATTCATTAGAAGGGCTTTGGTGAGGTGCTTCTAATGAGCTCATACAACTTTTTTTTTTTTTTATGGAGATACAAATATTTCAGAATGTTTGTCTACTACAACTCTAAATGTTTTCTAAGGGTTAATTTACCCAGAAAATAGGATTAGACAGTTCATATGGATCATCTTTTAAGATGATTAATACAAGTTGTTTGGCCCTCTTTTTTTTTCAAAGAAAACATTCAAAATGTCATTGACTTATATCTTAATTCAGCAAGTAAAGGTTTAAGGGGACTGGTTCACTTGGTAGATATTCCACCATTTTATACAAGGGTGACAGCTTTTGGGACTGCTTCTTTGCGTTCCGGTAAAGAGTTCCATTCTGAAAAGGGTCTACTCTAAAAAGAAAGAATTTGCTTAACATACTTTGATGTAGACAACTGCTTTTCTAACCACTCCCACTGTTCTTCTGCTACTGAAACACTGGATGGTCCTGGAGGCTGGCCATAAACAAAATCAGACTTGGTGTTTCCACACAGCAGAATGGTATCTAATATGATGATGTCCATAGTTTTACCACCTGGGATTGTATAGTTTATTTTGTAGTAATAGTTCGGAAAATTCCTGAAAATAGAGAAACAGAATACACTACAACCTCTTTATAACACGATTCATTATAACGCGGTTTTGGATGTAACGCGGTTCAAAGATGGATCCCAAAAATGTATAGATTGTATTGAAAAATGACCATAATAAATGGTCATTTTTCAATATAATTTATACATTTTTGTTTGGATATAACACGGTTGTTTAACTAACACGGTTTATACTATGGACCCCAACAATAGTGTTATAAAGAGGTTGTGGTGTACCAATTATCTGTAAGTACAGCTCAAGATAAGATTTTTTTTTCACCCTAGTACCTGTGATTTTCCATGAAAATATACATTGAGGTACTAATCAGAACTACTTTAAGCTTGTTGAGGCAATTCAGATAAGAATCCACAATGTATGTATTCAAGAAGAAATAAGAAAAATATTTATGGGACAAGGATGCTCTTTCAGGATAGACAACTCTGTCAAAATTTGTTTATGCCCTCCTCCTTCTACTCTTTTTAGACTCCTTTTCAGAAGGGCTTGGTATGCAGGAAAGCAAACTAGAAGTCACAAAGGTTGTCTTCTATGTAAATAAAAACATCAAACCAAATTTGGTGAAAATCCATTGATACTTACTCAAGTTATCGTCTGGAAACTTAAATACTGATGTGTTGCGGGCAGATAACTGTCAAAAATTGACTAAACTTGCCCATTAGCAATCCAAAACCAGATCTCAACAATATCAATGCACCTACCAAGTTTGGATAAAATCCATTGATATTTACTAGAGTAATTGTCCAGAAACGAAAATACTGACGAGTCGCGGGCAAATAACTCATCAAAAATTGACGAAGTTGGTCCATTAGCAATCCCAAACCAGACTTCCACAATATCAATATACATACCAAGTTTAGTGAAGATCCATTGAAATTTACTCGTTATCACCCCACTCACCTCGCCCCCGAAAATAAAAATACAATGGAGGAAGAACACACAACAGATGGATGCACAGACACATGGACAGCCAATGTGAAACCATATCCCACCACTAACATGTGGTGGGGTATAAAAATTGCAGAAAATCAACTGAGTGAACCAAGTCCCCTTAGTGAAGTGGATATACATCACATTACTTGCACCCTATGCAACTACACCACAACCTCTTTATAACACTATTGTTGGGGTCCATAGCATAAACCGTGTTAGTTAATCAACCGTGTTATATCCAAACAAAAATGTATAGATTATATTGAAAAATGACCTTTGTACCGTGTTATGTCCCAAACTGTGTTATAATGAACCATGTTATAAAGAGGTTGTAGTGTATAACAAAGCTCTAGATAAGGTGCTAATTTTTATACTCTGTAAGTCAGAGAGTGAATTTAACAGAACAAGAAGTTGGCTTTGAGCTCTGATTTTATGTCATTTTTTTAACATGTGTATGGCCTCAGTGATGGTCCTTTTTCAGAATGGAAGCAAACCTATTTTTAGAGTTTCTTCTCCCCTTAAAGTGTATCCATTCCCCTTAACGTTACATACCATTAATAATGAGGATCATATGGATGGCAAAACTGAAATATCTTGATGCAGAAAAATAATACAACTGTCACAAGAAAAACATTTTACTCATGAAATCTCATTTCATTATGATATTTAACTAGTGTTCTCTTTTATATTTTTTTATAATTAAGGAGTACAGATACACTTTCAAGGGAAGCAACTCTTGTCAAAATAGTTTTTGTCTCCCTTTTGTCATCTCTAAAACAAAAAATATTGCTCCCTGAGGAAGCAAATTTGGAGCAATTTTTTTTTCTTTTAGAGTAAACACCTATTCAGAACTGATGTGCAGAAAAAGAAATAGGAAGTCACATAAGTTATCTCCCTCCCTTGTCAGAAAATCTACCAGGTCATTTAACAAGGGAGATAACTTGTGTGACTTCCCTTTTAAAAGGGGTCTACCAGTTCCCTTGAACAGTTATAAAAAGATTCAAGGACTCACCATCTTTTAGATACCTGTGTGTAGGCTATTTCTGCAGAAACATTCCCATAATGATCATGGTTCCCAGCTAGAAGGTACCAGGGAGTATACAGGGATTTGGCATCAAATACATGCTCAAAAGTTTCCTAGAAGACATGAAAGAAAGAGAAAATAAAACATTCAAAATATGATAATAACTTGTCACAGTATTAACAGCCCTGAACACTGTTACATTGTTATCACATGCATTATCTATACAGTTTCCAGCTTTTCTGACACATATTATTGCTATTTGCTTCCTGACTAGCATGCTAGGTAAAAATTCCAGCAAATGACATTTTGAAACATTTTTCTTACCGTTATTTTTTCCAGTAAATAAGATCTGACATTTCATGCAAAATTGTCCCTTTTGGAGACAATTTGCATGAAATGTCAAATCCAATTTTCTGGGAAAAATAAGAAAATTTCATCAGTTTGTCATCTTTGGAATTTGCCCATAGCATGCTACGCGTTAATTAAATGTTGATACCTGAGCTAATTTTGATTAAATGTTACTTTTTGTTATCTGAAAATACTATTTCTAAATGACATTTAGCTGTCATTAGTTTGCTATAAAATGCTACTGAGTATGAGACTGGATAATGAAGTATTATGGGAGAAAATATTGTCTAAATACACGTAGGTAATTTGCTAACTAGACTATGTAGCCAAGTTAGGTCAAGGGAGACAATTATGTTATTAATTAAATGGTGATTATAATGTAAAGGCTTTAAAATCGCCGTGATATATTTGTATTCTTATATATTTTTTTACAATAAGCATGAATATTTCTTTCACAATAAGGATGCAAAATCTTCAGAACCTCATAGAATGTATAAACAATTTTCATGAATTTTTGTGTATCAGAACACAAAATCAAATTTAATTAATTTTACAGAAAATATAATTTTCAATACAACAGTCTGGGAATATTAGTTTGGAACAAAATTAAAGCTCCCATGATTTTTGTTACATCTAAATTGGCTCAGGTCTCAACCTTTCAGATATTTTAATTTGCTCTAAATATTTGGACAGACAGACCTGAGCAAACAGTACAGACCCTTAAGGAGCAGTTTGATCTGGGTATGCACTGTTTGCCATTCAGTCTGCAGATTCTAGATGCATTAATAGATCTTAACCCTTAAAACGCCAAGAAAAACTGCATCTGAAAATGTCGTCTGTTTATGTCGTCTGCTGAATATTCTTGCAGACTTTTCAAACCTATTTTTGCATACAGGCAAACTGTGTAGACCCTGATCAGACTGCTCCTAAAGGAGCAGTCTGATCTGGGTCCACACTGTTTGCAAAAATGACTTTTAAAATCACAAGTAGATGACAAAGCAGACGACAATTGTTGTGACTGGCGCTTTAAGGGTTAAAGTTCAAATGTTATGATAAATATAGTATGGAGTTCGGGTGCATGAATATTTAGGGTAGTTGTGGTAATTGTGTTGTGAAAGTATGGTAAATGTCCTTAAATCTCAAATTTTATTCCATGACTTTTTTTAACTTAACCTTTGTTGTTATCTTTTTAAATATTTGTTTGAAAAAACATTTGGTGGAATGGCAAACACTGTGGACATCAATGAGACTGTTGCCTGGTCTAGGTCTGCAATGTTTGCATTATGCCATTTTGTCAGAAAAAAAATGAGTAAGAAATTTTAGAAAAGTTACTGTTTATCAAATAGCTACTTAAATTAACCTTAACATTAGACCACAAGAAGTCTGAGTTGGATATAAACTGCCCAGTCAACACTGGTAAGGCCATGTAGAACTGGTCGTTTGGATGGTCATGCGTGAGCAAACATTCAATGTTTTTAAAGAAGAATCATGCTCTCTCTATAAATATATTATAACACTTAAGTCCTAAATTATGATTTTTTTGTAAAAAAAAAAAAATTATTAATAATCATTAATTGACAGGAAGTTCTGTTCAAATTCTGCTAGAATTTTTATTAACCTTTACCAATAAATTGGTGATACATATTTTTCTTATTTTCCCCAGAAACAGGATTTGACATTTCATACAAAATGTCTCCAATGAAGACAATCTGCATGAAATGTCAAATCCTGTATCTGTTCCTACTTAGAACAACATTTCAAATGCTGTCTGCTGAAAATTTTATCTGGTGTGCTAAGCGTTAAATGGCATTGATAGAAGATAGTATATAGATGTTCTTACAAAAAACCTTTTGTCTTCTACATCCTTGACTCCCTGGAAGTAGAAGTTGTCCCCTAGAGCTAGAATGAAGCTAGTCTGGTAGTCTTCTGCTATGGCACCCATCTGTTTTCCAACTGCCTTCTCTACAGGCAAGTAGTAAGGATGCGTAGGTATCCCACCCCAGTCCCCTAGGACTAGAAATCGTAAACTGTCTATAGACACACATCCTGTTGAAAAACAAAATATATGAAAGATCTGCAGTTTCACATATTGGTTACAGTACATTCAACAAATTCTTACAGTATGAGAAGCTATGCCTATAAATGGGTATAATTAAATCTGTAAGTTAAGCAAGAATTGTGGAATTATCCAATTTTATTACTTGTATTACCATGGACCAGTAATTGTCCAGAGACAAGTAAATGGTCTAAATGCACTTGTCCAACCAAGATTTACTTGCCCAAATATTGACATTTACAGTCGAACCTCGTTATCTCGAACTCGCTTATTTCGAATGTCCGCTTATCTCGAAGTGAAAATCTGGTCCCTGTTTTAACATGAAACTATGACAACAGGTAACAAAATAATGTGGAAAAGAGGAGAAATTGCTCCTAAGGAGCAATTTCTCCTCTTTTCCACATTATTTTATATATATATATTTCTAACTTCAGGAGTCAAATTACACATTCATTTGTTAAATGTGGTTGTTCAATTTATTGTTTTCCTCACTCTCTCAACTCTGATATGTCGAGGTACGGATATCTCGAAGTATTTCAGTGAGTCCCTTGGAATTCGAGATAACAAGAGTCGACTGTATTTGTTTCTTCTTTTTTTTCCTCAAAGAAACCTGCTCTGGGTACTCATTAAAAGCACCTTGGTGAGGCACTTCTAATGAATACCCATAATGTATGTTTTCTTCAAGAAATAAGAAAAATATATATCTCATAATCTGGATACTCTGCTGTGCCAGAGATATTAAGCCCTGGTCTCAAGATAAGTAAACTGAAAGTTCGTACTTGTCCTCAGAGAAATGGGACAGGTTGGGTATGGAATTTGAGTAGGCCTGGTTAAGCCTATCCCTTATCCTTCTGTTTGCATCTATTTATGCTTTCATGGGGTAGGCCTATTTCAGAACCTCCAGAAAAAAGGCCCATCCTTTAGTTCTAGGTTTTCCAACAGGACAGGGATACCCTTTAACATAACTAAAAGACATTGTTGTCTACATTCAAGGCCAATCAGTGAAATAATTCCCCAAAATAACTGTCAAATTTAACCACTTTCTGTTTTTAAGTTTTTTCGAGCTCACCCGAATCAGATCAAATTATATTTCAGCTAATAAATGTGACAGTGGAAGGGTGACAATAAAAGAGCTGGTGACCTTCAGTGAGATTTGAACCTGGAATCCTGGTTCTTAGTCAAATATTATAACAGTGTATGTATTTTTTATCAATTCATTATTTCTTAAGAGAAGCATCCAAATTGGGAAGAGGTTGGTATCTACAAATCATGAGATGCCAGGTTCAGATCTCACTTAAAGCCTCATTGCACAGACTGCTTCATTATCACCCTTCCAAAATTGTCACATTCATTTACTGAAATACTGTTGCAAGAGACATAAAATAGAAAATCATCTTCTCATGATCGTCATTTTTTGAATCCTATGAACCCTAAAAGTGCTTAGCAAATTTGTATCAGCTAGATGACATTCTAAAATTGATATTGTTACTTTTCAGAGAAAATAATACTCAACATTTCATGCTATATATATATATATATATATAATATATATATATATATATATATATATATATATATATATATATATATATATATATATATATATATATATATATATATATATATATATATTTCAAATTATGTCTGCTGTAATTGTGATTAGCACTTTTGGGGTTAAGCTGTAATAGTATTATCAAAGCATTCTTATGCTTAGCACTAATTTCGGTAAAATTTTCAGCAGATGACATATTAAAATATTTTTCTCACTTTTCCAAGAATACAGGTTTTGACATTTCATGCAAATTGTCTCCAATGGAGAAAATTTGCATGAAATGTCAAAACCTGTCTTCTGGGAAAATAAGGAAAATATTATTAATTTGTCACCTGCTGAATTAGCCCAGAGAGTGATAAAAGTTAAATACAGAAACAGTCTTAGACTAGAATGAGTTCCAGCAAACAAACATAGTGGCTTATGGCACATGAAGTTTTGAACCAAACCAGCCTGCAGATTAGTAACGTCTAATCTGAGTCTGCATTTTACCACTGGATAATAATTCTACAGATCAAAAGCAAAGGCACTGATCTGACAGTGACTCCTTGGATGCCCACCTGGACATTCTATTTCAATACATGTATCTGCATATCATATGCCATAACCATAACTCTCAGTTTGCATACAGGAATTAAACACAATTGTAAATCATGCTTAGGCCAGATATTTATTTTCTGGTTCTCGAGAGAGCCAACCCTATTTTTTCAAAAATCCAAATAAAAGTGCATTCAGTCAGTTTTATTTTTTTATTCCTCCAACCATATAGTCTTCTGTCACAATGAAATAAAATAGCAGTTTGAGTGAAGTATTTATTAAACTAATCTCATAATATAAACAATTTAAATGCTTTAATCAGGCCTGAGTGGCAGCATATAAACACAATTTATGCTAAAAACCATTCATTCCATTATAAGAAAGCCTACTTATTCATTTACTCTTTTTTTACTTATCCAAAAATTTGAACAAGTCTGTTTTGGTACCTACTGATGTGTCTAAAAATAAATGCTAGAGGAGTGGCAAACAGCAGACCCTGATCAGATGCTGCATTATGCAGCATCTGATCTGGGTCTACACTGTTTGCTTAGGCCTATCTGTCCAAATACTAAAATACAGTATATACCTGCAAATAAACTTGTAAACACCAAACTTGCAAACACATGCATTTTGTGAGCTCTTTGTCAAGTTTAAAATTTTACTGATCTAAATAAACATTTACACATACTTATCAACTGATCTGTATCTCGTTACATGTACAGCCTATTTAATCACATGAGCTTGTTAGTGCAACAACACTTAGCTTGTTAGTTTAATACACTTAATCTTTACCCATCTGTATAAGATAATTAGCAGACAACAGGAGTTACCGTATTCAATCTAATTACCACACTGTGCATTTTGGTATTTCAAATGACTGGGAAAACTTATAGTACAATAAGCACCTAATAAGGGCACACTTTACAGAAAGATTAGACTGGCTCCAGTCTCCAGTGACTTAATATTTCTCTCATAATCCTGTTTGCTGATCCACTAAAATAAGACCAAACAAATATCATGACTATAGAGGCTGGTCACTCTAGTAACCAGCCTCTACAGTCATAATATTACTTTGGTTTTATTTAGAGGATTATTAAACAGATTATAAGAAAAAAATATTTAGTCACTGGAGACTGGAGCCAGTCTACAGAAAGATGAGCAGAGGACAAAACTTGTGGTAAAATATCAAATCTGATAAGGGCACACTTTAAATAAAGATTGCCAAAGGACTTCATGTGGTGTGTATTTAATTATGCTTATGAGACTTTTTTTCCTGACTTTCATTATACAAGCATATGTCGTTGAATACCAACAACCTATGCTTTTATAAAGAAATCGATACAAGTATTTGGGCTGTAATTTGAAGATTAAGAAATTGCCTGTGTGCTTGTAGGGGTATGTGCATTAATTAGGATGAATTGGTACATTACTTATCTCCAGATAAGGCAATAACTGTTACAGTAATCATAACGAAAATTACCTGTATTGAAAATTTCACTACCAAAAACTTAAAGTTTTCAGATAAAAATTCTGATATTTTTCATATTTCTGATTAAAACATAGATTGTGGATACTCGTTAGAACTGCCTTGCTGAGACAGGTCTAACGAGTACCCACAATCTATGCTTTTGAGCAGAAATCAGAAAAATAATGTATAACCCTGTAAACCCCAGTTTTACTATATTAAAGTGGGGTTTAAGGGGGTCAAAATTATATAGGTATGTTTTCTTGATGTTAGGATATTTTTTTGTTATTTCTGATTTAAAATGTGTCAGCGTGTTGGTTTTTGTTGTTTTTTTTCTAATCTGATTTCTTTTTAATCTTTATCATTCTCTGCACTTATTCAGCAGATGACAAATTAATTATATTTTTCCCAGAAAACAGGATTTAACATTTCATGCAAATTATGTCCATCTGAAACACTGCATGAAATGTCAAAACATGTTTTCTGGGAAAAATAGAAAAACATAATTAATTTGTTGTCTGCGGAATATTTTACCCAGCGTAAAAGGGGGAAAAGGGATAGAAGAGATAGCATCATGATAACCCAAAATATTGGGACAGACAGACCTGAGCAAACAGTGTACACCCAGATCAGATGCCACATTCTGTGGCATCTGATCAGGGTCTACACTGTTTGTCACTCATCCAGCACTATTTTTGACACATCAACAGGCAGTAAAATAGACTTTTTCAAACTTTAGGACAAGTATGGTAAGGAGTTAAGGTGTCCTAATACTTAGGGTAAATGGTGTATAGGAGGGGAAAGGGAGAAATTGGGGAGAACTATAGGGAAAATGCGAATAACAGTGCAGAAACTGACGTAATACTAACATGCCCCTCCCTTTCCTAGTCCTGCTGCAAGAGCAGCAGGTCCTTACCATCACTTTAGCACTGAAAAGCTACTGGATGAGTGGCAAATAGTGTAGATCCTGATCTGCTCAATTTACCGTAATAACCCTGAGTATCAGGACATCTCATCTATCTACCATACTTGTCCTATAATTCGAAATTGTCCATTCTACCACCTCTTGATGAGTCTAAAATATTGCTGTATGTATGGCAAATAGTGTAGACCCTGATCAAATGCCACATTCTGGGGCATCTGATCTGGGTCTACACTGTTTGCAAAGGCCTATCTGATCCAATACTTAAGGTTAGTATGGTAACAGCAAACATTTTAAAATATTTTCTTAATTTTCAAAGAGAATATGGTTTGACAATTTGAATGGAATGAAATCATAGCAACAGATAGGGCGCTTTTTTCATCCGAAAAATGCTGATATTTCTCTTATTTCTCCATGAAAACATATGTTGTGGTACTCATTAGAAGCGCCTCTGCGAGGCACTTCTGATGAGTACCCACAACATATGTTTTCATGGAGAAATAAGAAAAATGCGGAGGCGCTTCTGATGAGTACCCACAACATATGTTTTCGTGGAGAAATAAGAAAAATATTATGTGGATACCCCCTCTTATCTGTAGCTATGATGAAATCCCTATTTTTCTGAGAAAAATAATAAAAGTATCACATATTGGTGTTTCTTGACAGATCAAGTCAACATGAGAATCATACCAATTTACCCTAAATATTGGGACACCTAATCTCCTTACCATACTTGTCCTTATATTTGGTTGGCTGGTTTGAAGTTAAGGGTCCAGTCAACACTGTTATGGTCATGTCGAGCCATAAGTTTACCTAACTACACTTTTCCTGGGCAAGCTTAGTCCTCTAAGAAGTTAACTATCACTTGTGCTCATTCTTTCACCAGAAACTGACAACAGTTACAGCCCTTCTTGAATCAGTAGGTGGGAGAGTACAACCAAAGAAAATATTTCACTGTCAATCCTTATTTTGATTTGTCTTAAAAACTGCTGGATGAGTGTTAAACAGTCTTCCTGATACGACGCAACATTCTGCCACAGCTACACTGCAACCTCTTTATAACATGGTGTGTTATAACTCGGTTTTGTATATAACATGGTTCAAAGATGGATCCCAAAAAATGTATAGATTATATTGAAAAATAACCATAAATGGTCATTTTTCAATATAATCTATACATTTTTGTTTGGATATAACATGGTTCTGTAACTAACACTGTTCATGCTATGGACGCCAAAAATAGTATTATAAAGAGATTGTGGTGTACTGTGCTTTCGACATCTTTCAGAAAGTCATTTTTTGATGGTGGTTTACATAGGAGAAGTAAATTTGCAAACTTTTGTCATGATTTAATGCAGAACCATTTGTCTTAAGTACAAACACGTATGTGCAAAAAGTTTTACTCTAGTCATTGGTTTTAAAAAGATAAAATATTTTTCACTTTTTCTCAAAGTAAAAATGAACGTAAATTATGCAGAAATCTGTAGGGTAAGTAACTTGGACGCAGATTTACAAAAAGTTTTGCTTGTTAAATTTTTCTGAAATTTTTACAATATTGTTGTTAAACATCAATAATTCAAATTCAGGAAAGAAAAGTAAAAAATATTTTTCTTAGACAAAAATTCTTAAAATCACATAACTATAGAAATTGCATAGATCAGAACAATTTTTGGTCATATATTTAATTTTAGGGCAAAACACAGAAACATAAAAGACAAATAGTTTCTGATAAGATATGGTCAATCAGAACAAAATTTTTTATTAAAATAAAACACCAGGCAAAAATGTCTTTCCGAGTGATGTCAAAAGGACATTACCGTAATAACCCTAAGTATTGGTAAAAAAACTGCCTTTGCAAACAGTGTAGACGCAGATCAGATGCCACAGAATGCAGCATCTGATCAGGGTCTATGATGCAGCATCTGATCAGGGTCTACGATGTTTGCCATACATACAGCAATATTTTAGACACACACAGAGGTAGTAGAATGGACTAATTCAAATTTTAGGACAAGTATGTTAAGTAGACAAGCTGTCCCAATAGGGTTATTATGGTAGTCTGGGTCTACACTGTTTGCTCAAGCCTGCCTGTCCCTATACTCAGGATAAACATGATATACCAATGAGCATAAAATTATATAATCATCAATGTCCACAAAATTATATCAGTAACAGGTGCAATGACCCATCTGGTACGTGCTGATCTCATACTTCATAAAAAAACATTTTCCATACGATATAGAAAAGTACCTTTAATATCAAATTTCTACCTGCATGTAAACAGTGTACAGCTGCTATAGGCATAACTCCAGATAAGAGGGGTAGCGGGTAAACATTTTTTCTTATTTCTGAACAAAAACATATGTTGTGGGTACTCATTAGAAGCGCCTCAGCAAGGCGCTTCTAATCAGTACCCACAACATATGTTTCCATATAGAAATAAAAAAAACAGTCAAAATGTTTTGTTCGTAAAAAAGTTTTATCTGGAGCTAGGAATAGGCCTTGTAACTCTGTTATGATTCATGTCATGTGTTGATTACTAATAGTAAGTACAGACTGCAGAGCACTTCTGATCACTTTTGTTCCTCTAATGGCTTAGCATGGCATGATGGGTAAAATGTCAGCTTATGACATTTTGAATAATGACATTCTGAAATATTCTTCTCATTTTTTCCAGAATATAGGATTTGACAGTTCATGCAATTTATCTCCTTAGAGACAGCGTGAATGAAAATAAAAGTCATATTCTTTTTATCTGGGGGAAAAATAAGAAAAATATCATTGATTTGTTGTCCACTGAATTTTGCCTTTAGCATGCTAAAAGTTAATAAATAAAAAAATCATGAGGGAGGCATGTAGTGAAGCACATGATTCACATCAAAGACTTGAATAGCTAACATTGTATCAAAATTCAAGGATATCACTGGATAAGTGTTACATAATAACCCTAAGTTTGAATGGGACAGATAAGCCTTTGCAAACAGTGTAGACCCAGATCAGATGCCGCATTATGCGGCATCTGATCAGGTTCTACACTGTTTGCCATACATACAGCAATATTTTAGACACATCAAGAGGTAGTATAATGGACTATTTCAAATTTTAGGACAAGTATGGTAAGTAGATAGGGTGTCCCAATACTGGGGAAAAATACAGTATATAATTCTTCATGATGATTCACTGTGGTGTATACCGTATTTATCCTAAACATTTGGACACTTAAACTACTTACCATACTTGATCTTAGATTTGAATAAGTCCATTTACCTGTACCTACCTGTTAATGTGTCTATCAAAATACTGACAGCACTGGTGGGTCAGTTGTCTCTGAGTGTATGCTAGGAAAATGGTTTTGAATGGGGACTTAAGACTGTTTCATTTAACTTCCTTAACATGCTTAACTTCCTGTAATTTAAGCAAACAGTGCAAACCCTGATCAGATTCCCCATTCTGCAGCATCTGATCTGGGTCTGCACTGTTTGCCAATGTCCCAGTCCAGGTTTAACAGTTAGCCCTGTTTGCCTTGCAGTCTGACGTCTCAGCTACAAAAAGAACGTGGCTATAAATAACCGTTACCTGGATTTTGTCTAACCCGAGCTTTGATTACATTGGTCAATGATAATCATGTGGACAACCACCTTAAGGAAGTTTTGGCATTTGTATACTATGGTTTGATTGTAAACAATCAACCCAGAAACTGTGTGTCAAACAGTGCAGTTTTGTTCAGATGTCCCATTATACAGCATCTGATCTGGGTCTACACTATTCGCTCAGGTCTGTCTGTCTGTCTGCATGGTTAGCCCAAATATGGTATGTTTATTATTACAATGAACATATTAATATTGTTTATACTTGTGATGTTAACTTAGTGGCAGATATTTCATGAACAGAATCATAGCAACAGTTAAGGTGCTTTTTTCATCCGAAAAATGCTGACATCTTTCTTATTTCTCAATAAAAACATATGTTGTGGGTACTCATTAGAAGCGCCTCGCAGAGGCGCTTCTATTGAGTACCCACAACATATGTATTCGTCAAGAAATAAGAAAAATATTATGTGGATACCCCCTCTTATCTGTAGCTATGCAGAATTTAATACT
This sequence comes from Anodontia alba, assembly GCA_964016985.1. Classification (NCBI taxonomy): domain Eukaryota; kingdom Metazoa; phylum Mollusca; class Bivalvia; order Lucinida; family Lucinidae; genus Anodontia; species Anodontia alba. Next base: position 45,577,556 of record OZ024825.1, read on the forward strand.
GCAGTATGATACAAAAACTATAATAAAAAGAATATGACATAAACAATTATAGCAATAGCAGGGTTGTGGAATTATCGATTTTTACTAATCGTCCATGGGCAAGTAAATGGTCATAATCCACCTGTCCAACAAAGATTTACTTGCCTGAAAATTGAATGAGGTGCTTCTAATGAGTAGCCACAACATGTTTTCTTTGAGAAATAATAAAAACATATATCTCATAATCTCCCAGGACAAGTAAATTGAAATTTCTTACTTGTTCTCAGAGAAATGGAACAAGATTGACAAGTTGGGCATAGTATTTCCACAGCCCTGGCAGTGGCAACCAGGGCCCAGTTGTTCAGAACTTAACAAAGTTGTTAGCTAACCTGATGTTAAAATTTCTATCTTAAAATATGACAATACATTGATATTTTTTGCTGAAAAAAATGGGAGCAGATTTTGCATTGCAAAAGCTACTCACATTTTTGCAGCAAAAACATCAATGTATCTGAAAATACCTTAGCTACAAATTAATGAGTTTGTCATAAACGAGCTTGTTCAGCTAACAATGCTTTGAACAAATGGGCCCAGTTTCTAATGTTTAGATAAGACAATAACTGTGGTGATATCTTATGCTAATTTTGTTCTTTTTATACCAAAATATTTTTTATCTTATAAAAATAAGAGATAATACGGTAAATGTCCTAAAATTTTCAACACTTTTATATACATTTTTGGCCTAAAATTTGCTTTTTATGCAGTTGTTTCTTAAAATACTTCTTGGAATGGCAAACAGTGTAGACCCTGATCAGACTGCTCAAGAACAATCTGATTTGGGTCTACACTGTTTGCTTATATGCCATTTTGTTAGAAACTTTTGTGCAGGATGTTTACCGTGGTTTAAAACATTGTATGCTAATATTCAAATGTGGCACTTAAATGGTTAAACCTTTACACAGTTGTAAGACAAGAAGATGAAATACCGTAGTCGACCTGATTACCACACATACAATGTACCCCTATAAGCGCACAGTCAAGTAATTCTGTAGTCTTCAGATTACAACCAGTGTACTTTTTGTCTACTTCTTTATAAAGGCATATGTTGTGGGTACCCATTTGAATTGCATCGACTTGTCGATGCAATTCAAATGAGTACTCACAACATATGCTTTTAGAAAGAATATCAGAAAAAAAGAATAAAAAAAAAAAAGAAACATCGCATAAGCACCATTAAATAAGTCATTTGCTGATCTTGTTATACTTATAGTAGGTGGATACATAATTTAATACAAGTTTTCACAGTAATTTTGAAAAACCCAAGCGCACGGTGCGGTTATTAGGTCCAATACGGTATGACGTATACTGTAAAAAAAATCTAATAAACACTTTGTGGCATTGTTAGAAATTTTATACTTTCCAATGAGAAGTATCTAACTGCTTTGGGGCTCCTATTTTCAAATCCTAGTGAGAACACTAAGTATTGGGGGGTGGGAGAGGGGGGGGGGGGGAGGGGGGGCAGGCAGTTGAAACCCCTGCCAGACCAGAAATAATTTTATTTCATGAGTAAATTTGTAAAAATATAAGTCAACTGTGTAATTTTGCCTAAAACTGACCCAATGAAACCCTGCTTCATGAAATCCTTCATCCAGCCTTGCGAATGGACACAATTTGCATGAAATGCCATTCCCTATTTCCTGGGAATATTAAGCAAACTATCAATAGTTTGTCAATTGCCTATTTTGCCCAAAGAGTGCTAAAGGTTTAAGGCACATTTTCTTATGGACTCATAGCTTCTGAGTATGAACTGTTTAATTGCTTTTACAGTAATGGGTTTGGGTCATAAGTTCTCCCAACATTTGTTACAACCCTCCATCTGAGGGCTTTTGATTAGCAGGCTATCCAGATATATATTTTTGTTATTTCTCCATGAAAATGTAACTTTTGGATAATCACTGGAAACATCTCAGCAAGGCAATAATAATGACTACCAACAACATATGACTTCAGGACAAAAATGAGATTTATCAACACTTTGGGCTGGAAAAAAACAAAAACTCACCTACATGTACAACTATGTACAGTGCAGCTTTTATGGGAGGTTTGTTGTCATTATATTTACCCAAAATATTTAGCCACCTAAACTTCGTACCATACTTACCATAAAATTTTAAGAAGTCTATTTGATTGCCATGAGATGTGTAAAAACATGCTTTATGCCAAACAGTGTAGAGCCTGATGAAATTCCTTTAGGAGCAGTTTGATCTGGGTCTGCACTATCTGCCCAGATATGATTTTAATATTCTATTTATGGTAAATAGTATAACATATTTATTTCTGTCACTAGACATGTGATGCAGATATTTGCTGTTCATTTAAGCCTTGAAGGCCTAGATTTAGAGCTATTTGTTTGACATGGCTCTGGTAATTTTGCACTCATTTCAGTCTGTTCACTTATATTAAATACTTATCAATGAACATCATCCTGAAAAAAAAACCATGAATAATGCCTTGGAGGCGGACACATTAATCTCCGATGGTCCGGATTGCGCATTCGATCCCCATAGATTGTAGCGGTTTATCATGAAACACATGTATTTTGCTACACTGTGCAGTGCTTAGGTTTTTCAAAATTACTGGGAAAACTTTTGGTAAAATATGTATCCATGTATACTAAGGGTTAGTCCAACAAGTTAGACGTACGCATGCACCCATTTATTGATAATTGCTGTTTATAGATGTGCATGTTCCGAAGAATAATAAAAACATAAATAACAGCATATAAACGTAAAATATGAACAGCTGGAATGCAGAACTCTCATGTATGGGAGTAACTAAGGGTATGCTTAAACAAAAAAAAGATCAGTGAAGGACGCATCAAATGATGCTTATGCTTATGCCATGGCTTTGTGTTTTCTTTTTCTGATTTCATTTATAACAGCACATGTTGTGGGTACTCATTTGAATTGCATCGGCAAGCGTGACTGATCATCTCTGCATCGGTTGACAGATAATGCCAACAATCTCAAAACATTCACAATAATGTACGAAGATTAGTGATGTCTGAAAACCCATCCTCTTAGTCTGGCTACTTGCGTTCCTGGTTCTTCTCTGATGCTCACGATATAAATAATTGTTTTGCAACCTTTATTACGTAGAATATCATTGAATAGCAAGTAAATAATTTCGGGAAATAAATGTTCAATATTACCTTGAACTAAAAGGACAAGAACAAATGTTTTCTTCAACAAAATTACCATCTTGTAACAATCCGCCATTTTTAAATCATGTGACTGTGGAAAACAGGTATTAGCTTTTGTCAAAGCAGACGACATCATTGGTGATATCCACTCATGGAAGAAAGGATATCTTAACATAATAAATCTATGTAATTATCAAAATACAATCTGTAGTGTTTATCTTGTCTAATTATAATAAAAGGATTAGCTCCGCCTTCTTCCAGGATATAGGCTGCCCGCCCCCTTCCGTCGCGACCCGCCCTGCCCGCCCGCCACCCGGGGGACGTGCATCATTTCATCTCTCTGATCATGAGCAGCAGCAGTAGTATTGTTCCAAACTTACTGATAGAGACCTGTACATGCGATATGTAGTTATTTGGAAAATAACGTAATTTAGGCCTACATAGAATTATTATATGCACTCATACACTCGGCGTATATAACATAACACAATCATTACAAAAACACGCCTATTCAAATATATAGAAAATTTCACCTCCAAAAACTGAAAATTTTTAGATAAAAAAAAACTAATATTTTTTTCATATTTCTGCTCAAAATAGCGACTGTGGGTACTCGTTAGAACCGCCTCGTCGAGGCGGTTCTAACGAGTACCCACAATCTATGTTTTGATCAGAAATAAGAAAAATAATGTATACCCCTGTAAACCCCAGTTTTACTATATAAAAGTGGGGTTTAAGGGGGTCAAAATTACATAGGCGTGTTTTCGTGATGCATGATTGTTTTCACGATAAATTCACTGGATAAATTACGAGAGAGAAATAGTTTCCTTTAAAAAAAGGTGGGGGGGGGGGTGTTTATATGTACCCGGTCTGAAACTTCTTCAATACCAAAGAGAACAAACCGGGAATTGCTATCTAGCTGAAGAAAAATAGGGACGGATTCAGGATGACTTCTAAGGGTGGGGTGGGGTTCGATTTGATCAAATTACCGTCCCTACTTACTCAACGTATTCGGACAGACAGGTCTGAGCAAACAGCCTGCAGACCTAGATCAAACGCCCTTGAACGTGGCATTTGAACAGGGTCTACTGACTGTTTGCCACTTACTTAGTAATTTTACACACATTCACCGTGAGATAGTAAAATGCATGTGATGAAGATAAGTATTAGGTAAAGAGTAAGGGGTGAGAATATTTAGGGTAAATACGGTATCCCAAATACTACGAAGGAGCATTAGGGCCACATACACTTTTATTTCTGATGATAGTTATCTCGAAATTTCGACTTACTATCTCGAAATTTCGACATAATAAGTCGAAATTCCGACTTAATAACGCGAAATTTCGACTTAATAACTCGAAATTTCGACTTAATATCTTGAAATTTCGACTTATTATCTCGAAATTTCGACATAAGATCTCGAAATTTCGACTTAATATCTCGAAATTTCGAGTTAATAACCCGAAATTTCGACTTAATATGTTGAAATTTCGACTTATTATCTCGAAATTTCGACATGATATTTCAAGTTGATTCTTCGTTTGCAATTCCACACATAGAAATCTCGTAAGGGGTAGCCGCTGGTTATGCAAAATGAAGGTATTTCCAGCTATCTACACTATGAAATACTTATATAACATATCAAATAAGACGCACTGCAACCTACGTCTACTTTGAAATACACAAGATATTAAATTTTCTTAGCATTTGTTCTAGGGACCCCATTGTTTGTACTATTATTTGAAGAAAAGGCAAGATAATACATTGTATGTTTATACCATATTAGTCAGTCCCCGTACATGTTATTACAACTGCGTAACTCCACGCGCAACTGGCGCTGCTGCATTAAAATCTAAAATCACTTCCAGAGAACATAAAATTGAGTTTCTCAGACATACGGTTTTTGAGTTCCAGGCCTTGCAGGCTAAGGTGCCTGAGCGTCCGTCTGTCCGGCCATCTGGCCGTCTAGAGTTATCTCCCTTACTTATACTCTGGATGCACGCCTTATTTTTTTTTTTTTTTTTTTATTTATTTTTTTTTTTTTTTTTTTTTTTTTTTTCATTATTTTCGCATTCTTTGTTGAAAATCACTTACTACGGAACACAAAATTGAGTTTCTTAGTCTTATGGTTTAAGAGTTATAGGCCTTGCAGGCAAAGGGCCTTACATTTCTCCTTATGTTTGCATTCTTTGTTGAAAATCACTTACTAGGGAACACAAAACTGTTTCTTAGTCTTATGGTTTAAGAGTTACAGGCCTTACAGGCAAAGGGCCTTAAATTGCTCCTTATTTTTGCATTCTTTGTTGAAAATCACTTACTAGGGAACACAAAACTGAGTTTCTTAGTCTTATGGTTTAAGAGTTACAGGCAAAGGGCCTTATATTGCTCCTTATTTTTGCATTTTTTGTTGAAAATCACTTACTAGGGAACACAAAACTGAGTTTCTTAGTCTTATGGTTTAAGAGTTTTGGGCCTTGCAGGCAAAGGGCCTTATATTTCTCCTTATTTTTGGATTCTTTTAGAGAACACATAATTGAGTTTCTTAGTCTCATGGTTTAAGAGTTACTGACCTTGCAGGCAAAGGACTTTACATTTCTCATTATTTTTGGATTCCTCGTTAAACAGAAATGTGTCCAAAGTACACAGATGTTCCCGCATTGACGTACGCTAATTTGGCAATGTTTGTACAGTTTTATAGACCCCAAAGCGGGGACATCCGTGTACTGTGAACACTTTTCTAGTTTTTATATATATATATATATATATATATATATACTATATATATATATATATATATATATATATATATATATATATTACAGGCTTTCAAATGTATCTCTAGTCATTTGTCATTGCATGCAAATATTCAATCTTGTTTCAATATGGATGCAAATTAAACTGGGTATCTTGTCAACACAAACCTTTGTAGGACAACATGAACATGCAGTTTCACGTTTTCAAATCTGGTGAGCTTCGAAGCCCCTGGGCCTTCTGATGCCCAGGCCACCAGCGCCTACAGCGCTTTGATTCAAAATATGTCTATGAAATTTACTAAAAATTAATGAAGCAGGAGAATGTATCCGTTTGTTGACATTTAGATGCCTCGTCAGTCATTGCCGGAAGCTCGCATAAAGATTTTGAGTGTATAACCAGTGGCTACCCCTTACGAGATTACCAGGTGTGAATTCTATTCAAGAGATCTCATGTCGAAATTTCAAGATAATAAGTCGAAATTTCAAGAGATTAAGTCAAAATTTCGAGTTATTGTCGAAATTTCGAGTTATTAAGTCGAAATTTCAAGATAATAAGTCGGAATTTCTAGTTATTAAGTCGAAAGTTCAAGTTATTATGTCGAATTTTCGACATAATAAGTCGAAATTTCGAGATCTTATGTCGAAACTTCGAGATAATAAGTCGAAATTTCAAGATATTAAGTCGAAATTTCGAGTTAATAAGTCGAAATTTCGAGTTATTAAGTCGAAATTTCGACTATACTTATCAACAGAAATAAAAGTATATGTGGCCCTTATGCTCTTTCGTACAAATCATCCAAAAAAATCCCATGAAAATAAAATTTTGAGTCAAAGGGCGGAGGAGTTCGACGTAACCACCTGAATCCCCTCCGAATCCGCCATGGGCCCGCAAGTCCAATGGCAGTGTCCTCTGTACCTTCTCAATTTGATCTGTTAAAGCCTGAATGTATGGATTCCAAACTAGGGCTGCGTACTCCAGCTTGAGATGTACACGCATTTTCTATGCTGCCTCCTTGATTTCTCCAGATGCCAAAGAAAGATTACGCGGAGAAAGCCAAGGATATTCGTAGCTCTAGAAGAAATATCTGACACATGCTGGCCCCAATCCAAATTGTCTGATATAGTAAAATCCAGGTTTTTGGTGGCTTAACTTTGACTGTACAACACGAGCCGACAATAGACACCTCTCTCTCTCGCTCGCTCCCCCCAACCCAGCTACCATTCTTTATAAATCTATAGCGGGCCTTTATCGGTCCGTCAGCTGTCCTGATGGGCCGATAACGGTCCGCTATACATTTATGAAGAATGCTTACTTGGGAATATTTCCGCCATTTTACGCCAGCTCCAGTGAGGAATCGAGTCAGCACCAATGTGTTGCATTAACCCGGTGAATTACATTTACCAGTGTGATTAAGCCTACTTCCCAGTAAGCATTCTTTATAAATCTATAGCGTGCCGTTATCGGCCCGTCAGGGTAGCTGACGGGCCGATAACGGCACGCTATAGATTTATAAAGAATGCTAGCTGAGTCCTACCTTCAGTGCTTTTCATTAGTGTGCAATATATTCTTTGTCTGAACTGTAGTAAAAATCGGAAAGCTTTTAAAATAGGCATTGTTGAAATTCAAGGGATATTTTTCATTTCTCTATAAATAATGTGCTGTGAGTACAAAGTTCTGAATGTAAGCAAAATACTCCAAATAAACACTGACTTAAAAAAAAAAAAAACTAGACCAAAACTAAAAATATCCGAAGATGATAAAAATAAATGTAAACCTTTGGAGAAATGTAGAGTTTCATAAATACTTTTAAAACACGTAATGTTATCATTTTTTTTTTTTTTTTTTTTTTTATCATCTTTGCATATTTTTATTTTTGGTCTAGTTGTTTCCTTTGAGTCTCGGATTTTATGTCATATAGGAGCAGAAGCAGCAAATTTCCAACTGCAAATGAAATTTTCTGAAAAAAAAGAGTCTGTCCGAAAAATCAGAAAAACCTCAACTATGCAAGGTTAGTGGTCAGATGAATAGTATGCAAGAAAAGAATCAGTAATGGTTGCTTAGTGCGACTTGAAAATTCTATCACTCGGGATAAACCTTCGGCCTCACTCTGCAAGCCTCCTGATGCCGAACAGTTTCCCTCGTAACAGAATTTTCAACTCAATTCGCAACTCTTGCCAATTTATACAGATTCTCGTATTCTCTGAAAGTTTATGTGCCGCGGAGATGATTGCTCTTTGTTTCCGGGGCGAGTTAGATGTACTGCACAGACGAAGCAAGCAACCTTAAATGTTGTTTTGTTGGTTTTTTTTTTTTTTTTTTTCTTTCTTTGTTGTTGTGTATTTTTTTTGTTTTGCTTTTGTTACCATGAGTGCGTTGTATCGATGCTTCAAAACTTCAAAAAAGTGCTCACGGTGCATTGTAATAGAAAATCATCAATCGAACTATTACAAATGTCACCAAGAAAAAAAATAGGGATCAGGGATCATGTTTTAATGCCGTTTCAAGAAAATACGTGAACAACAATAAAAAAAAATCATATTTACCACATTTTTTTTATGTAATTTCAATACATCGCACGGTCACGTTCGGGAGCTGTGGCCGATTTACCGGCGAAGCCATGAAATAATTCACCAAAATGCTTTACAAACCACAAACTGCAATGTTATCCATTACGAAAATGCGCCTATTCAAATATATTGAAAATTTCACCACCAAAAACTGAAACTTTACAGATAAAATTTCTGATATTTTTTTTCGTACATTGTATTTACATGGCTTTCGTAGATCTGGAGAAGGCGTTTGATCGAGTGCCTCGGAAGGTCATCTGGTGGGGGCTGAGAAAACTTGGTGTGGAGGAGTGGATTGTGCGACTGGTGCAGGGGATGTATGCAAATGCACGGAGCCGTGTGCGTGTTGGTGAGGGGTACAGTGAAGAGTTTGAAGTGAATGTTGGTGTTCACCAAGGATCAGTACTCAGCCCACTGCTCTTCATCATTGTGCTTGAAGCCTTATCACGAGAGTTCCGCTCTGGGGTCCCCTGGGAGGACCTCTATGCCGATGACCTTGTTATCATCGCTGAATCGCTTGAGGAATGTGTCAGGAGGCTCTTGACTTGGAAAGAAGCAATGGAGAAGAAAGGACTGAGAGTAAATGCAGGAAAGACAAAGATCATGATCTGCGGTACGGGACTGGACCTCCTGCAGAGTTCAGGCAAGTTTCCATGTGCTGTCTGTCGCACTGGAGTGGGCAGCAACAGCATCTTCTGCAATGGCTGCAAGCACTGGGTGCACAAGAAATGCAGTGGGCTCAAGTGCTTGAAAAAGGACCCTGACTATAGATGTACACGGTGCCAGGGAACTGCACGCCCCTTGGATGGCAGACCACAGAAGGAAGTTCAGGTCGGACCTGACAAGCTTGAGGTGGTAGCTTCCTTTTGCTACCTAGGAGACATGCTCTCAGCAGCAGGTGGCTGTGAACTTTCAACCACAACACGTGTGAAAACCGCCTGGAAGAAGTTCAAGGATCTGCTACCAGTCCTCTCTTCACGCCACCTCTCTTTCAAAACACGTGGCCATGTGTACAGCTCTTGTGTGCTGAGTGCAATGCTCCATGCCAGCGAGACTTGGCCATTGACAAAGCCAAACCTCCAGCGTCTGCAGCGAAATGACAGGGCAATGATCAGACAGATCTGCAATGTCAGGCTGCAAGACATTGTCACCACCAGGTCCAATGAGCTACTTGTGCGGCTTGGCATTGAGGATCTGGACCTCATTCTGAAGGAGAGAAGACTTCGATGGTATGGACATGTGGAACGCTCCAGTGGTGCAATCAAGACAGCCTCTGACATACAGGTTGATGGAAAGCGTGGGCCTGGAAGGCCCAAAATGACAAGGAAACAGCTGACAGAGAGGGATTGCAGAGAGTAGAAGCTCTCGGCTATCAACCCTCATGATAGACGTACCTGGAGATCTGGTGTGAGATCTGCCATGCGTGCAGCAAGCCAGCTATCTGGAAGGGGGCCCACTGATGTGGATGTTGCCCCTGTACCTGCAAGTTTATCAAAAATCCGATTATGATTCTGCCCAAAACATGGATTGTGGGTACTCATTAGAACCGCCTCGCCGAGGCAGTTCTAAAAGTACCCACAATCTATGTTTTGAGCAGAAATAAGAAAAACAATGTATACCGTGTAAACCCCAGTTTTACTATATAAAAGTGGGGTTCAAGGGGGTCAAAATTATATAGGTATGTTTTCGTAATGGATGATCCCTGCACCCTGTATCATCACACACAAAATCGAGACAAGCTTACAAAGAAATCATATTCACAACAGGTATAGATTTTGTTAACTTTTCCGCTATTTTACGCCAGCTCAAGTGAGAAAATCGGGCCATTGTCAACATGTTGCTTTCACCTCCGGTGCTTTTACATTTACCAAATGAATGTGTTAATGTTAGAGCAACAAAACTGACAGCGTTATAAGCTTGATTAAATTTAAGAACTGATCAAAGAAAGATTTCGGCCCGTCTAAACTGAAAACTGTCTTATGATATATGCGACCAGGGTAGGCTCAATCTGCGATCCAATCAGTATTATAATCTAAGTCTACAGTACATGTTCATTGGCATAGCTCCAGATGAGAGGGGGTATCAAATAAGTATCTTTTTTTTTTCTTTCTTTTTTTCTTTTTTTGCAGGAAATATACCATGTGGGTACTCATTTAGCTCATTAGAAGCACCTCGGTGAGTACCACAGCATGATTTACAGGTGAAGTAAAAAATATCATTACTTTTGGGTGAAAAAAGCACCTTATCTGAAGTATGAATTCTGGCCCATTAGCGAACATTATACATTGTGATCAGACTGCGCACATGCGTTTTCTCGGTTTTCTAATAAGAATATGGCTAACACTATTTACGGACAGACTAATCTTAGCAAACTATGTAGTCCCTATGTGGACCCATTCAAGACAACAAGGACCCGTTTTTGAGAAATTTGAATATTTCTATTTGTTTATTTGTGTTGAGGTTTTACGGCCCAGTCAACCCAATGGGGTCATGTTGAGCGCGGTCAGTTTACCTAGCCACACGTTTACTGGGCAGGGAATATTTCTATTTTGCCTTATCAAAACTGAAGGTAAATGGATACTGCTGGTAGATTTTTGCCATTTTACAGGGAGACAACTTTTCTGGCTTTCTGCTTGCATTCCACCACACCAATTCCCTTCTGAAAAGCGGTCTACACTGTGGGAGCAAATTCTTTCCTTTTAGAGTAGAAGACCACTTTTCCAAAGAGAGGTAAACAATTTTAATAGAGCTGCCTCCCCCTGGAAGTGTATTATTTCCCCTTGAGTATTTGGACAAGTCTTCTTGAGGAAACAATATAGTTTCAGATCAAAACCTTCTTGAAGGAGTAATATTTTACATGCTTCACCTATGTATACCCATGATAATTAAGGTATTTTATTTATCTGAATAAAGAAAATATCTTACATGCTATATAAAATATAAAATACATGTATAGTAAATAAGGTATCCTATATAGTACAATGTATAAGCTATCCTATGTAAGAGATCTAATATGGTACAGATCTTATTTACTGTATTAGATATCGTATAGAATTAACTGAAAATAATGACTGGCTTGATTTTATAATTATTAAATAAGAACATAAAAAAACACAAATCCAGACTACTCATACTTATTCTAAGAAAACACTAAAACAAGAGAGAAGGCCCTAGATATCAACACTTATTCTCCACACCAGTTTCCATTAAATACTCTATTTTTTCAATATTTATTTGTTTTGGTATTTCTGTTTCATTTTGTGTAAATGTGCCTTTCATTGTTTCCCCCTCCCCTCACACACATATGGGAGGGTGGGGAGGGAGATGTGTGTGTGTGTGTGTGGGGCGGGGGGGCGGGGGGGGGGGGGGGGGAGGTGTGGAGGCATGGAAACAATGATACATTTGTAGGTGCATTAACATTAAATACCCTGGGATTAGCCAGTCAAATAATCCCAAACCTTGGGAACGACAGAACACTTTGACACAGGGGTGGGGGTCTTAGCTACCTTAGCTGGAAATACACAAAGAAATCATGTGCAACTTTTAATGCCCATCTAAGGGATTTTTGACAAGAAGCTATGACTCATGGATGGAAATAAGGTGCCCGATTTTCAAAATTGTCTAATTTCCCAGGGTAATCCCGCCAGATTGAGCAAAAACCCTTAAAGTGAGTATCATAATTGCAGCAGCCAACATTTTTATTTTATTTTTTCACTTTGTTTTCAGAGAAAATAAGGCTTGACATTTCATGTGAACCATCTGCAAAGGAGAAGATTCTTATGAAATACCAAGTCTTAGTATCTTCTCTGAAAAATAATGAAAAAAAAAACAACAAAAAAACTGTGTCATCCGCTACAACTTTTCTCTAATAGTGCTTTCAGGGTTAAATCTTAACTGGAGTCCTTCACCCTTCACTCCATTGTAATGCAAAAGAGAAAACAAGAATAAACATTTTATTTTATTCATTTTTAACATCAACTTTAAATAAAGGTTTGAAATATTTGTGATACACCTTTCTTGAAGACCCTAGTCAAAGGTTTGATATGTTTGTGATACAACTTTCTTTGAGTACACAGTTTTTTTCAATGATACAATTTATTTAAACATCCATGCATAGTGATAAAGAAATGTCCAGCATTGCTTTCCTTCACCAACAACAAATGTTTAACTTTCAATCTTTTCATTTCGATGTTTCATATCCTCCACATAATATGCTTCATTTCAATGTTTCATATCTTTCACAACAAATGTTTGACTTTCAATCTTTTCATTTCAATGTTTCATCTGCTTCATTTCAGTGTTTCATATCCTCCACACCATATGTTTCATCAATGTTTCATATCTTCCACACAATATGCTTAATTTTAATGTTTCATACATAGCTACAGATAAGAGGGGGTACCCACATAATATTTTTCTTATTTCTCCATGAAAATATATGTTGTGGGTACTCATTAGAAGCGCCTCGCCAAGGCGCCTCTAATGAGTACCCACAAAATATGTTTTTGTGGAGAAATAAGAAAGATATCAGCATTTTTCGGAAGAAAAAAAAGCGCCTTATCTGTTGCTATGTTCATATCCTCCAGACAAAATGCTTCATTTCAATGTTTCATATCCTTCACACAATACGCTTAATTTTAATGTTTCATACATAGCTACAGATAAGAGGGGGTACCCACATAATATTTTTCTTATTTCTCCATGAAAACATATGTTGTGGGTACTCATTAGAAGTGCCTCGCCAAGGCGCCTCTAATGAGTACCCACAACATATGTTTTTGTGGAGAAATAAGAAAGATATCAGCATTTTTCCGAAGAAAAAAAAAAGCGCCTTATCTGTTGCTATGTTCATATCCTCCAGACAAAATGCTTCATTTCAATGCCTCATATCCTCCACACAATATGCTTAATTTTAATGTTTCATACATAGCTACAGATAAGAGGGGGTATCCACATAATATTTTCTTATTTCTCCACGAAAACATATGTTGTGGGTACTCATTAGAAGCGCCTCAGTGAGGCGCTTCTAATGAGTTCCCACAACATATGTTTTCGTGGAGAAATAAGAAAGATATCAGCAATTTTAGGATGAAAAAAAGCACCTTATCTGTTGCTATGTTCATATCCTCCAGACAAAATGCTTCATTTCAATTCTTCATATCCTCCACACAATCTGCACTTGAATCACACTGATCATTAGGACAACTCCACAACACACAGTTCCCAACACAATTGTAACAGATGAGAAAAAGTGCAATCAGGAACACTAAACTACATATTGAACAAGGCTTTCTCTCCAAGAAGAATCCTGTCAAATAAAGAACCATAAACATAGCATGGTTGAGAAGCAGAGCAGGATTAAGTGGTTTTGGGATGAGTAACACAGGAATCAACCACTGAAGACAGTACATTTTGACCACAATATCACAGAACTATAAATGCTGCATGATCTTGATAAACTCCAATAAGCTGGAAAAGCACTACATTACTAAGAAGACTGAATGAGGATCGAGAGTCATCAATTCTGCTGAATTCCTGCAACACAAGACAAGACATGTCATTCAGTTCCAGCTGCATACTTTTTATAACACGGGTACACAAATAAAAGAAACAGTTGAGCTGCATGAAAACCCCAAAACCACTGAATTTACCCTAAACCTCTGAACATCTACTAAAACTGATGTTCCATCACAACACCCTGTTGAAGATGGTATTGCATTTGCATACTATAAGTTAAAGGCAAAATTAAAAAAAAAAAAAAAAATTGTGTTTATTTTTCATTAAAGATATTAAAAAAAAAAAAATTGTGTTTATTTTTCATTAAAGATACTGCATTTCCTCTATGAATGGCATGTTGCTCTTTGAACTGGTATATGTCATCTAACGAAAAAGTGACACCGTCTTTTTATCTATTATTATTATTATCATTATCATTACTGTTATTACTATGTTTAACCCTTCTCTTACTGAATAAATTAAGATGCCAAGCCCTTTTCAAATTTTCAGGCAATCAGATTACTTAATCCAGATTGTTAATATAAATTCATATACTGAATGGCAAACTGCAGATCCAGATCAGTTGGCTTCTTCAGAAGCCAACTGATCTGGATATATACTGTTTGCAAAGGCAGTATATATCCAGGTTCAACAGGGCAAGGGTTAACATATGTCAGTTAGACAGCATGCATCTTATTCTCTTCCACAATAGTTGAGCTAACTGGTAGTTCATCAACATACCATTCCTCTCCACTAGGTGAAGGCCTCAAGCTAGATTCTCATTTAGCAAGGTTCATACATTTAGGACTGACCAAAATTCCCTGACATTTCCCTGACACAAATTCAAATTTCCCTGACAGTACTGGAGCCTAAAATTTTATGAATTTAGCAAAAAAAATACACTGGGACCAAACATTCCAGTTTCATCATGTTAAAATTCCCTGACATTTCCCTGATATTTTTGCAAATTTTCCTTTTTTCCCTGACACATCACAGAATTTCCTGACAATTCCCTGACCTTGAAAAAAATTAAATTTCCCTGAAATTTCCCTGACACGTATGAACCCTGTTAAAAATAGCAACCAGATCAGTGGCCATTCAACTTAGTTATTGTTATACAATGCTCTTGCTTGCTGGTGATTCAGATGAGGCCATCAATTCTGCTTCTGTTGCTGTACCAACAAGTGCTACATATACAATACAACTATACTGTATTTGGCTGCCAAAAACAATGAATATTTCCCATACTAATTTCAAAAGATAATCTAATTAATAATTAAATACAGTATAACCTCAATGGCTCGAACCAGGATGGCTCGTTTACCCTGGATGATTCGAACCCTTTTTTAGTCCCTACAAAATCCTTCCAATAGCTCAAGAAACCAAATATTTGATTTTTTCTTATTTTATCATGGAATTGTATGTTGTGTGTACTCATTAGAATCGCCTCATCAAGGCGACTCTAATGAGTACACTCAACATACAATCATTGTGTAGAAAATCAAAAAGATTTCCCTAAATCATCGCTATTTGTGCTTCCTGAACTGGTGCCATGATTAACCCTCAGTGGCTCGAACTACCCATGTCTCGAACAATTTTCTATGGTCCCAAAGATGTTCGAGCCATTGAAGTTCGACTGTAATATAAAACGTCCTTTCCAAATATTCTACATTACGTAAATCTCTATGTTTAGTCTTTACTGAATATGAAGTAAGTTTATCTTTCTTTTCAAGTAATTATGCTGAGTCTGACTCTGTATATATCTGTGATTGTTGTTGTTTATTTCATGTTTGTCACAAAAACTTCACTTTGACAAAAATACATTACCCTACAATATCAGCTTTGATAATTGCTATTAAAAAATCTTATTTACCATCTGACAGACAGATGATCATTCGCAAAATATTTTTTCTAGCTTGCAGCCAAGGCAACAAGGGTCCATCAGTCTGAACTGCAGTGTGAGACCTATGGCGGCTATGGGCACTTTTTCGTGGTAGTTCAGTCAATATTAATTAACAATACATGAAAAATATCCCGAGAGACAGCGGTCTGTGGTGAAACATGAGCGGTTTTAGGTATCTAATTTTTATAGGTTTTGGTTAAAATTAAGGAGGATTTTTTGGTATTGCTTTTTTATATGACTTCAGTAGTTCTGTGCCAAAACCTCAGTGTTTTCTCCTCTTTTTATCACATATCTCCTGGGAAAAACTGATATTTTGTTATTTTACCATAACAAAGGAGAAGATTAGACTTAAATAATAAGACCTGTCAGTAGACAGGATAATTTGCCTGATACTGCACATTTTGTTTCTTGAAAATTCTAAGTCTGTGACCTTGATTTTGACATGACCTGGGGGTGTGGGGGCAAGGGGGGGGGGGGGGGGGGGAGGATTGCACTGTGCAAAATTTTCATCAAAACAAAGATCAAATCAGTGATAAGGTTAGGAAAAAATGAGGTCTTAAAAACTTACATTGTAAACAAGAACTTCAATAACATTTTTAAAATTCTAAATCTCTGACCTCAACCTCAAGGTCACGGTCATGAGTGCTGATAAAAACTCTGGACCAGTATACATGTACCAGTGTATCATGATACCAAATATAAATTAAATCCATCATTTGGCTTAGAAGTAATGAGGTCCTAAAGCCTTTGACATAAAATTTTCACATCAGAATTTTGACATGACAGTGACCTTGACTTACATGAACCAGGGGGATGGGGATGGAAGTGGGCAAAATTTTGGACCAATATGTGTCACCATACCAAAGATGAATCAAACTGGTGATAAGGTAAGGAAATAATGAGGTGTTAAAAACTTTAACAAAAACTTTAACATTTAAATTCTAAGTCTGTGACCTCGACCTCAAGGTCATGTTCATCAGTGCCAATGGTGCTGATAAAAACTTTTGACCAGTATCTATCATGATACCAAATAGGAACTAAATCCATCGTTTAGTTTAGAAGATTATAAGGAGATCCTAAAAACCTTGACGTAAAATTTTCACATGAAAAATTTGACATGACAGTGACCTTGAATGAACCAGGGGGATGGGGATGGAAGTGGGCAAAATTTTGGACCAATATGTATCACCATACCAAAGATGAATCAAATCGGTGATAAGGACAAAGTTAGGAAATAATGAGGTGTTAAAAACTAACAAAAACTTTAACATTTAAATTCTAAGACTACGACCTCGCCCACAAGGTCATGTTCATGAGTACTGATGGTGCTGATAAAAACTTTTGACCAGTATCTATCATGATACCAAACAGGAACTAAATCCATTGTTTAGTTTAGAAGTAATGAGATCCTATAAACTTAGACGTAAAATTTTAACATGAAAATTCTAAGTCTGTGACCTTGACCTTGACATGACCTAGTGTGGTGGGGACAGTACTGCGCAAAATTTTGGACCAATATGTATCATTATACCAAAGATGAATCAAATTGGTGGTAAGGTTAGGAAAAAACTTTAACGAAAACTTTAACATTTGTGGATGCTGACATCAACGCCAACACTGCCGAGGGTAGTACAATAGCTTTCCGTGAACGTTGTTCAGGCGAGCTAAAAAAGGATAACAAACTATCTGACAAAATATCAGTGTTCATTCAAAAAACAACCAAATAATGTCTGTCTAACTCTTATGAATGAAATACGCACAGAAATTCTAAGTTTCGATGATTCTGTTTTTTGCTTTCTAGTTTATTTGTCAATGATAGGGCAACACTGAACTCAAATACACTCTTTTGATAAACATGCAATCCTATTGTTTGCTGAACTGAGAATGTTATTTATTATCTATCTAACCATACTGCATTGATCCTGTATCAGGATTAAGTTGCAAGTATCAAAGATTGACTCGAGGAGCCCTGGTAGCCATTGGACAGCTCTATTCAATTTTGCTAAAACAATAACCCCATAAATCAGACCTGCTCAGAGTTCCAAACTTGACCCACACATGACAACCTTCTTCCACTAGTATTTCAAGAAACTGCAATTTTTTGAAGGAAGTGTCTCTGGTATGGTATGGTATTCCTAGACCCTGGGTTTCCGGGAACTGTACCTTACCTGGCATCAATCCATCCAGGACTGTCTCTTGGTACTGCAGTATATAAAAATGCTTTTATAACTTCTAAATTTAAGGAATATTCTTTATTTTTCTGCGCTTTTCCAAACACTACTGTGCTTTTTATTAAATGGTTAAATAATTCCGTGACTGGAATAATATGATTATTCAGTTATTATTATTAGCTTTCAGACTTGCATTAGTTCCTTTCTTGTAACAAACTGTGAAAACCCCCGTTAATCTTGTTCTCATGGCTGCTAATTGCTTTCCATCATCAGAGACCCATGGGTTTTTCATTCCGTTACCTTTCTTTTATACTTTAACGACCTTGGAGTACCGAGGATGCTTTCCTGTTCCTCTAGCTCAGAAGGGTTTTCCGTCGCAAATATAGTGTTATGTGACCACATAGAAACGTATCTGGGTTGACAGTCTTGTTCAAGGTTGGACACTCTTTTGCTGTTTCCAGGCACCGAGGAGATTGCCTAAAGAACTACACATTATCTGCATTCTGGTAGTGGCTGGTAGCACTTTCAAAAGTGGAAAAGTCATAAAATTGTTGTCCATTGTGGACTTTGTGAACCATTATGACCAAAAAACACTAGGAAATTACATGGTAATATGGATTTATGAATGCTAATTAAGGTTATAATATTGTTTGTATATAGGTATCAGCACACACAGAAGTTACTTTCAGCCATTATGTCATTGTCAGAAAGCAATTAGCGACCATCAATAAAAGATTTACGGGGGTTTTCACAATTTGTTACATTAAAGAAATTAAACCAAGTCTGAAAGTTAATAATAACCGAATAACTTAATAACCATATTATTCCCATTGCGGAATTTGTTACATTTATCTAACCCTTTAATAAAAAGCACAGAATTGCTTCGGAAAAACGCAGAAAAAGAAAAAAAATATTTTTAAACTTAGAAGTCATAAAAGCATTTTTATGTGCTGCCATTCCCGGAGACAGTCCTGCACAGATTGTGTCCCGGTACAGTATTGTACCTGGCCACAGTCTCTATGTATGGTACCATACCCGGAGACCCTGGATTCCAGGGATCCGGTACTGTAAGAGGAGACTTCCTTTTCATTAAAAGTAGCATAAAATGTAAGCAGACATGTTAAGTCTCCCGAAAATTGCGAGAGGGTCACGGAAAAACAGCTTTTCTCATGCCTCACGAAATTTTAAAAAGATCTCCCAAAAAAAAAACGCAAGTCCCGATTTTGGGTCGAAACATTTTGAAAAGCTACGCTTGTAAATTGGAAAAAACTTCGGCTCGATCTGAAGTAGTCCAAATATCGATCGAAAGTGCATAAATGCTTGGATTGAATGGGAGACACGCATTAAATATGAAAATCAAAGCGTCTTGATGCCATTATTGCATCGTGAAAAACGTTGTCCAAAATAGCGAAAAGATCGGCATCTCCGGGGCTTTGCTCCCCGAAAAAATGTGTCACAATAAACTGAAGCTCTGTAACCCATCCTCAGGATGCTAGAAAAAGGGAGAAACCTGTTTCTTGTTGACAAGTTAAATCAAAATGGCGATGCGATTGAACTGCCAATTATTTCATAAGCATCTGCGCGGTCGTAAAAATCTTTCCGTAAGACATGGGATCGTCAGAACACAAGTTAATGTTGGGAACTCGAGAAAATGGGTGAAAAAAAAAAATGACAGTGGGGCTCTCCAAATAGTCCAAGCGTACTACACAATATGCATGTTATTAAATTCCAGGATATAAACATCATATGCATTGATGCCCTGGACACTGACAGTGATTAACAAGAAAAAGCTTATTGATAGAGGACTGAATCAACTAAGAGTAGTGTTTAAAAAATGAGCAAAAGTGTAATAAATAGCTCTCAGAATGCACCATTTTACACCAATTTCCTAAAAATTTTCCGGCAGACCCCGCTAGATTTGCTTCGCATCTTCAGCGCTCGCCATCCTGGCTCGACCGAGCTGTCTCCCTCATTTTATTTTTCAAAACTTAACATGTCTGTGTAAGGCATTTGCTTCATTGATATGAATACCGGATTTTATTTTCAAATGTTTTTTAAAAAGCATTTGGCGAGTTATTTTGTATGCCCACGCAAGTCCTTTGAAAAATGAAACTGGCAAAACGTCGGGGTTTTTCCACAGGCAATAAACCGATATACACACTGATATACATGTAGATGATAAAACTCCCCGATTTTGGCACAAAATTGGGACTTCTGCAAAATTCACTTTAACGTACTTTCTCGATATTTACCAACTTCAAGTAATTACACTGTGACTCAAGACTTTAGTCACTGGTTTAGCTTTTATTTGACTTTCTTTCATTGTAAATGCAGGTAGTAAATCGAATGTAATTGGTCTAACTGCCAATTTACGTGTTTTCATTTTGTGCAAAGTGTATCTGATGTATTCGTAGTTATGGGAGGGTGCATATTAATTTTGTTTCAATGCGTTAATAACCTGAATTTTCTCCATAAATATAGTATATGACTACACTTTAATTAATAATAACAATTTCATCCAAAAAGAAGACATCTGTGGCGCTATTTCTAAATACGAAACTAAGTAGTCAACTGTTCATAAAGGTCAGATTATGGTTTGTTAGAAGCTTGCAAAAAATGGTCCTACTAATACACGAAAACGAGCAAATTACATTATCTCATATTTTCTGTACGTAAATAATATTTATTTATTTTTCATTTTTCTATATCAGAGAAATAAGACTGGCTATATAATGGACATCATAGAAAAGGATATTCTTTAATGGTGTAATTTTTGGTCCTTAAAAGGGCCGTCAATGCGGGTGTGCCTAAATGCAGTAAAGTGGCGTAAAGGATCGTAAAGTGGCGTAAAGTTGTATAAACAAGTGTTAAGTAGCAAAAAATGGCATAATTGTGTATGTTATTATCTAATGAAAACTTGATATTTCATTTATATTTCCCATCAAGCAAAGTTGGTTTTGGGGGAGGGGGAGGTGGAGGTGCTCAGCGGGCCTTTTAATGTTGGTTGATGCGGTTATTAAACATATTCACTGATAAAATATCATTATCATCAACAACAACCAAACAACAACAGTGACATGGTCATCGTCAGCATCCGTGCTCTGATGGACTAATGGAAACGAGATTGAGTTCCATTCAAAACCATGTTCCTGTTACCTTAATATGAACATTGTATGCTGATTCATTTACCCCTGTTGTGCAGATACCATATAGCTGTTCATTTATTCGTTTACCCATATTTCCAAAGGAGACTTTGCATCCGCAGTCTGTCATTTAATGATTTTCTGGTGAACTTTCTAGTTTTATTTGATTTTTGATAGGAATGAATTATATACAAAAAAAAAAAAAAAATATAGACACTGATCAGACGCCGCGTTCTGTGGCGTCTATCTGGGTCTACACTATTTACTTAGTGCGGCGGAAACTTTATGCCTGTGGATTCTTCTGTAACTTTAAAAACAATTAATAAATTATTGATTATTTCAAGAAACTGTAACAATCTACAAGCATCAAATAAGCAATTTAAGAGAATGAAAGTTGAAGAAAAAAACAAACAAACAAAAACACCTTTTATTCAGAAGACGTGATTGTCTTCATTAATAAGGCATAGCATTATGTTCATGTGCAACAATCTAACGTTGAGCACTAGCACATTTAATAACCGTGCAAAACACTCGCGAATGTTTTAGCCTGTATTCCTAGTCCAGTTGGCGGTCCTTATTTCGTTGTGTTATAGGGTTTGTCCCGTATGTAAGTACGTTAGTTACGTACAAACGTACGTATGTACGTTCACCTTGTATCATCACTCTAGCGCCTAAATTTATTGACGGGTTTTAATATAATTTCACACAAATATTGGGTATGATAATATCACGAGCAAGTTCGACTTTCAGGGTCCTGGGCTCAAGGTCAAGGTCACTGTGGCTATTTTTAGAAACATTTTGTCATCGCTCTAGCGCCTATTTATTGATGGATATAACTTCACACAAATGTTTGGTATGATAATGTCTCGAGAAAGTTTCATTTTCAGGGTCCTGGTCTCTAGGTGAAGGTCTTTGTCGCTATTTTTAGAAAATCTATGTCATCGCTCTAGCGCCTACATTTATTGATGGATTTAAATATAACCACACAAATGTTGGGTATGATAATATCTCGAGCAAGCTTGACTTTCAGGGTCCTGGACTCAATGTGACTGGCTATTTTTAGAAAAAAAAATGTCATCGCTCTAGCACCTTCAGTTGTTGATGAATATTAATGTTACTTCACACAAATATTGGGTATGATAATATCTAGGTCAAGGTCAACTTTCAGGGCCCTGGGCTTTAGGTCAAGGTCATAGTGGCTATTTTTAGAGAAAAAAACTTTGTCATCACTCTAGCGTCTACATTTGTTGATGGATTTTAATGTAACTTCACACAACTGTTGAGTATAATATCTCGAGCAAGGTCGACTTTCAGGGTCTTGGGCTCAAGGTCAAGGTCACTGTGGCTATTTTTAGAAAAAAAACTTTGTCATCACTCTAGTGCCTAAATTTATTAATGGATTTTAAAATAACTTCACATAAGTGTTCTTAATTATAATATATCAAGCAAGTTTGACTTTCAGGGTGCTGGGTTTAAGGTCAAAGTTACTGTGGCTATTTTAGAAAAACTTTGTTATGGCTCTAGTGCTTACATTTATTGATGGATTTTAATATATAACTTCACACAAATGTTGGTAATTACACTATCTTGAGTAAGATTGACCTTCAGGGTGTTGGGCTAAAAATCAATGTCACTGTTGCTATTTTTTGAAAATTTTGTTATGGCTCTAGTGCGTACGTTTACCTTACACAAATGTCAGTCAAGGTCATTGTGGCTATTTTTTAGAAAAACGTTGTCATGGCTCTAGTGCCTGCATTAGAATTTTATCAATGAATTTTAATATAACTTCACATAAATGTTGGGTATGATAATATATCGAGGAAATTCATCTTTCAGGGTCCTGGGCTCAAGGTCAAGCCCCCTGTGGCTGTTTTTAGAAAACAAATGTCATCGCTCTAGCCCCTGCATTTACAGATTGCTTTTAATATACCTGCACACAAATGAAGGGTATTATAATATCTCGAGCCAGTTCAACTTCCAGGTTGCTGGACTCAAGGTCAAGGTAACTGTGGTTATTTTTAGAGAAAAAAAAAACAACAACAAACATTGTCATCGATCTAGCCCCTGCATTTATCAATGGATTTTAATATATCTTCACACAATTGTTGGATATAATAACTATTTCAAGCAATTTTAGGTTGCTAGGCTTAAGGTCAAGGTAACTGTAGCTAATTAAAAAAAAAACAACAACAAAACTTTGTCGTCGCTCTAGCCCCTCTGCATTTAATGTATTTTCACTTATTTATGGGTATGATAATATCTCGAGCAAGTTCGACATTCAGGGTCCTGGGCTCAAGGTCAAGGCTGACATGACTGAAATATTTGCCATCATGTGAGATCTAATCCCTCAAATCCTGAAAAACTGAATGTTTACAATACTATAACCTTAATGCCAAGGCCATATATGACCTTGACATTAAGGTCACAGGCTTTTTGTTTCTTCATTCACACAACTATTATATGTCATAAAATTCCCCAGTTCAGTGTTTGCCCACACCAAGTAGTCTTGTGCAAGGGGATTTGAATCACCTGCTGCGATGCCTTGTTAGTAACAGGAATCCAGGACGAACTAGTCACGATTGTTTTCCGTGCCAAAAACATAAAAAAAAAAAACGGCGTCTCATCATAGACAGCACTGAATATTTCCTGACCATTTCGTCATACCGTCACGCACACTAACAAAACAATGAGAGCAGCGAATGAGCAGCGAATGCCACATGAGAGCAGCGAATACCCGTATGAGCCTGCGCATCCGCGCAGCCTGATCTGGACTTCGCTGTTTATTGAAAAGAAAGCACTGAAAGATGAGAGCTGCCCCTGAGCCACATGTGAACAACGAATATCAATATGAGCCTGCGCATCCGCGCTGCCTGATCTGGACTTCGCTGTCTGTTGAAAAAACAAAAAGCGCTGAAACGTGACAGCTGTCCCTGCGCCACATGAGAATAACGAATATCCTATGAGCCTGCGCATCTGCGCAGCCAGATCTGGACTTCGCTGTCTGTTGAAAAAAACAAAAAGCGCTGAAACGTGAGAGCTGTCCCTGCGCCACATGAGAACAACGAATATCCTTATGCCTGCGCATCCGCGCAGCCAGATCTGGACTTCGCTGTCTGTTGAAAAAATGCGCTGAAACGTGAGAGTTGTCCCTACGCCTCATGAGAACAGCGAATACCAATATGAGCGTGCATATCCGCGCAGACTGATCTAGAATTCGCTGTCTATTGAGAATAAATGCGCCGAAACGTGAGAGCTGCCCCTATGCTACATGAGAACAGCGTATATCCTGATCTGAACTTCGCTATCTGCTAATAATTTCCACAACTAAAGCTTAACTAATATTGAATTTGACTGAACATTTGTCGCTTTGATATGATAATCTGCCGCCGTAATTATAGTTAAACGCCTAACATCTCTGTGAGACCAGTTAAGACTCTTAGTGCTTTTCGTACGTTTGTTCGGTTTGTGCTTGTTTAGATTTGTCGGTTTACTCTTCCTCTTGGGGTCTGGGAAGGGCTGCGGTTTGTGATTGTGGCACTCCCTGGACTTTTCTCTTACCTTTTTTTTCATATCAGTCTGGGCATCCGCCAAGTCTGATTAGTCAGAATTGCCAGCCCAGTGAGTGGCTAAGGACCCAAGCCTCTCTCTCTCTTTCTCTCTCTCTCTCTCTCTCTCTCTCTCTCTCTCTCTCTTTCGGGCAGGTGCGCAGATGCGTCATGCCAAGAAAAATAAAGGATTAAAAGCAAGATATGAATGGCTAAAAGTTATGTTGCACAAGAGGCTAAAAACAGGTAAACTTATTGTTGTTATCTGGATGAATATTATCGAAAAATAAAAATAAAATAATAATAATAATAATAATAATAATACCCTTTTATATTAATAATAGTTTGGGTAATTTCGGTAATGTTAATGTGTATTTTACCATATATGTCAGTATATTTCGTTAATTACGTATTCTTCTGTGTTTCTAGGGAATCACAGACGAGCGAATCCCAGACCAAGATAGCTTTTACCAAACAAACGGCCGTATTTGTAAACACCATAGAAACTACCAAGAATTAATGAATTGCACTGTTATCTACTGTAACGGAATATGTATATAGATCACTTCTACTGCCTTGCGTTGGAAGCCGGCTTTTATGGCGAGGTTGATGATGATTGGCTTTTGTACGCAGTCAAGCAAAGTACATTGCGATACGGACCTGGATAGGTGACCGCGATGCTTGACTCTGGGAATGGGAGAAAAGACCCGGCAATGCTACATCTTGTGGCAGCGGTGGTTGAATGACGATCACTATCATCACCAGATCCTGGTAGCAGGGATAAGTGTCCCTGGCAGCGTTGCATATGCTCCTTCCTCTGGTCTGCGGGGTGGGCAGTGTTAATGATTTCGGGGTGAAGTCAAGAGAAGTGCGGTAAAATTCAGTAGAATAGATATATAGATCACTTCGACAGTCTTGCTGTGGATATAGAAAGGAAGGCAATAATCAGGAATCGATACAATTACCTAACACATTCAGACTAAAACGTCTGCGACGCTGGCAGAGTGATTGGCTTTTGCACGAAGTTAAGCAAAGTACATTGCGGTTAGTATCTGGAGGGTAACCGCGATGCTTGACCGTAGAAAACCCGACAAACGCTACATTTACCCAGCTCTTCTCTTGGCTTCGCCCCGAACTGAAACTGTTATAAAGACTAAATTCCAGTAAGACGTCTGGTCCGGACATGCTTCTGGCATGGATCCTAAAGGAATCATCAGAAGATATAGTCCCAGTTCGCAGCCCCATTTACCGGAAGTGCCTAGACACAGGAACAATACCTGACGTACAGAAGGCAGCAAACATCTCGGTAATCTACAAGAAGGATGAGGAGTTCATAGTATGCAACCTGGCTCCTTGACCTGTATCACCTGTAACATGTTTGAACACATGATTATCAGCAAAGCTATGTGACATTTAGACAAGAACAACATCTACTTACCTTGGCTGATGAACTTGTAAGATCTCTGCATAAGAGCATACACCATGACATTGTCATCATGGTATTCAGTAAGACTACTGACTAAAAAAAGGTAGAGAAGCGTTGACGAAATGCGACAATTACAAGTCGCAGCCAATCCCTGACACTAAGAGAGTGAAAAAAGGACAAAACCATCATGCGCAAAACAAACAAACGCACGAAAAGTACACAGCCCAGCTCTCTCTCTCTTCCCCAAGCGAGATGATCGCTATGCTAAAACGACTGAAAAACACAAGATAGAACACAAAGGCATCCTTGGAAAGACCTTGATATGGATAAGAGAGTTCCTAACAGAGAGACACAGAAATAAAAATCAGAAAGTATCGGAGCCAGTGCATATCAATAGCGAGGTGCCTCAAGGTAGTGTCTTAGGGCCTGTACTCTTCGTAATTTTCATCAATGACCTCTCTGCCAATGCTAAATTTAGTGCAAAGCTGTTCACGGTTTACTGCGTTTGTATACAGGGAATTTCGAGCCAAAGATTGCCAGAAACTCCAAGACGACCTCCAAAATCTCTGTGAATGGGATAAAAGATGGAGAAATAGATGAGAGTTCATCGTATGAGAACACATATTATGTTCAACAACTCCATCAAAGGCCACACACATGGAGTCAACAAATTACCTTGAAGTAGAGCTCTTAAGAGGCATCTCGTGGAAACTGCGTGTAGACAAGACCGCAAGAATGGAAATAACATTCTGGGCTTCCTACGAAGAAATATTCGTATAAAAAACGAGGTAGTCAAGAGTGCAGCATACGTCTCCATGGGTCTACCAATCATAGAGGACTGTTCGACTGTCTGGACTCCATACCAACAACAACATCAATCCTACAAGTTGAGATTATGCAGCGAAGAGCTGCACGGTACGTGACATACCGATACCATACCACAAGTAGTGTGACGGACATGCTAGACTATTTGCATTAGGAATCACTGGAATCCAGAAGGACAAAAGTCCGACTCACTCTGCTGTTTAAGATAGTCAACAACTTGATGGATCTACCGGCTGACCTGTAACTAACAAAGGCACCAAATCAAACAAGAGCATTCCACTCCCATAAGTTCCGTCAAATAAAACATCTACGTCATATTACCAGAACAGATTTTCCACTGAAACGAGCCATTGCTGATGCACCTGACTTGCTGTAAAAGTGCTTTAAACCCCCCGGTGGTTTACTCTACTGACCGTTCTAGGGCGGTGGTCCCGGTGTTAGTCTTATTCTTTGTTGCTTTGTGGTTTGTTCTGCGGGTCGGGTTGCTGTGTGTTTTTCCGTGTGTCATTTTGTTCTTGTGTTTTTCAGTCCTTTTAGTATTGCGATTGCCTCGCTTGGGGAGGAGGGGGCCTGATCTTGGTGCTTTTCGTACGTTTGATCGATTTGTGCTTGTTTGGATTTGTCGGTTTCCTCTTCCTCTTGGGGTCTGGGAAGGGCTGCGGTTTGTGATTGTGGCACTCCTTGGACTTTTCTCTTACCTTTTTTTGGTATCCTTCGAGCAGGGGCTTTCACCTACTGAGTAGCGGTTCTGCAGCCGACGCCAGCTATAAATAATTCCTATTGCTGATCAGAATTGTGTTGGTGGGGCAATCACACCTTTTATCGGCTGCCGAGCCGGATTGGTCTGGGTTGAAGGGATGAAAACGCCGGTGAAAACATGGCTATGCCAAACTTATCCAATTTCGTCTGTTTATTATCTACCCCGGGTTCTTCTAGCTTTCCTGTCTTTCAGTTCAATTCTAGACCTAGCACCAGCACCCGTTGCATAATAGTCAAGAGTGACTACATCAACATAAATATGTAGATGTGTTTCATAATTAGTCTCCGCCGCAATCGAAGCATTGAGAATAGTAACATTCCTTCCTTCTGTGTTTCCGTCGTTCCATCACACTTTGTATCCGGGCTATATAACTCTTCTACCATCTGGAATATTTTCATGAAAATTTACACACATATATAGATGAGATAATGTGCTGAAAAACATTTCTTACTCTGTCGATTCTTGAGTTTCTGCCCATGCCAAATTTTCGTTCAGCGGGGGACAGCGACCATTTAGTTCAGACAGGTTCATAAAGACATTAATAACTTGATTGGAATTCAATCTCTGTCTTTTACGCATCACTTGTACAACGTTATGCAAGATTACTTCAATGGAAAAAAATCGCTCTAATCATGCGGTTACTTCTAATGGCACCAACAAAAAGACACACTCAAAATCACACCCAAGTAAAAATATCTAGGATACTTAACTAAAACATTTTGTTTTAGCATAGTCTTTAAAGGAGTTTTAGAATGTGAGAAATGCAGATTAAATATGTCCAAATATTAACGTAATTACGGTATATGAATTAGCATATGTGTAATAATGTGCTTATGGGAAGAAAACAAAGCAGACCTTGATTAGACTGTCTTTAATGTGATTTAGATCTACACAGTTACAATTAACATAGTATAAACCTGAAGAAAGTAATATGATGTGATCTGGGTGTATATAGTTTAATCAGGTCTGTGTATCAAAACAGATGTTAAACTTCCAGCCAAGATAGTACTACTGCCCACTCTGGATCAGTTCAGTCAGGCAGTTCGGTCGCATGACCATCGCATCCTGTAGCACAACAGAAGCTGTTTTATCATGTTTTTATCTCTTCTTGTGTATGTCTTTTAACACTATCATCTGTTCTTATCTTTTTTTTTACACTTTGTACCACGACAGTAAGTCGTAATCCACCTGCACGTAATCCTCGTGAGGGGTGTTGCAGCATTTAAAGAAAGAAAGAAACAGTTATCCGTACCATAAAAAGAAAACAATCTCGTCTGATCTGGACGTACACTGTTCAGTCAAGCCTGTTTGCTTTATGCTTCTGATATGATCAGAGTCTTGGCATAAAGGTCTACGCCATTTTCCCATGTCTGTTTGTCTGAATATTTGTAGTATTTGAGGTATACATAGTTCATGTCATAGTGTGATGGCCTGAGTCGTTTCTGTTAGGGGTCGTTTTGTCTGGCATCCGCCATTTCACTATATTTCGTGAATAGCGCCCCATTACTTTTCTTTCTGCAATTTCGTATATTTCGTATATTAGTATAACCCACAGGAAGTTTGAAAAATAAACATTCAAGCGCCTGCACGATGAGGAACAGCAAAATTTCATTGAATCACATGTAATTGCAATTATATTAATTTTAATTCTGTAAATGACTTGAAGTTCCTGCCAATGGGTAAAAACAAGAAAAGGGGTAAGTTTTGTGTGTCAGGACTGAGGTAATCCTCTTTTCCGTTTTTTTTTTCGACTATTAGTGGTAACAAGACGTTTCGCCCCACCTGCCCAAGTCGTTTCCCCCCCAAGTTGTTTCGCCTCTATTGTCGCCCTTAGTCATTTCGCCCATAATACCATTCCCCCACAAGTTGTTTCACCCTCAAACCATTTCTACCAAGTCGTTTCATCCCCAACCCTGTTAAACCAATAAGCTAAAAAATTGTGTGGGGTTGGGGGTGCAGTAATGCTAACGGTCCATAGAAACACCCCAAACCATCCCAAAACACCCCAAACCACCCCCAAAACCCCCAAACCACTCTTGTATGATAGGGTAGGGTCAGATAGAGATGGGTTAGGTGTGTTGAAGTGGCCTGTGGTGGGTTTAGGTTAACTGGGTAGAATTACAGTGACCAAAACCGCCAAGCAAGGGTCGGGTATGAAACCCACAGACCGGAACCCTGTGACCAAGACCCGGCACCGTGACCAAAATTTCTATCCTGGATTGCAAGACTAGTATGTTTTTAACTTTGTTCATTTCGCGTTTATATTATGAGGTATTAAATATACTTTATGCAAAGAAAAGGAAATTTAGATTGAACTAGTTATTTTTTAAACTCAGATTTACTGTTTCAAGGGGTATGAAACCCACAGACCATCCTTTCTCCGATTTTTTAAAATTTTTTCTATAATCTTCGATAAACAATCAATTTCTTTGTTACACAAGTCTTTCAAATACAAAAATAAATTATATATGGCTAGCTGAAGCTATTACAGAAACATTAAAGTGTTGAATTTTACGATTTTCATATATTTATTATGTTTCTAAAAATAGATCAGGTAGAAAATGTGATAATAACCACAATGTCCCTAATCTACAGAAATGTACCGAATGGTTAACACCCTACAAATGCATAACAGACTAATTGTGCTATATACAAAAATATAATGTTAGAAAATACGAACTAGGTTGAATTAAATAATAATAATAATAATTATTATTATTATTAATATTATTATTATTATCTATAGTGTTACGTTTGACATGTAATAAGAACAAAGAAATAGAAAAACCTGCGCATGTGTTGGGTTTGGCTTATATAACATTATTATACATGCGCATTCGCACACTTTGATATGGACCTTTGTTGTTAGCTACAATAAAATAGATTTAGCTAAAAAATAGACAATCCTGCACATCTGTGGACTGGGCTGATAACAAAGCTATGGATCAGCATGCTCCAATAAAAGCTGACGGTAAGTGGAAATACGGTCTGAAAATGAAATGTAAATGTGCACCATGTGCTCAAATCCATCACGCAGGGGATGATCACAGGAATACGTCTTTTAAAGATGACTCATCGGACACTGTGTATGTTGCAGATAGCATGCTTGGTAATAGGAGTGAGGCAGGTACTAGTGTAGAAATGCAGCTATTAAATATTTATGGTCAGGATAGGAAGAAAATTAAAGTATTTTTGCTGAAAGTTCAGCAACAAGACAATCATATAGACCGTGGAGTATTTGCAATAGCTTTTCGTACAGAGTTTTGTTTCAGTGGTCTGAAAGGCTTTCTTAATGCAGAATTTGATATGCTAAAATTTCGGCAACATCTTGTAAATTGCCTAGAAAATCTTGAGTTAGTCCCTTTTCCTAAAGTTAAAAGAAAATTAAATTTAAAAATAAATAAATAAATAAATTCTGTAGAATATTCAATAGAAGCAGATTGTGGCTTGTCTTGTGGTTACCCGAATACCTATGATGACATGATCCAATGTGACAATTCAAAGTGCTTGAAATAGTTTCATTATACATGCGCTGACCTCAGCAAAGCATCCGACAGTATGGATCAGTATGTTATGGGCATGTGAAAACTGTAGATAATAATTTGTAAATTTGAAGCATTGAACGCTCCAACTGTCTGAAACTTTGCTAAACCTAATTACTAAACCTAATTACTACAGCAAAAGGTCCATATCACAATGCGTGGATGCGCATGCTGATCCGTATCTTTGCTATCAGCACATTCCCACCCCATCCTCACACAGATGCGCAGGCTTGTCTATTTCTTTGTGGTCAGTACATGCACAACGTAACATTGTATATAAAACAATTAGCATATTTGTATGCTCTGGCGGAATGAGTATTTGCTTAGCAGTAATAAAAATAGTAATGTAATAAAAGTAATAATAATAATAATAATTATTATTATTATTATTTAATTCAATCTAGTTCGTATTTTCTAACATTATATTTCTGTATATAACACAATTAGCCTATTATGCATTTGTATGCACTGACTGTATGGGTGTTTACCATTCGGTACATTTCTGTAGATTAGGGACATTGTGGCTATTATCACATTTTCTACCTGATCTATTTTTAGAAACATAATAAATATATGAAAATCGTAGAATTCAACACTTTAACATTTCTGTTATAGCTTCAGCTAGCAATATATAATTTATTTTTTGTATTTTAAAACTTGTGTAACAAAGAAATTGATTGTTTATCGAAGATTATAGAAAAAACTTCAAAAAACCGGAGAATTGATAGTCTGTGGGTTTCATACCCCTTGAAACAGTAAATCTGAGTTTAAAAAATAACTACAAGTTCAATCTAAATTTCCTTTTCTTTGGATAAAGTATATTTAATACCTCATAATATAAACCCAAAATGAACAATGTTAAAAACATATCAGTCTTGCAATCCAGGATAGAAATTTTGGTCATGGTGCCGGGTCTCGGTCACGGGGTTCCGGTCTGTGGGTTTCATACCCGACCCAAGCAAGCCACCCCAAACCGCCTCAAACATGTTAATAAAACCAAATAGCAAGACTCCTTTATTTATTTATTTATTTTGTTTTATTTTTTGTTTTTATTTATTTTTTTTTTTGTTTGTTTCTTATTTTTCAGGGAAGATAGACTTAATAACAAAGTTTGGTTTTGAAGAGGTGGCGAAATAATTGATACAAAAGTATCTACTGCAGCAAGTCCTAGTCACACCTCCACGTGTCACGTGTACGTTATTATGGATAGTAATAATCTTGTGCGGTACCAGCTGGAAACTAAGGATAAAATTTTATCCTTAGGCTAATGTGACAGGGTGCAATGCAAGTTACTATCAGTTTCTACACTGTCATACAGGGGTGAAAAAAGGCAGTTTTGGGTGCTTTAATCAATTATGAACACACTATAATGAGGTTTGGGGTGGTTACCTTGGCAGTGTGGGATGCTGTACATAACCCCGGCCCTTCTTACTTACTAGATATATTTCTGCACAACCTAATCTGACTCTACCCTATCATATAAGACTGGTTTGGGGGGTTTTAATGGTGGTTTGAGGTGTTTTGGGGTGGTTTGGGGTCTTTCTATGGACCCGTAATGCTTACAAGTGCCTAAGGTGCGATTTGTTCCAAAGAAACATTATTCTGTCTGAAAACAAACTGCCTTCGATGTGTTATAATAAAAGTCTATTGTTTCCTTTCAGGTGGCTTAAAAGTGCTCCATACTGTAATATGCACATGTGTGTATGCATCTGTAACTAAATGGTCTCGGCACCTGCGGGTAGCATATATGCCATAAGCTGTGGACTAAAATCAAAATTTTAAGGGAAATTTGGCAAATTTCTGTGAGATTTTCTTGAACATTACTTTAGAGATTCCCCAGTATAGTCTAAAGTCTTTATTTTCATGTAAGAAGTTTGTGAAAACCACAACATTGTCATTGTGTTATTTATGTTTATTTTTTTTCATAAAATCTGTTGTAAAATGGTCCATTTTTAAATCTTGCAAAATTTCATTAATGCAGATAGCATGAATATACACATCATTTCAAGAAAGTCAGTTGTCAGGTACTGGTGAACAAACGGGCACTTAGTACTGTTAAACCGCTTCTTTAAATTATGTTTGATATGAAGGAAAAGGAAGACAGAGAGCAAAGAAAGAAAAAAGAAAATATTTGTTTTGTTATTCAATGTTGGCTTCATTTGTATCCTTGCGATTAAATTAAATGAAGTTTACCTACTGTAATCCATACCATTAATTACCTTGTTTACGGGACTTAAGATGAGGTGAAAACGTGCTCTTATCAGCCCTGAATTTGGCCAAGGAAAATCCCTGGTTGTATGTGAAAAATAATGGCCCATATTTATAATTAGCTTGTACATCTGTGGAGAGAAGATGGACTGGCTTAATGCACAACTTAATCCTAACCTTCACTGTTTTGTATATGTCTCTTATATGTACAGGGTTCTCACTTGGATTTTCCCTTCTATAAAAAGTAGGAGTCCCAGCCAAAAAGTAGGAGTCCCATTCCCCCCAAAAAGCAGTCCCATTTCTTCTTTAGGACTCATTGTTTTTCAGTTAAATTCAGTACCCCACCCCACCCCCAAAAGATTTTTGCTGTCTGTATTAAGTAATCATGAGTGTTATGGATGTCAAGTGAAACATATTTTAATCAAAACCAATTAAAGCTCTCTTACATGCTACCGCAAACCTATATATGAAATATATCTGCACATTATGATAATGGACACCTCTGTTGAGCTTCCCGCAAAACGTCATTTCAGTGTTTACCGCTGCCCCGTGCTGTGATAATACACGCTATGAAAAAAGTCCGGGACTTGTTTACCTGCTGAAATTTTATCTACTGCTTTGATTGGCAGAAAAAGTCTTGGTAATTTAGTTCTGTGTTTAATATGTATCTGTTTTATATGCATTTATGACAAAAAATGCTCTATAATCCAACATGGTAATAGTTCGTTTTTCTCCCAGAACGGTTTCCCGCCACACTGCCATATGACGTTACCTTTATGAGCACGCGCTGCTGTTACGAGCACACACTTTTTTCATGCAGGAGCTATAGAAAAAAAAAAATTATACTAAAAACTTGAATTGTGTATCGTCGTCTGGGGTGCATCTGAGCAGTCCTATTAGACTCTACACAGAGTTTACATGATAGATTGAATGGTACTTAAAAACTATTTTTTAGTGGTTAGCAGGAATAACCGTTTTGATGTGCAGACTGATATCTTGCAAAAGGATAAGGTACTATTTTGCTTGTGGCCACTTGTCATCTTTCAACAGAAAACTGTAAGCGTGCATCTCTGAAGTTAGTGACGAAAATTTGGCGTCCGAAAATTTTGAAATGGGAAAAAAAAAAAAAAAAAACAACAATTAACAAAAACATCCTCAATGGATGAAAGATCGCGACACCTGCATGAGCATTTTCGATGAATCAGTCGGTCAGTAGAGGCAATACACAGTGAGGGAAGGGATGCACAACTGTGTCTGTCCCATGCCTTAATTGCTCAACCAGTTAACAATCCCTGAAGTGTTAACTGCCAACACCTGTTTAACTACCGCTTGCTTAGCAAGTAGATAACGGTACCTTGGCAAGTGTGAAAAAAAACGCGGCGGATTATTCTTTAAGATGCTACCTATGGTACGAATAAACATGTGGCGGACTTTAGTCAAATAACCTGATCATAATTAGTTGTAATCCCACAGGAAAAAAAAAACAACATGTATCTGGGGGACTCAGCTTTGGGAATTTTTAGGAGTCCGGACCCAGATTTATGCGTCCCGGGACGCAGGATTCTGCATCCCCGAGAACCCTGGTGTACTGTGCTTGGTTGCCTTTTCACTTATATGAAATGTCTTATAACAAACATAAAACTTTCAGAAGTTACCATATTCAACCTAATTACTGCACCCCGTGCTTAGATTTTTTCAAAATTAATGGGAAAACTTGTAGTTAAATATTTATCTACCTATACTAGGGGTACATTTAAAAAAGATCAGCAAAGGGCCAATCTAATGATGCTTTTGTTGTTTTTTTTCTTCTGATTTTCTTGAAAAAAGGCATATGTTGTGGGTGGTCATTTGAATTGCATCGACAAGTTGATGCAATTCAGATGTGTACCCAAATCATACGCTTTTATAAAGAAGTAGACAAAAAGTAATCTGGCTGTAATCTGAAGACTATGGAATTGCTTGACTGTGCGCTTATAGGGGTATGTGTGGTAAATCGCTCGAATGCGGTATGTTAAATATAATGTCAAAAAGCTTTATGATATCTTTATTGTCCACTCAATTCGTCAGAAAGTTTTATAATATCTTTATTGTGCAGACAATAAAAATATTATGATTAATTACTCTTCCTGTGAAGAAACTGTAATTCAAAAAAAAAAAAAAAGTTTTATAGCAGGGCTGTCATTGTCTATTGGGATATGGATGTATCAATATTTTTTATTCATCTATACTGTGTCAGTACACAATCTAGAAATATTGATATGTTTACATTAATATTTTGAAATATATTTTAGGAAAATAAGGCAGGCAATTGACATGAAATGTCTTATTTTCTCTGAAAAATAATGAGTTTTTTTAGTTTCATCTTCTACAAATTTACAAAAGCTCTTTACGGATTAAATACCGAAGGGAAAAGTTGTCTAGTTTCCTAATCTTTCTGCTTGCTGTTATCACATACATTTTATTGCACGCTGTTTTCATTTACAAATTTTCAATTTCAAGGGAGGCAACTTTCATCAAATTTGTTTTGCCTCCCTTATTAAAAGGGGTCTAGTCCTTAAGTGGGATAACCTGATAAATATTTTTCTTATTTCTGTATGAAAATATATCTTGTGGGACTCATTAGAAGTGCCTCAGTGAGGCACTTCTAATGAGTACCATAACATATATTTTAATGTCGAAATGAGAAAAATATCAATACTTTTTGACAGAAAAAAGCTTATCTTGAGGTTATTACTCCTATAATGAAGTGCTAATAATCTTGTATTGTAGAAGTTGTGAGTGCCTCGAAGGAAGAGTTGATGGTAATTACTGTCTCAGAGATAGTCAAACAGTTGATCGAAGCACATGAACACAACAAAGATATCAATCTTAATAGGTAAGTAAATACCATCTTTACACTAAATAACATGACTGAGTTAGCATATTTGTAGCAGATGACAGTTTGTTTTTTAAAATTATTTTCCATTTAGAAAATTAGACTTGATATTTCATGTGAATCATCTGCCAGACAGATGATTCACATGAAATGTCAAGCCTGATTTTCTCTGAAAAATTATAGGAAAAAATTGTAAATGTCATCTGCTGCAGTTTTGATTGGCACTTTAAGGGTTAAGTCTTCACCATGCTGGTCCCAAGTCTATTTTACTACCTGGTAAGTGGTAACGTGTCAAACCTTCTGGGTGTGTGGAAAATAGTGGTTAATACATTTCAGTTTTTTCAGCATGGTGATAACATGCACAGCTCTTGATAAGGCGCTTTTTTCAACCAAAAAGTATCTACTTTTTAGCTCGCCTGTACGAAGTACAAGGAGAGCTATTGTAGTCACCCCGGTCGTCCACGTTTGCGTTTGCGTTCCCGTTCCCGTCACACTGTGTTAAAGTTTTTCAAATGCTTATATCTCAACAGTCACTCCTCACAGAGGCATCAAATTTGGAACTTAGGTACCTTGGAGGGTCTTCTGAGATTCCAAGAGAATAAGCCCCTGGGTTCATGCCCCTGGGTGGGGCTAGGGGTCAGAATCTAGGACACCTTTGTAATACTGTGTTAAAGTTTTTCAAATTCTTATATCTTGACTTTCACTCCTCATAGAGCATTCATATTTAGAATTTGGGTACCTGGACGAGTCTTCTGAGATTCCAAAAGAACATACCCCTGGGTTCATACCTCAGGGTGGGCCTTGGGGTGGGGCTAGGGGTCAAAATCTAGGACACATTTGTAAAATCTTATATGCCTACAGGTTATAGACACAACTGGTTATACATCAGCTAACTATGTGACATCAGTTTAAGTGTAAGAGAGTGAAGGTCATGGTGACCTACATTTTACGGTCAAGGTCACCTAGATTTCACGGTCCAGTGATTTTGCCTTATATCTTGAATACTATTTGTTGGATAAAAGTCACACCTGGGATATTACTTCCATGTGACCCAATGAATGACCACTTACTATATCTAGGTCATTGTGACCTATATTTCATGGTTCAGTGATTTTGCCTTATATCTTGAATACTTTTTGTTGGTTAAATGTCACACCTGGGATATTACTTCCATGTGACCCAATGAATGACCACTTACTACATCTAGGTCATTGTGACCTATATTTCATGGTTCAGTGATTTTGCCTTATATCTTGAATACTATTTGTTGGATAAATGTCACACCTGGGATATTAGTTCCATGTGACCCAATGAATGACCACTTACTATATCTAGGTCATTGTGACCTATATTTCATGGTTCAGTGATTTTGCCTTATATCTTGAATACTATTTGTTGGATAAATGTCACACCTGGGATATTACTTCCATGTGACCCAATGAATGACCACTTACTATATCTAGGTCATTGTGACCTATATTTCATGGTTCAGTGATTTTGCCTTATATCTTGAATACTATTTGTTGGATAAATGACACACCTGGGATATTAGTTCCATGTGACCCAATGAATGACCACTTACTATATCTAGGTCATTGTGACCTATATTTCATGGTTCAGTGATTTTGCCTTATAGCTTGAATACTATTTGTTGGATAAATGTCACACCTTGGATATTAGTTCCTTGTGACCCGATTATTGACGTCAAAATATATCTCTGTTGGTGTGACCTATATTTCATGGTTCAGTGATTTTGCCTTATATCTTGAATACTATTTGTTGGATAAATGTCACACCTGGGATATTACTTCCATGTGACCCAATGAATGACCACTTACTATATCTAGGTCTTTGTGACCTATATTTCATGGTTCAGTGATTTTGCCTTATATCTTGAATACTATTTGTTGGATAAATGTCACACCTGGGATATTAGTTCCTTGTGACCCGATTATTGACGTCAAAATATATCTGTTGGTGTGACCTATATTTCATGGTTCAGTGATTTTGCCTTATATCTTGAATACTATTTGTTGGATAAATGTCACACCTGGGATATTAGTTCCTTGTGACCCGATTATTGACGTCAAAATATATCTCTGTTGGTGTGACCTATATTTCATGGTTCAGTGATTTTGCCTTATATCTTGAATACTATTTGTTGGATAAATGTCACACCTGGGATATTACTTCCATGTGACCCAATGAATGACCACTTACTATATCTAGGTCATTGTGACCTATATTTCATGGTTCAGTGATTTTGCCTTATATCTTGAATACTATTTGTTGGATAAATGTCACACCTGGGATATTAGTTCCTTGTGACCCGATTATTGACGTCAAAATATATCTCTGTTGGTGTGACCTATATTTCATGGTTCAGTGATTTTGCCTTATATCTTGAATATTTGTTGGATAAATGTCACACCTGGGATATTAGTTCCATGTGACCCAATGAATGACCACTTACTATATCTAGGTCATTGTGACCTATATTTCATGCTTCAGTGATTTTGCCTTTTATTTTTATTACTATTTCATGGAGAATTGTCATACCTGGATTATTATATCTAAGTGACAAAATGATTTACATACAAATACATCTAGTTCAGTGTGACCTATATTATATGGCTTAATGATTAAAATGTTACAATATAAAATGTACCCAGCAGGCGAGCTCGCTGTCCTCCGACAGCTCTTGTTTCATATTTCTCCACAAAAACATATGTTGTGGATACTCATTAGAAGCATCTCATAGAGGTGCTTTCAAGGAGTACCCACAACATATGTTTTCGTCAAGAAAGAAGAAAACTATTAACCTAACCCTTATCTTGACCTACATCACGAAAACATGCCTATATAATATTGACCCCCTTAAACCCCACTTTTATACAGTAAAACTGGGGTTTACAGGGGTATACATTATTTTTCTTATTTCTGCTCAAAAGCATAGATTGTGGGTATTCTTTAGAACCGCCTTGCAGAGGCAATTCTAATGAGTACCCACAATCTATGTTTTGAGCAGAAATACGAAAAATATGAGTTATCTGAAAATTTTCAGTTTTTGGAGGTGAAATTTTCTATATATTTGAATAGGCATGTTTTCGTAATGTGTAACATGATAAAAAAAAGTCTGTTACTGATGAAAGTATGTGCACGAGCACTGATTGTTAACTGCTTCAAGGACTAAGCTGCCCAGAAACAGTTGGAGTAGGTTAAAGTTCTGCATATGCTCGACATGTCCCTTATAGTTTGGGTGAGCCATAAAACTTCAACTCAAAATGATAAAAAAAAAAATAAATAAACAAATACATCATGAAAACATGCCTATATGATGTTGGCCCCCTTAAACCCCACTTTTATATAGTAAAATTGGGGTTTACAGGGGTATACATTATTGTTCTTATTTCTGCTAAAAAAGGTAGCTTGTGGATACTCAATAAAACCACCTTGCTGAGGCGGTTCTAACGAGTACCCACACTCCATGTTTTTGAGCAGAAATATGAAAAATATCTGAATTTTTATCTGAAAATGTTCATGTTTTGGTGGTAAAATTTTCAGTATATTTGAATAGGCTTGTTTTCACAATGCAAATATGGGTATTGGGGATACCCAGGAAAGCCACAATCACTGAACACAGCTCTCCTAAGGCACAGCTCTCCTATGGGGCTGACCTTAAAAAAAAAATTGTTGGTTTGCTGTGCTCCTACCTACCTATCAAAATTGGCCCTACCCAACATTTATTTTGGCCATTCTGGAGATTTTTTTTATTCTTAAAGACTTTAGAGCCTACAACAGACAGATTTACATTCACCATGTTCACTGCAATCTTTTTATAATAAACTT
Organism: Anodontia alba; assembly: GCA_964016985.1. NCBI lineage: Eukaryota > Metazoa > Mollusca > Bivalvia > Lucinida > Lucinidae > Anodontia > Anodontia alba. The sequence continues at coordinate 45,617,801 of OZ024825.1, forward strand.
TATTTTTAGTTGCAGAAAATGCTTTGAAATATTATATCTTTATGGACAATATTTTGGACCATAAACCAGCTACAGTAAAAGAAAAATTATATCTGAAAAAAAAAAAAAAAAAAAAGATTATATCTGATTAAAAAAAAAAAAAAAAGGAAAAAAGTTGACCTACCTACCTTACCAGTCTGAAATATTGATTGGTAGGAGCACAGCAAACAAAGAATATTTTAAGGATGGCCTGGGTTGAATGACATCAAAAAACAGCACTTCAACAAAACTGAAAGAATAAAACAAAGAGGAACTGTGACAGAAATGCTGCTTTCAGGGCTGTAGATAATATAAGTTTTATAGAATTGGTGACAGGGGTTATAATATTTCTGACATGCTTTGGACATCTGTTGATAATTTACTAACAGCCATTTTTTATCTAATTTCTTTTTTTAGGGTGAAGACAAGAGTAGCCAGTAAATATGGCCTTCCTAGCCAGCCACGACTCGTTGATATTATTGCAGCTGTCCCACAACAATATAAAAAGGTACCTCAGTGTAACAGAACCTCCAAGTATTAAATGATATTACCATACCGGTAAAACCCCTAAATTTTCTGGTGAACAATTCTGGTCAAACTGTGGACCCAGATCAAACTGTCCTAAAAGCTCCTAAATTTTGTAACAAAGCAGCACAAAGTGTAGACCCTGATCAAACTGCTCCTAAAGGATCAATTTTATCAAGATCTACACTTTTTGCCTTTCTGTTACAAAATTATAGACACATTGTCATTCTGTTATAAAATATTGGACGTATTGCCATTCTGTTATAAAATTATGGACACATTGGCATTCTGTAATAAAATTATAGACACATTGCCATTCTGTTATAAAATATTGGACATATTGCCATTCTGTTATAAAATTATGGACACATTGGCATTCTGTTATAAACTTATAGACACATTGACATTCTGTTATAAAATTGTGGACACATTGCCATTCTGTTTTAAAATTAGGGACACATTGGCATTCTGTTATGAAACTGGGGACACATTGGCATTCTGTTATAAAATTGTGGACACATTGCCATTCTGTTTTAAAATTGGGGATGCATTGGCATTCTGTTATGAAATTGTGGACACATTGCCATTCTGTTTTAAAACTGGGGATGCATTGGCATTCTGTTATAAAATTGTGGACACATTGCCATTCTGTTTTAAAATTGGGGATGCATTGGGATTCTGTTATGAAATTGTGGACACATTGCCATTCTGTTATGAAATTGGGGACACATTGACATTCTGTTTTAAAATTTGGGATGCATTGCCATTCTGTTATGAAATTGGGGACACATTGGCATTCTGTTATGAAGCTGGGGACACATTGGTATTCTGTTATAAAATTGTTGACACATCCCTCTGTTATTCTATCGTGCTAATGAACTTGTTTAAATTTTAAGGCAAGTATGGTAAGGAGTTGTTACCTGAAAAGTCTGGGTTTATTATGATATGACGTATTTGACTAGCATAGATCCTGATGAGCCAGAACATCTGTGCTATCAGATCAGAGCCTATGCAAGAGCATATTGTCTATCTGTTTCCAAAAGTGTCCGTGAAGTAACACTACAGTTCTAGATATTACAGACTCTTTATTACATCAAAACGTGTTGATATTTTTCTTATTTCTACAAAAAAACATGTTTGGTTACTTATTGGAATTGCCTCACAGAAGTGATTCAGTGAATACTTGTTTAACATGTTTTAAGGAGAAATAAGAAAATTATTTATACAGATGCTCTTTACTTAAAGTAACAGCACAGATTTTGATGACTGCTTGTATGTACAGTTTGATCTGGTATGTTGCTTACATATGTCACAGATTGTAAGTTTCCCTCCTAGTTGGGAATGGTGCTGACATGTCTCCTTTACTGTAAGTTATTAAAGCAAATGATTATCCACAAAGTCCTAATCAGCCATTACTTATGGTTTCCCTATATGCTTTGCATTTTGGGTACATGTGTTTTAACCCTTAAAGTGCCAATCACAACTGCAGCAGACGACAATTTTTTTATTTTTTTTATTTTTTTTTTTTTTATTTTTTTTTTTTTCAGAGAAACAATTCTTGACATTTCTTGTGAATTGTCTGCCAAGGCAGACGATTCACATGAAATGTTAAGACTTCTTTTCTCTGAAAAATAAAAAAAAAATTTTTTTTTTGAATGTTGTCTGCTACAAATTTTGCTTGGCGCTTTAAGGGTTAAATTAGTTTGTTTACCATTCAAAATTTGATTTTCCAATTAAATATAAATACAGTAAGCGATATCGGGGGTGGTCGGGTGGTGCGAAGGTGCTGTGTATCTTAGATCACCGGGGCGTCCAACTGATATTGGCTTACAGTTGGGCAAGGCCTGCTATCCTTGTAGTGGGTAAGGGTAGAGGGGGAATGTTTTTATTTCTTCTGTTTCTTCACTTTCATTCCTGTTCCTCTTTCTTCCCTGTCCCTCTCTTTCATCTCCTCTACTCTCTCTTCTATCTCTTTTCTCCCTTTCTCTGGGAGACGACACAAAATGACCCTCAAGGGTTGACGTGTCGTTAAACCCCAACACAATCAATCATTAAGCGATATCATAAATGTTGAATGTTGGTGAAATATATGAATGTTTTTAACAGTTCTGTCTTAAAGAGATTCTTTAGGCTTGTCTCTCATTTATCCTTCTGTATCTTAGGAGGGCTGTGTTCTGTGATTATGACCTTCCCTGGGTACTTGTATCTCCATTTCTGTTTCACAGTGTAATACAGGTTTTCATAATTTTATATGGAACCCAAGAATCTGCCAGAGTTTTACTTGAAATTCCTCAAAACAGGCCAAAGCTTGTTTATGGAACATTTACATAATGTTGCTGCCTTGGAATAAGCATTTCATCTGAACTTCTGTTGACTTTGTGATGACAACAGTCATTATGATTTTTGCAGAATAATGACATTGTATACAACATACTAAATACAACAATTTAATATTTTTTCTGACATTTCAAGAGGATTTTTAAATGGAGTTATACAAATGCAAGAATAGCGATTGCACATACAATGTTACGTACATTTGTTTCATTGCATTACCACTTGCTGGGTCCCTAGGAATCTATTTGAACATTTGACCTGTGGCCTCATGTTCAAACAACTTTCTTGGGACACTACAAATGTTAGCGGATGAAAAAACATGTGAATATTATATTGTGAAAACCTTAGACCAAACTGGACAAAAACACAGTCTGGACTAGTTGTGCATTGTTTACATGTGAAATGAGCTTCAGCTTGAGATAAGGGTCTTCCGTGTTAGCCATGAAGAAGCATTGGATTCTTGCCTATCCACAGAGTTCCTAGCTTGCTAGGCACTCAGTGGATAGGCAAGAATCCGAGGCTTATCCACACTATCCACAGAGTGCCTAGCAAGACTCTGATCAGACAGATGTGCAGGCTAATCAGAGTCTTCACTATGCATGCATTAGTGTTGCCATTGATGATTGGTTGCCACTGATGATTCAGTCATTTTTGCCGCTTGTAACTGATAATCAGAAATATTTTTTATAGTCGACTAATCAGAACATTGTTTTTAGAAACATATTTGAGTATCCACAACATATGTTTTTATGGAGAAATAAGAAAAATATTATCTGGACACCCCTCTTATCAATCTGTAGCTAGGAATTAGTATCTGGAAGAGGGCGAAATGAAAAATGAATATATTTTATACAAGTCGATTATTAGTCGATGATCAGTTGGTTTTACAAACCGATGATCGATTATGAAATTCTGGCAGATTCCCATCACTAGCATGCTTTTATCTCAAGTTGTGCCTCAAGTATGGGTAATGTCTGGCTTACTTCTTTGTTGTTTGCCTCACATTTACAACCATAATTTTTCAACTGCCCTTCTTGAATCAGCTGAAGGGAGAGAATGACCGTAGAAAGTATTTCATGATCAATCTCCACGAAAGAATGTTGCCGACCTCGGCGGGGGTTTGACCCAGGCGGTCACGGGTTCAACCCCCGCCGAGGTCGGCAACATTCTTTCCCGGAGATTGATCATGAAATATTTTCTACGGTCATTCTCTCCCTTCCGCTGATTCAAGAAGGGCAGTTGTCAATTTCTGGCGAAAGAATGTGCACAATACTGGTTAACCGCTTAGAGGACTAAGTCTGCCCAGTAAACGTGTGGTTAGGTAAACTGACCGCGCTCGACATGACCCCATTGGATTGACTGGGCCGTAAAACCTCAACACAAACAATACAACCATAATTGTATACCTGAAATATTTGTCTATTTTTCAAACTAAATATATTTACTTTCAATTACAGGTGTTAGTACCAAAATTAAAAGCTAAACCAGTCAGAACAGCTAGTGGAGTAAGTATACAATTTATGTCACCAGATAAGGCACTTATTTCAACTGAAAAGTACTGATGTTTTTCTTATTTTTCCATGAAAATACCATATATTTTGTGGGTACTCATTAGAAGTGTCTCATTGAGGCACTTCTAATGAGTACCTACAAAATATGTTTTCATGGAGAAATAAGAAAACATATTACATGGATACCCCTTTGTAATGTAGATTTCTGAAGTAAATGTAGTCTAGAATAGAATTTACTTGTATTTCAGAAATTCAATATTTTCATTTAACTCTGATCAGGGTTTTCAGTGTCTGAAGAAACTGGAGCCTCAGCTATCCAAAAAATGCCAAGCAAAGACTGATCAGATCTGAGTCGTTGCTAGATGCGTATGTCCGAAGGTATATTTTTTCACAAGTATTGATTGGTATGTGTATGTAAGATATCATTGGGCATTAAGATATTTGCAGATATTTGCTACTTTATAATCTGTATATGTGGTCTGCTATATAATTTATCTGGACCCAGTTGTTCAAAGTTGTTGAAATTTTTTGCTGAAAAAATGTGAGTAGCTTTTGCAGTGCAAAAGCTACTCACATTTTTTCAGCAAAAAAATATCAGAATATTGTATATTGAATCCGCTAAAATAGTTAACGAAATGGCCCTTAACGAGCTCGTTAAGCTAACGACGCTTTGAACAACTGGGCCCTGATGTATGAGATAGCAAATTTAATAATACAATGTATCAAGAATTCATATTTAATAATTAAACATAGATGCAGCTGTATAAGGTGCCTTGTTCAAGATATCAGATACATACATGTATCTTTTGTAAGTAAGGTATATTGATTTCTTTTTGAGATATCTTATTTAACCCTTGTCCTGCTGAACCCGGATATACCATGTATTTGCAAACAGTGTAGATCCAGATCAGTTGGCTTCTGAAGAAGCCAACTGATCTGGATCTGCACTGTTTGCCATTAAGTTTGTGAATTTATATCAACAATCTAGATCAAGTAATCTGATTGGCTGAAAATTAGAAATGGGCGTGGCATCTGAATTTATTCAGCAGGACAAGGGTTAAGATATAAGATGTCTTATCAGTAAGATATCGTAATTCCTATATCAGATATATTTTATTATATATAAGATATTTTACATCCTTTATAAGTTACCATATTTCCTAAAGCATACATTATATCAGATATTTTGTTTACTGTATGAGAGACATATATCTCCAGAGATCTATTTAAAAGAATAAATAATAACATTGCTTGGCATAAGTAACTGAATGAAAACAATGAGTAAGCAGAATAGTGAATATGGATTTGTTCCCATCTCCCAAACTCCCCTCAACCCCATATGGGTAAGGTCCATTTTGGTTTTGATTATATTTCAGATTGCTGTGGTAGCAGTAATGTGCAAGCCCCACAGATGTCCACATATAGCCATGACAGGAAATATATGTGTGTAAGTATGTGAACACTACCATAAGAGAATAGATCTTAATATTTTTTTTTACCCTGAATATTCAGATAGACAGGCATGTGTACACCAGGGCCCAGTTGTTCAAAATTAATGATGTCATTAGTTAATGTATTGTTAAAACTTTGATCATTAAATATGGCACGCTAGTATTTTTGCTGAAAAATGTGAGTAGCTTTTGCATTTGCAAAAGCTACTCACATTTTTTCAGCAAAAATACCTAATGAGTTAGATATTGTACTTACTAGAACAGTTAACATTTTGACCACTAAGGAGTTTGTTAAGCTAACAATGCTTTGAACAACTGGGCCCAGATCATACTCTTAGGAGGAATGGATACACTTTCAGGAAAGGCAGCTTTGTAAAAATTGTTTCTGTCTGCTTTCTGAAAAGAAGTCCACTCTAAAAGGAAATAATTTGCTCCCATTTCAAATCGTCCATCCATATTTGGATGGACTTGATTTGAAAGTTTAGAAAATTAGATTTTTTTCATGCTGAAAATGTTAAAAGATTTTTTTGAAAGATCATGCCAAACAATTTGCTTATACATGGACTGATGTTTATTGTTGACCTTTAGGTCAAGGACAAAGATGCAAATTTTCACATAAAATGCTCTGTAATAACCTGATTTAATGGACCAAACAGACATGTGTAAACAGTGTAAACTCAGATCAGATGCCTCAGATGATGTCTAATAAGAATCTACGATGTTGGCCCCTTGACCACTAGTCTTTATCTTAATCAAGAGGAGTCAGCTGGACTTGTTTAAAATTTAGGACAAATATGGTATGGAAATAAACTGTCTCAAGATTTAGAGTAAATACTGTAATGGACAACATGTATTAGCATATGCTACCTATTAACCTTTGCCTTGCTGAATAAATTAAGATGCCACACCCACTTCTAATTTCCAGCCAATCAGATTACTTGATCCGAATTTTGATAGCAATTCACATATTTAATGACAAACAGTGCAGATCCAGATCAGTTGGCTTCTTCAGAAGCCAACTGATCTGGATCTACACTGTTTGCTAAGATGGCATGTCATGTTCAGCAAGAGAAGGGTTAACAACAGAGATCAGATGTTGTACAACTGCAGTACCTTGATAGAATCTTTGCTGTTTTTTTTCTGTACAACACTTGACCTAGAATACATATCACAGCTAACACCACACAGCAAAGACCACAGTGCAGGCTAGTCAGGGCCTTCTCTGTTCATGTTTAACATTACTTTGTTCTGTCCCAGGTCTTTTGCACTGGAAATTTTTGCATACATATACAGTGAATCCTCATTACAGTGACAACATTTGTTCCCAAAGACATTGCCATTAAAATGAATTGGCTATTGTACCGAATATTTAATGAGCAGATTGATATATAAGAAAGGTCTTTTTTTGTTCTTTTTTCCTCATAGAACATATGTTTTGGATATTTGTTAGAATTGCCTCACTGTGGCAATTCTAACAAATATCAAAAACAAATGTTTCTTTAACGCATTAAATACAATAGTCTTGCATAATTGTGACTTATTGATATCTCTTAAGCAAAGACTTCGTGACAGTCAGATTGACATTATAACAAATTTTGTCATTGTATCGAGTGTTGGAATAAAGAGGGTCATCTGTAGCTCCAGACGAAGCTCTATTTTCAACCAAAACTTTCTGACAGTTTCCTTGTTTCTTATTAAAACATGACCCTTCCAGGTGGCTGAGTGGTAAGACTTCAAGATTATTAGCTCCCTGGTTCAAATCTTGCTTGAGGGGAAATTCAACTCATGGCTGTATGGCACTTCATTGCACAGAGCCTTCCATCCCTTCATTGTCTTGATATGACTTAAAGAATATTGAAAGAGACGTTAAACATGAAATAAGAACTCGTATTGGGTACTCATTCGGATCGCTTCACCAAAATATTTCAGAGAGTACATGCAACTTACCAGTATGTTTACTTCTAGAGCTGTGTTTCAATACTTTTGTCCATGATTTCTTTATCTGGGCCCAGTTGTTCAAAGCATCGTTAGCTTAATGAGCTTGTTAGTGGTCAAAATGTTAACTGTTCTAGTAAGTACAATACCAAATTCACAGGTATTTTTGCTGAAAAAATGTGAGTAGCTTTTGCAAATGCAAAAGCTACTCACATTTTTTTTAGCAAAAATATCAGCATATATGCCATATTTAATGATCAAATTTTTAATGATACGTTAACTGACAACATTGTTAGTCTTGAACAACTGGGCCCTGCATTATAGACCTGTGGTAAAGTAAGTTCTGAACATGTTACAGATATTGTCCTGGTGGTCCTGACTCAGACTTTGAATACTCCACACAGTCCTACACTGGATATGAGGTATGTGCTTTGCTCTGATCAATTGTCATGAATAATTTTGACTTTGCTGAAGTTTGTCTTAAACAAGCAGGTGCCATGTAGTCATCTGGTTTTCCGATCATTCATCCAGGGCCCAGTTATTAAGCATCGTTAGCTTAACAATCAAGTTAATGACAAACTCATTAACTGTTGTAGCTGAGGTATTTTCAAATACATTGATATTTTTGCTGCAAAAATGTGAGTAGCAAAAGCTACTCACATTTTCTCAGCAAAAAATATCAGTGTATTTGCCATGTTTCAAGATAGAAATTTTAACGCTATGTTAGATAGCACTTATTAAGTTTTGAACAACTGGGCCCAGATGTTGTTATTTGCGACCACCCTAGTGTGCAAGTCCATTTCTGAACTACTGTTACAACTACAGTCGTTTTATCTGACTTACATTTTCTCCCTAACAAGAACTCCACCATTGCAGCATCATTTTATGACCATGACCTATTTTCATGGTTTAACGAGTTTGCCATTTGATGTTAACATTGCAAACACCCTAAAAATGTTCAAGTCAATTTCTGAGCAACTGTGACATCTACAATATTTAGCCATATAACCTACATTTATCAAACCTGCAACATACCTTCAGAAGAATTCTTGTCTTATTTTTTTTTTTTTTTTTTCAGAAAATAGGATTTTACATTTCATGCAAAAGTTTGAATGAAATGCCAAATCTTATTTACAGGAAAAAAAAAATAAGAAAAATGTTTCAAAATATTGTCTGCAGAAATTTTTACCTAGCTTTAGCTGCTGAGAATTAGACTGCTATTTTGGTGTAGTATTGATTACTTTATTTTCCTACATTGTTAAAGTTAGATCATTACCTCCAGTATCCCATGACTTTACAGACTACTGTACTTTCCTTTTTCCATCATCCTCCTTTGTTTCTCTTTTGTTGTACATTATCTGTACTAGGTCTTTTGTTTCTTATCTCCCTTTCCGTGGTAGATGGCACTAAGTGACTCACATGGGTTGATGTGTCATTAAACAAAGAGCTGAGATCAGTCAGAATTGTGTTGATATTTATCCTGTTCAATTTTTTAAGCTAACCATATCATAGCTTTAGATAAGACACTTTTTTTTAAAGCAAAAATTAGGAATGTTTTTCTTATTCCTGCATGGAAATATATTGTGGTAACTCATTATAAGCACATTAGTGAGTTGCCAACTTAGTATCCACAACATGTTTTCAGAGAAAAATAAGAAACATTATTTTCTTGATACTCCATTTATGTAGAGCTATTTATAAACTGTCATTTCAGCCAACATCAATGAGAGCAATACGAGCGAGATATAATCCTTTCCTACAGACAAGACATAGAGTAGACCAGGTAAAATTTTACATCTCTTCACTTTGCCTGCTGTTTGTCAGAGGCCTGGCCATGAGATTATAGAACTTTTTTCATGCTCAACTAAGCTAAGCATGAAATTTGTCCTGCTAATAAATCTCAAATTACAAACAACTGTAAATTATTTCTTTCTAAACATAGCTATGCATGAAAATTTCTCTGCTAATAAATATCTCTGCTCTTACATGTAAATATGAAAATGCCAACAATAGTTTGCAGTTTCATATTTACATGTATTAGCAGAGAAAATTTCATGCTCAGCTGAGTGGAGCATGAAAAAAGTTTTAAAACCTCGGGACCAGGTCTGAGAAAACATAGTCATATTTGGACCATAATGTTAACTCTAAATATTTTGGACAGAAGGCCTGAGTAAACATTGTAGACCCAGATCAGACTGCTCCTAACGGAGCTTTAATATTAATCTATGTTAATCAAAGAAGCAAAACCCTTTGGTAAACAGTCAAACTTTTATCCCTTGGGGTTATCTGTCCTTGCACCAGACTATATATGTACATGTATATATTAAGAAATCTTTAAATGAAATCTCCTTTGAAACCATTTGGCCATTTTTTACCAAATTTCATGTAGAGCCTTCTGTCAAAGGGGGATTATTCAAATGGTCATGCACCATTGACCAAGATGTCCACCTTACTTATATTTTGTCAAAAAAACCCAAAAAACACCTTTATGTAAAAGTTACTACTCCAGAACCAAGAAAACTGAGGCTGAATCATTGTTTGTAGCATCAGGGAAGAGATTTCTACCATATTTGTTACAATAATAATCCTGTGGTGAGCTTTGACCTTTAGAAAATCACAGATGAATGTTTTGCTTCAAAACCAAGAACACTTTGAGACAGTCTTGGTATGGAGCGTCAGGGGATGGGAGGTCTTCCAACTTCTTTTGCTAATGGTAATTCTAAGTTGACCTTTGACCTTTTGACGGCAAGGTTAAAACAGCATCCCCATACATTTGAATGGGAAAACTTTTGGGTTTAGTTATGTCTGCTTTTGCCCAAGGGCTACATAGAGATTGATCATGAAATATTTTCTGCGGTCATTCTCTCCCTTCAGCTGATTCAAGAAGGGCAGTCGTCAGTTTCTGGCAAAAGAATGTGCACAAATACTGGTTAACCACTTAGAGGACTAAGCCTGCCCAGGAAAAGTGGGAGAATTCTTGGCCCACTTTTCTTGGGCCAAGAATTCCCCTGAATTTATGGCCCAGTCAACCCACTCCATAAAACCTCAACTCAGTCAATGCCCTAGGGCTACATACCCTTGTTACGAGGTGAGTGTTACAGGACCACTGTGGTTCTCTGTTTATTGTTGTTGTTTTACTTGTTTTTTTTTTAATCCCCAAGCTTTAGTGATTGGGATATTGTAAAAGCCTCCATACAGCCCTCTGTCCATCCATCACCCTATCTCATCCTAAACCACTAGGCGGAATTTAACCAAGCTTGTTATATGACTTCCCCATGTGGTAAGGGTGTGCGAGAGCAACATTATTTTTCACTCTGCCCCTTGTGACCTTCAGGTGAGGTCGAAAGGTCACTGTCTGTCTATCTGTCCATCACATTCTCTTCTCCTCAGCTACTGGGTGGAATTTAACAAAACTTGCTATGTCACTTCTCCTTGTGGTAAGGGTGTGCAAGAGGGAATCTGTCTGTCTGTCCATCTGTCTGTCATGCTATGAGCAACATAAGCACTGAGCATGGGGATTTTGCAATGGCATGCCATCGACTGCGCAGTCCTTTTTTTTTTTCTTTTTTTTTTTTTTTTTTTTGCTTTTTGTTTTATACCCCTCCACACAATGTGGTTGGGTATTATGTTTTCCCATTCAAGCATCATCTATCTGTCCATCTGCCTGTCCCTCTGTCAGCACTTGGATTCCGCTCTCTGACTTGAATAGTTTTTGATGGATTTTATTCAATTGATGCATACACATGTATACATGTATATCAGAGGTGAATGGTTTGGGATTGTTAATAGGCAAATTTCGTCAATTTTGGACAGTTATCTGCCCACCACATGATAGTGGCAGGGTATGAACATTTCACATTTTTATTTGTTTTTTTTTAAATAAGAAGAAGAATACTTCATCTGGATTCTCTTTTGTTATATCTGGAGCATTACTATTCCTTTACAGTTGAAACAGCTAGGCCACAGTGTAGATAAAGTGGAGTTTATTGTGATGGGAGGAACCTTCATGTGTCTACCAGATGAGTACAGGGACTACTTTATCCGAAATCTCCATGATGCTCTCTCAGGTCATACCAGCAGCTGTGTAGACGAAGCTGTAAAGTATGTAAAGATTCCTAGCATAATTACCCTGAATATTTGAATAGATACACACATGCCACCATTTTTGACAGGGAGACAAATTTTGCAGACTGGGCCCAGTTGTTCAAAGCATCGTTAGCTTAAAGAGCTCATTAGTGGTCAAACTGTTAACTGTTCTAAGTACAATATCTAATTTACAGGTGTTTTTGCAGAAAAAAATGTGAGTAGCTTTTGCAAATGCAAAAGCTACTCACATTTTTTCAGCAAAAATATTAGTGTATGTGTCATATTTAATGATCAAAGTTTTAACGATACGTTAACTAACGACATCGTTAATTTCGAACAACTGGGCCCAGGAGTTTACTGCCCTGGTATTAAATCCTTTCAAAAATGGAGGCTACCAGTATTTCAGTTCTTACACAAATTGGAGGGCGACTCTTAAAGGAATGAACTTGCTCCCAGATGGAGAAAATTTGTTTCCTTTATTAAGAGTAGCTAGCAGAGCAAATTCTATCCTTTAAAGATACAGCATAGGTTGAAATATTATTTCTTAGCATTTTTTAGCTCACCTGAGCTGATGGCTCAGGATGAGCTATTGTGATCACTCTTTGTCCGTCATCCATCCGTCCTTCCATCGTCCATCCACACCTTTGAACAACTTCTCCAGTGAAGCCTCTGGGCCAATTTTCTTCAAATTTCTCCTGGATCCTTCTGTTAAGGGGGAATGAAAATTTATACAGATGGTCTCGGCCCGTTAACCAAGATGGCCGCCACGCCCATATATGGTAAAAACACTTAAAAATCTTCTTCTCCAGAACCAAGAAAGCTTGAAGGCTGAGTATTGATATATAGCATCAGGGACTCAAGGTCTACCAAGTTTGTTCAAATGATGACCCTAGGTTTAAATTTGACCTTTTTACTGCAAGGTCAAATTTGCATCCCTATGCATTTGTATGGAGAAAATATTGAAAATTCAGTTTCTCATAATGTATTAATAATCAATGGCTGAAACTTTCAATGTACGATCAAAGTAGCAAACCCTTTCAGACAATCAAAATTTTGTCCCCACAGCATTCTCTGCTCTTGCTCTTGGGCTATGTACTAGTATGAAATCTTGTAATCTTTAAACGTCTTCTTCTCTGAACAGCGTGACCAATTTTCAGCAGATTTCACATTGGGCCTTCTGTTCAAGGCATATTATCAATTTGTTCAAATGGTTCTGCATCATTAAACAAGATGGCCGCCATGCCCATATATGGTAAAAAACATTTAAAAATCTTCTTCTCTAGAACCAAGAAAGCTTCAAGGCTGAATCTTGTTACATAGCATTGGGGACTCAAGGTCATCTAAGTTTGTTCACTTCCCTTGAAGTTGTATCCATTCCCTTTAAATCCTTTATTACTATACTTATAAAAGTTCTTTTTTAACCTAGTTGTGACTATTTGATACGGTTCACGGCATTTTTATACGTAAACACGCTTGATTAAGGTAAAGTTTTTTCCCTTGTATTTTGGTTATTACAGCATGCATTGATATGACCTATATAGCAAAGTACTCTGCTAAACTGCTGGGCCCAGTTGTTCAAAGCATCGTTAGCTTAATGAACTGTTCTAGTAAGTACAATATCTAATTCACAGATATTTTTAGCTACTCACATTTTTTCAGCAAAAATAGTAGCATGTGTGCCATATGTACAGATCAAAGATTTAACGATAACTAAGGACATCGTTAGTTTCGAACAACTGGGCCCTGATTTTAGATGGTGTTTGCTATGATGGCAGAGGATACTTGGTATCCTAGAAATACTCGCCCAAAATTTTTTTTCCGAACTCAACAGATGACGATTATGTTCATGGCAATCAGGAAAAAGCTTTTATGCATTGCAAACAGAGTGTTTTAAATGTTCCTACTGCATTCTGAATTACATATTACACATTATCATCTCTAGAATGTTTCCCTGTAACAGTTAACCTCCGCCCCCCCCCCCCCCCCCCCCCCCCCAAGCACCCACCATTTACCTTTAATTGTTTTGCCTTCCTCCGCCAACTTTGAAGAAGTTGTTCATATGTTCATATTGCATTAGGATCATTTGTCTGTCCATCTGTTTGCCCATTCATTGCATGTTTTTATGAGCAAGATACCTTAATAACCATTTGAGCTAGGGCCTTGAAACTTGATAAGCTTATTGGGGCTGAGGAGTAGATCACCTGATTAACTTTTGAAAAAATAAATCAGATTAATTTTGTAAGACTTATGCCCTTTTTCAACTTTGGCATATTTTATGGACAAGTGTATAGTTGGGGCCATAGTGTTTTACAAACACATTTTTAGTTTCGTTTTGAAGCGGCCAAGTTTGGCATTTCTGTATTTTCAGATACTCAGAGAGGAGCAAGACCAAATGCATTGGAATTACCATAGAGACAAGACCAGATTATTGCCTTAGAAAACATACTAGGTATTATTGCTTGACCTGTTTTAGAGGGTGACCTATTTTGGAAGATAAACTTAAGGGGATATTAATACACTTTCAAGGGAAACAGCTAGGTCAAAATTGCTTTTGCTCCCTTCTGAGAAGGGTTCTACTCTAGAAGGAAAGAATTTGCTACCAATAAATTCTTCCTATTTAGAGTAGAACCCTTCTCAGAAGGGGATAATGTCAGGAAGTCACAAAAGTTGTCTCCATTGTAAAAAAAAAAAAAAAAATTGGCAAAAAGAAAAAACTACCAAGTTTGTATAGATCCAGTATCCTTAAAAATGCACACATTGCATTGTTTGCCTAATTGAAGAGCACATCATGTTAATTAAATTTGAATATTTCTGGGCACATACTATACTTTGGAAGTTTACAGAAGTCTGAAACAGGTCACACAATATAAGACATTGCCCTAATCTCTTTCATATAGCATGGTTGCCAAACTCTAGTTTCAAACAATGGACTTGTTTTGTTGAGGATATGTGTTGTGCCGATTAATCAATATAATCGAAAACTAATCAGATGAGTCCACAATCGGCAACTATCTATAATTTTTTTCATTATCGATTATTCGAAATTCTATTTATAGAAACATGGGTCAAAAAGCACATAATGAGACCAACAAATTAAGAGTATTATGAAAGACTCATTGACTAGAAACTTGGCTGCAAAATCTGCTTTGTCTTGAAACAACCTATATCTTAAATTACCCTAGTAATGCTATAATATGCTGTTGCATTTTAAGTAATCTAGAAATATAAAGTGCATATGCTATAATGATTTATTATTTGACGCTAGTTATGGGATATCTGATTGTACAATTGATAATCAATCGGTTTTACTTTCACAATAATCGATTGTGATATTCCTGTCCGATGCCAGCCTCAGTGGCTCAGTTGGATGCGCCGTCCGACTGGAAACCAGGAGGTCGCGGGTTCAACCCCCACCGAGGTCGGCAACATTCTTTTGTGGAGATTGATCATGAAATATTTTCTACTGTCATTCTCTCCCTTCCGCTGATTCAAGAAGGGCAGTTGTCAGTTTCTTGCGAAAGAATGTGCACAATACTGGTTAACTGCTTAGAGGACTAAGCCTGCCCAGTAAACGTGTGGTTAGGTAAACTGACCACGCTCGACATGACCCCATTGGGTTGACTGGGCCGTAAAACCTCAACACAAACAAACAAAGTTTTCCTGTCCGATTCCCAACAGTAGTTTTGACAGATGAAATGTTATACAAATATTTACATGTACATGTAGTTATGTTTTAGACTGCTGTCATTACTAGAAATCAGGAAACATTCTTATAATTTCTTATACTGTCTAATTCTACATGCTAATGTCATTAGCTTAACGCATAGGTCTAGATAAGAGAGGTATCAGGTAGATATTTTTCTTATTTCTCCACGAAAAGATATGTTGTAGGTACTCATTAGAAGTGCCTTGCTGTGGCGCTTCTAATGAGTACCCACAGCATGTTTTCGTGGAGAGCGTCGAGAGGTATGAAAAATATCAGTACTTTTGGATTGAAAAAAGCATCTTATCAAGAGCTATGCTTAACAGTATGCTGAATCATTTGAGCAGTAACATCAGTAAACATACCTTTTGACATATGCACCCAGCGAAGTTTCAGATCACCCAACAAAAAAGCTGGCCTCGGTGGCTCAGTTGGATGCCTGTCCAACTGGAGACCAGGTTCAACTCCTGTCCAGGTCGGCAACATTCTTTTGTGGAGATTGATCATGAAATATTTTCTACGGTCCTCCCCGCCGAGGTCGGCAACATTCTTTCATGGAGACTGATCATGAAATATTTTCTACTGTCTTTCTCTCCCTTCCGCTGATTCAAGAAGGCAGTTGTCAATTTCTGGCGAAAGAATGTGCACAATACTGGTTAATACTGGATGACTGCCAGTAAATGTGTGATTAGGTAAATTGACCATGCTCGACATGACCCCATTGGGTTAACTGGGCCGTAAAACCTCAACACAAACAAATCAGATCAGCCGCACATACCAGTCTGATCAAAATCTTCACTGGGCACATTTTGGATAGCCAAGCATGCAAAGTTTCTTTATGTGAATAACAAAGAATCAAATCAGACAAGGTAGATGCGCAAGCTGAGTTGAGTCTTTGTTGGCCTTACATGTCAGAAAGTACAATTTCTGACATTGGAGCTCCTTTGATATTGTTGTGGTCTGAATAAATGAACAACAAAGTCTTTGATCAGTAGTGGTTGGCTGCTGATCAGTTTTAACTGAAATTCAGATGGTTTTGTTTCTATTTTTCATGCAGTGATATGTTGAAGTATGGCTGTACAAGACTAGAGATAGGAGTTCAGAGTGTGTATGAAGATGTTGCCAGGGATACCAACAGGTAACTGTAAATTAGAATCTTGCAATAAACTTGGTGCATAGTGTAAGAAATTGGGAAATGTATAGGTCTAGATAAGAGTGGGTATCAGGTAAATATTTTTCTTATTTCTCGATGACGATGAAAACATATGTTGTGGGTACTCATTAGAAGTGCCTCGCTGAGGCACTTCTAATGAGTACCCACAACATTTGTTTCAATCCAGAAATAAGAAAAATATAGATACTTTTTGGTTGAAAAATAGCACCTTATCAAGCTCTATGCAGTTGGCTAGAATATTTGGTGCAGGACTCCACAGCACAGTTAGTAGTGCATCAGTCTGCAGATCCAGATACCCTGCAACTGGAAAGCTGCCTGAAACAAAAATTATAGTAAGATGAGAAAACCAATTCTTCAGTGAATATCAGGGGCCATAATTCATGTCAGAAGCAACATATAAATGCTCTATGCTTACTCATCAATAGGCCGTCACTTGTAGTTTGTTATAAAACAGTCAAACAAAAATTCAAATATTAATTCTAATGCACTCGCGTATGTAACGCGACGTCTGATTGGATAACGTCAAAAATTTGCGACGGTATATTTTGCGATATACTGTCGCAAATCCGACGTCATCACGTAACATCGCTTCTCATTGGCTGGCATTTGGTTTTATGTAGCTCACAGCACTTGTCGTCTTGTGCAAATAGTACATTATTTCAATAGAAAAAATGAATAAATGCATTAGAATGGGGATAACTGCATCAAATTTGTCATTTGGGGAGGTAAATTGGCGGTTTTACGGTCGTAAATTACGTTTTACGGCTCCGCTGACGCGTCGCCGTAAAACGAAATTTTCGACCGTAAAACCGCCGATTTACCTCCCCAAATGACAAATTTGAATGCAGTTATCCCCTAATTAACTGCGGAATCGTCCTGTCAAATATGGTACAGATCGCATAAGTGCAAATTAGATCCAGTCACACTCCAATTGCTCCAACATCTTTGGGACCATTGAAATATGCTCTAGATATGGGTAGTTCAAGCCATTGAGGGTTAATCATAGCGCCAGATCAGGAGGCAAATGGGGATAATTTAAGTATGTCTTTATGATCTAAAATACAGTCGACTCTCGATATCTCGAATTCCAAGGGACCCTCTGAAATACTTCGAGATATCCGTACCTCGACATATCAGATTTGCAGAATTGAGGAAAATATAATTCGAACAACCACATTTAACAAATAGATATGTAATTGGACTCTTGAAGTTATAGATATATTGAAAATATTGTGGAAAAGAGGAGAAATTGCTCCTTTAGGAGCAATTTCTCCTCTTTTCCACAATATTTTTTTACCTGTTGTTAGATTTTCATGTTTAGGCAGGGACCAGATTTTCACTTCGAGATAAGCGGTTATTCGAGATAAGCGAGGTCGAGATAACGAGAGTCAACTGTATTGGTATATGGAGTACTTATTAGAATTGCCTCAATGAGCAATTCTAATGAGTATACACAACATACATTTTCATGATAAAATAAGAAAAAGTCTCTAAAATATTGCTGAAGATTTGTTTTTTTTGAGCTATTGGAATAATTTCCTAGGCACTAAAAAACCAGTTCGAATTAACCACGGTAAAAATGCCATCGGTGCTGGAGTCATTGAGTTTTTGTAGAAACGAACATGTAATTCTAACACTCCTTGCCTATATAGCCAATGGTTAAATTCAGTGATATATTCTGCAACAAATCACTGGGCGGAAGAATCCGTGCTCGTGATTTCATCTACTTTACAAATGACCTCCAGTGATTTATTACTCAGCAAATTACTGCTAGAGCTGATCTAGTTCTTAAGTATAGTGTCTTGTCAGGCATTTCATTCAGTGGTTTCCTACCTTGAGAAAAAATACCCTGTAGATGTCATGTTCTATTTTGGACCTGTGCTGCGAAAAATAAGAAAATGTGGACATTAAAAAAGTGGGTACTTTTTTGTCTCAGGGTGTTATGTTAACTTTATTACAGAGGCCACACTGTGAGAGCAGTGAGTGAGTCCTTCCAGATGTCTAAAGATGCTGGCTTCAAGGTCGTAGCTCACATGATGCCAGATTTACCTAATGTTGGCTTGGAGAGAGATATAGAACAGTTTATTGTAAGCCATTATATCTTATTTGAAGCTATGGGATTTTAGCAGATGCCAAAATACTTTCAAGGGAGGCGGCCGGCCTCGGTGGCTCAGTTGGATGCGCCGTCCGACTGGAGACCAGGAGGTCGCGGGTTCAACCCCCAGCGAGGTCGGCAATATTCTTTCGTGGAGATTGATCATGAAATATTTTCTACGGTCATTCTCTCCCTTCCGCTGATTCAAGAAGGGCAGTTGTCAGTTTCTGGCGAAAGAATGTGCACAATACTGGTTAACCGCTTAGAGGACAATGCCTGCCCAGTAAACGTGTGGTTAGGTAAACTGACCGCGCTCGACATGATCCCATTGGGTTGACTGGGCCGTAAAACCTCAACACAAACAAACTTTCAAGGGAGGCAACTCTGTCAAACTTTTTTTGCCTCCTTTCAGAAAAGGAAGTAAATGATTAAGGGCCTGAGTACACTTTAGTGTTTTTGCCATATTTTTACAAGGGAAAGAATTTTTATGACTTCTTGTTTGCTTTAATGCACACCAAGTGCCCTCTGAAAAGTGGTCTGCTTTAAGGGGAAAGAATTTGCTCCCAAGAGGGTCAAATTCTTTCCTTTAAGAGCAGACCACTTTTCAGAAGGGGTTTGGTAAGTAAGAAAGCAAACAGGAAGTTAAAATGGTAATCTCCCTTGTGAAAATAGCAGAAAGTCTGTCAAGTGTATCTAGTCACAAAAGTGGGGAATACTACAAATTTCACAGCTATTTGGCATAATAAAATAAATATTGCATCCTTGAAAATATGATAGTAAAACATATCACCCTTCAGAATATGATAATCAATCTCCGATTCACCTGTTGATAATCATGTTCTTCAGGGCGATTTTCTTTTTACCATCATCCTCTCAGGCAGAATTCCAGATAAGGTGTTGTGTTTGTTGTTTGTTTGTTTTTTCTCAACCAAAAAGTATTGACATTTTGCTTATGTCTTCATGAAAACTTACCTTGTGGTTACTCATCAGAAGTACCTTGCCAATGAGTACCCACAACACTGGTTTTTGTGGAGAAATAAAAAAATATTTTTATATTTTTATGTCTTATCACAGTGTTGTGGGTATGTTCAGTGGGAATGCCAAACTGAGGTGATTACAGTACATATTGACAAATAACTCTCAGTATGAAAATAACAAAAAAAAAACCTTCTGAATACTACCTTCATCTAACTGCAGAGTCTGATCAGAGTTTTTGTTGTCTGCATGAAGACACTTTGTATCCTTTGCTATCCGCAATGCCCCCAGTGAAGATTCTGATCTGACTGCACAAATGGGCAGGCTAATCTGAATCTTCATTGGGGGCACATATCTGAAGGTACGTTTTCTGACGTGGCTCATGTAATTTTTCTCTCTTTTGCAGGAATTTTTTGAGAACCCTGCCTTCCGAGCAGATGGATTAAAAATTTACCCAACTCTAGTCATTAGGGGAACAGGTAAAGTGTTTGTATTATTTGTTTGCATGTAACTTCCATATTTTTATTGTGCTGTAAGAAAGGGTCTTTGCGGGGTGTGTGAGCAATGAAGGCCCAGATCATATGTAACATGGTCAGCACATTCACTGATCAGTCCATTTACAGAATTATCACATACTGCAGAATATGCTGATAGACTGTTAACATAAAAGTGAAATATAAATAAATATTTTATTTCATCAAAATTAAAAATTTACCATTTACTATTAAAATAGGAAAGGAAAGGTGAACCTGGAGTTTTAGGGTTTTTTGGGGGGTTTTTTGGGTTTTTTTTTTTTTTTTTTTAAGTCAAATCGACTTACTTCAAAGAGAGAGAGTGTTTATGATGACACTCTTTTTGTCTTGTTTTTCGTTTTTCATAGGAAGATTACTCCGAAAGAAGACAATCTATTTCATTAGTATATGATTTGTTCGTCACATGTGACTACTCTAAAAAGAAATAATTTGCTTCCATAGGAAAGTAAATCTTTCATTTAATGTGACCCCCTTGAGAAGGGATGTATATGTTTTCAGATTGGAGTGATCTACCTTGGAATTGTGTTCATTCATCTTAAATATTTGTTGCAAAAAATCCAGAAATGAATTTAGAGACTGCATACACTTGATAAATTTTCCACCATTTTTTGCAAGGGAAACAATTTATTTTTTTTTGACTTTCTGTTTACTTTCCAGTAAGCCCAGCCCCTTCGAAGAAAAAAAAAGAAAGAGTATTTTGCTCCCTTTGCAAACAAATTCTTTACTTTAACTCTTTCCCTGCTATTGGTGACTTTTGTCGTCTGCTGATAACCTTCGCAAACAGTTTGGACCCAGATCAGGCCTAACAAAATGACGAACCTCATCTAGATCCAAACTGTTTGACACTCTGATAGTATTCCAGAAAGATTTTTTTGAAAGAGTTAATTGAAAAAAAATCCACAGATGACAAAAAAGCATGCAAAATTACCCAGCATGCACCAGGCCTTTTTGAAGAACAGACAAAACAATTTTGATGTGGTTACTTCCCCTGAAGCTGTATCCCTTCCCAAAACCCTTAAAAGTGGTTAGTCATCCTGCTGTCATTTGAATTTCAATAGATTTCTGCACAAATTTCAGGTTTGTATGAATTATGGAAGACAGGAAGATATAAGAGTTACCCACCTAGCACACTGATAGATCTGGTTGCTAGGATATTGGCTCTGGTTCCACCCTGGACACGAGTATATAGAGTTCAGAGGTCAGTTGATCCACTGTAGATGAAATGTTTAATATTATGGCAACTTTTGACTTTAGAGATACATTTACATATGAATTAACCAATTAATGCCAAGCAACCCAGAAATAGATCTGTGCAAACAGTTAGACCCAAATGAGATACAGCAGAATGCGTAATCTGATCAGAGTTGGCACTTTTTTACCATGCCTTGCAGTTTAATATAATAGAAACAACTAAACTGGTTTCTGTAAATTACTAAATAGATACTGAACCTTTTACCTGAAATAATAAAATAGCCCATGGAAGATATCTGGAAATTATTAATAAAGGAGCTAGTATAATGTTGACTGGAGTGTAATTAAAGTTTTTAATCAAGGAGTTAACATTTATCAATTTTTGCCATACTAGACTAGGCTGATTTTGGCCTTTTATCCAATCAGTGGCTTAGCTGGTAAATATCCTAAGCTCAAACAGGGTTTTGGTACTTTGCAAACGATATACATGTAATAAATGTGAAAATTCACAAATGTATGATGTTGGTTTATTATGATAACATTTTCAGCCAAACAGAGATGTTTAATTTTTTTCTCATCTGTATTGCAGTCATTCCAAGATGTTGCTGAGTCATGAACATGAAGTGCTTCTAACAAATACCCACAACATATGTCTTATGTAGAAATTAAAAATTTGAATATTTTATAAGGATCCTTATCTTATGACATACTTCATTTACAGAGATATTCCAATGCCACTGGTTAGTTCGGGAGTAGAACATGGTAACCTGCGAGAGCTGGCTCTCGCTCGTATGAAAGATCTTGGTACACAGTGCAGGGATGTGAGAACCAGAGAGGTTGGAATACAGGAAATACATCATAAAGTCAGGCCATATGAGGTTTGTTGGGCTGTTGTCTTTTGTTATTTACCAGAAGTTTTTGGACAGACAAGCCTTAGCAAACAGTGTAGACCCAGATCAGATGTCGCTGAATGCGGCATCTGATCGGATCTGCACTATTTGCCACTTATCCAATAATTTTTAGACATATGAGCTTATAGAAATATAGACTTGTTCATTCTAGGACAGGTTTGTTAAAGAGTCCTAATATTTAGGGTAAATAAGGTGTTTGCAGTACTGTATGTGAACAAATTATACTGGAGAAAAACAAAAGTAGCTAATAGTTGTTTTCATTTTTTGCGTAGAAACAGATTATGATATAATGAATCATCTGCGTGACCAAGCAGTTACTACTCCTGATTTGGGATCAAAAGATTCTGGGTTTGAATCTCACTAGCGGCGGAATTCAGCTAATGACTCTATGGTAGGTCATAGTACAGAGCCTTTAATTATCACCCCTTCATTGTCTCCACTTAAATAGATCCATATCATCATCATTATCATCATCAATGAAAAGAAATAATGATGATGGTGGTGATGATGATGATGATGACGACGATGATAAAATATCAAATCCTGTTTTCTGGGGAAAATAAGAGAAACATTTCAAAATGTCGTCTGCTGAAAATTTTACCCAGAGTGCTAAGCATTAAAATTGTCCGATTTTTTACAGGCAGAACTGATCAGACGTGATTATGTTGCCAATGGAGGATGGGAAACATTTTTATCCTATGAAGATCCGGAACAAGATATTCTCATTGGTCTGCTAAGGTTACGAAAATGTTCGGAGGATACTTTCAGGCCGGAACTGAAAGGGGGATGTTCTATTGTGAGAGAGCTTCATGTCTATGGTAGTGTTGTACCTGTACATGCAAGAGATCCTACTAAATTCCAACATCAGGTCGGTCTTCAGACAGGACTAATATTTATCACATATTAACCCTTATCCTGCTGAACCCAGATATAACCTGCCTTTGCAAACAGTGTAGATCCAGATCAGTTGGCTTCTTCAGAAGCCAACTGATCTGGATCTGCACTGTTTGTCATTCAGAATTTGAATTTATATCAACAATCTGGATTAAGTCATCTGATTGGCTGACAATTAAAAATGGGCATGGCATCTTAATTTATTCAGCATGACATGTGTTAATCACTATATTTGGCTTCATTACCTTCCTCCTTTTATATATGCAATAAATTGTTCCTTATAACTTTGTTGCTATGTCTGCTGGTACTGATAATCAGCTAATAACTGGAAACACTATATTTGGACAGAAATCAGTTGTCAGACTGCTGGGGCTGATAAATGGAAACTGTATTTACGAATTGACAGAGGTTACTAGCATGCTCATGTCATTATGCTGGCGGGCCCCCGTAGCCTATTGGATAGGAGAGTTGACTCTTAATCCATTAGGTTTCTCTCCACTGTGGTTCAAGCCTCGCTCGGGTCACATGTGGGAAAGCCAAGTTCTGCTTACGAATGGTCAGGTGGTTTTTCCTTGGGTTCTCCGGTTTTCGCCCACCTTTGATGAACGATCTGCTGGATATAAGTGAAATATTCTTGAAAGGGCCGTAAAACCCAAATCCAAAAAAAAAAAAAAAAATGTAATTATGCTGACGTCAGCAATATGATGTAACACAAATGATAAGATGTGATGTTCCATGCTTTTGTTCTAAAATCACCATCTAGTTTAAATCACTTTTAATAATTTGGGACTTAAAAAAATTAGTAAGTGGATTTGAATATGTTATAAACAGATTATGACATGGTGATTAACTTATTACCCTCTCTATCAGTCCTTGACAATTACCTGCCATTAGGCTAAAACCTTTGGGCAGATGATGGGATTTTGGGTTGATACATCGGGTGATAACTAAAGCATGATATGATAATCTCTAATTATCATAAGAATGATATTCATATTAAGTCTTGATATATATGAACTGCACCTGAAATCTAACTGCCACTAAATTTGCAACTTCTTATACAGTCAACCCACTTTATACCCACACTCGATACAACGACAAAAGTCATTATAATGATAATTTGACGGACATGAAATCTTCGCTCAAAAGGTGACAATTAATTAGATTTTAAAAATAATGTATTTGATAATTCAAGAAACATATGTTTTGGATATTTGTTATAATCGCCACAGTGAGGCAATTATAACAAATATCCATGAGAAAATAAGAACAAAATAAGACCTTTCTTACATATTATCTGCTCATTAAAGATTCTTTACAACAGCAAATTCATTTGAATGGCAACATCATTGGGAACAAATGCTGTCATTGTAATGAGGGATCATTGTATCATAAGAATGATGTTCATATTACGTCTTGATACATATGAACTGCACCTGAAATCTAACTGCCGTAAAAATTACTTCTTACTTTGTGGCGGAGGGCTGGTGGCTTTGTGACAATTTCTTGTTTCTCTTGTTTTGCTTGCCTGACTCAAATGATCATTATCTCTACAGGGATTTGGCATGCTGTTGATGGAAGAGGCTGAGAGAATTGCTAAAGAAGAACATGGATCTCATAAAATAGCAGTTATTTCAGGTGAGACTCCTACAAAATTTCCTGCTAAAGGCACAATTCAGTTCATGATTCTACAACACTTCATTGAACAGAGCCTTTCATTATCACTCATTCATAGTCTAAATATGACCAGTAATGTTGAAAGAGACAGAAAACATCAAATCATCGTCATCATCTTAGCAAAATTCTGGAAAATGAACAGTCAAGGAATTCAGATTAAGGACTGCTAGTCCAGTAGGTAGATATGAATAAATATCACAAAATTTGACAATATTTTATGTTGTTATCAGCTCAGGAACTTGGCCGGCCTCAGTGGCTCGGTTGGAAGCAGATATGTAAAATCATTTAGCCACAGTAGCATTTCTAGTGTAGGATACATGTAAATATGGTGTGTTCTTAGATTTATTTGTGTTTTTATTACCCAGCTGTTTGAATGAGTACTAAATCTTTGTGAGATTGTTTGCACAACGCAGACTAATACTAGTAACAGGGTCTTGTTTCTTCAAATTATGGAAGCAAATGACCCTCACATGGATTGCTGTGTTGTTGAAATTGAACTCTAAAATATGGGTTGCTCAAGCTGAGAGGCTTGAACTGCATTTGTCCTAGATTTGTTATGGTCTTTTTAATGTCATAAAGTAGTTTTTGAGAGGTTTCCTTGTCACAACTTAGACTTCATGGATCTGACTGAAACTTTTCAAGGGTTGTAACTCTTGTCTAAATGGATTTTGTCCCCTTCTTAAAAGGGGCTTAATTTTTTCATAATGTACCCCATTTCTGAAAGAGCTTGTGCTGGAAGGCAAATAGGAAGTCACAAAAGTTGTCTCCAATGTAGAAAATGGCAGAAAATTTCAAGTGTAGTAAGTCCCATTAAACCTCAAGTCAAACAAACAAAAAGGAGGCCCTAATCAGACTGCACTAGCTGATCTGAACCTTCACTGTCCACATATTCCTGATCTGGACCTTCACTGTCAACATGTTCCTGATCTGGACCTTCAGTGTCCACATGTTCCTGATCTGGACCTTCACTGTCCACATGTTCCTGATATGGACCTTCACTGTCAACATGTTCCTGATCTGGACCTTCACTGTCCACATGTTCCTGATCTGGACCTTCACTGTCCACATGTTCCTGATCTGGACCTTCACTGTCCATGTGTTCCTGATCTGGACCTTCACTGTCCACATATTCCTGATCTGGACCTTCACTGTCCACACATTCCTGATCTGAACCTTCACTGTCCACATATTCCTGATCTGGACCTTCACTGTCTGCATTTCTGATCTGGGCCTTCACTATCTGCATATTTCTGGCAAATTGTTAACTTCAATTCCCTCCTTCAGGAAATTGTTCAGTGCTGATCTGTCAAAAATTTCAAACTATTCCAAATTATTGTACAGGGATATATTTTATGTTTTCCAGGTGTAGGAACAAGAAATTACTACAGGAAGATAGGATATGAGCTTGATGGGCCTTACATGTCAAAGACACTTGTATGACAGACAGAGTTCTGCAGGAAATCATCGGAAATTTACTGTGATATTTTCTGACAAGAAAATACCAAAATTGAAAACAAGACCATATTAAAAAGTTATATACATGGCTTAAGAAAAGTGGACTATTGAAGATATACAGTACTATATATTATTTCTTCATTAGATTACTTGAGCCATGTTGTAAGAAAAACAAAAGCCAACCTCCATGCTCTGCTGAATTGAGCACATCATGTGATATGAGGAGAGAAATCGTTTATGTTTTTCTTGTTTACTTCTATCAGAACCAGGCAGTGAGCTTTCTTATGTTTTATTTCATCACAAAAGATGAAAATGCAAAGTCACACACCTTAACCATTTTAGGAACTATTTTGGTCACAAGGTTATAATACTTCTTAATGCTGAACACAGCTTTATCTACCTCTCACTACTTCCTTGATAATTGCTTTGATCATTATGGAAGGTTGGGTGCATGCTAATTTGATGATTTTTACATAACAACAACAAAAAAAGAAACCGGCATTATTCTTTTTACAAGAAATTATAATAGATGGTAGTTACTTCACCCATTGCTGAATAAATGATAACATGACTTTGTTGAACTCCTGCTTTTTCTACTGAGCATATAATTTCAACAGTCCATGAATGAAATGTTTGCTTTGATCAACCTATTGAATACAGATGTATTGAAGTGAATTTATTGGTTGCTGAAATTTTGTTATTGATATTAAAACATTATTGCAGTTTGTTTATTTATATTTGCTGAGCTGAGCATGAGAAATGTTTTATACTGTGAGTTGTACCTGTTTTCACAGCATTCAGTTGAACCCTAAAAACGCCAAGAAAATCTGCATCTGAAAATGTAGTCTGTTTATGTTGTCTGCTGAATATTCTTGCAAATTTTTCAAACCTATCGTTGCATACAGGCAAACAGTGTGGACCCTGATCAGACTGCTCCTAGAGGAGCAGTCTGATCTGGGTCCACACTGTTTGCAAAAATGACTTTTAAAATCACAAGCAGATGACAGTTGTTGTGATTGGCAGTTTAAGGGTTAAAGCATTTATTTAAATGTAGCATCTTCAAGATGTAGGAATTTTGTGAAGATTATATTGAGCCTTAATGTGGGAAAATATAATACCTTAAAGGAAAATGCTTGTCAGATAACAAACACATCTTATGATTAATGGCATTTCAAATTGAGCAGTTTGCTGTAAATTTTATCAAAATCTGGTGAGAAATAAGAAAGTTACTGGACTGACGATTCAGGAAAGGCTGCCATAGAAGCTACTGTTTTTGTAGTGACATAATGACCTCCTAATTAAGTATGCAAAAGCTAGATAAAACATTTGCAATACCATTTTTGTGTTTTATACATGCAAAAAATGTGTTCATTTGCCTATGTAATGTTGCACTATGAAATGACATATAATTATAGGCAGCATATTGCTGTCAGTAGGCAACTTTGGATTGATTGTAGAATGAACAGAAAGATGTTTGGTGATGGTCATTGGCACAAGTATTAATAGGTGATTTTACTTTATTTTTTTTTTTTATTTTTTTTTTTTTTTTCAAACATTTGCAATTTTATATTCTTTAGTCCAACAACCATACTGACAATCAGCGAAGAGTCTTACCTAACTAGAAAGATCAAACTGCTCTTTTAGAATCAGTGTCTACATATGGTGATCCAGATCAAACTGCTCCTTTAGAATCAATGTTTAGATAAGGTGATCCAAATGAAACTGTTCCTTTAGGGTTAAGGTCTACATATGGTGATCCAGATCAAACTGCTCCTTTAGAATCAATGTCTACATATTGTGATCCAGATCAAACTGCTCCTTTAGGATCAATGTCTTCATATGGTGATCCAGATCAAACTGCTCCTTTACAATCAATGTCTAGATAAGGTGATCCAGATCAAACTGCTCCTTTACAATCAATGTCTAGATAAGGTGATCCAGATGAAACTGCTCCTTTAGGGTCAAGGTCTACATATGGTGATCCAGATCAAACTGCTCCTTTAGAATCAATGTCTACATATGGTGATCCAGATCAAATTGTTCTTTTAGGATCAGTGTCTAGATAAGGTGATCCAGATCAAACTGCTCCTTTACAATCAATGTCTAGATAAGGTGATCCAGATGGAACTGCTCCTTTAGGGTCAAGGTCTACATATGGTGATCCAGATCAAACTGCTCCTTTAGAATCAATGTCTACATATGGTGATCCAGATCAAACTGCCACTTTAGGATCAAGGTCTGCATATGGTGATCCAGATCAAACTGCTCATTTAGGATCAAGGTCTAGATAAAGTGATCCAGATGAAACTGCTCCTTTAGAGTCGAGGTCTACATATGGTGATCCAGATCAAAATGCTCCCTTAGAATCAGTGTCTACATATGGTGATCCAGATCAAACTGGTCCTTTAGGATCAAGGTCTGCATATGGTGATCTAGATCAAACTGCTCATTTAGGATCAAGATCTACATATGGTGATCAAGATAAAACTGCTCCTTTAGGACCAAGGTCTAGATATGGTGATCGCGATTTAACTGCTCCTTTAGGATGAAGGTCTGAATACATTGATCCAGATCAGACTGCTCATTTAGGATCAGTGTCTACATATGGTGATCCTGATCAAACTGCTCTTTTTAAATAAAAGTCTACATATGGTGAGCCAGATCAAACTGCTCCTTTAGGATCAAGGTCTAGATATGGTGATCCAGATCAAACTGCTTTTTTAGGATCAAGGTCTAGATAAGGTGATCCAGATTAAACTGCTCCTTTAGGATCAAGGTCTACACATGCTGATCCAGATTAGACTGCTCATTTAGGATCAATGTCTACATATGGTGATCCTGATCAAACTGCTCCTTTAGGATAAAGGTCTACATATGGTGATCCAGATGAAACTGCTTCTTTAGGATAAGGTCTGCATATGGTGATCCTGATCAGACTGCTCCTTTAGGATAAAGGACTACATATGGTGATCCAGACCAATCTGCTCCTTTAGGATCAAGGTCTACATATGGTGATTCTGATCAGACTGCTCCTTTAGGATCAAGGTCTGCATATGGTGATCCAGATCAGACTGCTTATTTAGGATCAGTGTCTACATATGGTGATCATGATCAAACTGCTCCTTTAGGATAAAGGTCTACATATGGTGATCCAGATGAAACTGTTTCTTTAGGATCGAATTCTGCATATGGTGATCCTGATCAGACTGCTCCTTTATGATAAAGGACTACATATGGTGATCCAGATCAATCTGCTCCTTTAGGATCAAGGTCTATATATGGTGATCCTGATCAGACTGCTCCTTTAGGATCAAGGTCTACATATGGTGATCCTGATCAGACTGCTCCTTTAGGATCAAGGTCTACATATGGTGATCCTGATTTGACTGTTCCTTTAGGATCAAGTACATATGGTGATCCAGATGAAACTGCTCCTTTTGGATCAAGGTCTACATATGGTGATCCTGATCAGACTGCTCCTTTAGGATCAAGGTCTGCATATGGTGATCCAGATCAGACTGCTTATTTAGGATTAAAGTCTACATATGGTGATCCTGATCAGACTGCTCCTATAGGATCAAAGTCTACATATGGCAATCCTGATCAGACTGCTCCTTTAGGATCAAGGTCTACATATAGTGATTCAAATCAGACTGCTCCTTTAAGATCATTGTCAGCCATTTTGGACTGTCAGCAGTCAAACAATCTTTGTTCAAATTTTAACACTTAGCATGCTGTGTAAAATATTCAGCAGAATACATCTTCCAATATTTTTGTTATTTTTTCCCAGGAAATAGGATGTGTCATTTCATGCAAAGAAGACAATTTTGTGTGAAATGCCAGATCCTATTTTCTTGGAAAAATAATATTAGTTTGTTGTCTGCTGAATTTGTCCATAATGAGTTAAGTATTAGTACAGGAATGGTAAAGATATATGATACCCAAAAATGCAGTTTGTCTTCTGGTAGAACTTACTGGCTTCTGTCGGTAAAAGGTGTAGGGCGTGGGTGGGTGGGGGGACTTACCTTGTCTCCCTTCAGAAAAGAGGTCTACTCTAAAAGGAAAGAATTTGCTCCCCATGGGGAAAGACTGAGAACATTTTTCTTAGACAATCAGACTTGGCACATTTATTCAAATTGTTTCAATAGGAGGCAGTTTGAATGAAAGTACAAGATCTTTTAAAAATACCATATTTATCTTAAGTATTTGGCACCTTAATTCTTTACCATACTTCTCAAATTTGAAGCAGTCCATTATACTTCCAGTCCATGTGTTTAAAAATTGCTTGATGATTGATATTGTAGACCTTGATTAGATCTGTATCCCATGGCATCTGATCTAGGTCTACACTGTTGGCTCTTATGGATAAGAGATTTTTAAACTCCATCTGCTGATATCTAGAATCAACACAATAAAAATTGGGACAAAGCAATACATTGAGCTGATGTAATAAAGTTTTTTTTGGGCAAACAGTAAAAGAAGCAAACTACAAAGAAACAGCAGATGTTTTTATTATTATTTTCATTTCTGTTTTTAAATTTATGAAGAACTAAAAAAATAACAAAGTAACTGCGTACCATAATAACACTAAGTATTGGGACAGTCCTGAGTAAATGCAGAATGCAGTGTCTAATCAGGGTCTACAGTGTTTGCTACTCATCCAGCAGTTTTTCAGACACATCAGTAGATAGTATGATAAAACGAACTTTTCAACATTTAGGATAAGTATGGTAAGGAGTTAAGGTGTCCCAATACTTAGATTAAATATGGTAGGTAAAATTTAATTTGCTATAAAGGGTAAACAAAACATTCATTTTCTCATGAACAAACCTGGGAAGGTTTTTAAAAAAATCTTCCCAGGTTTGTTCATGAGAAAATATAATTTTTTTTAATGTGTAGACTATTTTAAACTACTGCAGTGACAAAAATTACTAGGATAATCAAGTAAAGTTTACTGACAACAGTAAAATATGCTAAGAGTAAAACTGTTTTACATTGAGCCACAAGAGGAAACACCTTTTGACATGTGCGCCCTTGACATGTGCGCCCTTGACATGTGCGCCCTATAACTCAAACTGGTGGCCTCGGTGGCTCATTTGGATGCGCCGTCTGATTGGAGACCAGGAGGTTGCGGGTTCAACCACCGCCGAGGTCGGCAACATTCTTTCGTGGAGATTGATCATGAAATATTTTCTACGGTCATTCTCTCCCTTCCGCTGATTCAAGAAGGGCAGTTGTCAGTTTCTGTCGAAAGAATGTGCACAATACTGGTTAACCGCTTAGAGGACTAAGCCTACCCAGTAAACGTGTGGTCAGGTAAACTGACCGCGCTCGACATGACCCCATTGGGTTGACTGGGCCGTTAAACCTCAACACAAAACAAGACTCAAACTGGTCTGATCAGAGTCTTTGTTGTTTGCATGAAGAACTTTGTGCCCTTGGCTGTCCTAAAAACACATTTTGAAGATTCTGGTCAGACTGTGCAAATGTGCAGGCTAATCTGAATTTTTGCTAGGCGCACATGTCCAAAGATACAATTTCTGATGTTGTGGCTCCATTGATTTCAAATCAAATACAGAAGGTAAAGTTAATACAGAAGGTAAAGTACATATGCAAAAATATTATTAATATTTAAAATATTAAAAGAGACAAAAAACAAAAACACATACGTACAGTCTATATTTGGAACACCAGTAAAATGTGCTGCAAAAGCTAAAAAAATTGAGAAATACATAAATTCAAGCATTTGACCTGCAAACCCTACTTAACTCATTGTAGTCTGGAGACCCCTAAAAGGGCAGTTGGCAAACAGTGCAGACCCAGATCAGACACTGCAGAATGCAGCATCTGATTAGGGTCTCCACTGTTTGCAAATAGTTGAACCATTTTTTCTCTAGGAATATCTAAATCACATAGCCAGACATACCTGAAATCGAAATTAGAATCTTCCAATATATGTGTGGGGGTTCATTCAGTCTACAACTGGTTAATACTTACCATGCTATAGGCAGATTCAGCAGACGACAAATTGGTGATATTTTTCTTATGAAAGGTGACAGTTTGCATGAAGTGTCAGATCCTACTTTCTAGGAAAAATAAGAAAAATATTTCAAAATGTTGTCTGCTGAAATTTTTACCCAGCATGCAAAGTGTTAATACAATCTGAGCCACATGAAGTAGAAATGTGTCTTCTGTCTTTCTTATACACCACAACCTCTTTATAACACTATTGTTGGGGTCCATAGCATAAACCGTGTTATATCCAAACAAAAATGTATAGCTTATATTGAAAAATGACCATTTATGGTCATTTTTCAATATAATCTATACATTTTTGGGATCCATCTTTGAATCGTGTTATATCCAAAACCGTGTTATAACAAACCGTGTTATAAAGAGGTTGAAGTGTATGTGATATACGCAGATTAACCCATAAAGTATTGGTCAAAATATTTTAGCATATTGTTTTACAGAGAAAATAAGACTTAACATTTCATGTGAATTGTCTGCCTGGCAGATTTTACATTTCATGTGAATTGTCTGCCTGGCAGAGACAGTTCTCATGAAATATTAAGCCTTATTTTCTTGAAAGATTAAAACAAAGTATTTTCTTATTTTGTCTGCTGCTGTTTTGATAGCCCCAATAAGGGTTAACATAGTTCTAAATGAAAGGCTTCTTCATATGTTGATATTAACATTCTCAGTGCATTTATAGAAAAAAAAATCCTACAATTTACTATTGGGACATCTAAATAAACCATAGTTCTCTCCAATATGATTCAACGATGGCGACATTATGACATCAACGATGCTGTTTCGCTGTTAAAAGGAAACTGCCTGCAATTGTTTTCTTGTTGCATTTTAAGCCCTTGGACCAGACTTTTTCATCAAATAATGGATGGAAAATGATATAAATATTAGTAAAAAATGCAATTTAACGTTCACTGAAGCATGAACAACATCAGGCAGCAAACAAAAGTTACATGAACCCCTTTAGGGTTCTTTAACTGTAATCATGACCCAATGTTCATACTTCAATGAATGTTAAAATGTTTTCTTCATTTCTTAATTGGCTGCTTACTTGTCAGTTCTAATGAGCACCCGTAACATATTTTCATGAAGAAATAAATAGCTATAAGAAAAAACAATGTCTTGTCTAGAGAGAGCTAAATGTCCTGTATGATAGTCTGTTTTGAAAGACACTGTTCTGACTAGAACTGTAACAGAGATCTTTGACTAGAATCAATACATGTACACAGTTCAGTTAAAAATAAGTCACAAAAGTATACCTAACCCTTGTCCCGCTGAACCCGGATAGGTCCTGCTTTTTGAAAACAGTGTAGATCCAAATCAGTTGACTTCTGATCTGGATCTGCACTGTTTGTCATTCAGTATGTGAATTTATATCAACGTTCTGGATTAAGTAATCTGATTGGCTGACAGTTAGAAATGGGCGTGGTAACTTAATTGATTCAGCATGACAAGTGCTAAAAGATAGGATGATGTGGATGCTCAGACTGGAATCGGTCCTTGCTGGGTGAGTGTAATTAATCCTTGTCATGCTGCATAAATTAAGATGCCACACCCACTTTAAAATGTCAGCCAATCAGATTACTTGATTCCGGTTGTTATACAAATTCACATACAGAATGGCAAACAGTGCAGATCCAGATCAGTTGGCTTCTTCAGAAGCCAACTGATCTGGATCTACACTGTTTGCAAAGGCAGGGTATATCCAGGTTCAGCAGGACAAGGGTTAAGATGCAGCTTGTTATTTTGTGGCTTATTTCTGTATCTAGTACATTAATGGTGAGTGACAAGATCTCTGAGTGTCTGATGATTTAAATTAACATGCAACATTAAATGAAGATCTGTCTGTACAATGAAGATGAGCTGAATATCTAAAGAAAGCATGGATGAAAAAAAATCAAAATAACTTACATGAAAGCTGCCATTCTGAATAATGAATAAAATGTTCTTTCTAAAAGTACATTACATGATTAGATCATTTCAAATGATATATTTAATAGGATTCATAATCTGTATTCTGATGATAGGCCTACATGAGGTTACAGGCTTTTGATTGGAGTTGTTGAACAATACACCAGCCCTTGTGGGTCATAGTGTGTCGTCTGCTGGAGAAAGAAAGAAAATGGGTGGAAACGGTAATAGAGAAGAGGAAGGATAGAAATGGAGGAGAATGAAGGAAAAAGCGAATGACAGTGCAGAAACAGAAGAAATTCATATCTGTCCCCTCAACCCCCCCCCCCCGCCCCTCTCACCCCATATGCTGCACTTACCCAGAGAGAGAAGCATACCACGATTTTTTTTATATGGAACTAATCCCACGACGTGAAAATGAATGATGGAATAGTAGTGAAACTAACCATTAAAGCTCTAATCACAACTACAGCAGATGACATTTTGAGTATTTTTTCAAAGAAAATAGGGCTTGACATTTCATGTGCATCGTCTGTCTATATGTTATGTCGCCTTATTTTTCTCTGAAAAATAACAATTTAAAATAATTTGCTTAGTGTCTGCTACAAATTTGCTTAGTGCTTTAACAAGTTTGGGGAAAATGCTAATAGGCAGTGGTTGACAGTTACTATAATGCTGCTAAGCTGCTGCTATCTAATGGAAGGTAAACGGCAGGCTTGTTGGAGTCACGCGTGGAGTTATCGCAGCATTCTGGTCATCTTGATCCGCGTTCACGTCAGGCTGAGAGTCGGAATGGTCATGATCGGTTGATGAACTACTTTGCTGATTGGTCGACGAGGCTTCTGACGAGGATGTGACCAGGAAACGCCTCTTTGCACAGACGCATCCATTTTGTATATAATTTGTCTCGGGCTTGTACTGGTAAATTCCGTTTATGCACTCATTTTGTCGTCGCAAAACCGTTTTTGGAAAATAAATTGGCTCGCACAAATTGTCTCCGGTGCTGTCATCAAAGCATCGCATGCATTTACACCTTGCCTCGGCTATTGCGACTGGGTATCGGAGAGGGTCGTTCGAAATGACATAATAATACGGGCACGTGCTTCTATCTTCTAAGCGCACATGCTCAGCACTTAACGCTTCTGGACATGTCTTATTGCCGTACAATAACTGATCCGGTCCACGCATGGCTTCAAATTCTGTTGTGTCAGTACCACTGAAGGACGCTCCCCTGTTCAGATTTTCGATTATTTGCTGGACGGGCAGTGGTAGTATGTTTGAAAGGGTGTCTTCAGCCTGGTATTTTGCTAACATCAGTTCGAAGTTTTCAGGGTCTTGACAGGTCTCAGACCTTGCAATCGGATTTGTCAGACAAAGAGCTGGAAGCAACACCAATATGAATCCCTGAAAAAATAACGCAAGACTTTGTATGATGGCAACAATGCAATCCGAGAACATTGACGCTGAGTCAAGCATTTGGCCAGTAATTACTTTTCATGTGGGGAGGGGGAGGGTGTAGGGCGCTTGCTGGTCAGCTTGGTACCGATACTTGAATAAAGATTTGCGAAACATACCCTAAACAGTTTGCTCGAAATATTAAAAATCTGATACCCTTTTCACTGTGTTTTTAGCTCACCTGAGCCAAAGGCTCAAGGTGAGGTATTATGATCACTCACCGTCCGTCGTCGTCGTCGTCGTCGTCCGTCCGTCCGTCCGTCCGTCCGTCCGTTCACAATCTTTAAACAACATCTCCTCCTAAACCACTGATTGGATTTTGACCAAATTTCACAGGAATGATCCTTGGTTGATCCTCTTTCAAAGTTGTTCAAATGGTTCCGGTCCATTGCATATCTAGGTCACAGGAGCTAAAAATAGATTTTTTTAACTAAAAACTCAAAAAATCTTCTCGTCAGAAACCACTGGACCGATTTCAATAAAATTTTGCAGAAATGTTCCTTTGGTGATCCTCTACCAAGATTGTTCAAGCCATTTGGATTCGTCAAAAAACATGGCCGCCAGGGGGCTGGGCTTATTTTCCCTATATATCTATATAGAAAACTTTAAAAATCTTCTTGTCAGAAACCACTGGACCAATTTCAATATAATTTTGCAGAAATGTTCCTTTGGTGATCCTCTACCAAGATTGTTCAAGCCATTTGGATTCGTCAAAAAACATGGCCGCCAGGGGGCGGGGCTTATTTTCCCTATATATCTGTATAGAAAACTTTAAAAATCTTCTTGCCAGAAACCACTAGACCGATTTCAATATAATGTTGCAGAAATGTTCCTTTGGTGATCCTCTACCAAGATTGTTCAAGACATTTGGATTCGTCAAAAAACATGGCCGTCAGGAGGCGGGGCTTATTTTCCCTATATATCTATATAGAAAACTTTAAAAATCTTCTCATCTGAAACCACTGGACCAGTTTCAATATAATTTTGCAGAAATGTTCCTTTGGTGATCCTCTACCAAGATTGTTCAAGCCTTTTGGATTCGTCAAAAAACATGGCCGCCAGGGGGCGGGGCTTATTTTCCCTATATATCTGTATAGAAAACTTTAAAAATCTTCTTGTCAGAAACCACTAGACCGATTTCAATATAATTTTGCAGAAATGTTTCTTTGGTGACCCTCTACCAAGATTGTTAAAGACATTTGGATTCATCAAAAAACATGTCCGCCAGGGGGCGGGGCTTATTTTCCCTATATATCTATATAGAAAACTTTAAAAATCTTCTTGTCAGAAACCACTAGACCGATTTCAATATAATTTTGCAGAAATGTTCCTTTGGTAATCCTCTACCAAGATTGTTCAAGCCATTTGGATTGATCAAAAAACATGGCCGCCAGGGGGCGGGGCTTATTTTCCCTATATATCTATATAGAAAGCTTTAAAAATCTTCTTGTCAGATACCACTAGACCGATTTCAATATAATTTTGCAGAAATGTTCCTTTGGTGTTCCTCTACCAAGATTGTTCAAGACATTTGGATTCGTCAAAAAACATGGCCGCCAGGGGGCGGGGCTTATTTTCCCTTTACATCTATATAAGTCGTCAAGATTTGTAAAAAACATGGCCGGGGGTGTGGTGGAGGGGGGTGGGGGTGGTTAGTGCTATAAAGTTTATACAAAATTCCTAGAGCAGTGAACTTGGCTGAAACTTCAACAGTAAATATGCAAATCTGTTTGGTCAGGTGAGCGATATAGGACCATCATGGTCCTCTTGTCTTAAAAGAGTAGCCCTTTTCATTGTGCAATAAGAAAGAGTACCCCTTTCCAAGGTAGACATTTAAAACACTCAGATGAAACGCTGATCGATCCTAAGGAGACAATTTGCATGAAATGTCAAATCCTATTTTCTGGAGAGAAAAATATTTATCAGTGTATGCTGAAAATTTTATCAAGAAAACACACTAAATTTTTATCGCGTTGATTCAAGATTACCTTGTCCATATGTGCACCGTATGTACCCTTAGTATTCGACACCTTAAGTAACTTATTACCATACTTCTAACTGAACAGATCCATTCATCAGGAAAACATACCTGTATAATTTTGATCCCTTAAACCCCACTTTTATATAGTAAAACTGGGGTTTACAGGGTATACATTTTTTTTCTTATTTTTGCTCGAAAAATAGGTTGTGGGTACTCGTTAGAACCGCCTCGCCGATGCGTTTCTAACGAGTACCCACAATCTATGTTTTGAGCAGAAATATGAAAAATATCAGAGTTTTTTATCTGAAAAATTTTCAGTTTTTGGAGGTGAAAGTTTCTATATATTTGAATAGGCGTGTTTTTGTAATGTAACTAGCTGTTATGCGCCAAAAAACTACATGGTGAGTGGCAAACGGTGCAGACCCTCATCAAACTCCCAAGTTCAGATCTGGCTCTTCACTGTTTGCTCAGTTCTGTCTCTGAATGCTTATCAGAGCATTGACAGCAGTTGTGGGTGGATTGTCTCTGGGTATAGGCTAGGAAAATGGTCCTAAACGGGGACTTAAGACTGTTTCATTTAACCCTTAACTTCTTGTGATTTAAGCAAGCAGTGCAGACCCTGATCAGATGCTGCGTTCTGTGTCGTCTGATCTGGGTCTGCATTGTTTGCCAATGTCCCAGTCCAGGTTTTAGAGATAACCCTCTATCAACAGCACTCTGACATCACAGCGAATGCGCGGTTACATTCAATTCGTTACATTAGTCAATGATAATCACGTGGACAACTACCTTAAGCACATTTTGGCGTTTGTATACTACGGCTCGATTGTAAACAATCGACCGAAAAATACGATATTGTATATAATTATTCTCGAAATGGGTGGAAAAAAAAAACAAGTTGAACTAAAATTTAACGCACCAGAAACCTAATGTGAATACATTTTGCTGATAACAAGTAAAAGTGTCTGTCATAAGTAGACCCCATCTCATCATGTGAACTTCCTTATCATTTCTAATCCCACCCCATCACATCAATTTTCCGGTTTCGCTGTTTAAAGTGATGAGTTAGGCGATTTATCAGAAGTCAAAATATTTAAATAATTGAAGCATTTCTTTATGTGGTTGTGTTTAAAACCTCAGAAATAACTTACTGAACAGTTTTGTTTATTAAACTGCCCATTCAAAAGAGGCGGAGCCCAGCTTCGCGCAAGCAAAGCATTAGAACAGAGGAACGACCTTAACTGGAACGGTAAACAAAAAAAAAAAAAAAAAAAAAAAAAAAAAAACGGGGGGTTTAAACCAGTTTTATTCGATCGAAACCGCGCCCTGAATTTCCACAAAGCCCTTTCGTAAAGGGGTTTACTCTTGAAGGAAAGAATTTACTCCCAATGGGAACTTGCAGCTTCTTTGCTTTTAGATTAAAACTCCCTTTTTCTGAATGGAGACAAACAATTTTGACAGAGTTGCATTTTCTGAAAGTGTATCCATTTTCCGTGTTATGTAAAGACTATAAGAAATCGAACAAAAAGTTTATGTATTGGGTAGAAAAAAAAACAAAAAAACAAAAAAAAAAAAAAAAAACACGCTCGATGTCAATTTTTATATTAACTTCGAAAGTTGAAGATGCTAAATTTCGCTGGCAAAATATGACAGTTTAACACTGAATTAAGAACTGCTCATTTAAAGGCTCCATATTCCTCAAAAATAGACATTTTTGTCCAAGAAAGGTTTAATAAATTGATATACGGTATTAATACGATCATAAAATGTGGCACCTGACAGCCTGTAAAATTTCAGTTAGTCTCTCGTTCTTGAACTGGATCAAAACAATAAAATGATTTTTATTTTAACTCTGAATTAATGTTGGCAACTTTAATTCAGAGATACAATAAAAAATCATTTCATTTTTCTCGAATAATAAAATGTCTATTTTTTAGGAACATGGAGCCTTTAACCCGTCGAAGACTGGAGATCCCTAAAAGGGTAACTGGCAAACAGTGCAGACCCCGATCAGACGCCGCAGAACGCGGCGTCTGATCAGGGTCTCCACTGTTTGCAAGTAGTTCAACCATTTTTTCTTTAGGAATTTCTACATCATATAGCCTGACATACCTAAAATCGAAAATGGACTCTTCCAAGATACGAGGGATGTTCGAAATGAATTGCTTATTGTCCTCTAGCTCGATATCCACGTGGGGCACGATAAAAACCAATACATACCTGTATAGGGCTATTCAATATCTACACAATGGTGTATAAATGTACATGTTAGATTAAGTGTAAAACATAAAATTTGCCATTTGAATACACGCAGTCATTGACCACTGCAGTAAAAATGGTTGGTAGAAGCGTCGACAAAAAAAGATGAAATACGGGCTTACATCAAAGCTCGCTCAAAACTTGGTTGAAGAAGCTGACGACTGAAATTTCCACTGCTTTTGGACCTTCTTGTGTGTCTTATGACACAGTTCGGCGGTGGAAAAAGAAATTTGAGTCTGGTGTAGAGTCCATCAAAAATGCACCGAAATCAGGTAGGCCAAAATCTGCATCTCGTAAAGAAATCGTTTCCAAAATAAAGGAAATCATTGAAGGAGATGCCAAATTTACAGTTCGTGATATTGCACGAAAGGTAGGCATATCACTATCAACGGTTCACCTTATTTTGAAGACGCATTTGAAAGTCAGAAAGTTTTCTGCTAGATGGGTGCCACATCTGTTGACTGACGAGCAAAAGAGGCAACGGGTTAAAGTGGCCAAAAAGCTGCTTCAAATGTTTCCAAAATATGACAAAAAGCAGTTTGCCAATGTTGTCAAAGGTGATGAAACCT
Organism: Anodontia alba; assembly: GCA_964016985.1. NCBI lineage: Eukaryota > Metazoa > Mollusca > Bivalvia > Lucinida > Lucinidae > Anodontia > Anodontia alba. The sequence continues at coordinate 45,658,474 of OZ024825.1, forward strand.
GGATCCATTATTTTGAGCCCGTCAGAAAGGTTAGCAATAAGATCTGGGCCACTAAACACAGCAAACGCCCAATAATTGCCAAACGTTCTTTGAGTACAAAGAAGGTTTTGTATGCAATCTTCTTCTCTGGTGAAGGAGTCGCAATAAAAGTGCCAGTGAAAAAGGGCAAAAGCATCACCGGAAAGTACTACAAAGACGTAGTACTGAAGAAACTGAAAAAGTACTATCAGAAACGACGCCCTGCCACTGGTTTTAAACATGTCCGTCTTCTACATGACAATGCCCCAGCTCATACCTCCGCAATAGTTAAGGCGTTTTTGAAGAAAGAAAAAGTAACTGTTTTGCCTCACCCCCCGTATTCCCCAGACCTTGCCCCATGTGATTTCTTTTTGTTTCCGAAATTGAAAGCATTCCTTGCTGGGCGGAAATACCAGTCCCGACAGGCACTTGGATCTGCCATTCATCAGTACCTTATTACTGTGCCCAAATCAGCGTACCGTGACGCCTTCAAGAAGTGGATACATCGGCTGAAACTTTGCATTTCTAGCCATGGGGAGTACTTCGAGGGCATGAAATGAGTACTTTTGGGCTAACTTGAAATTTGAAGTCTTCAGATAGAAATAAGCAATTCATTTCGAACATCCCTCGTATAGCTAGTGTAGGAGAGTTTATTCGGTCTTTAATGGGCTAAAGGGGAACTGACACACTTTCAGGGTCGGGAACTCTGTCAGATTGTAGGCAGATTATTTTTGCTTCTCTTCTGAAAAAGATCTTCTTGGAAGCAAATTCGTTCCTTTTAGAGTAGACCTTTTCAGAAGGGGTCGGTGTGCAGAAAGGCAAGCGAGATGTCATATAAATTGTATCCCTTGATAAAAGTGGTGGAAAATCTTCCAAGTGTATCAAATCCCCTTAATAAATAAGTAAATAAATTAATTAATTAATCAATTAATGTATAGATGAATAAATAAATAAACAGGAACCGCAGCGTGAGAAAATGCACTTTCGAACATATACGTGCGTCCAGCGAAGACTTAGATCAGCCTGCGCATTTGTACAGTCTTTATAGTGAGTCCTCGCTGTGCCCCTGAAGAAAACTGGACTCGTTGGCTATCCAAAGAGCGCCCAGCAATGACTGATCAGGCTGTGTGGAAGGTACATTTTCTTATGTTGTGGCTCAGTCCAACTTACGGTATCCATATTCCTTGAAGATCAAAGTCTAATAAACTTGATATATAATGGCGTTACTTCGCTGACGACGACCAAACGTTGAAAGTAACGCTAAGTACCCATCGCAACTTTTTATTTGTGTTCTCATGAAAATTCCCAAAATTAAAATAGCCAGGAGGTTTTAGACCGTAAAAAATAATGATAAAATCTGGATACCCAAGAACTTCCTGGCTGAAAAAACACTAAGAAAACGCCAAACCACCTGAGAACTTCCTTGCTCTTCTTACCTTGTGATTTTAGTGTCACTAATAGTAAAATCACACTGAAAAAGTAAGCGACAGCGATTGGGCAGTGCAATCAACTTCCTGATTTTTCAACCAGCGGATCAGGGTATTCATTTCACCATTTAACGCTTAGCATGCTGGCTAAATCTTTCAGCAGAAGGCATTTTGAAATGTTTTCCCAATTTTCCCCAGAAAATAGGTTTTGACATTCCATGCAAATTGTCTCTTAATTTTCTCCAGAAAATAGGTTTTGACATTTCATGAAAGCATATTTTCTAGGGGGTAAAATGAAAATATCGCCATTGCCATCTGCACAGATAATGGCAGGGAAATTCCATTTTAAGAGAATATAGATTACAAATACGTGAGAGTAAACAGTGCCGAACCAAATGACCATAAAGGAGCATTTTGATCTGGTCTACACTGTCTACAATTATACATTGTAAAATATTTTCATTTTTAAGCTAAAGTAAGGGTTGACATTCCCCGTGAATCAGCTGTCATTCACATTATTCACATGAAATATCGCCCTTATTTTCTGAGGGGAAATGTCATCTGCTAGAGTTAAGCTTTGCACACTCTGGGCAAATATGCAGACGGCACACTGATGATATTTTTCTTTATTTTTACCAGGAAATAAGCCTTGGCATTTCATGCAAATTGTCTCCTTGAAATGTCGACGTCTATTTTCTTGGATAAATGAGAAACATATTTGAAAATGTCGTTTGCTGAAGTTATTTCCAAGCATGCTAAGCGTCAATAATTAAGACGGGCAATAAAATAGCCGGGTGGATGTGTTCAGTTTGGAAGTGCGATAAGGAGTCATGGTATCCGTCACGAAAACATGCCTATATAATTTTGACCCCCTTAAACCCCACTTTTATATAGTAAAACAGGGGTTTACAGGGGTATACATTAATATTCTTATTTCTGCTCAAAAACATAGATTGTGGGTACTCGTTAGAACCGCCTCGCCGAGGCGGTTCTAACGAGTACCCACAATATATGTTTTGAGCAGAAGTATTAAAAAATAAAGTTTTTTATCTGAAAATTTTCTGTTTTTGGAGGTGAATTTTTTCTACATTATTTGAATAGGCGTGTTGTTGTAATGTCGGCAAACAGACGATTCACCCGAACGTCGTCTTATTTTCCCTCGAAAAATCAGAAGGAAAAAAAAAAAAAAAAAAAAAGATAGAATGTCATTTGCCTCAATTTTGCTTAGTGCTACAGGGGGTTAAAACATTTAAAATGATACAGAAATGGTCCTGTCTTGGAAGGAAGGCTTTGCACATTTTTGTGACAAAACCACGTACATTCGATGTCAGTACTTGTTGGCATTAAGAAGTGACATCGCGTCATGCTGACATTAATGTTCATTACTGTCCGTAAAAGGCGTTTAGCCCAGAATGCAAATATACAAAGCTGAAAAAGTAATTTCAGTTCAAACGGACTCGAGCAGCACGTGAATGTCCTTAATAATACATGTTTTTTTGTTGTTGTTTTTTTTCTTCAGGCATGGCTTTCAACAAGGTCTCGTATGGGTCCTAGGGGGTATGGGCATTTATTATGCAATGACAGCTAGCTAGAGGGTTTACACATTTCTTCATGCAATAACATTGCTGCCGTGCAAGTTGTTTAAACTCGCGACTAGTGTTTCCTTTTGTTTCTATGCATCACGAAAACAAACCTATATAATATTGACCCCCTTAAATCCCACGTTTATGTAGTAAAACTGGGGTTTACAGGGGTATACATTATTTTTCTTATTTCTGTTCAAAACATAGATTGTGGGTACTCGTTAGAACCGCCTCGAGGCGGTTCTAACGAGTACCCACAATCTATGTTTTGAGCAGAAATTTGAAAAATATCGGAGTCTTTTATCTCATACTCAGTTTTTGGAGGTGAAATTTTCTTTATATTTGAATAGGTGTGTTTTCGTAATGGTTTGTGTGTACGTGTGTGTGTGTGTGGGGGGGTCATAATTTTATAAGTTTGCTTGGTATATGATTATGGCGTGGTCCAAGAGATTGGATGGGTGAAATTGTTTTGCCTCTGACCTCACCCCACTCTTTACACAGTTGAATGACTGCAGTAGTTTCATGCAAAGTTGAGTAGAGAAAAAAGATCCCATATCATGTACGGGGAACGAAGGCCTTGATCGCCAATCAGGCCTCATATGGGAGGGCTTAAACGCAAGAGTCTAAATTTCTCTATTTAAAATGCCTAATAATTTGCCATAATTGTCTAATTTTCACCCTCACAGGCGTTTACGCACATTACGCATGTACGTAACACGTGTAAGAAAAAATATGTATAATAAAGTGCCATTAACGTAGATCAAGTGGCATACTTGCATAGATAGTTTGCCTCTTTACCACAGGGGTTGTTCTTGAAGGGGAGAATTTGCTCCCTCTTGGAACAAATTCTTTCCTTTTAAGAGTAAGCGCAGTTTTCAAGATTTTTATTGAATGTGAGAAAAAAAAAAATTCCCTTCTGGCTACGCCACTAATTACTGCTAACCCTGGCAATGAAACGTTAGACAATTTTCCAGTCTAAATCCCCTGAGTCTGCCCACCGCCTCACAATTAAAAAAAAAAACAAAAAAACAAAAAAAACACTTGATATTCAAATTACTTCCGTGTTTACACACTCGTGAAGTTTGATTGGGTCAATTAATATAGCTTGACTCTGATTGGTTTAACTCGTAAACGTCATGTGAGGTAAGTTTTGAAGAAAGAGGAAGTAGCAGTTTTACCAATATTTACTATTTTTACCCGAACATTGTCCAGAAGAAACCACACAGGTTGCAATTTTAACCAACTCCCTAGGTTTGTATTAGTGTAATGATTAAAACGGAGCCAAAGAACAATCCAATCAGCCATAGTATATTTATATGCACCATTCTTTTCAAATTTGCTTTCTTGATACATCACCAAAAACAACACACCTACATGATGGGTGGGAAAACGGATTTTCGTGACTTTGTGTGTTCTTTGTTTTCAAAGGCAAATCTTTTTTAACCTTTATATACAGTCCTCAGTTTTTATCGTTGTATTAATCATTTATCAATGGGCAAACTTGAAAGCTTCAAAAAATCAATTACTTTTGGTAAGGGAATATGCAGTTCTAATCTGCTCATAAGGATAAATGATTTAAAGATAGGTTTTGAAATATTTCAGCTGGAAGTGGGTCATTGTAAGCAAAGAAAACCAAGGTTCAAATGAGACAAAAAGGCGGATTTCATAGGGTTCAGAATAAGATTTTTTTTTTACTGGTGACATACTACTGACATTCATTCACCATTCCTATTATAATTACTAATTTCAGCAGTGCCATATTACCTTAGGGGGCCAGCATTTATGGGGTTTTTAATGTCTAACATGGCCAGAAAAATTCAAAGTAGACTTGACAGACACTGTCTTTATTGACAAATAAAGACAGTATTTGTCAAGCCTGCGTTGACTTTTGGTCATTTTAGACATCAGCAACCCCATATATGACAGTCCCCTATGAGCTGTACTGGGATATAAACCTGCACAGCACAGGGGATGTCTCGCTTTCCCTGCACAGGGTCACAGACACTGGGGTCAGTAGATTAAGCAGCTGCCAAATCAGTTTTGATCCCCACCTTTATTGAATGCGGATTTATCTATCTGCCGTAACACCTTAACCTCCGAAGAGGACTTCAGATGGGGTTCCGGTAAAACCAAGTGGTAAGGGGGGGTAGTTGAATAAAGGGGGGAAAGAAAAGTAGGTGAAATGAGTTTGTACAGTGGGATCAAGAGTTTTAATATAGTTAAAAGATAAAAATAGTTTCTGGTATCTAAGGTGTTGAATGGACTACCTGGCAGACAGCTGTACTAAACTGTGCCAGGGTAGGGAGGACAGGTATGTGGGCTGGTAGAGCATTCCAGTGGATGATAGTGTGGGGAAAGAATGTGAACTTGTAATAGTCTTTCAGTCGAGATCTGTCTATATGCAAGAGAATGAGTTCTTATAGAAGGACGGGTGTTCTGGACCAGGTAGTCAGTAGCAGGTATCACAACAAGGTCATATGTGACCTTATAATATATAGAAGGACCAGCCGGCTGTTGATGTGTCGTTGGTCAAGGGTGCGCCATTTGAGATCCTGAAGCATGGCAGAGACGCTAGATGTATATCGGTAGTCTCTGGTTACCCATCAAGCGGCCCTTGGCTGAACTGATTCAAGTTTATTGGAAGCAGTGTAGGGGGACCACACAGTAGTAGCATATTCTAACTGTGGGCGGACAAGAGTTTTGTATGCAGTGGCTTCCAGGTCCCTGTTGTGGACCCGAATATTGCACTTAATAAAGCCTAGAGTCTGATTTACCGTTTTACTGATATTATTAATGTGGTCTGTCCATCTGAGGTCTTCCGAAATGGTGACCCCTAAGTATTTAGCAGAGGGTACACTTTCTAATTTGCCTCGTTGTTTCAAATGGATTTGCCATCCATTTGAAACAACCAGGCAAATTATGAATCTCTTCTCAGTAAATATCTTTGTTTTTTTTTTCAAGTGAGATTTTAGGCTAAAACAATAAATAGTTCAATAATATAAAAATGCAAAGATTAGAGGATAAAAAATGTAAGAGATCTCATCTGGGCCCAGTTGTTCAAAGCTAACGATGTCGTTAGTTAACGATTCGTTAAAAGTTACATCGAGTGATACGCAAATATGCTGAAATTTTTTGCTGAAAAAATGTGAGTAGCTTTTGCAGTGCAAAAGCTACTCACATTTTTTCAGCAAAAAATATCAGAATATTGTATATTGAATCTGCTAAAACAGTTAACGAAATGACCCTTAACGAGCTTGTTAAGCTAACGACGCATTGAACATCTGGGCCCAGATTTGGACCATATATATGCTCACCTACTACTGTAATGTCCCAGACCAAAGAACAGTGGAGCATGTTTCAACTCAGAGAATTTTTCGCCCAAGGCAATGATTAAACCCGATACCTTTAGCACCAGAGGCCAGTGCACTAACATGCACATTTTCTTTTTTCCTAGAACATATAGAAATAGAATTCAAAATTTGCCCTTGCTGCCATTTATTCAACCATACTTTGCTTTAACGCCATACTATACTGTACTAATATAATGTGAAAAACATTCTGTTCACCATTTCTGCTGCCAGGGGTTGAACCTGGCCACCTGCCTTACAGGTCAACATTCTAAAATTAACTGTCACAATAAAAACAGACTTGTACCAGGCCACCAAGAAGCAGTTAATTATTTATGTGGGGTGCCAAGTGTAAGAGGTGAAAGTCCTCTATTCACCATTTCTGCTGCTTGGGATTGAATCCTGTCCATCAGCATGACAGGCCATAACTCTGCCATATTACTATAAAAGTTGGTTTGTACCACGAAGCAGTGCAGATCAGTTCAGTACATTAAAATTAGGGTTTTCAAGAATTTCATTGACATATTTGTTAGTTATATAAAAAAAAAATATCAGCAGAAAGTCGTGAAAATGCTGTATAGCCGAAAAAAATTTGGACCTATAAGTGCAAATAAATCTTCTAAATTTTCTGTTTTGCATGTTCCTACGGTACTCAGATTATTTGTCACTTGTCAGCCAAAGAGGAATCAAACCCACAGCTGCTAAAATCAGAATTGGGCTAACCACAACACATACTACCTGGTAGCATGGTATAAATTTTGCTCCTTGGTTGTTCTTGACATAAGATGATAAAGAAAAATGACCATGACATCCAACATAACTAAACTCCCGCAGAGGAAATAAGATTTGAGGATACATAGAGTATTTACAGTAAATGCACCTTAAAATTTTAAACACTTTTATTTATTTTTGTGCCTAAATTTTACTTTTTAACCCATAAATGACTGAACTCCCCCCACTATATATTGAAAGATTCAAATTTCAATTTTAGTTATGTCAGGCTATGTGATCTAGATACTCCTAGAGAAAAATAGTTGAACTATTTGTAAACAGTGGAGATCCTGATCAGCCACATTCTGCAGATCTGGGTCTGCACTGTTTGCCAATAACCCTTTTAGGGGTCTCCAGACTATACTTCATGGAATAGCCAGTGTAGACCCAGATCAGACTGCTTCTATCTGGGATGTTTGTGCATTGTTTGCATATTTATGCTATTTTGTTAAAAACTTTGGTGCAAGATATTTTGGGACGTTTATCGTACTCTTAAGTATATACATGTACCTTTTATGTTTTGAACCGGTTAGTAAACAAGACTTTAGTAAAGATATACATATAAATTGTATAGTGTTTCATCACTAGTATACCAAGTCACTGATATGTATGTTGAATTCTGACCTACTTTATAAAAATGTTTGGCCATATTTAGATGTTACATCCAGCAGGGGAATCTACTGCCCTGCAGAGCTCCGGTATGGCCTTACTGGATTATTCTGCGGTTAGTTTTGACATCTTCCGTACTGCAGAAATGGAAATGTCAAGTGGGTGATGGGGTGTGGGAAACTCCTGGTTTTTGTGATGCATCATTGAAATTTCTTTTTGTAGTTTTTGCAGCTCTCTTGAATTTGAGAGGACAGGCTTTTTTGACCAAGTTCATTTTGTCAGAAACTATAAACTCCTCTTGTCTGGAGCTTTGGTTTAACCTAACTCTGCCCCAGTGAGCACACAACATTGAAACAACGTTGATTCAACGTCTTGACATTGAATCAACGTTGTTTCAACGTTGTGTGCCCGCTTGGGCATTGTTTGTCTGGGCATGTCTGACTGAATAGTTAGGGTAGAATTGGTGTTTGCTTTTCTCTGTCTGTTCTGCCAGGAGCCCAGGACCAATTTTATTTCAGCCACGCCAAGCAAAACGTGTCTATGGGCAATTGGGCAGGCAGATAGAGAAGGCCTAGATCAGCCTATGCACCATGCAGTCTGATCGAGGATTTCACTGTCTGCTAACAAAATCATTGGCTACTACAGAATGTATGAATGGAAAGCAAAGGCCTGGATGATACAATGTACTTTGTCAATGTGCAGGATGATCTGAATCGGGTATTTTGCACATGTTCGAAGATACTGTTTCACTGGACTCAGCCCATTTCTGGACTAATCTGTGTCTTTGCTGTTGATTTGAAGTTATGAGTTTTGTGGATATGTTTTTCACAGCAGATCTTATTTCTTCTTTTCATTTCAGACTTGCCTTTCAGGATGGAAGAAAAGACTGGTTGTGTGTATTTCTTATCGAGTGCTGACACAGACATTATCAAACAAAGTTTGACAACCATACTACAGGAATTGTCAAATGCTAATGCCCTCCCTGATCCAGGTTAGTACTGCACACTGAAGAGAAAACTTTACATTAAAGTAACCTTTACACTCTCCGGACAAATTAAGCAGACAACAAACATGACAAATTGATGATATTTTCTTATTTTTGGCAGAAAACAGGATTTGACATTTCATGCAAACTGTCTGCATGAAATGTCACATCCTGTTTCCTGAGAAAAATAGGAAAAACATTTCAAACTTGTCTGCTGAAAATTCTACCCAGAGCAGTGTTAGAAATTAACTTTTTTTGCAAGTAGCAAGTAGTTGCTACCAGGTCTGAAAGTAGGTAGCAAAATGCATCTATGTGACAGCAAAAGGTGTAACAATGCCCCCGTGCCATGGGTTAAACCTTCAAGCACTAAGCATATTTAGCAGACAGCATTTTCAAAGTATTTTTTTTTCTTATTTCAGCAAAAATGAGGCTTGACATTACATGTGAATTGTCTGCTTGGCAGATGATTCATATGAAATGTCAAGTCTAATTTGCACTGAAAACATTCACAACACAAAGTTGATAGTGTTCGGGGCACAATACCAGGTAGCACCTTTTTGGTAGCACCTTTTTGCTACCAACAGTTTGACCAGGTAACAAACTGAATTTTCAGGTAGCAAATTTGCTACTTGCTTCTGTTAATTTCGAACCCTGCCAGAGTGCTAAGTGTTAACAAGTCTATGCAATGTGTACCCCCATGTTCCTCATTGATATACCTGTATAGGGAAAACAAATGTATCTAGGATTTTAGGGATCTATATTATGAGGCAGATTTTCAGAATTTCGAAGACCTCTTAAACCAGCTTTTTAACTTGATTTGCTTCTAGCATGTCTTTACGGTATAAATCTGCCTTGATATGCTTATTGACCATAGCGTGCCTCATTATACCTCAACTTAAAAAAAAAAAAATTGAGGGGCCTATTGTGTTTGGGTCATTTTTGTGTTAGATTGTCACACTTTTCTTGTCTGCAAGATATCTAGATAACTATTTGAGCTAGGATCTTGAAACTTGGTGTGCTTGTTAGAGCTGAGGCGTAGATCACCAGATTGACTTTTGAAAAAAGAAAAAAAAAATATCAGATTAATATTTTTATAGTCATGCCCTTTTCTGAAAATCAAAATTGGCATTTTGTAGGTACAAGTGCATAGTTGGGGACATCATGTCTTACAAACGCATTTCTAGTTTGCCATTTATATAGTAGATACATGTAGCTCTTGATGAGATGCTTTTTTCAGTCCAAAAGTATTGATATTTTTCTTATTTATCCATGAAAACATATGTTAGGGGTACTTGTTGGTGAGGCACTTCTAATGAGTAACCACAACAAATGTTTTTGTGGAGAAATAAGAAAAATATTTATATGATACACACTCTTATTTAGACCTATGCACCACCATTGAGTACCCACATGTTTTCATGGAAAAAAGATTTGGATATCTAAAACATGACTGCTACAAAACCAAGAAAAAAAATCCAATTTTATTGCTTAAACTAGTCTGTCTCCAGACTCTATCATTTCTGTCATTTTCTCCTTTATACAAAAGGTATACAAAGGTATACAATCTAGTACAGCTTATAATGATTTGATATTCCCGTAGTGGAAAACAGTGAAATGGGATTAAAGAGACAAATACAGCTACAGGAAGTGATAAAGAATGAAAAAAAACAATGCAGAAATGACTGGAGCCAGTCTATGCTTAAATCGACATGCAAATTTTTTTTTATAATTTCTTTTTGAATTTTTCCCCAGCTTTTTTGCACTTCCAAGATGTAAAAAAAATGCAAAAGAATTATCATCAACAATCAGAAGATAACTTCAGAAAGAAAAAGACTATCTGAAAAAAAAAGATAGTTAAATCTGTCAACCTAGCAGCCCAATTTTTTGCATTTACAATAGTAAAAACACACACATATACATGTATACTTTGTTTGGTGTTTTATTTGTGGATGCACTTTTATCGAGAGCAATATACTATTGACCCTCATTTACAGTAAATGTCCTAAAATCTCTTACACCAAAGTGTCTGATAAATTGTCATATGCAAACAGTGTAGACCCAGATTAGACTGCTCCTGATCAGGGTCTACACTGTTTGCCATTCCACTAAGTATTTTAACCCTTGTCCTGCTGAACCCGGATATACCCTGCCTTTGCAAACAGTGTAGATCCAGATCAGTTGGCTTCTGAAGAAGCCAACTGATCTGGATCTGCACTGTTTGTCATTAAGTATGTGAATTCATAGCAACAATCCAGATCAAGTAATCTGATTGGCTGTAAATTAGAAGTGGGCATGGCATCTTAATATATTCAGCAGGACAAGGGTTAAGAAACAATTGCAAAAAAGCAAAAATTAGGCCAAAAAGGGATGGACTAAAGTGTTTGAAATTTCTGGACATCTACTATAATACAACAGTAACAGTTATAGCAATTGATCCCAAAGATATTGCCATTAAAGAATCCTTTCACCGCAGCAGAAATGATATGTAAGAAAAGGCTTTTTTTGTTTTTATTTCCTCGTAGAACATATGTGTTAGCAGTGCTCCAGCTAGGATTTTAGGGCAGGGGGATGCCAGGTTCTGCGCGGTCATACAAGAATGAGGGCATCATGTGTCATGTGATATGCTAAGTATTATGACCTAGTACAAAATATAATGACATGACATGTTACAAAATATAATCCCATTCCACAATAAATGCCTCAGACTAGAATACACATAAAACTGACCTTTACACATTGATAACTTTTTATTTTTGCCCGATTTTCATAAAATTTTCAGTAAAATATAAGGTTTTATGTCTGGAGTTGAAATAAGGCAAAGGGCAGCTTCAGAAAAGCAGAGGGGTGGCAGAAGAGGGCAAGTGGGGGCTGCCTGCCCCTTTATACAGGGCTAGCTGGAGCACTGTTTAGACATATGTTAGAATTGCCTCTCTTAGGCAATTGTACCAATATCCAAAACATGTTACTTGAAGTATTAAACACCATATTCTTACATAATTTCTAATTTCTCTTGAGCAAAGATTTCCTACTAGTCACCATATCTTTGTAATGAATTTTGTTGTATCTTTTGTCAGTATAAAGAGGTTTGACTGTAATATTGATTACCCTGTTGCAGCAGCATCTTCAGCAAGGCTGTCTCCTGTAGTAATCAGCAGTAAAAGACAGATGAGCAATGTTAGCAGAATACAGGGTTTCCCACAATATTTTGTCTCCGTTTGTCGGCAGTACAGCCTACTGAGGAATGACAGAGTCACTCTCCTCTCAGAAATGGACCAGCTGATTGCCTTACAGCTGTGTCTGGCTGAAAGAAACAAACAGGTACCAGTATAAACTTAATGTGTCACACCAAGCAATGACCACAGCCAGAGATAGGAGAGGTATATACATGTAAATATTGTGGGTACTCATTAGAAGCACCTCATTGAGACATTTTCGATGATTACAAGAAAAAAACTTTTTTTTTTTTTTTTTTTCAGAAAAATAAAAATATTAACATTTTTTTTTGACTAAAAGGTGTTATCTAGGGCTGTGTATGACATGCCCCTGTAATAAGAGTGTTTCCCTTAAAATTAAGGCACACGTTTCTTTTGTCGAAAAGGGCACTTTAGGACTCTTTTTAACCAGACACAATTTTATGCAGAGAACTCTTTTCCTGATACCGAATTAATTTATAAGCTGTATTAATCTGAAACCAAATTAATTTATAAGCCGTTTTAATTTAAGAATTTACCATTCTTTTCTTACAGCAGATATAGCCATAGTATCTTGCAGTGATCATTTCAATTATGTTAATGACAAGTCTGTGAGTTAACATATCTAAACCTCATCAGTCTGCATAGCTCTTGATAAGATGTTTTTTTCAATCCAAAAGTATTATATTTTTCTTATTTCTCCATGAAAACATATGTTGTGGGTACTCATTAGAAGCGCCTCAATGAGGCACTTCTAATGAATATCCACAACATATGTTTTTGTAGAGTTTTAAATAAAAAAAATTTACTTGATACCCACTCTTACCTAGACCTATGAGACTGTCTGGCTGAGTGGGTAGAGAAGCAGTCACAAAAATTATAAAAAAAAATTTAAAGGGACTAGACAGTAGATTTTCCACCATTTTTACAAAGTAGACAATTTTTCTGATTTCTTGTTCGTACTTTTGTACAACAAGCCCATGCTGAAAAGATGACTACTCAGAATGCAAGAATTTGATCGGAGGGGGGGGGGGGGGGGGTGGTTGGGGGGTAGGGACATTATTTGCTTTCTGATTAGACCCCTTTTTAGAAGGCAGGCAGACTTGCTTTTGACAGAATTTCCTCCCTTGACAAAGTACATCTCCATAACTAATGGCTGATTTACAGACACATTAGTTATCTTCGTTCAACTATTAGTGGGGTTCTATACACATGTTTAAAATGTTTTCCCTCTTTTGAACTACATGTACTACCTTTTTTTTTTTTAGGAAAAAGGAGATTTTGATGTGGAAACAAGTGTTGTCATACAAGCGCATAAAGATACGGTGAACAGAAAACTCGAGTATGGTGATGACACTTCTTCTGATGACTCTAGGGTAGAATCCGATTATGAGAAATTTCTGCAGGATTGTAATTGCTTGGATTTTTGTGATATTTACAACATTCTGAAACAAGAATATGAAACAAATGAGGAACTTCAGAAAGAAATCAAAAGTCAGACTTTTCTATTCTTAGATGTTCCAAAAACCAAATCTGAGGTAATTAATATCAAAGAACAGCATAGCTCCAGATAAGATGTTTTTTGTTGTTGTTTTTTTTTTTTCGCTGAAAAGTGCTTACATTTTTCTTATTACTCCACAAAAATATAGATTATCATAGCAACAGATAAGGCGCTATTTTCATCAGAAAAATGCTGATATCTTTCTAAATAAAAACATATATTGTGGGTACTCATTAGAAGCACCTCGGTGAGGCGCTTCTAATGAGTACCAATAACATACGTATTCTTTAAGAAATAAGAAAAATATTCTGTGGATACCCCCTCTTATCTGTCACTAAGGATTATGGTATTCATTAGAGTAATGAGTACCCAGAACATATTTTTTTCATGGAGAAATAAGAAACAATAGTTTGTTGATACCCACTTATCTGTAGCTATGGATCAGTTATAAGAGTAATATAAATATGAAATATTATTTTGTCTTTGTCTTGTTGATGTTTATTTTGTCCTTCAAAACATAAAACTTCTGAGATGTAGTTTAACCCTGGACACACTTTCTAGTTATAGTCTTTTACAGTTTACAAATTACACCAATTAAAATGTGGGGTTTTGAAACAATAAATAAACATTTTTTGAAAAGTGCGGAATTTGAAGAAACAACTGAACATAACTGGAACAAGTTACATATGTAAAAAAAGTTGTTCTTACTATAAAACGTGTATTTTGTAAATGATATCAGATGTGAAATCATGTAACTTGAAACATGCTTTAATGTTCAGCAAATCAAGGCCCCCCCCCCCCTCCCCCGCCACACACACACATACACACACCCCACCTCTGCCCCACAAACACACACAAGATAGTAGTGGAGTGTTATAGCTTCATGTTGGTGTCAGTGTCCATCCGCCAGTCCCTCTGTCATAATCTGTCTGTCTATTTTCGTTTCCAGACAATAACTTAGTAAATGTCAATGAATTTTCACCAAACTTGGTATGTGCAATGATAAATGGGAATCTGGTTTGGGATTGCTAATGGACAAAGTTTGACAAAGTTTTCTGCCCACGACACGTGTATATTTTCATTTCCGGACAATAATTTGAGTAAATGTCAATGGATTTTCACCAAACTTGGTGTGTGCATTGGTATTGTGGAGATCAGGTTTGGGATTGCTAATCATGCTAATGGGCAAATTTCGTCAGTTTTTGACAGTTATCTGCCCGCGACACACCTGTATTTTTGCTTCAGGACAATTAACTTCAGTATATCTCAATTGATTTTCACCAAACTTATAGGAGCTGTGATATGGAGATCTAGTTTGGGATTACTAATGGGCAAATTGCATCAATTTTTGACACAGTTATCTGTTCACATTTTATTCTCTGTGTATGTGCATGTGTGGTTGTTGCTGTTTTTGTGTGCCATCAACTATATGTATATTTATGTCTGTTAGGAGTACTGTACAAGAAAACAATGTGAAGGCATGAAAGAGTTCTATTTTGTCACAATTTGTACCAAGGATTCCTGTAATACTAACACATTATAGTAAAGCCTCTTTCCTTTGAGAACAATTTCTGTCAAAGCTCTATTTAATATTCTTTGGAAAACTTTAACTCCTAATACCAATAGTTTTCTATGTAACAATGCAAACTGTAGAAATGCAGAGCATTTTAAAAGATGGTTCCTCCATTAGTGTATCAGGCTGTAATTTGTGTCCCTATCCAGTGATACAATGTATTTTTTTTGTCACTGTCTGTCTGTAGGTAATAAAATATTGTCTATTCCAGATGGTTCACATGAAATGTCAAGCCTTATTTTCTCACAAGAGTAAAAAAAAAAATTAGAATGCCATCTGCTGCTGTTTTGACTGAGACTTGAACTAAAGAGTAAAAATGATTCATATATAGCATTTGTACTCGTGCTGGGCCCATTTGTTCAAAACTAACAATGTTGTTAGTTAACGTATCGTTAAAACTTTGATCATTAAATATAGCATATACGCTTATACAGTAGAACCTCGATAATTCAAACTCCAATAATTCAAAATTCTCAATAATTCAAAATCATTTTGAAGTCCCAACTTAAATATATGTATGCATTTTAACCCTCAATTATTTAGTCTCTAATTCAAACAAAACTGTTTGGTCCCTTGAACTTTGAATTATCGAGGTTCCACTGTATTTTTGCTGAAAAAAATGTGAGTAGCTTTTGCAAAAGCTACTCACATTTTTGCAGCAAAAATACCTATGAATTAGATATTGTACTTACTAGAACAGTTAACATTTTAACCACTAACAAACTCGTTAAGCTAATGATGCTTTGAACAACTGGTCCCAGATGTTTACATTTTCTAAACATTTTTTCTGTTGTTTTAGAAAACAATGCTGGAGTTTTTATGCACCAACAGAACAATAAAAGCTGTTACAGTAGAGGTGTCCCTAGATACAGAACAGGAAGTTGCTGTTACAGTGGAGGACAGTAACCTAGCAACCATTCTAGATACTACAGTTCCACTCAGCACAGTTAAGAAACCAGTGTCCATTACTGAGGTGAGTACTGATTACTTGGAATTCATAAAAAATATCAATGTTTTATTATTTTTTTTTTACATATAATATCAGGTGTCAGTCGGATGGCTCATTAATCTACTTATGCTTGGAATATGTTGACCTGACAGTTGTTGAAAAATCTCATTTGAACATTGAAGACAGTTGGTAATTCTATTACATGGCATGAATAGCTGCTAAAAGCAGACAACCATAGCACTGGATTAAATGTGTTTTTGTAATATTTGGAAATTTCCTACTCACTAGCATGACTGTCAGACATTTTTCTTGGGTATTAGGGGCTGAAATAAGACTCCATTTCCAATGAAATTTCTTTAAATCATGCAGAATTCTGATAATTTGGAAATTGCCTTCCCCAGTTTGCCTTAAACATTTCCAGAACTGGTAAAAACTATCTTTCCGAACTAGCTGAAAAAATATACACTAAATTACATTATTACAGTATAACCTCAATGGCTTGAACACGGATGGCTCGTTTACCATGGATGATTCGAACTCTTTTTTCAGTCCCTACAAATTTCTTCCAATAGCTCAAGAAAACAAATATTTAGGTTTTTTTTCTTCTTTTATTATGGAATTGTATGATGTGTGTACTGAATTGCCTCATTGAGGCAATTCTAATGAGTACACTCAACATACAATCATTGTGTAGAAAATCAAAAAGATTTCCCTAAATTATCGCTATTTGCTTCCTGAACTGATGCCATGATTAACCTTCAGTGGCTCAAACTACCCATGTCTCGAACGAATTTCCATGGTCCCAAAGATGTTCGAGCCATTGAGGTTTGACTGTACTTCTTTTTAGAATACAGTCGACTCTCGTTTTCTCAAATTCCAAGGGACTCACTTAAACACTTCGAGATATCCGTACCTCGACATATCAGAGTTGAGAGAGTGAGAAAAACAATAAATTGAACGACACATTTAACAAATGAATATGTAATTTGACTCCTGAAGTTTGAAATATATATATATAAATAATGTGGAAAAGAGGAGAAATTGCTCCTCTTTTCCACATTATTTTGTTACCTGTTGTCATAGTTGCATGTTAAAACAGGGATAAGATTTTCACTTCGAGATAAGTGGTAATTCAAAATAAGCGAGTTCGAGATAACGAGGTTCGACTGTATCTATATCTTGTTCTGTGTGCATTAATTTGTGCAGTCTGATCCTCTTTGCTTGATGCTGTGTGGATAGTCAATGATCCAATGTTTCTTCAGGCTGGCAGTGAAGACTGATCAGGTTGCATAATCTTCACTGGGGGGGAGGGGGAAGGGGGGCATATTTCTGAAGTAACATTATCTCACATTGAGGGTCATGTTTTCTTGTCAAATAAATTCAATCATCGTCATCGTTACCCTTCATTGGACAGACCAAGGCAAAAAGAATTTTGTGCTTGACAAGCACAAAATTCTGCTTGCCTTGGTCTGTCCGATGAAGGGTACCATTTGCCTAGCCCTGTGGTCTGAATCTTTACTGTTTGTATATTAATGCTGTGGACTGTAGATAAAATGGGTTTTGAGAATTTTTTTCATTTCTTTTTTCTCATGAAAGTATGTAGTAGGTACTCATTTTAATTGCTTCGCCAAGGCATTTCTCATGAGTAACCACAACATATATTTTCATGGATAAGTCAGAAAAATACCAAATTCATGTCGCTTTCAAAATATGTCTTATTCAGTTTTCTGCTTATGTTAGTGTGCCTAGAGTGGGCCGTTTGCATACCTAAAGTCATTAATGACCCTTTCAACATAAAATATGGGGGCCAGCTGACCTTCAAAAAAAGACCACTTTGCTTTTATTTCATGTACTGAAGTCCCTTTAAAATGTAAACTGGCCCTTTGAGATGGGTTGCATCAAGTGAAAAGGGATCTGTGAGTATCTGCAAAATGCACAGCTTCAGATAATCTTTTCTGTCCAGTCAGCTTTATCAGGGACTGTCTTACACTGATATATTCAACAGTATTCAACAGTATCCCATAATCTGTGATTGGACAACAAAGGCCAATTAAACAGTGAATGCACAGGCTGACCTAGGTCTTTGTTCTGAATATACTCCATTTCCACTGAATGCATAATGTGCCTTTGATTTTCTGTACTGTTTCCCACAATAAAATAGAAATAAAACAAAAATCAACTGATAGAATCATAGGGGTCAGCACGTATGGGGTTGTTTTTGTCCAAAATGACCAAAACTTTGAGATAGGCTTGATATATACTGTATCTATTGACAGGCTTGATATACATGTATACTGTATCTTTTGTCAATAGATACAGTATATATCAAGCCTATCTCAACCTTTTTGTCAATTTGGACAAAAATAACCCCATATGTGCCTGCCCCCTATGGATAGAATATATTTTGTGCTGCAGATAAATAAGGAACTCTCAGAAAATCTATAACATTTATTACTGCTTAGCATGCTTATTTTTGCCAGAAAATAGGATTTGACATTTCATGCAAATTGTCTCCTTAGGAGACAATTTGCATAAAATGTCAGATTCTGTTTTCTGGGAAAAACGTAAAAATATATATCATCAATTTGTCATCTGCCAAATTTGCCTGTAGCATGCTGTGTTAAAGCAGATGGTGTGTAAGGTAAAGAAAAAAAATGTTTTCGCTACACCTTTTCAGGCATATGTGAGACTAGTCTACCTGTCATATCTTGAACTGCTGATTAACTCCCGATCAGAGCTTGCCTTGGCAAGGGTTATCAATGTCCCGGAGAGAGAACTGACACATGCAGCTTTCACCGATCTTAAACATGAAGCCAAACAGAAGAATATGACTATGTATCAGGTAATTCCAGGATGTTACTGGTGAAAGTATGTGCACAAAGTACTGGTTAATCACATAGAGGAATAAGTGTGAAAAGTGTGAGTAGGTTAATTAACTGGCTCGACATGACCTTAACATTGTTGACTGAACTGTTAAACTCTCAGCTCAAACAATTCTAGGATTCCATATGCCTTGATTACCCCTAAGTATTAACCCTTAAAGCGCCAAGAAAAACTGCACCTGAAAATGTCGTCTGTTTATGTCGTCTGCTGAATATTCTTGAAAACTTCTTAAAGCTATTTTTTGCATACTGGCAAACAGTGTGGACCCTAAAGGAGCAGTCTGATCTGGGTCCACACTGTTTGCAGAAATGACTTTTAAAATCACAAGCAGACGACAAAGCAGATGACAATTGTTGTGATTGGCGCTTTAAGGGTTAAAAACCTAAACATGTTACCATTCACCCAAGCAGATGATTTGCATGCACTTTCAAGTTTTATATTCTATGATAAATTATAAAAAAAATATATATACCAGTATATACTCAAAAATGTTAAAGAGTTTTCCTCAAACTGGGTATTTAATATGTTAATGAATTTAGTTCAAAGCAGATGCACAACAAAAGTTTATTTTTGGCTAACTGGTTTCATGACAAAAATCAATTTTCAAAACAGTTTATAAAAAGCATCAGCTAAGATATAATTGCGTTATGTTACCAAGGAAGCTAATGTAAAATAAAGTAACATTACCTACTTCCTCTTGATATGTATAAAAGATGGAATGTTTCGCATATAAAGGAATGTGATTAGTTAAAAATGTTTGAATGATGAGTAATATCTAATATCTGGCATCGCTACATACATGTATGTTTCAGTCTGAATTTAATTCTGTGATATATTTTTGTATGAAATACTTTTCTTTTTCATTTCTGTATGCCCCTAAGACACTTTTTACTTGGTGCAGCTCACATGAGAAGGTCTTGACCCTTAAAGTGCCAATCACAACTGAGCAGACGACAATTTTGTTTTTTTTTTTTTCAGAGAAAACAAGTCTTGACATTTCATGTGAATCATCTGCTCGGCAGACGATTCACATGAAATGTCAAGACTTGTTTTCTCTGAAAAATGAAAAAAAAATTTTTGAATGTCATCTGCTACAATCTTTGCTTGGTGCTTTATGGGTTAATTGTCACTGGACAACCCAACATACAGTAAAACTTCAATGACTCGAACACCGATGGCTCGTTTACCGTGCCTGATTTGAACTCGTTTTTGAGTCCTTAGGAATTATTCTGATAGCTCAAGAAAATAAATATTTGGAGATATTTTAGGGAAACTTTCTTATTGTATCATGCAAATGTATGTTGTGTGTACTCAATAGAATTGCCTCATTGATGCAATTCTAATGAGTACATGTACATTCAACATACTGTTACTTTAAAGAAGGTTGAAACGACATCCCTTAATCGTCCCTGACCTGGTGCTATAAACCTTCAGTGGCTTGAACTACCCATGTCCAGAACCAATTTCCATGATTCCAGAGATGTTCTAGCCATTGAAGTTCGACTGTATATAAAACTATTGCCAAGTATCTAATGTAAAAGATTAATTTTGTTCAGCACTTAAACAAATTGGTGCCATGTAATAAACTTATAATTCTCATTCAACAGACAGCCACATCATATGTGATGAAGTTACGTCTTGGTGGTAAGGGTTATGCCCCAGACCGACTCTGTGCGCTTGGGAAGCATATAAAGGGACTGGGAGAGTTTGTAACATTGATGCAGAAGATGGAAGAGGTGATAGAGGAGGATCCCGATATTAGGTGAGATATGACATTTCAGGATTCTTGGGGATGCAGAATCCTGCTTACCGGGATGCATAAATCAGGGTCGGGATCCCAAAGCCGCTTCTACCGGACTCCTGTTAGTCCTGTTGAACCACTGCTAATTACGATCGGATAACCTGGCTTTGAATTCTATAAAGTCCACCACGTGGTATTCACACCATCAGTAGCATCTTAAAAACAACTGTAATAAGACTGCCGTGTGTTATTCACACCTGCGACAGTACCGTTATTTACTGGCCAAGCAAGTGGGAGTTAAACAGGAGTTGGCTGTTCACACTTCAGCGAGGCACTTCAAATGAGTGGCCACAACATAATGTTTTTGCCGTGAAATAAGAAAAGTATTATGTGGGTACCCTCTTATCTGCAGCTATGGATATGGTTCTCAAGTTAGTGTTAACCCTTGTCATGCTGAATAAATTAAGATGCCATGCCCACTTCTAATTGTCAGCCAGTCAGATTCCTTGATCCAAATTCTTGATATAAATTCACATACTTAATGGAAAACAGTGCAGATGCAGATGCAGAAGCCAACTGATCTGGATCTACACTGTTTTCAAAGGCAGGGTATATCCGGGTTCAGCAGGACAAGGGTTAATGAGTATCTGCAGCATATATTTTTTGGGGAAATAAGAGAAAAAAAAACAAACTTTTTGCCAAGTTTTTTGGTGAAAAGAAAGCATCTTACATAGAGCCATGCCAGTTGAGAATATACATATGTACTTTCTGGCCCGAACATGTATAGTTCAAAAAGGCAATTTAGACTAAGATGGGGTATCAATATATTTCTCCATGGAAACTTATGTTGTGGGTACTCATAAGAAACACCTCAGCAAGGCATTTTTTAATGAATAGCCACAGCCTATGTTTCCATGGACATAAGAACATTGTTGGTACTTTTCAGATGAAAAAATGTCTTAAAAGAAGCTGTGTTAGACATTACATTTATTTTAAAAGGTAAAGGTGCACCATAGCCTTGGAGCCATCAATGTGGTGAGAGTTAAAACCCTCTGTTGTCTTGGCAATAGCATATGAAAGACAAGGCCCAGTCCTCTCCTTTTATTGCCTTAAAGGGTACCATCCACTACTGGATGAACAGTTTTTTGAGCAGGGATTGAACTTCAACCTTTCGCATGACAGTCAAACACTGTTACCATTTGGCAACAGGGGCTCTCTCAGTTTAAAGTTTTTATAGGTTAACTGGTCTCGGTAGCTCAGTCGGATGCATGTCAGACTGGTGATCTGGAGGTGGCGCGATGGGTTAGATCCCTGCCAGGTCCGTCAACATTCTGTTATGGAGATTGATCATGAAATATTTTCTATAACCATTCTTTCCCTTCCACTAACTCAAGAATGACAGTTGTCAGTTCTGGTGAAAGAATGTGTGCAAGTACTAATTAACCACTTAGAGGAATAAGCCTGCCCAGGAAAAGTGTGATTAGGTAAACTGACCAGCTTGAGGCTTGACATGACCATAATAGTGTTGGCTGGGCTGTAAAACTCCAACTCAAACAAGATTTTAATGCTTACCATGCTGATTAAATTTTCAACAGATGATATTTGGAAATATTCTTATTTTTCCCAGAAAAAGGAATTTGACATTATGTAAATATTGTCTCCTAAGGAGACAATTTGCAGGAAATGTCAAGGCCTATGTTAGAGAATGGCCATTGTTAATCATTGAAAACTGCTGATACAGCATAGAACTGGATCAGACTATTTGAAAGTACTGTCTGATCTAGAAAAAGCTGGTCATACATGTTGATTTCTGTTTGAAAGGGCATGTGTCATAGCTCCAGATAAGAGGGAGTATATTCATGTACATAATATTTTTCTTAATTCTGCAAAAACATGTTGTACTCATCAGAAGCATCTCTGCTTTCTTATTTCTCCACAAAAACATATGTTGTGGGAACTCTCTAGAAGTGCTTCTAATGAATACCATAATGTATGTTTTTGTGAATAAGAAAAAATATTTCACTGAGAAGTTTCTAATGAGTACCACAATGTATTCTTTTGTGGAGAAATAGAGAAACACCATGACTTTTTGATCGAAAAAATGCCTTATCTGGAGCTATGATGTATGTTTGTTTTCAAAAACTTATCAGGATAAACTCTGTTTGTCTGATACAGGTCAGCCTGCAGTCGTGTTGTAAGAATTATCCGTAAAGAGATGATAAAATGTCGAGACAGTAAACTGAGGCCGTCAAGTGTGGAGTCTGTGGCAGAACATCTTCTGGAGCAGATCACCAGTATCATTGATGTACTAGAAGGACAGATTGCCAACACTCCTGATAAAGTAATAAAATTATATAGCTCTAGATAAGCAAGACTTGATAGCGCAATCGGTGGCACATCTAGCTACAGATCTAGGGTCACAAGTTTGACTCTCAGCTCGGTCACAAAGCATTTGTGGAGTTTGATCATGAAATAATTTCTACAGTCGTTCCCTGCTTCTGCAGATTCAAGAAGGGCAGTTGTCAGTTATTGGTTAAAGTATGGGCACAAGTAGTGGTTAACCACTTAAGGTCACCACTGGTGTCAATAACAATAACTCTTTCAAGACTAAATCACATTTTACCTTTAAATTTGAGTATCTATTACCCTATTCATCTAAAACCTGCACATATTCATTGACTTGACACTTGAAATGCAATTATGCTATGATAAATACAGCAGATTGTGCGCAAAGCTCACATATCCCTGGCCCTAAAATTTGAAGACTGGCTCTAATAGCAGGTGAGAAATCTGTGATTGACTTTTATGAGAAAGATAAGAAAATGGAAATAATGAGAATTATAAGTTTGAGGGTGCTGGTTCTCTCTTACACAATACAACTAGTCCTACCCAGTTTTTGTACCAAATTTCAAAATCCTAGGTGCATTAGTTTCTGAGAAATCTGTGACAAAAAATTTTGTTGGAGAAAAAGAAAAATAATAAAGGAAATGATAAGCATGAGAATGCTAAATCTGCCTTATATGATACAAGTAGTCCTACTCCATGTTTGTGCCAAATTTCAAAATCCTAGCTGCAGTAGGTCCTGAGAAATCTTTTGACATAAGAGCTGATAAATCTTTGACGAAAAAAAAATTTGATAGAGAAAAAGAAAAATGGACAAATAAATAGTGATAAGCATGATGATGCTGATTCTGTCTTATACTATACAACATTTCTTTTAGTACAAAACTAGCAAAAATTGTACTAATTACACAAAATTTGCAAAAAATTTCACTTATAGCTTATTAGCAAAGATACCTTCTAGTGTGGAGATAATTATTGCCATTTGTTGTTGTATAACACGCATAACCCTTACCATTTTCTGGGCAAATTCAGCAGACAACAAATTAATGATATTTTCTCATTTTTTCCCAGAAAATAGGATTTAACATTTAATGCAAATTGTCTCCAATTGGACTCATACAGTCCTGTAATAGCCTTGTCAACAGTGTGGTAAAAAAGATCCTGACTAGACCCACAGATGCACAAACAATTCTCGATCTTTGATCTTGGCATATACTTGTAGAAATTTACTAAATGTTGCTGTAAACAAAGACTATTGTTATTCCAGCCAGCATGTAATGGTGGATCTCTAACCAGCCGGCGTGCCAGGAAAGCTTTACGCCATTTACTAGACAAACTGGCCACAGTTGACGATGATTTGCCAACACTGGATCATCTTACAGATATCTACTCTAGTCAGAGAACTCCAGTCAGGTTTCCTTCAGTCATGTCACAGTTCAGGTAGTTACTTTTGTCATTATTGCAGGAAATGAACCATGCAGAAAGGTCTCTTTCTAATATTTGCAGACAGTGAAGGCCCAGATCAAACTGTGAATCCAGTCTGATCAGGACCTTCTCGATTCATTTACAGATTCAGCTGGTTCCATAGCTGGAAATGAAAATATATGTTGTGGGTACTCATTAGAAGTGCCCTTCTAATGAGTACTCACAGCATATTTTTCATGCAAAAAAAGGAAATAATGTCACTTCTTTTGGTCGAAAAAAAGTGCCTAATATGGAGCTGTGTTGGTATTGTAGAAAGTGTCAATGTATGGCAAAAGCTGTTTTGAAACTTTGGCCATTTTTTTTGTGCTTTTGCAATATGGGAGTGGAAATAATAGAGGGAATGGCCATAAAAAGAGTTATTATGCAAATAACAGAAGGTCATGTGATTTTCTATGAATAACAAAGCATGCTTACAATACAGTCCTATCACATGTATGAGCTGCATGAAAAAATTATCTTCTGACATGTGCTTAACAAAGACTCAAAATGAGTCAAATCAACATGCACACCTGCCCAGACTGATCAGAGGCAATGTTGTCCACATAAAGAAACTTTGCATCTTTGGCTGTCCTAAATGCACCCATTGGAGTTTCTGATCAGACTGCTATTCCGAATGCACAGGCTGATCTGAATCTTTGCATTTCTTTTCAGATAATACCTGTACAAATTGTTCTTCACCTGGGACACAGATGGCACACTACATTTACATGTATCATATACAGCTAAATATAGTACATATAATGGCAGTATTATGTTTTCAGATATTTTCTGCCATTTTGTCCAAGGGAGATTACTTTTTGTGACTTCCTGTTTGCTTTTCAGCTCACCAAGTCCGTTCTGAAAGGTAATCTACTCTAAAAGTAAAGAATTTGCTCCCAAATGGAAGCAATTCTTTCTTTTTATAGTAGATCCGTTTTCCGAAGAGAGACAAAAACAATTTTGACAGTGCTTCCCCCAATAAAAGTATCCAGAGGAATTGTAAAAAGGAGTATTTGGTGATAATTATAGGATAATTTTCCCCAGTTCTCTGTAAAAACATATGTTGTGAGTACTCATTAGAAGTGCCTCACAGAGGCACTTCTAATGAGTACCCACAACATATGCTTTTATGGAGAAATAAGAAAAATTATCCTAGAAATATCACCAGATGCTCCTCCTTAACAATTCCTCTGGGTATCCATTCCCCTTGAATAGCTTATTTATATTCTGTTATAGATCTCCTGAGGAAGAACTTGAAGTGACAAGTCCAGAAAATAAGTATAACTTGTCGTTGTCTGAGAGAGTTATGAACAAACAAAATAAATCACAGGTAAGTCTCAGCTTCTATATGAGGGAACTGTTCATATCAACTTTCCTTTAATATCCAGTCGAGGGTCTGTATGCACAGCTATTAACCCTTAAAATGCCAAGAAAACCTGCATCTGAAAATGTCTTCTGTATATGTCATCTGCTGAATATTCTTGCAAACTTTTCAAACCTATTTTTGCATACAGGCAAACAATGTGGACCCTGATGAGACTGCTCCTAGAGGTGCTGTCTGATCTGGGTCCACGCTGTTTGCAAAAATGATTTTTAAAATCACAAGCAGATGACAAAGCAGACGACAGTTGTTGTGATTGGTAGTTAAAGGGTTAATAGTGGGATCTTTGCTGTATGTAGAGGGGATGGTGAGTGGTGGTAAGGATCTGTGTACTTGCAGCAGATACAGGGAAGGAGTAATGTTAGTATTTCTTCTATTTCCTCTGTTTGAATGGTCCAGGTGGTTGAGTGGTTAGCACTCACGATTTCCAATCACAAGGTTCCATGTTTGAAGCATGTTGGAGACAGAATTCAACTCATGAACATATGGCGCATCATTGCACAAAGCCTTTCGCGGGGTGGTCGGGTGTAGTGAAAGTGTCGTGTATCTTACGTCACCAGGGCGTCCAACTCATATTGGCTTACAATTGGGCAAGGCTTGCTATTCTTGTAGCAGGTAAGGGTAGAGGGGAATGCTTTTATTTCTTCCCTTTCATTCCTGTTCCTCTTTCTTCCCTGTCTCTCTATTTCATCTCCCCTACTATCTTTTTTCTCCCATTCTCTGGGAGGCAACACAAAATGACCCACAAGGGTTGACGTCGTTAAACCCGAACACAATCAGTCAATCATAAAGCCTTTCATTATCACCCTTCCATCATCTTGATATGACTAGAATAATATTGAAAGGATGTAAAATACCAGATCCTCCTCTTCTGTTTTGCTCTTTCGTCTCCTTTTCTAGCCCTTCTGATCCTTTTCTCTCTTTCTCTGGGAGATGACACAAAATGACCATCAAGGGTTGATGTGTCATTAAACAAGAACTTGTACAAAACTGTTTGCAGAGCTGTAAGGCCATTTTCAGCTGTACCATAATAACCCTAAGTTTTGGCTTTGTAAACAGTGTAGATCCAGGTCAGACTCTGCAGAATGCATCATCTGATCAGGCTCTATACTGTTTGCCATATATACAGTAATATTTTATACACATCAAGAGGTAGTAGAATGGATTATTCCAAATTTTAGGACAAGTATGTAAGTAGATAAGGTGTCCTAATACTTAGGGCTATTATGATACTCATGAAGAAAAGCCAGTCCTTACTGTCAAGGGAAGACAGCATTGTTCAAACAATTGTGCGATGCTAAATGTTTGCATATTCATTTCAGACACCAGTTTATGCGAAGCGGTACAAAGCTGGCCATGATTGGGCTGCACCAGTTCACGATGCTGATCTAAGTCAGGGAGAAGATATATTCAGTCAGTCTCAGGTCTATGTGATACCGAGGTAAGATAGCTAATCTTGGTATAGGAACACAATAATAATAAATTTCACATGTATAGGACCTACTAATCAACCTGGCTCCCAAACAGGGACTGAAACATGTGGTATCATTTTGTGACCATAACCTATACATCATGGTCTAATGAGTTTGTCATTTTTTACCTGGGCCCAGTTTTTCAAAACTAAAGATATTGTTAGTTAACTATCGTTAAAACTTTGATCGTTAAATATGGCATATACACTAATATTTTTGCTGAAAAAATGTGAGTAGCTTTTGCATTTGCAAAAGCTACTCACATTTTTTCAGCAAAAATACCCGTGAATTAGCTATTGTACTTACTAGAACAGTTAACATTTTGACCACTAACAAGCTTGTTAAGCTAACAATGCTTCGAACAACTGTGCCCTGAATTTTTAACTCATTTGTAATACTGACAGGAGCCAGTAATTGCGACATCGCCTTCTGCGAAATTCTTGTTTCACATGCAGTTCATATAATTTG
Organism: Anodontia alba; assembly: GCA_964016985.1. Taxonomy (NCBI): domain Eukaryota; kingdom Metazoa; phylum Mollusca; class Bivalvia; order Lucinida; family Lucinidae; genus Anodontia; species Anodontia alba. Next base: position 45,686,180 of record OZ024825.1, read on the forward strand.
AAAGCTTTAGTATCATCTTCAGCCCTGTCGCTCTGTTTTCTTTTATACAGTAAAACAATAGTACATGCCGGTTCCAAGTTTTCATCTGGAGAAGCCAGCAAAGTCCTTGAGTCAATGTTGGACCAAGAAAATATTACAGACAGTTCACACACTTCTTGGAGACGGAACACAACAACGTTATCAGATATCACAAACACTAATGTAACGAACACTGCTTCAAACACTAATAAACCAAAGGTCACTAAAGACGTTACCAAGGAAACCAAGAACATCTCAAAGGAGACAAAAGTTGCTAAGGAGAAAGGCACAAAACGCCCTCTGGAGGTAGCATCTTCTAGTCAGACACAGAAGAAACAGAAAGGAGAAACAAACAAATCATGTAGGAGAAAATTGCTGCCTCAGGTCAAGGGGCAACAACAACTGACCAAGTTTTTTAGAGTATGAATCATGGATAAAAAATGAATCAAGATTAATTAACCCTTAAAGCACCAAATTTAAATGAGCAGTCAATGTTTTAAGTATTTTTCTAAGGAAAAGGGGCAAGACATTTTTTCTTTTATGTAAATAGTCTCCTACGGACACAATTCACTTGAAATCTCAAGCCTTATTTTCTTGGAGAAAAAAAAAAAAAAAAAAAAAGTAAAAATATCATAAATTGCTGTCTGCTGATTTCATGATGTGTTTAAGGGGCTAATGGATCACTGATACAAAGTTTTGTTGTTAAATGTGTTCAAACAGCAAAGTATTAAGCAGAAATTGGTTGCACTTTGCCTTTTATGTTTTTGTCTTGTCTTTCTAGAAGATACATGTAGGGCTTAATATTTCAGGGGAATTATTAAACCCTGTCTTCCGGAACAGAATAAAAAAAAACAAAAAAAACATTCATATCAACTACTTAATTCACCTTCCTTGTGAAAAGAGTTTACAGAAGAAATTCTATGTATTTGGGCAGACAGGTCTGTGCAGAGTGTAGATCCAGATCCCATGCCACAGGGTCTGATCAGGGTCTGCAGTTTGCCTTTCATTCAGCTGTTTTAAAGCACATCCACAGGGAGTAAAATTGACTTGTATAAATTCTAGGACAAGTATGGTGAGGAGTTAAGATGCCCCAATATTCAGGGTATATACGGTGTATAAAACATAATTGAATTGTGTAATAAGTCTTGATAGCTTAAACTGTTGTTGGATGAGAATAGCTCAGATGAATATGCAAATATGCATGCACTATTTGATTTGGGTTCATGCAGTTTGGTTTACTGCTGTTGGATACTATGCAGGAGTACAACACATTTGGTGTTTTGTTGTCCATTACTTTAGAATTTGTGAAAATAAGTACATTATTTGTCGCACCTACTTAAAAAAGGTGCAGCAATGAAGGTATCAAATTTTCTGTCCATCTGTTTGTCCATCAATATTTGCATCAACCTTGGCATTCAAGTCCATTTCTAAATACAGTCGCAGCTCGTTATCTGGAAATCCAAAGGACTCTATGAAACCCTTCGAGATATCCAAACTTCGACATATCAGATTTGCGCAGAACTGAGGAAAACAATCAAACAACCACCTTTAACATAATGAATATGTAATTTGACTCCTAAGTTAGAGATATATTGAAAATATATTGTGGAAAAGAGGAGAAATTGCTCCTATAGAACATTTTCTCTTTTCCACAATATTATTGCCTTTTGGTAGATTTCCATGTTAAAACAGGGACCAGATTTTCACTTCGAGATAAGCGGTTATTCAAGATAAGCGAGGTCAAGATAACAAGAGTCGACTGTGTACATGTACAATCAGCTTATTTAGCAAAAATTTTCTTGCTGACATGGATTCACACAATGCACTATAATTTTATTATCATGACCTATTTTTCACAATCCTAACAACCTTGCCAATTTTATGCCCCCATCTGCAGAAGGCAGCAATGGGGCATATAGCATTTTATGTTACTTGCATATGTCAAGTTCGTAACCAGTCGTAACAAATGTTTAAGTGTACATTTAAATTTACATTGACATTTACGTCTGTGTTTCTCTTGGTCAGAACTTGGGTACTGTTTATGCTAGGAAGTTGAAATTTGGTATGCTACCTACCTAGACCTGAACCTTCAACGCTGTGCTAGAGATGCCTCTGGGTTATCCCCTGAGTGGGGCAAGGGGTCAAAATGTATAACATCAGATTGAGCATTTGAAATAGTTGTTGAAATTTATGCATCCAGATGTTGTTGCCATATGGGCAAAGAGCAAGGGCATTTATGTACTTTGGACACGTTTTTTTTTTTGTGTTTTTTTATGTCAGCCCTAGCATTTAACTCCATTTCTGATTAACTGAACTCCTACAATCATCTGACATTACATGTACTTTCTCCCTAAAATGGACTAACACTGCATTATTATTTCATGAACCTGATCTACATTTCACAGTCCTATGAATGTCTTTTTTTTTTTGTCAGCCCTTGCATTTAGTTCAGTATCTGATTAACCATATGACTTATAGCCATTAAATCTTGCATATATCTCCTTAACAGGAGCAGACACTGTGGTATCATTGTGTAACATGGTCTACATATCTCCGTCCAGGGACTTTGTCGTACTTACATGAATTATGGTATTTAACTTGTATAATACCTACAGGTGTGACAACTTTAAGATCTTGTACTTCCCGATTTCAATAGTTGCCTAGTGGACCACTGAGAGAATACATTCAACTCCTGTGAACTTGCTGTAATTTCAGTCCATCTCTTAAATGTGAGTGATGTCTGGTAGTCAATTGGTATAGAAGCCTATTGAACATGTTCCTGTTTCTGGGCATCAGACTTTAGAGCCTGTTCTCAAAGATGCAAGAATATATCTACAGGGATTGAATACTTGTCCATATTGTGCTCTAGGTCATTCATAGATCATGACATGCAAGTGTAATTTTACAAAATAAAAAATAATTGACCACGAAACACTAAATGCGTTGCAATCTGTGCTATGGAACATGTTGGCAGTTGGATTTTTTACTCGGTGTTTCTGTTTAAATATACATTTAGCATACCATAATAACTCTGAGTATTGGGACAGATAAGCCTTTGCAAACAGTGTAGACCCAGATCAGATGCCACAGAATGTACCGTCTGACCAGGGTCTACACTGTTTGCCAGTAATATTTTAGGCACTAAGGTAGTAGAATGGACTATTTCAAATTTTAAGACAAGTATGGTAAGTAGATAAGGTGTCCAAATACTTAGGGTAAAGACGGTAAGACCTCTGTAGCTCTCAAGGGGAACAGATATACTTATAGGGAAGATAACTTTTGATTATTTTTGTCTCTCTTCTGAAAAGAAGTCTAAACAGAAAGAATTTAGGGGAGCAGATTCTTTCCCGTTAGAGTAGACCCCATTCCAGATGGAGCTTGGATTTGCTGGAAGGTAAACTGTACAAATTTGTCTTCCTTTTAAAAATGGTTGTCTCCCTTTTCAAAATGGCAGGAAAATCTACTAGATGTATCAAAATTCTAACAGTTTTGGTCAAATAGAAGGGGCTCTTCAGGAGCCACTTCCATTTGACAAAAAGTGTTAATATTTTATTTATTTATTAACAAAAATGTATGGCTATGAAAAGAATTCATAGCTTCTGTCAGAAGCCTATTTTCGTCAAACCTCACAGTATATTTATTACAGATTTTGTCTCCAACATGTAAATAGAACACTTATTTATTTTATTCTTTTGTTTTATTAATTTTAATTTTGTAATTACAATCATTTTAGTACCTGTAGAAAAACAGGACACTGGTTTAGGTATGAGTTTATTTTCAATAATCAGGGATAAAATTGAGTGTCTGACCCTGAATTGGGTTGAGCTCATAATTTTGTTGTAGTTTTGTAACTTTTCTTGTTTCTGTTATCAAAGACTTTGTAGAGAAATGCTTGCGTGTCTGAAGTTTTATAAAAATACATGTATGCATCTATCTTGCACTTACTTTTATAGCAACTGGTCACTGGACAGCATAGGCTCAGTTAAAGGCTGTTTTCAGAAATTTTTATTTTAGCACATAGTTTTACCTTGTACTCCCTCATTGAAATTGGATATCCAATGTCCGAGTACCCACAAGATATAGTAGAGAAAAAAAATGTTATTTTAACTAAATCCCTCATTTATTGGGTTATATGGAGCAAAATGTTCAGTAAAATTCTGCAATTAAGACCACCTTTGGGACTGCCTAAAAGTGGTCTTATTAGTGGGATGGTCTTAAAGGCTCCATATTCCTCAAAAATAGACATTTTATTATCCAAGAAAGGTTTAATAAATTGATATATTATATTAGTACAGTCATAAAATGTGGCACCTGACAGCCTGTAAAATTTCAGATAGTCCCATTCTTGAAATGAAATATTAATGTTGCCAACATTAATTCAGAGATACGATAAAGAAAAGTCATTCATTTTCGATCAAAATCAAAAACGAGAGACTAACTGAAATTTTACAGGCTGTCAGATGCCACATTTTATGATCGTATTAATATTATATATCAATTTATGAAACATTTCTTGGATAAAAAAAATATCTGTTTTTGAGGAATATGGAGCCTTTAATATTGAATACAGAATAAGAAAACCATTTTGGACTGGCAAAAGCTGTTAACAGTGGTATGGTCTTAATTTCGAGTGGTCTTTATAGCCAAAATTACTGTACTTGTAGGCTGGCTGGAGTTCAGCATTTCTAAATTAGAAGTTAAAATTTTCACAGTACATTCAGTTTTATTTTCTCTAGCATATCTGTCGGAATATTTAGAGTACATATTGTATGTCTCTTAGGAAATTGCTCATTGAATAGTTTTAACACTGATATTATGCAACAAATATGGTCAGTGGTTACAAGAAATATGATTAAATTGATTTCAAGGGGAATGGATACACTTTCAGGTGAGATTAACTGTCAAATTTGTTATAATCCCCATCTGAAATGGGGTCCTCTCTTAAAGGAAAGAATGGAGCAAATTCTTTCCTTTTAGAGTGGACTCCTTTTCAGAAGGGACTTGACATGCAGACTAGCCAAACAGGAAGTGACAAAATTTGTATCCCTTGTAAAAAATGGTGGCAAATCTACCATGTGTATACAATCCCTTGAAACATTGATATTATGCAACCATTTTGGTTAGTGATTATAAGAAATGTGATTGAAAAGATTTTAAAAGAGACGAGTGTTGATGTTCTTTGTTTTCAATATGGTTATAACAACTCTTTGGATACTAGAAACCTGGATCATATCTTTAATAACTGAATATTCTTGAAGAAAATCCAAATTGCTATAAATGTAAATAATGTAAGCAAACTTCCATTTACCATGAGAAACTGTAAAAAAAAAGTTAGATGATACTCTGTTTTAATTTCAAGCAGTGGGCATGAATTACATTTCTGGATTTAAAAGCTTTACATAAATTCAACTGCATTATAACTTTTGTTCCATTTGGTATTCTTTACTTACTGGATCTGCATTAATCTCAATACGCTTGTTGGCACTTTTTTAATAAGTTTACATAAATATCTTCAAATGGTGCTGATCCTGTCAAGGCTTGTTTTGAGCCATCTCATCAGGATTTACATTGTTTACAAAAAGGCTTAGTTTCTGTTTGGGACAGTATGCATTGTCAAAATCATTGTATGACCCACACCAAGCAAAAAAGTGAGCTCAATGGGAATGCATAAATCTGCAAAGGAAATAACTCTACATGGAATTCTTCATATTTTAAGGGGAATTCAGTGGAGAAAGGGGCAACCCAGTCAAAATGCTTTTTGCCTTCCTTCTGAAAAGGGGCATATTCTAAAAGGAAAGAATTGCATTGGGAGTAAATTGTTTCCTTTCATATTGATTGTGTTGAGGTTTCACTACACGACAAACCTTGTGGGCATTTTGTGTTGTCTCTCAGAGGAATGGAGAAGAGATAGTAGAGGAGATGAGAGAGGAATAGGGAAGAAAGAGGAACAGAAATGAAGGTGAAGAAACAGAAAAAAGAAAAGCATCCCCCTTTACCCTTACCTGCTACAAGGATAGCAGCCTTGCCCAACTGTAAGCAAGTATCAGTTGGACGCCCAGTTACTTACGATACACAACACCTTCGCACCACCTGACCACCCCCTGTTTTCTTTTAGAACAAACTGCTTTTCAGAAGAGGATTGTTGTGCAGTAATGCAAACAGGATATCACAAAAGTTGTATCCCTCATATAAATTGATGGAAACAAGAAGTGTCAATAAGCAGTGCTTATTAGAGACCCACTGCAAGGTAATTATTTAGCAAGATAACAGACACCCAAAACCTCCCATATGGACATATGGACTGACGGACGTGAAAACAATATCCACACAATTTGCAGGGGTATAAATACACCAAGTGTATTTTGTCCCCTTGTTCACACCACTGAATTTTAGAAAGACAAAAATCATTCCTTAGTAGTATACACTTAACCCTAGTCCTGCTGAACCTAGATATGGCCTGCCTTTGCAAACAGTAGATCCAGATCAGTTCGCTTCTGAAGAAGCCAACTGATCAGGATCTGCACTGTTTGCCTTTAAGTATGTGAAATTATAGCAACAATCTAGATCAAGCAATCTGATAGGCTGAAAATTAGATGCTGGCGTGGCATCTTAATTTATTCAGCATGACAAGGGTTAACAACACAATTTGAGATTGACCATGGAGGCCCATCCACATCTCAACTACAAGATGGGTATTATGATGTCTGCTCAGCCTGGTCAGTTTTACTATGAGCTGTAAGTACTAATACTAAAGGCAAAATATGATGTTGTTGAATAATGATGCTTAGAACTACCAGATTTGCTGCTTTGAAATGAATCACTTTAACAAATAGATCACCATTACATCAGGTTATCACATGAAAAAGACTGAGTTTTGTTATATAACAATCTCACCTGTCTTTATACCATAAATACTGCAGAGAAATTAAAAAGTCATAAATATGTCATGGTACATTTTATTGTTGCCAGTACAGGCATACATAACAACAGGTATTTATTTGTATTTCTGGGCCCCAATTGTTCAAAGCATCGTTAGCTTAACAAGATCGTTAATGACAAACTCGCTGACAATGTTCCAAGATAGAAATTTTAACGTCATGTTAGCTAACAACTTCGGTAAAATTTGAACAACTAGGCCCTGATAAATAGTGGCTATTGATAAAAATTACAGCACTAGACTAAATAGTCCAGCAAGCCTGTGTACTGGTATACATGTATATAAAAGCACAGTAAATAATGTAAGACAAATGCAAACACATTTTCAAAACATATTGGTGCAAAACTATCAAACCATGCACAATGTAAGAAAAAGGGCAGGTATGCCATTTGTAGTCAACACAGGCCCAGATCAGCTACCACATTTGCAGGCCCTGACCTTTTTTGTACACTATCAGAATCAAAGCCCTGGTCAGATTGTTTGACTGGCTGCTGGTTAGGGCTTTGGCTGTTCACATACACCATAAGGGCTATTTTCTCATATGACTCATTGTACAGAAAGGGAATTACTGTAATAACCCTAAGATTTGCCTTTGCAAGCAGTGTAGACCAAGATCAGACGCTGCAGAATGCAGCGTCTGATCAGGGTCTACACTGTTTGTCATACTTACAGCAATATTTTAGACACATCAACCTGTAGTATAATTTCAAGGCTAGTATGGTAAGCAGATAAGGTGTCCCAATACTCAGGGTAAAAACAGTAAGTGTATATGTAATAGGTCAAATTGTACGCTTAATATTTTGATAAACAGTGATTCTGTTCAAATATTTTTGCGTGGCAAAGATTTAACATTTTATAATGTTTTGGGAACAGAAAGTCTTTTGTTCGGGCAGCATGTCCATTTTTTTGGGGTCGAAACGTCTTTGGGGCAGAATGTCTGTGCACTGGGCCGAAGCGTCTCGAAATTTGTCTTTGCATTTATTTATTAAAGTTTAAATGATTTTGTTTATTTTTGTAAAGTGAAAGTCTGGTTAATTAAAAGTTTTGCTACTGACATAAAGTTAAAAAAAGTGAATTTAAGAAAAAAAAAAAATGTTTTTTTACTTGTTGTTGTGAATATTCGATTATCATCCAATCAGAGATGAGGAAATTGTGCAGTCCATTTCCGGCAAAGACGAAAATAAATCATCAACGTAACATTTTAGAAGAAAAAGAAAATAGCATTTTAAAAGTGTTCAATTGAATAATTATCTGAAGTTGTGTTGTCACTGCTGTGCTGATTGCTGTTTTTTTTTGCTACAATAAAATATGACAATGTGACGAGTTATATATTATGATGTAGAATCCGACCTGCTACAGTTGGCGCTGCGAGCAGTACAGTTTACAGCAATCAGCGTTATATATTGGAGAGTGAGGCTTCTGGAGTCGTTACTACATGGGACTTGTTTTATACTACTACATCGAGTCATGATGGGATAACCGTATTTAACTTCTTGGTTCGGGAACTTTTTGGTGACACTTTACACCCGTTATGTATTTATAATCCCACAAACCTTTTGTACTATTACATAGTTATGTCGGGATAACCATATTGAACTTTTTGATTCGAGACTTGTTATTTTCGTGACACTTTATACTTATTATATATTTATAATCCCATAAAACTTCACCATGGAGATACTTTACAACTATTAAACAATAGCAATCCTACAAAACAGTTCACAAGTGTAAAGGGTATAATATTTTAAATATGGCAAAATAACTTCAACTGTGTATCAATGACTCAAAAATTAGAGAAGTATCTAGAGAGGCCATTAGTGGAGCCGAATAGTGACAGAAAGCAGAGGAAATTGGCTATTGTTTTAGTGGACAGCAAGGGAAACTGTATTCAAAAACAACTTAACTTACTTAACTAGAATATAATGCAAAAATTAAATGGTGGTGTAAGGGTGGAGCATCAACTGATACCTAGTTTGCAGGCTAAGGAACAGCCATAGATTCTTGGCTCATTCTGATTTATCATTAAATTCTAGAGTCAGCTAGGCTACTAATGAAGCTGAAGCCATTAAACAGCAGGGAGCAACCGCTAGCCCTTTCTTTAATATTAGTTGAGTTCCCTGTCCAGTCAGATAAAATTCTAACACATTGCAGTTAGTGAATCATACACACAGAATAAACAGAATAAAAGGGTTCTCTATACAGTTTTTGGTTATTTTAGTTAGAAAGTCTTGATATTAGCCATGAAGTGAAAGTAAATGCAGAGCAGAAGATCGAGTGTCAACGGTAAGTTGATATTTTTTCTACTATTAATGCATTATTTTTCTATATATTCACCCATTTATGCTAAATGAATTCTTCTTCCTAACTGCCTGGGCAGTCCCTTTTCCAGTTTAAGGGAATCTGACAGCAATAATAGTTTTCATCTTTTATATCACAAATTCATACTTGTAGACCCTCTCAAATACTGCATTTAGCAACTAATGCAATAAGCCGGGACATAGCAAAATGCATATACAATATTGCAAGTTTGTTCAGTAAAGACTCAGATCAGCTTGCACATTGGTGCAGTCTGATCAGGGTATTCATTGTCAGCATGAAGAAGTCAAGTGAAGTCTGATCAGAACGTGAGCGTGTACAGGCTAGTTTCAATATTCATTGTGCACATGCAGTCGTGTAGGTTTAGCTGTCTTGGCTCATTGTGCTCCCTGCAGGAGTTGGGGTGTTGTGTGTGTGTGTGTGTGGGGGGGGGGGGGTGGGGGGGGGGGGGAGGGGGGGGGGGGGAGGTGGACATACTGTTATATCATTAACTGTTGATGTTGGTGTTAGTGGCATGAAGTTATTTAGCTCACCTGAGCCAAAGCTGCAGGGGAGCTTATAGAATGGCATCCTCCGTCGTCGTCCGTCGTCCACACTTTCAAAATGCAATATCTCCTCAGCCTGCTGGCAGACCTCAACCAAATTTTATCTGTAGCATGTCTTTGGTGGGGGATTGCTTGCATATGCATTCTAGGAAAATTGCTTCAGAACTTTGGTTACTATGGCAACTGATAGGTCCCATAGGCTTACTATGGGAAAATGCTTGTGAACAGCGTAGCTCCCCTTTATTTTTTGTTGGATCTTCATGAAACTTGCAGATAACTAAGACATGCATAAAATCTCGAACGAGTTCGAAAATGGGTCAGATCAGACCAGCGATAGCAGTTACATCCCCTTTATTGTAAAAAACAGCCATAATTGCCCTTGTGATCAGTGTAGTTCCTTCCTTTTTGTTGGATCCTCATGAAACTTACAGATAACAATGACATGCATAAAATCTCAGACAAGTTTGAAAATGCATCAGATCAGACCATCCGTCCATTAGTCCGTCAGTTCGTCACATCCTATAGGATGTATCATATCTTAGGAACCATGTATGCTGGGGTTTTAAAATTTCATATGTGGATTGCTTATGAAAAAATAGCAATTCTGTATTTTTTTTTATTCTGTCAGACCTCTCGATGCAGAGTTATGGCCCTTTGAAGACTTAGGCAATTTTGCATAGGAAATGTAAGCCAAATATTTCAAAAATTGTTTGGACTAGGCTCTTGATAATTTTCAGGCAGTTTGGGACCCAAGTGTAGCTGACCTGATTAAATTTTGATATAATTTTATAAAAAACTGACCAAATTATGGCCCCTTGTGGACTTTGGCATTTTAACACAGGAAAAGCTTGTAAGCAAAATATATCAAAAACTGCTCAGGTTAAGCTCTTAAGTTTTGGTATAATTTTATGAAAACTTGACCAAATTATGCCCCTTTATGGACTTAGGCAGTTTAGCATAGGAACAGCTTTTAAGCAAAATGTCTCAAGAATCGTTTGTGCTAGGCTCTTGAGAGTTTGAAGGCAGTTTGGAACCAGTGTGTAGTTGATCTAGTTAAATTTTGATATAATTTTATAAATACACGTATTTGACCAAATTATGCCCATTTGTGGATTCGGGCAGTTAAGCATAGGAAAAGCTTGTAAGCAAAATGTCTCAAGAATTGTTTGTGCTAGGCTCTTAAGAGTTTGAAGGCAGTTTGGAACCAGTGTGTAGCTGACATGGTTAAATTTTGATGTAATTTTATTAATATTTGACCAAATTATGCCCTTTTGTGGATTCAGGCATTTTAACATGAAGAGCTTGTAAGCAAAATATCTCAAGAACTGCTTAGGCTAAGCTCTTGAAATTTTGCAGGCTGTTTTGGACCAATGTAAGAATACCTGATTAAATTTTGGTGAAGATTTATAAAACATTGACCAAATTATGCCCCTTTATGGACTAAAGTATTTTAGCATAGGAAACGCTTGTGAGCTAAATATCTAAAGAATGGCATGGGCTAGGCTCATGAAATTTTTCAGGTAGTTTGGGATCAATATGCAGATGACCTGATTTAATTTTGGTATAATTTTATGAAAATTTGACCTTTGTGGACTTAATTTTGCAGCAGACCTTTAAATTTCCAGTTTTAGCCTTAGAGTGTTGTGAAAAAAAGCCTAATTTTTTTAATTAAATTAGCCTAAATTTTCACCCTATTTTTTGTCAGTGCCGGAAAGCCTGGTTTCTCCTTCCTTCCATTTAATGTTAGCCTTTGTGTGTTTTGCATTCTAGGGCTATGGGCACCAGAGAGAATGAAGTTCGTCTGTCATGACAGACATAAGATCCCTTCCCCTTCCCTTAAGAATTTAAAACTATATTCTGATGAAGAAGGAAATGGACGATTACTACTTTACAATGAGGTCATCGATTTTTTAGCAAGAAACACATCAGATTCAGACCAAAAGACATTCCATCATGGAAATACAGCGAGGCTTTTCAAAAAAGGCGGCTTGAAAACTGTTGGTGATAAAAAATACACTGATTTATCAACCCTAATTAAATACGTTTTCAATCATATACAGGACTTCTCTATCTGTTCACGCATAGCCTCAGAGATACAAGCTCAAATATGCGATAAAGGGCAGTCATCAGTTGGGAGTATACATGAAATATATAAGAAAATAGCAGAATTAAATGCTTTAGACTCCATATGTGATGACATCTTAGATTTAGAAGCACTTCTGAAACAATCTAAAAATTCAGTACAGTTTAAAGAATATGAAAAGGAGTTCTCTGTCAAAGAGTGGAAAAGGATTATTGTGTTTGAACAGCAATTTAAACTAGCATATGATGTTGAGACACTTACATATGATGAAAATGTGATTAGGCGATGGGAATTTTATAACACTTTAAGAGAGACTGTATCTATCAAATCATATATAGCCAAGCAATCTAAATTAATAATAAAAAATAACAGTGAAAGGAAAGCTGCATCAGAGGTAAAACATGGAATTAAAATTAAGGGGAACTTATTTCATGTGCCATCATTACTAGATCAGGAATTGATAAACCAACTGCAAGATGAATTTCCATATGAGTTTTCAAGTTTCTTAAGTGTTGGATGTATAGAAAATATATGTACACATCATGGATACATACACTTATTCATTCAGCTGCTAGACAAGTATCACCCGGAATGTACGTCTGCAATTACAGAGTTTGTTAAAGACAGACTATCTGACAATCATTTAGAGCATAACATAGATGTTGTTTTTGTTAAGGAGGACACTTTTCTGAAGTACACGAATGAAAGAGGTGTAATTCAGAGATTCATTTTCCGTGATGATTACTTTAATGGCACATTGAAGGACCAGGTTCTTTTTAGGGAGTGTGTATCACAAAACAGTTTTAAGAAAGCAGAAAAGTGTCCAACTTGTAGTGAATATCTAGAGAGAGAAGATATTTTGGACTGGAGAAGCCTTGATCTATTAAATGAACACAGAACTCATATCCCAGTGTTCCTGCAAATAATCCTTGAAGTGTTTATAAACAAAGTGTCATTAAGTCAAGCTGCAGATAAGCACAAATTTGTAAAATCAAAAATCAGCAGATTATACTGTGTTTATGATAACCTTTTAAATCTCTTGAACCGCAACTATACTGGCATTCTACAAGAACTGAACACAGATGAACTGGTTTATAATTACCATAATGTAGGCACAGTGTTTCAAGTAACATCGCATGGCGGCATTACCTCAAGTATTAAGACTGCAGAAAAGCGGTTGAATATCCAAGCAGACAATGATTTAACTTATTATATAACACACAGATTAAAGATTATCCATTTACATACATAAGCAATGACGGACAAATGAAGTTTCATATTACCTTACAGAGTTGCTATTTGATTCTCGCTATTGACAATCTAGTGCGTATGACCTATAAGGATGACACTCCACGAGATGATTGCTGCTCTTCACAGATCTGTACTCTGCCCCTAACACTGAAAGGCATACCGAGAGATACAGAATGTGTAGCGTCATGGCATGACACAGACATATGTGATGGAGAGAACAGCTGCCCTTGCAAAGGACACAGAATCCTCAATAAAGAAGACCTGGATACCGTACTTCATTTAAGTAGTGAGGAGCAGACACAAAAACATAAAAGTGAAGTCTTGTTTACATGGGATAATAAAAGACTGTGGAACTCTCCAGAAATTGAGAAACTGATAGAATCAGAAGTGGTGAAGCATGCTGATTTTGTTTCATCTGACACACATTTGGACCCTAGAAGAGAAGGACGATGTCCTTGGCTTGGTTCAAAAGGATGAACATGAAAGTTCTATGCAAATAGAAGGGGTTGAAATTCCGGAGTGGGATATATCTCAAGTAGAAAGTGAGGAAACAACAGCACAAGAAATAGAAACCGAGTCAGATGTTTCCAGTCAGCTCAGTCAAATTGACGAACATTTTGGATTCAATATTTTTTCAGTGCCATCCCTACTATCTAGGCACCCAGCCCCAGCCATAGGCAGAGATGATGACATCAACAAATTGAAGGAAATCCTAGATAATGTGCTTCAAAAATCTGGCTTCACTGGCAGTGGATCTAATACAAGAGCACGGATACTGTTTGCTCCTGACCACAAAATAGGTGCCAATCTGTTATGTTTGATATCTATGAATACAGTGTACAAATCATTCATACCAGGGTTTCCCCTTCTTCACCTTCGGAAATCCAAAATCACAACACTTTGCAGTGCATATAAGCAAGCCGGCTTGACTGAAATACTCAAGTATATGACAGATAATGAGAAAGAAACTGACATTCTTAAAATCATAGGTATAGAAAAGACTGACAAGGCAACTAGGAGCATCAAAAGACTATCGATGGCTCTTCATACAGCCTGTATGATAGAGTTAATTAAAACCTTGAAAACAGAGATGGAAGTGAAAAGAATCCTACAATTACTACAAGGAAAAGCAAACAGAAACCATTTCGGTGATTTGAAAGCTATTTATTCAGAATTTTTATCATACGGCTGTGAATGGAATGCTACGTTTCAGCTCCATGTTGACCTAATGAGTCATGCTGATGAAATTTTTTCAGTATATATAGCTGAGAGAATAGGAGGGAAAGATGGGTATAACTTATTACTGTCAACAGTTAAGCAGTCTTTACCCTTTTCATTTCTAAATGGTGCAGCTGCTTATGGACCTTTCTGTGTGAGGCTTCTTCTTGAACACAACAGTTGTGGACCATTCTACAAGAATATGAAGTCGACGCTTTTCAGTACTCCACACAAGAACAGCAGTGTAAATATTTCCTTAGACACACAGCGTGAAATGGACCATAAAGATGCTCTGAAAGGATTCCGGCTACGCTCAACAATAAATGCACTCTTACCACGGCTGTCATTGGTTGACACCTATGTTGAAAAACACGAACAGCGACAGTCATTAGAAGAAAATGAAAAACAGGATGTCAAGGAGGAAGCAAGTGTTTACCACCTTAAAATCTCAGACTCAGACATGCAGTTTATTTTACCAATAGTCTTTCTAGTCTTAAGAAGGGGAGGATTTAGCTTAGTACAAGACGATAAAGTGAGGAACATCTATGCTAATTATAGCCCTGTACTAGAAGATTCACTTCTTGATAGAAATACAAATGACAAAGGCTTCTCAATGATAAAGAAATTTGTATGTAAAAACAGTCTCTGTGGCTTCACACCAAATGACTGCCCATCATTTGAAACTGTGAATGGCCCAAAGGTTTTTGTCAATAAACTCAAGCATGGAAAAAGTACAACCTTCAGCAGAGCACGTTCAAGTAATGTTGTCAGAAAAAGTAACAAGGCCATTCTTGAGGACAAGAGACAGAAACAAGTTGAGAGATATAAGAAACGATACGATTGTTTGACTTCTAGTATGAATGCTTGCCAATCAATTGTAAAACCGGATGGAACAAAAGCAACTGTTCAAAAATCACAGGGTATGAAAAAGGCTTTACTGAACATATTATCAGAAAAAGATGCTGTTGTGTCCAGTACTACAGCTGATAAGGTACAGCTTGAAATGCAGCAGTTTCCAGATTACATTCGTGACTCTGCTGTCATAGCAGTTGCAGAGTTTGCTGGAGTCAAATTTAAGGCAAACGTTCAGACAGGAGATGATTATCTGAAGTTTGTTGAACAAAACTATGTGAAAAAATTTCAGAGAAATTTGCCTAAAATGAAGCGGCTCATCATTTGCGAAGAGAAATACTCTTATACGCCCGATAACTTTAAGGCGGCAACACACATAAATAGGAGAAAAGTAAAAGATAAAAAAGGAATTTCTCATTTGCGTCAAGAGACAGAGGTTATAAGTGACAAGTATTTTAACAAAGAAGCTGTGTTAACAGAGTATGGAAAGCGTATTGTTAGTACTTACCTTGCTTAAAAAGTAGAAAAACTGAACACAGATAAAAATCTGGTGATTTATATTGATAGCGAACTTCACATTTATACTTGTCATTGCAAAGAAGGTCAGGATTGTGATTGTAAAACATATGCTATACCCCTTAGAGTTGTTGCTGATGAAAATGGTACTGTACAAACAAACCAGCTAGAAGACGTTCACCAGATGAAGGGTGAGGCAGAAATGTCTCTTATGGATTGGATCTTTGTAATGAGACACACTCTTAAAATGGGAGAAAGTATTGTGAGTTATGTGACATCTGGGGACATTGATACTAGCTGTATTCACTTATTTGCATTGTCTAACTGGTGGCCAAGAAATGAAAATGGCAAATTCAAAAACAATGTATATGTTGTCTTAGAAAAACAAGGTAACAGACTTGACACATATAACATTACTGCAATCATTGAGTTGTTAGAAGATAAATACGGATTGCATAGTGGCATGACTGTAAGCATCGGTTTGTGTATTGGTGGCAATAACACATGATAAAATTCTACAAGCTATTATGAAAAGTGATGATATAAGACAATTCATAATTCAGTGGGAAAAAGATGAGAACAAGATCACTGGCGGAAAAGTGAACTTTGAAGTGTACAAAAAACTTGTTAAATGTATCTTTTGTCCAAAGCGTTACAATGCAGACAAACTAACTCTGGAAGAAGTACGCAAGCTATCTATTAAACATCCAGTGAAACCAGAATTCGAGCAGCCTAACAGGTGGATGCCTCCAGAATCAGTTTTATCTTATCTAGCCATGCTGTATGATTATCAAATTGAGTATTTAATGACAGCAGGTAAATCTGATGCCCAGTTACCTGATTTTATGGTGAAAGGATGCTTACGGACAAGTGAAGATCGGGAAATAGAATATAACTTCGGTGATGAAGTGTATATTGAAAATCAAAAAACACTTCTCAGTCTTGATGAACTAGAATTGTCAGAAAAAATATCCCACAAACCACGAAAGACAAGGAGAATTAAATCAGAGGTGTCTGTTGCATCAACAACTGTTACAACTGGTAATAAACGACAGCATGAGGACACCCCACAAAAAGGTTGCAGATGTAAACTGGGACCAAAGACATCTACCCAGAGGTAACTTTTCCTTTAATTTTCTTATTACACGTTCTTATAACTTAACTGGTATTTCAAAATCTGCCAAACAGCCCATGTTGGGAAATAATTATGCCAATTAACTAAAAGGAAGCCACTATCTGGTGGTATTTTGAACAGTATCCTTGTTAATATGTAAAATAGTCAACATTCTTGACAAAATGAAGTTGATGACCTTGACCTTGACCTAAGATCCCTTGAAACAGTTTGCCCATGTGTGAAAATGATATCTTTGTATATTCTTGAAATATTCAATATTGTCTGCAAATTGCTGTATGACCTTTGTGACCTTGACCATGACAAACACTTTGCCACAGGTTTGAAATTTTATCCCAGTAAATAAGCAAAATATTCAACATTCACTATGTATCATTAAAGCGCCAATCACAACTGTCGTCTGCTTGTGATTTTAAAAGTTATTTCTGCAAACAGTGTGGACCCAGATCAGACTGCTCCTTTAGGAGAGTCTGATCTGGGTCCACACTGTTTCTGTATGCAGAAATAGGTTTGAAAAGTTTGCAAGAATTTCCAGCAGACGACATGAACAGACGCATTTTCAGATGCAGGTTTTCTTGGTGTTTTAAGGGTTAAAGCACATTGTCATTATTTCTTCTAATATTATTATTGTTATTTACTATGATTATTATTATTATTATTATTATTATTATTATTATTACAGAGATCTCAATAACTCCAGATTTGGAGTAAGTTACTCCAACTTTTCATTTCTGACTCCAACTTTTTGGAAAATCTCATTAGATAAGTATGGTAAAACTCCAACTCTTTCTGGAGGACAGCATTTTACTCCAATTTTCAAAATCCTAGTGAGAACCCTGATTATTAATATTATTATTATTACTACTACTTTAAGTGTTTTTTTCTAGATTATGTCAGACATACTACAGTATATCAGAGGACTGGCATGGCATATTTGATGATAAGTCTGGGATAATGTCTCTAGTTCTCCATTTAAAACATATGTTCTGGGTACCGAGGCGCTTCTAAAGAGTACCCTTAACATATGTTTATATTGAGAAGTTAGAAAACTTATCTCGGGATTATCACCTGATTCTCCTCCTTAACTTGTCCTCTGGTATATGCATAAATGAAAATGTGTACTTTCTACTGTTTTCAGGGTTCGAGCCAAACTTCCTTTGGACAACAGAGAACAGTGTTGATGAAGTGAATCAAACAGTAGTGCACTTATTCATTATTTTGGGTTAGCTGTGTAGACAAATAATGCCAGAATTATGTGAGAATGACAACAAATCAGGAAGGTGCATTTGTATGTGGTAAAAAATAATTCAGTGAAACAAGAGAATATGGATGAAATTTCTTTGCTTTTTTTTTTTTTAGTTACAAAAAGTATTTCTGAGATATGATGTGTGAAAATATTTAAGAGATATAAGGCAGTGAAAAGTGGAAGTGTGTTATTTGTGTCTCAATGGCAGGTATAACATTACCCTAATATACTATGTGATGTGACAGAAATATGAACAATTTTGAATGAAAAATTAAGATATACGTTTCTACTCAAAAAATTGATTGTTGGTACTTGTAAGAACTGCCTCAATATGTGTGTTTCGATGTGTTGTGGTTTTACCACCCCGGAGTCAACAGCTTAGGCCTTGTTGAGCCAGTCAGTCACCTTCACTGTTCCTAGACAGTCTAAGTTACCAGTACACAGTGAGATCCCCAGCCCACAGTATCTGACAAAACAGCTAGTGGGTCTTAGATCAGGCAGATCTAATGAATACCCACAATTTATGTTATAGAGCAGAAATAAGAAAATAATGTCTATTCTTGTAAATCACACTTTTCTCAATACGAAGAGTAGGTTTTATAGATTAACCTTTAAGATGCCATGAAAAATTCCAACTGAAAATGTCGTCTGTCTATGTCGTCTGCTGCATCTTCTTGCAAGCTTTTAAAACATAATTTTGCAAACAGGAAAACAGTGTGGAGCCTGATCAGACTGCAGTCTGATCTGGGGCCACATTGTTTGCAGCAACTTTTAAAGTAACCAGCAGACCACAAAGCAGACAACAATTGTCCTGATTGGCATCTTATAGGTTAATTAGCATAATGATGCAATGTAGATGTATCTATGATTTTATGGACAAACAGAAATGCAGAGATACATTATAATGTGAATTTGAACCTCATCTGCCTATGTACATACCTATGCAGCTTCTCGTAGTAGTCTTCTAGTCCTTGCAGTTAATCTAAACAACGGATAATTTGTTAGACATGAAAAGCTTTTAAGCAAATTGTAATAATTTGTTTAAAAGCAAATTGTAATAATTTGTGAGTTATACTCTTTTTAGTTCACCTGTACGAAAGTGAATGAAAAGCTATTGTGCTACCCCAAGCATCAGCAGCGGTGTTTTTGTCGGCGTTTGCATCCACAAAATGTTTAAAGTTTTATGGCAAAGTTTTTTTTATCTGATGGCAAGGTCTTGTTAAATGTCTAACCAAAAAAAAAAAGAAAAACTGCAGGCTCATTGTGTTTCGATTTCCATTGGCTCAATAAAACATTTTACCAAAGTTCTTAGCAAACAGTGTATGTCCAGATCAGATGTGGTGGAAGCCTCATGTAAAATTGCTGTTTGTGAAAAAAAAAAAAAATAATAATAATAATCCCTGTAGTAGTAAATGGACCTGCTTTGAAAGGTGAGATGAAGTAAACAAAAGCATCTGATTGTCTGAAATGCTGGTAAGAATTCTTATAGGCTGAATATATTTTGTATCTGCTGTTCAACACAATGTTAATAAAATATTCCATTCTCTCCTGTGTAGGAAAATCAACAGGTGCTTTTGTGGTCAGCTTCAGATTATGATGCTGGAGTTTTATTGCTTCTTAATGGCTCTTATCACTGCATGGAATAATCATTATCAATTAGAGTGAGAAATGCTCTTCCACAGAGAATCTATGGCTGTTCCCTAACCTGTATGCATATCTTTCAAATAACATAAATGATGTTTTAGAGCAGTATGACGCTGTAGTTATTTATTTGTGGATGGGTACTTGTGACATCACGGAGAAGGTTCGAAACTTAACGATCTACGGAAAATATTTAAAGACTAATCGTATAAGGCTTCAAAATGAGGATGTTGAACAAGCAACAAGTACTGTGATAGACAAATACCAAACAGTTATTGATTATTGTGCAACTTTATCTAAAGTAACATTAGTAATATTAGAAACCCCATTTTATTCCATTCAGAAATGGAATGAGATTTATGGTGGCACAGAGAAGGAAGACTATGTGAGACAAGATAAAACTCTTAACACAGATAATTATTAAGCTAAACAACAAAGTGAGAGACTTGAATAAAGCTATTTCAACTATACAGTCACCAAAATTTGCTTCTGATGTTGTTAAGAACAGGAAATCTGGGGGGAAAGAAGCACAACACACACTGAACTGTATTTTATACAATGACGGAATTCATCCTGAAGATCTTTTAGCCAGAGTATGGCTAAAGAGACTTTTGATTAGAATATTTATTGACTGTTATTAGTAAACAGAATATCCCATTGGATATCCCAATGGACTTAGTTAAAGGGACTTGAATAGGATGGTTATTAATTGTTGTTAGCAATCTTCAACTGTAGTTCGGAGGGTTTATTCATTTTTTGCAATCAAATGTTTTTGTTGCAAGGTTAGAGGGCTAAATGTTTGAATCAGTTGAGTGTTGTTTATGTGGGTCTTCTAGTGGGACGTTTACTTGCTGAATTTCTGCTGAACGATATCTCGATTGTTTTGTTTACTCTTATATATGTATGCTGAATACTGTTTGTAAAGAAGGGTTATTATCATAAGCAAGATGGCTACTAAAGAAAGTGTAGATGAAGTAAAAGAGCATGTTGCAAAATTGGAAGATCAAATCTCAAAATTATCTATTGAGGCTGGAAAAGCTGCTGTATTAGAAGATGAATTAAAGAAAACTAAGGATGCTTTAGATGCTTATAAAAGTACAGGCAAAACTGTGTACATCAGTAAGGATAAAAAGCTTGACAAATTTTCTGGCAGACCAATAAAAGATACTGATCCAACTGCACATGAGTGGGTTGAAGATGCAAATCATCATTTGAAAAATATTAGTGGGGAACCAGCACAGGTTTAATTTCTTTACGATCATTTAGTAGGACAAGCAAAGGATGAAATTAGAATAAGACCAGAAACAGATAGAAACACAGCACCAAAAATTTTAGATATCATAAAAACTGTTTTTGAAGATGCAGAAACGGTAGGTCAATTACAACAAAGATTTTATCAACGTTGTCAAAAGCCTAATGAATCATTACAGACATATTCATTAGTATTAATGAAATTAATGGATAGGATAACTAAAAAGGACAAGAAGGTACTGGGTGATCCAGATCTCATGTTGAAAGAAAGATTTGTAGATGGTGTTTCAGATCCACTATTAAGAAGAGAAATGAAAAGATTTTCATTTGAACACAAAGGTCTTAATTTCATAGATTTTAGACAGATGATATTAAAATGGACAGAAAACGAATCTGTAGCAACAATAAAATGTATGTCTGCTGATAATGATGATGAAGCAGTAACCAGCAGGAAGTTTCAGCAAAACATATGACAAGTAAGTCTAAAGCAAATGGGACTAGTACAATTAGTGGACAGAAAGAGTTGTTTGATTTATTGCAGAAATAACAAGAAATGTTGAAAGAACAACAAAATCAGTTAGAAATGTTAACACGTTTAGTCACAAACAAAGAGTCTTCAAATTCAGAAATTCAATATATTGGTAGAGGTGATTTTACAGGTCAGTACTCAGGTAGAGGAAGAGGCAGAGGAAATAGAGGACGTGGTCAAGGGAGATCATGTTACGGCTGTGGCGGCATAGGTCATTATGTAAGAGACTGTCCCACGAAGAAGAAAGATAAAAAATCTAAAGCTAGTGACTCAATGGGAAGTACCAACGACAGCAATGATAAAGGTAATTTAAATGCCTAACTCCCATCGCAGGGAGTCATGGGGTGGGAGAGAATTATGAGGACTCATATGATAAATTGAATATATTCAATAACACGGTTGGAAAATGTCCTGAAGTTGAAGTTCTTATAGAGGGTCAACCCATTATGTGTTTGATTGATACTGGTTCACAAGTATCTACTGTTACAGAAACTTTCTTTAGAACACTGTTGAAAGAAAAACCACAGCTCATTGATATAACAAGATGGTTATGTGTTAAAGGTGCTAATGAACTTGATGTTCCATATACTGGACTCATTGAAGTAAGTATGGAAGTAGGTAGAAATAGTTACACAGATGTTGGGTTTTTGGTTGTCCGTGACCCAAAAGATCAAGAAGGTTTACTTAGAAAACAAAAAGTGCCTGGTGTGATTGGAAGTAATTTCTTTGAACTTATGAAGGAACAAGTTAAGCTAGACAAAGAAAATATGGATAATGGTACCAAAGATCAATTCTGGTCACAGATATTATCTCTATATGAGACATCTGTATACACTGATGATCGTGTTAGCTTTATTAAAGTTCCTGGAACACAACCAGTCAAAATATCTGCTTATTCAATGAAAGTTGTGAATGGCACCACAAGACAAAATAAAAACAATCCTTATACAGTAGCAGTACAAGCGATACAAGGTGTCAATGGTCAATTACCACGTAACATAGTTGTTATAGATACATTTGCAGAGGTTCAAAATGGATTGATTCCTGTAAGAGTGGTAAATTTAGGACATGAAGATGTATGGTTAGAACCTAGAAGTAGACTTGGAACTGCCCACATTGTGGATGTTGTACAGGGAAGCTCTTCAGTTTCTTGTAATATTGATGTTACAGAGCAAGAAATATTTGTTCGGTTGGAAAGAATGCAAGTTGATGTGTCATGTGATGGACAAGAACTCAAGTGGGATGATCTACCATTTAAACCTGACTTAGGTGATGTGGAACTTACATTGTCTCAAAAACATCGTTCAAAAACTATTTCATGATTATCAAGATTGTTTTTGTAAAGATGATGATGACTTAGGATTTACAGAGACAGTGCAACATAGAATTCCAACTGTAGATGAAGTTCCAGTTAAAGTCCCGCATAGACGTGTACCACCGCATCAGATGCAAGAAGTGAGGGATCATACAGATAAACTTCTAAGTCAAAATGTCATACAGAAAAGTACAAGTCCTTATGCAGCTCCTGTGGTATTGGTTCGGAAAAAGGATGGAACGTTAAGATTGTGTGTTGATTATGGATTATTGAACAATAAAACCATCAAAGATGCGTATCCTTTACCAAGGATAGAGGAGGCGTTAGATGCATTGCAAGGTGCAAAGTATTTCAGTTCAATAGATCTAGCACAGGGTTATTATCAGGTATCAAAAGATGAAACCGATAGACATAAAACTGCTTTTAGGATTGGTACAGGTGGTCTTTTTGAATATATTCGAATGCCAATGGGTCTTTGTAATAGTACGGCGACGTTTAAGAGGCTAATGGACGCTTGTTTAGCTGATGCAAATTTTGATATTCTCATATATCTGGATGACGTGTTGGTGTTCTCTCCTACCACTGAAGAACATATATCTAGACTTGAATTTGTGTTTGGTAGATTACGCGAACATGGCTTAAAAATGAAACCAAGTAAGTGTCATTTCTTTCAAAAGGAAGTAAAGTACTTAGGACATGTTGTATTAGAAGAGGGAGTCAAAACTGATCCAGGTAAAACTAGCGTGATACATGAGTGGAAAACACCATCTTCTGAAAAAGAGCTACGTTCATTTCTGGGATTAGCTGGTTATTATAGAAGATTTGTGAAGGGTTTTGCTCAAATTGCAGCACCATTACATGCTATACTGACCAAACAAGATAGAAGAACAAGAAAGAAACGAACACCATATGACACAAGAAATTTTTCAGAGAAATGGGACAGTAATTGTGAAAAAGCATTTCAAAATTTGAAGAAGTGTTTAACAGAGGCACTAGTTTTAGGGTATCCTGATTTTACAACTAGTTTCATTGTAGAAACTGATGCAAGTTTTGATGGATTAGGGGCTGTCCTTTTCTCAGGATCAGTCAGGAGGGCGTGTTGTTATAGCGTATGCTTCAAGGAGTTTAAGATCAACAGAGAGAAATATGAACAATTATAGTTCAATGAAGTTGGAACTGGTGGCATTAAAATGGGCAGTGACAGAAAAATTCAGAGATTATTTAATTGGAAGATCTTTTGTAGTATATACTGACAATAATCCATTAAGTTACCTGAAAACCGCAAAATTATGTGCAACAGAAATGCGTTGGTGTGCTCAATTAGCTCAGTTCAATTTTGAGGTAATTTATCGGTCCGGAAAAAGTAATAAAAATGCTGATGCATTGAGTCGACAAAATAGTACAAATTTAGTTAGTGATGAAGCTGTTATACAGAATATTACAAAGACAACTTTTGTAGAAAAGTTTGCTATGGAAGATAGTTCTGTTAATGAATTATCAGTGATTTGGAATGAACAGATGACAGCTGCAACTACATTTCCAGAGTTTTCAAGGACAGAATTAACTGTGAAACAAATGCAAGACTCACAAATTGCGACTGTCTTAAAATGGTGTGAATCTGGTCATAAACCTACTGAGAGACAACTAAGGAAGGGAACTAAGACTGTTAGGAAGTTGTTACGAAAGTGGAAAAATTTAGTGATACAGGACACTATTTTGTGGTATAAGGTGAATGATCCAGAATTGGGAGATAATTTACTTTTCGTTACTCCTGAGTCTATGAGACCCCAGATATTACAGTCATTACATAATTTAGCTGGTCATCAGGGAATAGAAAGAACAATGTCGTTGATTAAGAAAAGATGTTTTTGGCCAGGTATGGGGGCTGATGTTGAAAAATGGGTAAAGAATTGTGAAAGATATATGGTTGCAAAAATGCCAGTGCCAGGTGTGAAACCTATGATAACAAATTTATTAGCCTTTAAGCCATTAGAAAGTGTTGCCATAGATTTTACTTTGCTTGAAAAATCATCTGATGGAAAAGAAAATGTGTTAATAATGACAGATGTGTTCACGAAATACACAGTTGCGCCAACAAAGGGTCAGAAAGCAACTACAGTAGCAAAGGTGTTAGTCAAAGAATGGTTTTTGAAGTATGGAGTACCAAATAGAATTCATAGTGACCAAGGAAGAAATTTTGAGAGTTCGATGGTGAAAGAGTTGTGTAAAATGTATAATATTGAAAAGTCCAGAACTACACCATACTATCCAGAAGGTAATGGACAATGTGGAAGATTCAACAGAACAATGCATGATCGATTAAGAACATTGCAGCCAGATAAAAAGAGAAAATGGCCAGACTATTTGCCAGAATTAGTTTACATCTATAATTGTACTCCACATGCATCAACAGGATTGTCACCATATTATTTGATGTTTGGAAGAGAACCCCGTTTACCTATAGACTGTATGTTAGGGAGAAAGACAGAGGAAGATTTGGAATGTGTAGATGATTGGTTAGAAATGCATCATAATAACATTAGGAGTTCATTCCTTATAGCTAAGGAACACTTAGAGAAGAAAGGTTTGGCTCGCACTAGTCATTACAACAGAAAAGCAAAGAATAGGGATATTTGTATAGGGGCTAGAGTACTTTTAAGCAGTCATCCTTTAGGACGTAATAATATTG
Source organism: Anodontia alba (assembly GCA_964016985.1). Lineage (NCBI taxonomy): Eukaryota > Metazoa > Mollusca > Bivalvia > Lucinida > Lucinidae > Anodontia > Anodontia alba. The sequence goes on from OZ024825.1 coordinate 45,711,719, forward strand.
GTGATTATTGGCTGTCAACTCCATACAAAGTTATCAATAAACGCAATAATGTGTACGATATAATGTTAGCTGATGGTACAGGTCCTGTGAAGACAGTCATAAGGAGAGATTAGATACAAGAGAATTCATTCAGGATGACGTGGACGAGGAATTAAATGAAAATGCAGATGGTACCATTTTTAAAAGTGGGGAGGAAGGAGAGATTGATAAGTTGGTTCAAACAGATGTTAATGAAATTGACAGTGGTGAAAATTCCAGTTCAGACAAAAGTAGTGGTTATGAACTTATTGCACAGTCTGTAGATGTGGATGGTGCAGAGATAAGTGAACCAGAAGATGATAGTGAAAAGGGAGATGACAGTGAACAGGGAGATGACAGTGAACAGGGAGATGGCATGGAGGATAATAAGGTTGAGGTTAATGGTGTTGAAACAGAAGAAAGAGTTACAGAGGGTGCAACTGCTGAAGATATTGATTCAAAGTCAGATATAGTTGTAGAAAGTATAGAAGAAAAATTGGAGGAGGAAAGTGTTGAGGAAAATTTGGAAAGTGAATTGGAATCCTGTGAAAAAGCAGGGAAGGCCAAAATAAGCGATGGTGATATAAAAGAATCTAAAGAAAAGAGTGTATGATTGAAAACTGACTAACTGTGAATCTGGGGTAGTGGAAGGTGAAAATGATGTGAACAAAGTCTGAGAATGTTGTACAAGACGTAAGGAGAAGTAAAAGAGTTACCGCAGGCTTTCATTCCAATCCATATAGAATGCCAAGGTCTGCTATAAAACCAAGTGTTAAGGCTAGGGCTGATAAAAATGCAATGCATGCAAGTATACAATCAAACTCAGCTTTGAATTTTCAAGATTTTAGTCAAGCTGTAACAAATATAGGAAATACTTAGACTCAAACGTTACAGGTTGGGTGGAGAGATTTTTGTTCACAACGACATCCAGATGTAAAACAAGAATGAGTGATAAAGCAATTCTTGTTGAATAAATTAAAGAACTAGTGTTTTGATGATGGTTGCAATTTGTTGAGAAAACGTTTGTTTCAAAAAAAATGATTATAAGGTGTACATATATCAATTTTAACATTTTCATTTCAATTAATGGTAAAATCAGCATAATCAAGTATATGTTGGTGAACCAAGAACTATAAAAAACAAATTGGACAGAAGGAATGACAATGATTTTTGTTACGGATACAAATGTTTTAGTTACGATGCTGATATTGTTTAACAAGACATTTTGCTTATGACATGGGTTGTTTACCAGTTAAAGGCGGATGTGGTTGAATAATAAAAATCATTTGTATTCAGTATAATATTGCCAAATTGTAAGGTGATGAGGTTATTGAATACGGTATTTCTTTTTGTACATGTAGGAAATGTATGGGGCTTCTGAACTACAGTTGAATATTTGTGTCTGTAATCAAGTGATGTAATGACACTATCAAAATTAAAATGCAACGATCAGGAATTGATGCAAACGGGTCTCAAACATCATAACATCATATATATATATAAATATATATAAAAAATAGTATAGCAAGTACAAGTGAATAGTTAACCTTGTAAAGTATGATGTATGTTTTCTTATTTTATTGGGTTTTTATTGGAAACTTTGTTTCAACTGCGGCATTGATCTGGGTAATTAAAATGTATATCTGTTATAAAATGCTGATGGAACAGCATTTCAGAAAGCAGGGAAGAATGTAATAGGTCAAATTGTACGCTTAATATTTTGATAAACAGTGATTCTGTTCAAATATTTTTGCGTGGCAAAGATTTAACAGTTTATAATGTTTTGGGAACAGAAAGTCTTTTGTTCGGGCAGCATGTCCATTTTTTTGGGTCGAAACGTCTTTGGGGCAGAATGTCTGTGCACTGGGCCGAAGCGTTTCGAAATTTGTCTTTGCATTTATTTATTAAAGTTTAAATGATTTTGTTTATTTTTGTAAAGTGAAAGTCTGGTTAATTAAAAGTTTTGCTACTGACATAAAGTTAAAAAAAGTGAATTTAAGAAAAAAAAATGTTTTTTGTTTTTACTTGTTGTCGTGAATATTCGATTATCATCCAATCAGAGATGAGGAAATTGTGCGGCCCATTTCCGGCAAAGACGAAAATAAAACATCAACGTAACGTTTTAGAAGAAAAAGAAAATAGCATTTTAAAAGTGTTCAATTGAATAATTATCTGAAGTTGTGTTGTCACTGCTGTGCTGATTGCTGTTTTTTTTTTTCCTACAATAAAATATGACAATGTGACGAGTGATATATTATGATGTAGAATCCGACCTGCTACATATATGCAAATGAAAAAGGCCTTAATCATCCTAAGCAATATGCAATCTGTGCAGGCCATAAACTGTAAGTCTGCGGGAAACTTGGATATGGAACAAAAGCAGAGATTTGATTAGACTGCATAGATACAGCCATTGCAGAACAGTGAGGTGTCATGTAACCTGCAGCACAGGGGCATCCTAATGAATTTGACTTTCAGTAGGTGAGACCGTTGTATATGCAACAAGTGAAGAAGACTGACGCTGATTTTACTGTCTCACCTGAATGACTTAGCTTGCCACTTTTCAGTATGTCAAAATGTTAAGCAGTCTCAAACCCATAGCTACCAGTGGTAGAGCTTAAGATTGAAGTTCAGAACTATGTTAATGTTTTTTTTTTTGTTAAAGACGTAGTTTAAAATGAGACCAAAAGTGGTACCACTTGCTAATGATTTTATTGTCCCTACCTATGCACTATGCAAAAGAGATAAAAGGCATGTCATAAAGAAGCATTTATGAGATCCCAACAGGAGGCAGTAAAGAGGCCTTCTGCTGGGTTATAATTATTTTGAAGCAGATATTACCTATAGATAAATAAATAAGCCAGTACAAAATTCCTCTGTTGGGCCCCTACTTTTCTATCATTTACCTGGTTTTGTCATGCCCAGTCTCTTGTCAGTGATAAGCTTAATTACCAAGACACATCTTAGTTTTATGCCATTTAACATAATTTATCTGGGCTTATATTTTGAAAGGCAAAAAAGCTACTAGATTCATAGCTGGTATTCACCTATCCAAGACCTCAGACATTCTCTCTACCTATCCAAGCCCCATTTGTCTTCCTAAGAAGAAGAAGGAGAAGGGACCAAAGGTTAAAAGCTAAAACTAATGTAACAATTTTTTCGATAATTTTTCACTAAGTTCACACAGTATTTTTAAAACTCTAAAATACATGTACAGTAAAACCTCGATGACTTGAACATCGATGGCTCGTTTATCTTGGAATATTTGAATTTGTTTTTGAGTCCCTACAAAATTCTTCCGATAGCTCAAGAAAATAAATATCTAGAGAATGTTTATTTCATCATGAAATTGTATGTTGTGTGAACTCATTAGAATTGCCTCATTAAGGCAATTCTAATGAGTACACACAACATACCATTATTGTAAAGAACCTCAAAAAGACTTCCCTAAATTATCACCATTTACTTCCTGACCTGGTGCCATGATTTCCCTCAGTGGCTCGAACTACCCATGTCTCGAATAAATCTCCATGGTCCCAAAGCTGTTCCAGACATTAAAGGTTAAGAACTTTAATAGTAATTGGAATACATATGTATCTTGAAAGAGCAGCTGATGCCCATCATCAATATGTAATCTTGACCTACTTTTCATGCTTGCTTCTAAAGGAACCCATCTCACAGAACTCAACTGACTGGTGTTACAGCTGGTGTTAACCCTTATCCTGCTGAATAAATTAAGATGCCACGCCCTTTTCAAATGTTCAGCCAATCAGATTACTTGATCTCCATTGTTGATATAAATTCACATACTGATTGGCAAACAGTGCAGATCCAGATCAGTTGGCTTCTGAAGAAGCCAACTGATCTGGATCTACACTGTTTGCAAAGGCAGGGTATATCCGGGTTCAGCGGGACAAGGGTTTTAAGGGCCTTTTGGTGTAAAACATCTCTCCATATGTCATCTTGGTGCAGGTTATACTTTTTGGTCCTTTGATCCCAAGCAAGAATGTTGTCAATATCATTTGATATATAAAGTTTCGTCAAAATCCATAAATTTATTCTCATTATATCGAATGAGAACCGTTTTTGTTTTTGTTGCTAAACAGAGGCAGTAACTCAGTTGAAAACTGATGAAAAATGCTGAGTAATAATCCCAAGCAAGCTATTGTCAATATCTTTTGATACATGAAATGTCAGTGAAATCCATCAATTCTTTCTCAAGATATTATGCGGAAAACATATTTGTCAGTAACCAAGGGGAGTAACTCTGTTGAAAACTGACAGAAAATGCTGAGTAATTATCCCAAATCAAGGTATTGTCAATATCATTTGATATATGAAGTTTCAACAAAATCCATTCATTATAATATTGAGTGGAAAACCATTTTTTGTCGGTAAGCAAGGGCAGTGACCAATTTTGCCCATTAATAATTGCAAACCGCTCACCCCCAATATAAATGTGTATGCAAAATTTCAATAAACTCCATCAAAAACTATTCAAGTTACAGAGCAGAAACCAAGTGCTGATGGACAGACAGATGGACAGACACAAAGAGGAAAACTATCATCCCAACACTATCATGCAGCAGGGTATAAAAAAAAAAACAACCCTAAAACAACAACAAGATTCTAACATGATATGGTTACAACATATACTTATTCATGTAAAAAAAACTTGCATAATATGAAGAATCTTTACAGACAATATGTATAGAATAAAAAAAAACAAAAAAACTTGCATCTGTTAATGAATGGAATTCCAAAATTTTACATATCACAAACAAGCCTTTAGGCTTTTGCTAAAAAAAAAACTAATATGATGTGCAACACACGAAAAGGGCCTTTATGCAATCTGCGGACAATGAAGACCTAGATCAGCCTGCGCATAATGCTAAAAAAAAATTGATGTGCAACACACGAAAAGGGCCTTTATGTAATCTGCGGACAATGAAGACCCAGATCAGCCTGCGCATAAGCGCAGGCTGATCTGGGCCTTCATTGTCTGCTTACAGAATCAATGGATACTGTAGTTTATGTCGACAAACAGAGAATGATCAGATCAGACTGCAAAGATGTGCATGCTGATCTGGACCTACATTGTCTGCAAAATACATAAGGGCCCTTTCCTTGCATTGCACATCAGATACCATATTTACCCTAAATATTGAGACACCTTACCACACTTGTCCTAAACTGGGACAAGTCCATTTTACTACCTGCTGAAGTGTCTAAAAACTGCTGGGCCTGCTGGGCTTAGTTGTTCAAAACCTAACAAAGTTGTTAGCTAACACAACTTTAAAATTTCTATCTTGAAATATGGCAAAATACTTTGATATTTTTGCTGAAAAATGTGAGTGGCTTTTGCAGTGCAAACGCTACTCACACTTCTGAAGCAAAAATATCAATGTATCCGAAAATATCTTAGCTACAACGGTTAACAAGTTTGTCATTAACAAGCTTGTTAAGCTAATGATGCTTTGAGCAGCTGGGCTCTTGATGCATGGCAAATCATGTAGACCCAGATCAGAGGCTGGGTTCTGTAGTATCTGATCAAGTACTACATTGTTTGCTCAGGCCTGTCAGTCCCAAGTCTTAGGGTAAATATAGTCAGCAACTAAAGATATCTAATCTACTGAACTCAAACAGAATTATGAAAAATACAAATGTACCTTTAACTACATTTGGGCTGCTCAAGTGAAAAAGTGCCTTCGAACATGTGCAAATTGTGCATATTCAGATTATCCTGCATATGCGCAATGTATCATCTGGGCCTTTGCTCTCCATTCGTACATTCTGTAGTGTCCAATGATTCTGCTAGCGGACAGTGAAGGCCCTGATTTGACTGCACAGATGTGCAGGCTGATCTGGGCCTTTGCTGTTCGCATATGCCTGAAGACACGTTTTCGCATAGCACTGCCCATAAGATCATTTAAAGTCCAGACCAGCTTATGAATAGCTCTTGATAAAAGGCATATCCAGATAAAATTTTCTAAGTTTTTAATGAAAATGTACCCATTAGAATTGCACCACAGGTTATTTTTTCATAAAAACATATGCTGTAGGTACTCAGAATTGCTGTAAAAAAGAAAAAACCTGTTCCCATGTGCAATCAGGAATTACCCAGATGCTTGAACCATACTTCCAATGAGTACTCACAACTTAAGTTTTCATGAAAAAAAAAAAAAAAAGAAATATACAAAGCAACCTTACTTTATATCACAATAAATTATAGTATGATTTCGGATATAAGTTGGCTTAAAGATGATCCCCATAAATGTTGTCTCCAAACAAAACAGTACACATTATATATTAATGCTCCATATTCCTCAAAAATAGAATTTTATTATCCAAGAAAGGTTTAAAAAATTGATATATGGCATTAATACAATCATAAAACTGGCATCTGACAGCCTATAAAATTTCAGTTAGTGTATCATTCTTGAACTGGATCAAAAATGAAAATGATTTTTCATCATATCTTAGAATTAATATTGCCAATATTAATTCAGAGATACTATGAAAAATCATTTCATTTTTGATTCACTTCAAAAACGAGAGACTAATGGAAATTTCACAAGCTGTCAGATGCCACATTTTATAATTATATTTATACTATATATCAATTTATTAAACTTTTCTGGGATGAAAAATGTCTCTTTTTGAGGAATATGGAGCCTTTAAAATGATCATTTTTGTTTTGCTAAAATGTGGCTGTTTAGCAAATAATGTTTGACTGGGATCCCAGTATTAGTGTTCTAAAGAGATTGCAATGTATTGTCATGATATTGCTCTACTCTTAGAGATATGCAGACAGTATAGCTGTCTATGGTAAATGTCTTAAAATTTTGTACACCAAAGATTCTTACAAAATGGCATATGCAACAGTGCAGACCCAGGTCAGACTGCTCCGCCATTTCAATTATATTTAGAAACAACTGCACATAAAGCAAAATTTAGACTAAAACAGTATAGGATAAAGTTTGAAATTTAAGGACATTTACTATAATCTGGTCTGGGCCTTCCTTGTTTACATACAACAAAGATGAGTGTTTGTTTTGTTTGTTTTGAGGTTTATGGCCCAGTCAACCCAATGGGGTCATGTTGGGCACAGTCAGTTTACCTAACCATACTTTTACTGGGCAGGCTTAGTTAGTCTTCTAATTGGTTCACCAGTATTGTGCACATTCTTTCACCAGAAATTGACAACTGCCCTTCTTGAATCAGTGGAAGGAGAGAATGACCCTAGAAAATATTTCAAGATCAATCTCCACGAAAGAATGTTGCCATTCTCAGCGGGGGTCAAACCCTTGACATCCTGGTCTCCAGTCGGATGCGCATCCAACTGAGCCACTGAGGCTGGCACAAAGATGAGTGACAAGAGTAAATGATACACCCTGTAAGGGCTCAGATCAGTTTGTGCATCCATGCAGTCTGATGTCTTCACTATGTAGAAGCCTTGGATCTTTGGCTATCCATGGAGTGCCCTGTGAAGACTGATCAGACTGTACAAATGTGCAGACTGATCGGAGTATTATTTCTGTGTGCTTGCCATAAAATACATTTTCTCATGTTGCCGCTCTGATGTGGGCCTTTCTCAGTAAGACGCACCTGATCATCTCTAAATGGGTACTGATATACTTTCAGGGGAGGCAACTATATCTAAATCATTTTGCTGCCCTTCTAAAAAGAGGTCTCTGAAATTCTTTCCTTTTAGAGTGCCTAAGTATTGGGGCAGGTAGGCCTTTGCAAGCAGTGTAGACCCAGATCACACTGCAGAATGCAGTGTCTGATAAGGGTCTACACTGTTTGCCATACACATAGCAATATTTTAGACACATTAACAGGTAATAGAATGGTCTATTTCAAATTTCAGGACATGTATGGTAATTTGATAAGGTGCCCCAATACTTAAGGTTATTATGGTAGAACCCTTTTTGAGAATGGGCTTAATTTGCAGGAAAGCAAATAAGAAGTCAGGAAAGTTGTCTCCCTTGTAATAAGAGTTGTTGCAGGACAGCGTAGCTTGCCTGAATCGCTCTTTGCCTCTAAAACTTTTTTTTTTTTCAAAGTTTGTGACCTTGATCTCAGGGTCATTCATGTGGGTTGGGACTGTATTACATAAAACTTCCGAACAGTATCTAACAGGGCGAGTATGTACTACTTTCAACAAGAGGTTCAAGGGATATAGCCTTTAAAAAACTTTAATCAAAAACTTTAACCAATGCCGACACTGATGCAGTGACGATTGATATAGCTCTACCTGTACTTTTGTACAGGTGAGCTAAAATGGCGAAAAAACTACCATGTCCCCTCAAATGTCTTGTTATATCTTAGAAGTTTAACTATGCTACTGTCTCTGAATGTACTCTTCTGTAACTGCTGTGTACACGAAGACCACTCTGTCCAACACAACATGAAAGTAGGAATGAGAAATTCTGCTTCATTCTTGCCATAGGAGGCCTGAAATAGACAAGCATGCAGAAAATGTAAGAGCAGGCAATTCCTGTCAGAAAACACAAACTGCGACAAATAAAAGCTACTGTATCGTATAGGCAGCTAGTACAGATTCAAATCAGTCTGTGCATCATAGTTTGAATTTTGAAGCCCAGTGCTGAGCCTGGTAGCTCAAAGCATCATTAGCTTAATGAAGTAGTTAAGTTCCATAATGTTAAATACTGAAGTATAAAAAGTTTAAATATCCTTATATCTTTTTACAAAAACATGGAGTAGCTGCTGCAAAAAAATTAAATACACTGATATTTTTTATGAAAAAAAAAATCTGCCCATTTTCCCTTTCCAACACTAACTTATTCCTAGTAAAATGTGTAAACAACACAATTCCAGCAGACACCCTGTAAGACAGCAAGGCTGATTTGTTTTTTGTGTTGAGGTTTTACGGCCCAGTCAACCCAATGGAGTCATGTCGAGCACGATCAGTTTACCTAACCACACGTTTACTGGGCAGGCTTAGTCCTCTAAGCGGCTAACCAGTATTGTGCACATTCTTTCGCCAGAAACTGACAACTGCCCTTCTTGAATCAGCGGAAGGGAGAGAATGACCGTAGAAAATATTTCATGATCAATCTCCAGGAAAGAATGTTGCCAACCTCAGCGGGGGTTGAACCCGTGACCTCCTGGTCTCCAGTCGGACGACGCATCCAATTGAGCCACCAAGACCCAAGGCTGATTTGGGTGCATGCAGTGGTTCAACTAGAAAACTGACAAATCACTCAATCAGCCTAGAATATACAGTAAAGAGATACATGTTTACCCAGTATATTTTTTGTTCTGTAATATAGATTAAATATAGGTCACAGTTATCTACTTAGCAACACTACAACTTCACTAAATGTACACAAAATTTAGCAATGCCAAACAGTACATGAGATTGTTCTGGAGGACTTTTTTTCTTTAATATATGTCAGGGTCAAAGTATAGATAACAGAGATCTACTTATGGTATGTGATACATTATATTCACTAGCTGCACCCATACACCATACAGTACAGAAGACATTCTTCTGAGAAAAAATTGTGGATTTATGGATATAATGAGAGATTATTATAAAGCATCTGCAAATGTGAGTCCCTAACTCTACTACTTTGAGGTGACAATGGAACTACAGCAGAGGCACTGTACATGTATATGCAAACACAATCTAGCACCCTTGTCCTGCTTAGGCGCTGCCTCTATGTGACTCAGTTGCCTGGTAGCATTAAAAATCTGACCACTCACTCACTCACTCCTGCTGAACCTGGCTATGCCTTGCCTTTGCAAATAGAATAGATCCAGATCAGTTGGCTTCTGAAGAAGCCAACTGATCTGGATCTGCACTGTTTGTCATTATGAGAATCGGTATCAACAACCTGGATCAAGTAATCTGATTGGATGAAAATAAGAAGTGGGCAGGGCATCTTTATTCAGCATGACAAGGGTTTAATAAGAGTCAGAGTGAGTAAGTATGAGAAACGGCTCAAATCCAGTCAGAACGTACCCTCTTTGGTTCACCAGTCTAAGGGGAACTGATACACATACAAGGAAGACAACTCTTGTCAAGCTGTGTTTGTCCAATTCTGAAAGGAGTCTACCCTATAAGAAAAGAATTCTTTGTATAGAAGACCCCTTTTCAGAAATATAGGATGTCACGATAGTTGCCTCCCTTGGTGGAAATGACAAAAAATCAACCATGTGTATTCAGTCCCCTTAAATGAGCAGTGTCATGAGAAATATGCCATTATTATTACCCCCGCAGTCTAATGCTGATGATCAGGGCCCAGTTGTTCAAAACTAAAGTTATCGTTAGTTAGCTTATCGTTAAAACTTTGATCATTAAGTATGCTAATATTTTTGCTGAAAAAATGTGACTAGCTTTTGCATTTGCAAAAGATACTCACATTTTATCAGCAAAAATACCCGTGAATTAGATATTATGCTTACTACAAAGAACAGTTAACAGTTTGACCACTAACGAGCTTGTCAAGCTAAAGATGCTTATATATATCTGGGCCCTCTTATCCTAGCTCCAGATAAGAGAGGGTATCCACCTAATATTTTTCTTATTTCTCCCTGAAAATATGTTGTGGGTACTCATTAGAAGTGCCTCAACAAGGCACTTCTTATGAGTACCACAATGTACATTTTTGAGGAGGAATAAGAAAAATATCAGTGCTTTTTGGTTGAAAAAAAAAAAAAAAAAAAAACATCTGGAGCTTTGTATTTTTTACACTCCATTCAACATTATTTTAGTCATATCAAGATGATGGAAGGGTGGTATAAATGAAAGGCTCTGTGCAATGAAGCTCCATACAGTAATGAGCTAAATTCTGCCTTAAACAGGATTCAAATCCTGGATCTTACATTCTGAAGTTGGGAATGACAACCACTGGGCAAACTGCACACTTCCCTGCAGTTTGATGAGGGCATCCACTGTCCACTCACAGAATCACTGGATATTGTATATTATACTAATGGACAGTAAAGCCCTGGTCAGACTTTGTGACTGTTCAGGCTGTTCTGTTTGTTTGTTTGTTTGTTTTATTCAGATTTTGCATCACTTTCAACAATCTTTCAGTCATATTGAGATTGTGTCTGAATGTGACAGGGAGCTCAATGTTCACTTTTAGAGTACTGCCTCACTGAAATATCATGCACAGACACAACATGATATTCCACCTCGTCACATACAGACACCGGACTGTCCAGTTCTGATTCCTAGCTCTACTTTCTGAATGTTGGACACTCTACAATTAAGCCAATATGCAGGTATGCAGGCTGTTCTGAGCCTCACTCTGCAAATATGATAACAACCATTTCCTCATTGTGTTTATTAACCTCGGTCCTGCTGAACCCAAATAAACCCTGCCTTTGCAAACAATGCAGATCCTGATCAGTTGGCTTCTGAAGAAGCCAACTGATCTGGATCTGCACTGTTTGTCATTAAGTATGTGAATCTGTATCAACAACCTTGATCAAGAAATCTGATTGGCTGAAAATTATAAGTGGGTGTGGCATTTTAATTTATTCAGCACGACAAGTGTTAACATGGAAGAACTCAACCAGCATTGTGTGAATGCACAGTATGATCTGGTTCTTTGCTGTTTGCCAGTGGACTTGTCAATATGCTCTTTTATGAGCCACATCATGAGAAACTCTGCATCCATGCATTTGACATGTACAGTCAGACAAGGGAATGTGTGAAAATTGCACCCCTTAAGTAAACTGCACATGCCCTAACCATACTGTACATATGCTCAGACTTTCAAGCAAGCACAGTTTATATATACCCACTTACAGGTTTTGTCATAAGGTGGCTCACTCATGCTACTTTTCTTTCAACTACAATGTTAGATTGAAACCTATTCATAACAGTAGAAGCTATCAAACTAATTACAAGCCGAGACTGTCACTGTCAAAGATTTCTCAAAAGGGCACTAGTTATGGTCATCACAGATATAATTTATAAAGTTTTCCATACAATGTAACAGACATGCCAGATTAAGTCACTTACATAATTATCAGGATTTAAACAGGCATTAAAAGTACATGTAATTTAATTTTGATCTCTAAACCGCTTTTCTTCTGGTTGTTGAACTTTGAGAAGTTAATTTAACCTTCATTATAAAATATCCAAAAGAGACAAGATCATTTTTATTTTTTATTTTTATTGTTGTTTTTACTCTTTTTTTACCTGGTAATAAAGGACTCACTGATTTAAGGGATACAAAACTGAGCCAAAATGTCAATTAGTAAATAGAAATTATGAGCAATTCCTTAATCCTGGTCCTGCTAAACCTGGATATACCCTGCCTTTGCAAACAGTGTAGATCCAGATCAGTTGGCTTCTGAAGGAGCCAACTGATCTGAATCTGCACCGTTTGTCATTCATTATGTGAATTTATATCAATAATCTAGATCAAGTTATGTGATTAGCTGACAGTTAGAAGAGGGCATGGCATCTTAATTTATACAGCATCACAAGGGTTAAAATGGCCCCTATGATTTATGAAGGCAATAATGGCCCAATCATTTGCAGAGTCTTTAATATCAGGGCCCAGTTGTTCAAAGCATCATTAGCTTAATGAGCTTGTTAATGAAAAACTTGTCAATTGTTGTAACTAAGGTATTTTCAAATATTTTTGCTGCAAAAATATCAATGACTACTTGCCATATTTCAAGACAGAAATTTCAATGTCACATTAGCTCACAACTTCTTTAGGTTTTAAACAACCGGGCCCTGGTAAGATCAATTAAGGATTTCTTTTAGCAATTAATAAAATACTTTAAAGAAACTGTAAAGGAATATTGTTAGAACTGAAGGCAGACTGTAAAAGCTTAAGAAAACTTAAATGACACCCTAGCCAGCTTCCAAATATGAGAATTCTCTCTGCCATACAGCAAGAGACAAGTTTGAATCACCCCTTTGTTTCTGTGTTAGTGTGTTAGTAAAACTTTTTCACAATCCCAGCACTTGGTTAAGTGGCAGCTATAATACAGTGACAATAAGTGTACATTCCAACTGGCTGCAACAAAATCTTTAAATATACACAATGTCAATAAAAAGCCTGAAATATTACATCTTGCTCACCTGAAAGAACCACCTATAACCCCAGAATAGTTCGAACAAACATACACACATGTATGTGTACAAAGACTTGTAATCTGCAGATGATGATTAAGTGTTTTAATTACAGTAAAACCTCAATAATTCGAAGTGCAAGGGACTGCAGGAATTTCTTCGAATTATCGGTAGTTCGAATTTCCGAAATCGGTAGTGTTCGGATATGTTCGGATTTTTTTTATTCAATATCGTTGAAGTAATGGGAACATCTGCCTAAGCATTAAAAATAATGAGTTGCTTGAAGGTTGAGCTAATCGCTTGACAGGCCTACGTACGGAACCAGAAAATAAAAAAAGAAAACATGAACTTACAGTTTTATTTATAGCTATTTACAATAACGAAAATGATGGTTAAATGTAAAGTAACGAACCAATTTACTGACGAAATATTTAACCTTGCAAAACCGGTACAAAAAAGACAAACGTTGACAGATAGCGTAGTTTTGTATTAGTCTGCAAAAAAACTGGCTGATGCAGACCTTAAAGGGCAAACTCCACGTTTCTAGCCAATTTTGTTTCGCCTTTTTGCCCCTACTTTCACTTTAAAAAACGTCCATAAATATTCAGGAAATTCGTCTCAGAATTGTTATTTTTGCTGTAACCGTACTATTACAGATCATTCGTATTTACACGTTACATGAATCATTGATCTTTAAAATCATTAAAGTTCATTAATGACCCATACTTAAAAAAAACATCAAATAAGACATCATTGCTAACGATCTCAAATAAAGACACCCTTTACTCAATCAAGGATCATCACTCAATAGTGTGACCGTTAATCCGGTGTCAATTACCTGTAGCGAATAAACCCGTGAAATCACTCGGGAGTGTAACAATCGAACTCGCCGCACAAAGAAATCATGATCGTCGTGCGTGACCTTTATTGGCAGTTTGGAATTTCGAATTTAGCAGGGGATTTTAATATGAATTTCTTTGCTTGGGACCGACGAATCTGTTCGAAAAATTGATTTTTTCGAAAAATTGAAATTCGAAAAATCGGTGATATTTTTGCAATAAATTATAGTGAAAAAATTCCGGACCATCAGTCGTCTTCGAAAAATCTGGTAGTTTCGAAAAATTGGCGTTCGAATTACCGAGGTTCCACTGTATATCCCTTTCAACATTATTTAAGTCATACTGAGATGATGAAGAGGTGATAACAAAAGGCTCTAAGCAATGCAGCACTATACAGCCATAAACTGAACTTCTTTAATGGGATTTGAACCCAGGACCTCGTAATCTGAACTTAAGAGTGCTAACCATTTGGCCACTCGGACACCTCTTGTAATTTCCAACAACAGAATGCAAGTTACTCTGCAGAAATGAAGAAAATAATTCATGAGTCAGAATTTCTTTTCTTTAATATTTGGATCCTTCAAGCTGGAATTCTTTTGCTATGTACCTTGCACATTCTGCAATTTAATATGGGTTAACATATTTATTCTAAGTATTCAGACACAGGCTAAAATAGCAAACTAGCAAACAATGCTGACCCACATCAGGTGCCACAGAACAATGCATCTGATCAGGGTTTAGACTGTTTACCCTTCATTCATCAGTTTTCTATACACATTATCATGCTGTCAAATGATTTCGTTCAAATGTTAGAAGAAATTCAGCATCATAGGCCCAGATAAAGATCTTTTTAGTTTTTCTTGTTTCTCGACAAAAACATAAGTTGTGATATTCTAATGAGCACCCCCAACCTATGTTTTTGTCAAGAAATTGTGACAAATGGACAAAGAGAGACCACATTATGCAAAGGTTTGGTTCAACTGAGCTGAGCCACATTACCAGTAAGTAGAACTTAGCGCAGAAAAGAAAAGCCAAGGCCCAGACAAGACTGCAGATCTGTGTAGTCTGATCACAGCCTTTGCTTTCTGCTAGAAGATTCCAGAGTATCCTGTCTTCCTCCAAGTAAACAGTTAAGATCAGGGCTCAGTTGTTCACAGTTAAGGATGTTGTTAGTTAACAATTCGTTAAAATTTACATCGAGTGATATGCAAATATGCTATAATTTTTTGCTGAAAAAATGTGAGTAGCTTTTGCAGTGCAAAAGCTACTCACATTTTTTTCAGAAAAAATATCAGAATATTGTATATTGAATCCGCTAAAACAGTTAACGAAATGACCTATAACGAGCTTGTTAAGCTAATGATGCTTTGAACAACTGGGCCCAGACTGTAAATCTGTGCTGGGTGATCTGGGTTTTCCCCAGCTGCACAGGCCACAAGTTCTATTTTTAAGTGATATGACTCAGCAGCTAATAATGCCATTCTGAGTGAAAATAATGCCAAGATGCTGACATATCATTTTTCAGAAATATTTTATTTCACCATCTGTGACCCCCAGGCTTCCTTCGTCTGAAAATATGCCAAATAAACCCTTATATCAGGGTTTCTAAAAGTAGTCCACATATGTGATCTTTATACTCATTTTTAAACAAAACAACAAAAAAAAGAAAAAAAATTGTCTTGTAATATTGTTACTGCTTTATGATTGAAAATATTATAATAATCATCCTTTTCCTTCCATATGAAGAACTATTAAATTATTAACCATTAAAATGACAATCACAACTGCAGCAGATATTTTGAATCATTATTGCATGCATTTACTTTTTTAGATAAAATAAGGCTTGACTTGACAATACACAGAAATGTGAAGCCTTATTTTCACTAAAAAATATTAAAAAAAACAAACAAAAACAAGAAAAGAACACCAAATTAATGTCTGCTGCAGTTGTGACTGGCACTTTAAGAGAAAATTATGCTAGACATTCCATGTGGATTGTCTTTTTGTAATGATAGCAGTCATCTTTATGTTTATTATTTAAGGTGAATGGATATATTTTCTAGCTTTTACATCATTTTTTACAAGGGAGACATCCTGTTTGTTTTTCAGGACATCAAGGCCCTCCTAACTAGACAAAATGACCAGACACCCTGGCCAGTGCCATCGTTATCTGTCTTTTCCCCCATGACCTTGATCATCTGTTTGAAGTAAAATTTATAGCTGTATACTCGAATAAAATTTGGGAACTACATGTAGCAATTGGGTAAAGTCTCTTTAAGATCTTTTTAGTCCATTGAGACATTCCACAATAACCAATGAATCAGTATTAACCCTTGTCCTGCTGAGCCCGGATATACCCTGCCTTTGCAAACAGTGTAGATCCAGATCACTTGGCTTCTGAAGAAGCCAACTGATCTGAATCTGCACTGTTTGCCATTTAGTATCTGAATTTATAGCAACAATTTCAAGGAATTTGATTGGCTGAGAATTATATGTGGGTGTGGCATCTTAATTCATTCAGCATGACAAGGGTTAAAGTGGACATGGATGGCCCTGAATAGGCTCACAAATTATAGCAATTATAAAATACAAAAGTCTGCAATCATTCACATCTCCCATGGGTCAATCCCTGCATTTGCGAGTCTGTGAATTTGAAGTTGATGCTATCTCTTTGAAAGCTTGACATATATTTATAGGCATACATGTACTTGCGTTGTTTTACATGCCACTGGCATAAACAAATTTTTGCCGACTCTGATGGCTGGTGCCAGAGGGAATGTAGAGTTAAAATTACACAAACTCAGAATATGGTCATATTATCATATCAAATCGGATGGCAGTGGAGCTGTACAAGTTTTCATCAAACTTTTGCCTTGGTGTGATTTGGATGGGGTCAAGCAATGAGGCTGGGCTTATTTAGAACACGGTCATTTAGCATATCAAACTGAAAATGAAAAGTCAAACACACATTCACTAAAAGATATGCCCAGGGATGGTTGGGCTGGGCCAGAGGCAAAGTGTGAGCATGACAGGTGAGGAGGATTATTTTTGTTTTTCTTAGTATGTGGTCACGTAGCATATCAAATTGATTGGGATAAAGAGCAGAACAAGTTTTCATTTAAAAGTTTGCCCTCGGTGGGTTCAGCAAGAGAACAGGATAATATACAGAAGAGCAGAAAAAGTACCTTCCAACCTGTGAGCACAGTGAAGATTCAGATCAGACTGAACATTTGGGCAGTCCAATCAGAATCCTCACTGGACATATTTTGGATAGCCAGGGATGCAAAGTCTCTTCATAAGGAAAACAGATTCTGATCAGACTGCACAGATGCACAGACTGATTTGAGTCTTTATTGAGTGATTAGAAAGTATATTTTCTCATGCTGCAGTTCATAAAATTTTGCCTATGATACTTGGTCTAGAAAGGCAGACTTCATTTAAACTTTTTTTTTTTTTTCTAAAACATAGGACCTCACATTCCAATTAAGGAGACAGTTCACATGAAATCTCAAGCTGGAAAATCAGAAAACTATTGCTCACCTTCCTTTGCTAATTTTGTCATGAACATGTCAAGAGTCTAGTTTGAGGTTTTTAGTTTTATGGCCCAGTCCACATGGTTATGGTCATGTTGGACTGGTCAGTTAACTTCTCACACATTTCCTGGGCAGGACCAGTTCTATAAGCAGTTAATCAGTACTTGTGCACAAACTTTTGTCAGTAACTGACAACTGCCCTTCTTGAATCAGTGGAAGGTGGAGAAAGACCGTAGAAATGCTTTCATGATCAATCTCCATGAAAGTTATATCGCTGAGCTGGGATTCAAACTTGGGACCCCTGGATCTGCAGTCCGATGCACTACCAAATTGCACTATGAAGCCTGGTCAAGAGTTGAATACAGAAAACAACATACCTGGCTTTCATATCTGTGGAGACTTGCTCCAAAGTTCTATTTTTAGTTTCTGGTACAAAGGAAAAGATAAAAAGCACTGATATGGCACATATTATGCTGAATGTTATAAACGTCCAGGAAACACCAAGCCCATCTAAAAATAGAACAGAAAAACACCGTAACTCATAGCTCCAGATAAGGTGCTTTTGTAAACCAAAAAATAAGGATGTTTTTTTATTTCTCCACAAAAACATATGATGTGGGTACTCATTAGAAGCACCTCAGTAAGACCCTTCTAGTGGGTATCCACATTGTTATGTTTTTGTGGAGAAATAAGAAAAAATATTTACTACTCTTCTTTCAACATCACTTGGAAAGACGTTTTTTGCTTGGCATTTTAAATGAAAATATTTTGTTCTGATTGACCACATCTTATCAGAAACTATTTGGTTTAAACATATTTATTTCCAAAATGTTTACAAATACAACACATACAAAAATACAACAATAGGATTAGAACAAAAGCGTAAGAGCTTATTTAGTTCCTTAACCTACTCAAACTTTTCCTAGGCAGGCTTAGTCCTCTAAGCAGTTAACCAGTGTTTGTGCACATATTTTTGCCAGTATTAACTAAAAACTGCCCTTCTTGACTCATTAGAAGCAAGAGAATTCAATGATCAAACTCCACAAAAGTTATGTGGCCCAGCTGGAATTTGAACTTGCGACCCCTGGATCTTCATACAGAGGCACTACCAACTGCACTGTGGAGCCTGGCACATAGTTTTCAAAATAAACTAGTACCCGTGTTTTCAGAGAAAACAGATGCCCCCCAACCATGAATTTTCAGTCTTTCTACCACTCTGACCTTGAAAATTAGGTCAAGGTCACCAAAATCTAATCATTTCTTTGATATGTCCCAGTTATGTATTCATGAAAGTAAGGTAAATGTCCTAAAATTTTGAACACTTTATTCCATATCTTTTTGGCCTAATTTTTGCTTTTTGTACAATTGTTTCTTAAAATAATTAGTGAAATGGCAAACAGTGTAGACCCTGATCAGACTCTCCTTCGGTAAATGCAGAGAAAAGATGATTTAATTACACCAAAACTATGTTTACTTATAGCAGGAAGTGATGTCAACATGCCAAAATGATGATGACATTTCTAAATGCAATTGGCACTAAACTGCATTGTAACAGATCAGGGCCAAAAAAAATCATTACAAATGTGTGAACAATGAATATACTGGTCTTTATACTAGCACACTCACTACAGTTGAGCCACAATGTGAGAAAAAGTACCTTCTTTGTTCAAAGAAGGCTTAAATCAGCCTGTGCATCAATGCAGTCTGATCAGATTCTTTACTGTCCACATGAAGAAGCTTTGCATCCTGGGCTATCCAAAATGTGCCCAGTGAAGATTCTGATCAGACTGCACAAATGCGCAAGCTGATCTGAATCTTCACTGGGCACACACGTCCGAAGGTAAGTTTTCTCATATTGCAATCATAAGGTGATTAACCAACATAAAAATACCTACTCATTATGTCAAGGAATGTGAAGGTCACAACAAGGTTGGTGCCCCAGTTAAACACAGTTGCCATAGCAATGGCTCGTCCTTTGACTGCTGCAGGAAATATCTCACTAAGAACTAACCAGGTCACTGAAAATATAAAACTGCAACTACATTTCAAGGAAATGACTATATACTATGTTTACCTTCTAATAAAGTCACACAGAAAATCTACATTACAAAATATTTGATCAGCGATGTCAGAGAGTGTACCTTTGGACCTGTGTGCCCAGTGATTATTCAGATCAGCCTGTGCATTTGCACAGACTCATCAGAATCTTCACTGGCCATATTTTGGATAATACCCATGGATTTCTTCTCTGACAACCGAGACTCTAATCAGACTGCTCAAACATGCAGGGAGATCTGAATCTTTGCCAGGAACACGTGTCTAAAAGGTACATTTTCTGAAGTTGTGACTTATTTAACCCTTGTCCTGCTGAATAAATTAAGATGCCACGCCTACTTCTAATGTTCAGCCAATCAAATTACTTGATCCGGATTATTGCTATAAATTCACATACTTAATGGCAAACAGTGCAGATCCAGATCAGTTGGCTTCTTCAGAAGCCAACTGATCTGGATCTACACTGTTTGCAAAGGCAGGGTATATCCGGGTTCAGCAGAACGAGGGTTAATTAATTCAGTATTAAGTCTCACCTAAATGATTTTAAACTTCAATGAAAACATTTCATAAAAAAGACATATGATTTCATATACAAGTAGCCAGAAGCAATTATATCAAGCACATAATTTCATATACAAGTATCTAGATGTAATTATTTTAAACAAATAATTTTATATGCAAGTAGCCAGATGCTATTATTTTAAACAAATAATTTCATATGCAATTAGCCAGATATTATTATTTTAAACACATTTCATATACAAGTATCTGGATGTAATTATTTTAAACATAATTTCATATGCAAGTAGCCAGATGTTATTATTTTTAACACATAATTTCATATACAAGTAGCTAGATGTAATTATTTTAAACATAATTTCGTATGCAAGTAGCCAGATGTTATTATTTTAAACCCATAATTTCATATACAAGTAGCTAGATGTAACTATTTTAAACATAATTTTGTATGCAAGTAGCCAGATGTTATTATTTTTAACCCATAATTTCATATACAAGTAGCTAGATGTAACTATTTTAAACATAATTTCGTATGCAAGTAGCCAGATGTTATTATTTTTAACCCATAATTTCATATACAAGTAGCTAGATGTAACTATTTTAAACATAATTTCGTATGCAAGTAGCCAGATATTATTATTTTTAACCCATAATTTCATATACAAGTAGCTAGATGTAATTATTTTAAACATAATTTCGTATGCAAGTAGCCAGATATAAATTATTTTTAACACATAATTTTATATACAAGTATCTAGATGTAACTATTTTAAACATAATTTCGTATGCAAGTAGCCAGATGTTATTATTTTTAACCCATAATTTTATATACGAGTATCTAGATGTAACTATTTTAAACATAATTTCGTATGCAAGTAGCCAGATGTTATTATTTTTAACCCATAATTTTATATACAAGTAGCTAGATGTAATTATTTTAAACAAAATTTCGTATGCAAGTAGCCAGATGTTATTATTTTTAACCCATAATTTTATATACAAGTATCTAGATGTAACTTTTGTTTGTGTTGAGGTTTTACGGCCCAGTCAACCCAATGGGGTCATGTCGAGCGCGGTCAGTTTACCTAACCACACGTTTACTGGGCAGGCTTAGTCCTCTAAGCGGTTAACCAGTATTGTGCACATTCTTTCGCCAGAAACTGACAACTGCCCTTCTTGAATCAGCGGAAGGGAGAGAATGACATAATTTCATATGCAAGTAGCCAGATGCTATTATTTTTAACCCATAATTTCATATACAAGTATCTAGATGTAATTATTTTAAACACATAATTTCATATACAAGTTGGGTCCATGAGGGATCTTCGAAAAATCTGGTAGTTTTGAAACATAGACATTCCAATCACAAGTTTCTACTGTAGAAGTATCTAGATATTATTATTTTAAACATGTAATTTTATATGCAAGTAGCCTGATGTAGTTATATTAAACACATAATTTCATATACAAGTATCTAGATGCAATTATTTTCAACACATAGCTTCATATACAAGTAGCCACATAATATTATTTTAAACACATAATTTCATACACAAGTAGCCAGATACACCTGTTTTAAACCCACTACAATAACCCATTAAATGCCACAGAATTTACTTATTATTGCTCTTCCTCCATTGAAATAATATTAAAACTGTATTCATAGCACCAGATAAGTGAGGGTATCAGATAATTATTTTTCCTATTTCTCCACAAAAACATATGTTGCGGGTTCTCATTAGAAGCGCCTCGGTGAGGCGCTTCTAAAGAATACCCTCAACATATGTTTTCATGGAGAAACTAGAAATGTATCCAAAGGACATGTATGTGCCCACCTGAAAAACTTTAGCACAAACTGCTAATGCCTAAAAACTTAAACGTTAATTGCTAACGCCATCTTGGAGATGGACAAATGGAGAGGGGTAACACTATGCGGGGGTATAATTAAAAAAATATCACTATTTTTTGGCTGAAAAAAATCACTTTATCTAGAGCTATGGTATTAATCACCTGGACCAAAACTAAATCCATAGGCAGCAACAAAAGTCATGAGAGCAGAGAATCCTGCTATCTTCAGCACCAAAGCTCTGGCACCGTCTTCCATCCTTCCAGAGTCGGAGACATTGGTTTTTGGTGTTGTTCTACTTCCTGTATGAGCATTAGTAAAACTATCCCACTTTATCACAGACTTGGTATGTTTTTGAGATTCTGATATATTTAATTCAACAGAAGTAATATGGTCTGTTTGCATTTTTGCTGCTGTCATGCTAAAACCTGAGAGATTTTGAGGC
Organism: Anodontia alba; assembly: GCA_964016985.1. NCBI lineage: Eukaryota > Metazoa > Mollusca > Bivalvia > Lucinida > Lucinidae > Anodontia > Anodontia alba. The sequence continues at coordinate 45,734,049 of OZ024825.1, forward strand.
AGAGTAGCTGAAAGAGTATTAGAAATTTTTGTTGAGATTGTTGAGCTTGATTGTTCCTCTGTAAAATTTAGTTTAAAATCGGTGAGAGTTTTATTAGTCAGATTCACTGGTGATGTGTTTTTACAGTCTGTTTGATCGATACATGATTTAGATGGTACTCCAGATTGCTCAAAATGGCAGACAATGCCTAAAGTTAATATACTTATGCCCATCAATATTGCACCAGTGAGCAAAAATTTACGTCGACCAAATTTGTCCACACAAAATAAGGCTATGATTGTCATCAGAACCTGAAAAAGAAAAGGTTATATAACAAGCAATTAGATGTACCCAGATACCAGATAACAGGACTTGTTAAGGAGGAGTATTTGATGATAATTCTGGGATAATTTTTGTTATTTGTCCATAAAAACATAAGTTGTGGGCACTCATTAGAAGCACCTCACAATGAGTACCGGCAACATGTTTTTAAAAAGAATGCAATAATGTCTGGATGTGGCAGAGACCTCAATGCTCATTTTATGAGTGCTGCCTCACTGAAATATCATGCCCCAGATATGAAATGATATTCCACGTAGTCACATTAAATGACCAGTTCTGATTTCCAGCTCTACTTTCTGAATGCTGAGTGCCAAGCAAAGAGCAACTAGTGCCATTTTTGAAGTATTTGGTATCACTCAGTCAGGGCTCAAACCCACAACCTCCCAGCCACAAAGTGGACACTCTACCAATTGGGCCATTGTGCTGGTGGAGAACTGGAGAAAATAATCCTAGAATTATCACCAAATACAGTCGACTCCGTTATCTCAACTTCGCTTATCTCGAATAACAGCTTATCTTGAAGTGAAAATCTGGTCCCTGTTTTAACATGAAATCTAACAACGGGTAACAAAATATTGTGGAAAAGAGGAGAAATTGCTCCTGAGGAGCAATTTCTCCTCTTTTCCACAATATTTTCAATATATCTCTAACTTCAAGAGTCAAATTACATATTAGTTTGTGAAATGTGGTTTGATTTATTTTTTCCTCAATTCTGCAAATCTGATATGTCGAGGTACTGATATCTCAAAGTACCGGTAATTCAGAGAGTCCCTTGGACTTAGAGATTATTAGAGTCGACTGTACTCCTTCTTAACAAGTCCTCTGTAGACCCAGTGGTAAGTACAGTATGGTGAGAAAGACAGTGCTCCAATAAATGCACCCTAAATATTCAGACCCCTTAACCGCTGGAACCTCTTTAAAAAACAATTCATTTTAAGACGGTTCGTATATATGATGGTTTACAGGTGTATCCCAAAAGTGTTGCATCCAAACAAAAATGTCTAGATTATATAGAAAAATGACCATAAATGAACATTTTTTTCTATAGGACCTAGACATTTTTGTGTGGATACAACAGGGTTGTTTAGCTAACATGGTTTTCACTTTGGATCATAGCAATCGTGTTATAAAATGGTTATGGTTAAATATTAATTGAGGCTAAATGCTCTGGCAATGATGATGCTACACTCATCCACCACTTTTTAGAAACATCAGCATGTAGTACATTGGGGCTGATCATCGTTTTAGGCTAGTATGGTAAGGAGTTAAGGTGACTCATTTGTTTAGGATAAATATGGTACAGTCCACTCTCATTATCTCAAAATTCAAAAGCTCTCTGAAAAACTTTGAGATATCAGACCTAGACATATTAGATTTGCAGAATTGAGGAAAAAATAAATCGAACAACCACATTTCACAAATGTAAAGGTAATAGGACTCCTGAAGTTACAGATATATTGACAATATAGTGGAAAAGAGTAGAAATTGCTCCTTCTCCTCTATTTCACAATATTTTGTTATCTGTTGTTAGATTTGTTTGTGTTGAGGTTTTATGGCCCAGTCAACCCAATGGGGTCATGTCGAGCGTGGTCAGTTTACCTAGCCACACGTTTACTGAGCAGGTTTAGTCCTCTAAGTGGTTAATCAGTATTGTGCACATTCTTTCGCCAGAAACTGACAACTGCCCTTAGATTTCCATGTTGAAAACAGGGACTAGATTTTCACTTTGAGATAAGCCGTTATTCGTAAGTGAAGTCGAGATAATGAGAGTCAACTGTACTTTGGTGTTGTTTTTTTTTTTTAACATTCCAACTATTGTATTTCATTCAATGTGGAAAAAACAGGATCAAAATTATTCAGGTTCCTATTATAAGAAACAAATTGATAGTTCTGACCACAAGGTATATTTTCCACATAAACAGTGCCTGTTTAAATAATTTTATATCTATACAAGATGCACCCCAGATTTCTCTGATTTCACTAACAGTAAAGGAACTGCCAGATAAGTTTTCTGTAATGAAATCAATTTATCTATTTTTTTAATTTTTTATTCGTTTTAAAATTTCTTATTCTAATCATTTAAAGGCTCCATATTCCTCAAAATTAGACATTTTTATCAAAGGAAAGTTTATCAAATTGACATATGGTATTAATACATAAAATGTGGCACCTGACAGCCTATAAAACTTCAGTTAGTCTCTTGTTTTTGAACTGGATCAGAAATGGAATGAATTTTTATCGTATCTCTGAATTCGCAACATTAATTCAGAGATACTATAAAAAATCATTTCATTTTTTATCCAGTTCAAATTTCTTGTCAGAACTCTTTAAATCAACAAACAGCAAATGACCAGGTTCTGATCAGACGGCATTTTAATAGTCTCCTTTCTGTCTATAAGATAAATATACTATTACTTTTACCTTTATTACACCTAAACCAACTGTTGCTAGAGTGGCTGCTGAGTCTGACTGAAACCCTATCTCTTCAAAAATAGTTGGTGCATAATACAGGACATTAGGCTGACCAGTAAACTGAAATAATCAAATAGCATGTGAGTACACCTTTCAGCCTGGCAGACCAAAACCAATACCTGTGCAAACAGTGTAGATCCTGATGAGACGGCTCATAAAGAGCCGTCTCATCAGGAGCTACACTGTTTGCTATTTTATTTTTGATTTTAGACTGAAATCCCTGTTTGCATCAGTGGACAAGTCCAACTCAAGGATGGAAGAGTCAACTTCAGAAACTAAGGCATGAAAATGTTAAGTCATATAAAAAGATTTGTTTCTAAGGATTTTCAACATACATGTAATAGGGGTGATAAGAGATTGGGTATTTGTTGTTTGAATATGCATTAAGACCCCATTCTCAGAAAAATGTGCTTATGGGGACTTGATAGACTTGGTAGATTTTCGAACATTTTTTTAAGGGAGATAACTTTTGTGAATTCCTATCTTGCACATAAAAAAAAAAAAAAGAAAAGAAAAAAAAAAGTCTGAAAAAGGTCTACTCTAAAGGGAACTGATGATGATGATGATAATGATAATGATATGGGTGATGAGGATTTGGTGTTTTATGTCACTTTCAGGTGTAGCTGATGGGGCACTGAGGATATCTGGAACAACATCAAGACTGGACTGCTCAAAACAACTGAGGAGGTGTGTGGCACAACTAGGCCACACTGTTGGCGTCGTGAAACCTGGTGGTGGAATGAACATGTGGAAAAGGCCATCGCTGCCAAACAGAAAGCTTTCAAGGCCTGGAAGGCTGGTAAGAGCACTAGGCCATCATACGATGCAGCCAAACAAAATGCCAGACATGCAGTGCACCATGCTCGTCAAGAAGCCGACAAGTAGGTCTACGAGAATATTGACCCCAAGTCTTCAGAAGTCTACCGCCTTGCTAACCAGTTTAGAAGAGAGAATGCTGATGTTGTTGGTGACAAACCTGTCAAGAATGATGCAGGAGAGATGTCAATGAGCGAAGACTCAAAGCAGAAGGCCTGGCTAGAGCACTACCAAAGACTTCTCAATATTGAGTTTGACTGGGACCCAGACCACCTGTCTTATCAACCTACAATGGAAGGCCCGCACATCCCAATCACCATTGATATGGTTAAGAAGGCTATCTCACAGATGAAGGCTGGCAAAGCACCGATCCCATCAGGCATAGTGGTGGAGATGATACGAGCAGCCGGTGACATGGGCACCTCCATGATCCGTGACTTCGCAGCTGCAATCATTCGTGATGGCAAGGTACCCTCTTACTGGGAGCAGAGTTCCATTGTCTGCCTCTACAAGGGAAAGGGGGACGCATTGGAAAGGATCTCAAGCTGACAGAGCAGGTTATGAAAATCCTGCAGAGGACTGTTGACGGCCTCATCAGACAGTTGGTCAATCGACGATTCCCAGTTTGGCTTTGTCCCAGGCAGAGGCACTACAGATGCAAACTTTGTTGTCAGGCAGCTGCAAGAGAAGTATCTAGCTGCCAACAAGAGACTCTACATGGCTTTCTTAGACCTGGAGAAGGCATTTGATCGAGTACCTCGAAAGGTCATCTGGTGGGCGCTGAGAAAACTTGGTGTGGAGGAGTGGATTGTGCGACTGGTGCAGGGGATGTATTCAAATGCGCGGAGCCGTGTTGGTGAGGGGTACAGTGAAGAGTTTGAAGTGAAGGTTGGTGTTCACCAAGGATCAGTACTCAGCCCGCTGCTCTTCATCATTGTGCTTGAAGCCTTATCACGAGAGTTCCGCTCTGTGGTCCCCTTGGAAGACCTCTATGCTGATGATCTTGTTATCATCGCTGAATCGCTTGAGGAATGTGTCAGGAAGAACTTGACATGGAAAGAAGCAATGGAGAAGAAAGGACTGAGAGTAAATGCAGGTAAGACAAAGATCATGATCTGCGGTACGGGACTGGACCTTCTGCAGAGTTCAGGCGAGTTTCCATGCGCGTCTGTCCCACTGGAGTGGGCAGCAACAGCATCTTCTGCAATGGCTGCAAGCACTGGGTGCACAAGAAATGCAGTGGGCTCAAGCCCTTGAAAAAAGACCCTGACTACAGATGTACATGGTGCCAGGGAACTGCATGCCCCTTGGATGGCAGACCACAGAAGAAAGTTCAGGACGGACCTGACAAGCTTGAGGTGGCAGCTTCCTTTTGCTACCTAGGAGACATGCTCTCAGCAGCAGCTAGCTGTGAACTTTCCACAACACTTGTGAAAACCGCCTGGAAGTTCAAGGATCTGCTACCAGTTCTCTCTTCACACCACCTCTCTTTCAAAACACATGGCCGTGTGTACAGCTCTTGTGTGTGGAGCCCAAAGCTCCATGCCAGCGAGACTTGGCCATTGACAAAGCCAAACTTCCAGCATCTGCAGCGAAATGACAGGGCAATGATCAGACAGATCTGCAATGTCAGGCCGCAAGACATTGTCACCACCAGGTCCAATGAGCTATTTGTGCGGCTTGGTATTGAGGATCTGGACCTCATTCTGAAGGAGAGAAGACTCCGATGGTATGGACATGTGGAACGCTCCAATGGTGCAGTCGACAGCCCTTGACATACAGGTTGATGGAAAGCGTGGGCCTGGGAGGCCCAAGATGACATGGAAACAGCTGACAGAGCGGGACTGCAGAGAGTGGAAGCTCTTGGCTATCAACCCACATGATAGACATACCTGGAGATCTGGTGTGAGATCTGCCATGCGTGCAACAAGCCAGCTATCTGGAAGGGGGCCCACTGGTGTGATGACAAAGTCATGACAACAAGATAATCTGAGCCATGTCTACTTTCCGAGCAAGAAGAAACACTGGCAATTCTATACTAAACCAAAAAAGAAACTTTCGCAAAGTAGGTCTTAAACTTATAAGGTTAAATACAACATGTAGAAAAATGTGTATATGTAGTAGTTTACACTGACGTCCTACTTTGGGAAGTCGGTCAGATAATCACCTCATGTCGAACGATATTGTCTGTTTTGACAAAACCTCCATTTTCATGCACTGGGTGGACATATCTGGTTTACATGTGTTAACTTTTTTCACTGCAAATTATTTCACTTGACCACTACAGTCATAAAAATACCTTAACACTTTTATATCGATACAATTTGGGCAAAATTTTGATGCCTCGAATTGTGAAACATTTAAGAGAGAGAGCCGTTGGGATGCTGGAGGCAGGAGCTTCAAAGGAAGATGTTGCTGCGAAAGTTGGATCATCTGTGCAGGCAGTTAGAAGTCTGAGACGGTGGTTTGTGCAGACCGGAAGCACGGAAGATCTTCCACGTAGCGGTAGACCACGTGTGACCACGCCGGCACAAGACTGCTATATTTTGAACCTACATTTACAAAATTGTTTTTTAACTGTGACAGCTACAGCATCTGTCACCCCAGGTACTCATAACCCCAGGATTTCTGCTCAAACCATACGAAATCGTTTGGCTGAGAACAATTTACGTGCATGTCGTCCCTACGTCGGAACAGTATTAACGGATCGTCATCGCCGTGACAAGCTTCAATGGGCTGATAGACACATCAACTGGGCAAGGCAAGATTCTTTTTTCAGATGAATCCAGGTTTGCATTGTCCAATAGTAATGGTTGGATCAGGGTTTACCGACGTAGGAATGAACGTTACGCTAACTGTTGCGTTCTTCAGCGGGATCATTTTGGTGGTGAGGGTTCCGTGATAGTCTGGGCCAGAATAAGTTATGGGTATCGTAGCCAATTAGTGGCCATTGATGGCAATTTGAATGCTCAAAAAAGTATAGAAACTGTGTCCTTGCTCCACACGTTGTTCTTGTCTTACAAAATCACGGCATTATTTCTGTGTTTCAGCAAGACAACATCAGACCTCACATCGCCCATGACAATATCCAGTTCTTGCAGATTTCATAGACGACTGACCCTCAAAAAGCCTGGATCTAAATCCCATCGAGCACCTTTGGGATAATCTTGACACACGTGTACGGCAACTTCAAAATCCGCCTGGTAAAGTCAATGAGCTCCGTGACGCTTTGCTAGAAGAGTGGAATAATATACCCCAGGCTCAAATTAATAATCTCATCCACTCAATGCGTCATCGCTGCCAAGCTGTTAGCAATGCTAGCGGTGGGCATACTCGTTACTAAAGCCAAAAAAAATGAATCGACACCTACCTCAAATGAAATTGAAAAATCCAATGAAATTGATAATTTTCAGACTGTAAATGAACTTTGATGAATTGATTTTAAATTATTGCGCAATAACAAATATGAAAAAAACTGTTAATATACACATAGTGGAAACAGTCCCATTGAAGTCTCGTGAAAGTTTCTTTTAATGGTTCAGTATATTATTCCAGAAGACAGCACTCTGAACTTCCTTACTGTTATCTAGTATCAGATTCCAACTAACACTCTGATTTATGCACCCAACAAAAGTGGTCTGAAAGGGTTTAACCTTTACCACTCTCTGGGCTAAATCAGCATTCAACAAATTGTTGATATTTATCTTATTTTTCCAAGAAAACAGGATTTGCCATTTCATGCAAATTGTCTCCATGGGAGACAATTGCGTGAAATGTCAAATCCTGTTTTCTGGGAAAATTAGAAAAAATATTTCAAAATGTTGTCTGCTGAAAATTTTACCCAGAATGCTAAGCATTAAGAACTTATATTACCTTTTTCTGCAAATGTCTCGAAAGCTATGAATTTATAGATGCAGAGGACTTATTATTGACCCATTTTAGACTGAATAAACTCTCCCACACTATATATTGGACAGTCCAATTTTTGTTTGTGCTGAGGTTTTACGGCCCAGTCAACCCAAAAGGGTCATGTCAGGTGCGGTCAGTTTACCTAACCACACGTTTACTGGGCAGGCTTAGTCCTCTAAGTGGTCAACCAGTATTGTGCACATTCTTTCGCCAGAAACTGACAACTGCTCTTCTTGAATCAGCAGAAGGGAGAGAATGACCGTAGAAAATATTTCATGATCAATCTCCACAAAAGAATGTTGCCGACCTCGGCGGGGATTGAACCCACGACCTCCTAGTCTCCAACAGGAAGGCGCATCCGAGCCACAGAGGCCGGCGGACAGTCCAATTTCAATTTTAAGGTAAGTCAGGCTATGTGATTTAGACATTACCAAAGAAAAATGGTTAAACTACTTGCAAATAGTGAAGACCCAGATCAGAATGCTGCATTCTGTGGTGTCTGATCTGTTTGTTTGTGTTGAGGTTTTACAGCCCAGTCAACCCAATGGGGTCATGTCGGGCGCGGTCAGTTTACCTTACCACACGTTTAGTGGGCAGGCTTAGTCCTCTAAGCGGTTAACCAGTATTGTGCACATTCTTTCACCATAAACTGACAACTGCCCTTCTTGAATCAGCGGAAGGGAGAGAATGACCGTAGAAAATATTTCATGATCAATCTCCACGAAAGAATATTGCCGACCTTGACGGGGGTTGAACCCGCAACCTCCTGGTCTCCAGTCGGACGGCGCATCCAACTGAGGCACCGAGGCCGGTGTCTGATGTGTGTCTGCACTATTTGGCAATTGCCAATTACCCTTTTAGGGGTTTCCAGACTAAAATGGGTTAAGGAGGAGTATTCAACAACAATTCTGGAGTAATTTTCTCCTGTTCTACATATAAACATACATGTATGCTGTGGTACTCACTAGAAATGCCTCATGAGTTCTTCAAATAGGATATGTTTTTACACAAGAAATGAGCAAAAAAATATTCCAGAATTATCAACAAACACTTCTCCATAGCAATTCTTAATGATGCATATATGTACCTGTTGAAAGAAAACTAGTCCCACTCCTACCATCATACGTCCTCTCATACCATCCTGAGAGGCACACAGGTCCACACAAGACTGGTTCTGTTGGGTAAACAATAGACATGTAGTATATGCATATGCAGTAAGATCACCGTAAAGACTGCCCAAATGTGGTTTTAACAGCAAGGCAGTCTTAACCCTTGTCATGCTGAATAAATTAACCTTTACCACTCTCTCAGCTAAATCAGCAATCAACAAATTGTTGATATTTATCTATTTTTTTTTCCAGAAAACAGAAAAATATATTTATCTATTTTTTTTTTCCAGAAAACAGAAAAATAAGATAAATATTTCAAAATGTTGTCTGCTGAAAATTTTACCCAGACTACATCATTTTACCCACATCTAATTTTCAGCCAATCAGATTCTTTGATCCAGATTGTTGATATAAATTCACATACTCAATGGCAAACAGTGCACATCCAGATCAGTTGGCTTCTTCAGAAGCCAACTGATCTGGATCTACACAGTTTGCAAAGGCAGAGTATATCTGGGTTCAGCAGGACAGGGTTAATAGTAAATTCTTACATTTTTCAGAGTGTTTAAGAAAGGACGAGACTATTTTGTAGATTTTTTGCTCAGTGACCTCAAAAAATGGTAAAAACAACATATAGAGTATATACAGAACACATACAAAACAATTACCAAAAAAAAAAAAAAAAAAAAAAAAAAAAAACCCACAGCTTTTTCTCTGACTACTTCTTCACTCTTGAAATACTGAAGGTGAAGCCAGAGAATGATAAATGTTTCTCATAAAAGAGGGTTTGATGTTTCTTGCAAATATCTCCTGGTATCCGCTACTCTGTTCTTTATCAACTGTTCATTCCTCACAGTATTGGTATTGGTAATGCTTGAACCCACTTTTTCTGAGGTTACTGAGACTAACACCATCAGTTCTCTATCAACTCAGTTTGTGCCTCATAGTCTCAATACTAAAAATATTGTCTCAACCTATCTTTATTCGAGGCCATTGAGCCCCAATGCCACTAAGTTCTTTATCATTCTGTTTATTGCTCACAAACTAAGCTGTACATGTTCAGCTGAACCTACCTTTTCTGAAGCTATTGAGACTCTAATGCCACTAAGTTCTTTGTCAACTCTATTAGTTCCTCTCAGTTTCAGTAGTACTTGTTCTGCCTAAAACATGAAAAATCAACACATAATGTACTTAAATCACTGGAGCAAGTGACCAGGGATATCACATATACCCCTTGCATGCATCACTGCCAAAGCTAATGCAAATTCATAAATGTACTGATATCACTATCAAAATTATTGCTATTTTTACACAGGTTCTCTTACATGTAAACCTATAAAATTGTCTTTTCCATCAGTTCAGTTGAAGCTGATAGGGTTGTTTGGTGAACAAAATATTAGAGCAGCCAAAAGTGCATTCTACACAAAATTTGTCTTATTGCTGGATATGTCCACAAAAATTATCAGTCGATCTGCTAACCCATTGTAGTCAGGAGACCCGTAAAAGGGTAACTGGCTAACAGTACAGACCCAGCTCAGACACTGCAGAATATGGCGTCTGATCAGGGTCTCCACTGTTTGCAAATAATTTAGCCATTTTTCTCTAGGAATATGTAAATCTCCTAGCCGGGCATACCTAAAATTGAAATTGGACTCTTCCAATGTATTGTGTGGGAGAGTCTAATCAGTCTACAATGGGTTAACTATTATGTCAAAAATTTATATTTTTTTAATTTTGCTTTGCCTATATTTCTGAATGTGTTGTCTTGAAGCTGTTGATATTTAGCTAGTATAACTACTGTATGGACACAGTGAGTACAAAGTCAAGTTGACACTTATAAAATTTGCAAACACATACAGTCAAGCTTCAATGGCTCAAACATCTTTGGGACAATGGAAATTTGTTCTAGACAAGGGCAATTTGAGTCACCGAGAGTTAATCATAATGCCAGAACAGGAGGCAAAAGGGGATAATTTAAGGATATCTTTTCGATTTGCTATAAAATAATGGTATATTGAGTGTACTCATTATAACCATCTCAATGAAGTGATTCAAATCAATACACACAACATATGTTTTCATGATAAAATAAACAAATTTCCCTAAATACATCCCTTAACTCTTTAAAGCACCAAGAAAAACTGCATCTGAAAATGTCATCTGTTTATGTCGTCTGCTGAATATTCTAGCAGACTTTTCAAACCTATTTTTGCATACAGGCAAACAGTGTGGACATACTGTTTGCAAAAATGACTTTTAAAATCACAAGCAGATGACAAAACAAACAACAATAGTTGTGATTGGCGCTTTAAGGTTAATATTTGCTTTCTTCAGCTATCAGAAGCATCTCCTAGGTATTCAAAAACAAGTTCAGATCAGCCATGGTAAATGAGCCATCAGTGTTCAAGACATTGAAGTTTTACTGAATATTAAAGTTATAATTTGAGCAGGGGCACAGCATTTCCTTGCATGTGTGCCCAGCAAAAATTCAGATCAGCCTGCTCATCCATGCAATTTGATCAGAGTCTTCACAGGGCACTCTGTGGGTAGCCAAGTATCCAAAATGTCTTCAACATTATGAAAACACGCCTATTCAAATATGTTTAAAATTTCACCACCAAAAAACTGAAAGTTTTTAGATAAAAATTCTAATATTTTTCATATTTCTGCTCGAGGCAGTTCTAACGAGTACCCACAATCTATGTGTTTGAGCAGAAATAAGAAAAATAATGTATACCCCTGTAAATCACAGTTTAAGTTGGGTTTATGGGGGTCAACATTATATAGGCATTTTTTCGTGATGAGCAGACAACAAAGACTTATCAGCCTCAGCAGATGTGCAAGCTGTGCGCATATGTAATCTTGCAGAAAATGTCATGCCCTGTCTCCTCTATGTTATGGATGTTCAACAGAATTCTACATAGGGGCTCCTGTAATGCAGTCTATTGTTTTGCTTTTGTTTCAAAACAAAATGAGCCAGCGCACCACAAAACCAACAAAATGGTATCTGCGCCCAGCGAAGACTCAGACCAGCCTGGGCATCTGCCCAGTCTGATCAGAGTCTCTGCTGCCTGCATGAAGAAAGCTTAGCTCCTTAGTTACCCACTGAATGCACAGCAAAGTCTCTGATTAGACTGGGTAGATGCCCAGACTGATCTGAGTCCTCACTGGTCACAGATGCCATTTTGTTGGTTTTGTCATGAGGTGGCTCAAATTATATAACAACCTGTTCTTCTTTCTTCTTCAACATCAGGTATCTTGGGCTGGGAGGTAGGAAGAACATCCCTATCCCCTGTATCACTGCCGGTATAGCAGACAATGAGAACATCCAACGCCTGAAATAATCAGGTTTACTCTTACACTTGTCACCATTACACTTTTCATAGAAACCTACACTCTATTTTCATGTTACCTCTTATAAATATAAAGAATTTTGTTGAAGTTTATGTTGCATCTGCACACTAAAACACGAAAACAAGCACCAGAAGAGTGAGAGTTATCTTCCTTGTTCAGCTCAGTGAGATAAAACAATCTCTGAAGTGAAACTAACTGTAAAGTTTTACACTTTGTAGACTTCATTAAGTGTGAACGCTAGTGTGGACGATAGGGTGGATGCATGTTCATGGATGAACGAATGGATGGAAACTTGCATGCTTAAGTTCCCCATGCTAATGTTGGAGTGACAAAGATACAGTGCAATCTCCTTACAAAAGCCACCCTTGAGAATAAATCAAACTGGATCTTGTAGGGATATGGTCATTGTAGAAAGTTTAAATACACAGTAAAACTGCACTCTGGGATTTCAGAAAAGTGGCTGTTAGAGAGAGGTGGCTGTTAACCCACTGTAGTCTGGAGACCCCTAAAAGGATAACTGGCAAACAGTGCAGACCCAGATGCCACAGAATGTGGCATCTGATCAGGGTCTCCACTGTTTGCAAAATGTTCAACCATTTTTCTCCAGGAATATCTAAATCACATAGCCTGACATACCTAAAATTGAAATTAGATTCTTCCAATATATAGTGTAGGGGAGTTCACTCAGACTAAAATGGGTTAAGGACAAGTGATCTTTGGTGGAGATTCCACTGTAAATGCACAGGAACCTCTAATAATATGGCTTGTTGTTCAGATAAAAGGATACATATGGTAACCTGGGCCTTCACTGTTTTCTATAAGCTATACTTTCTATAATACAATCAACTCTTGTTAGATCAACTTCGCTTATCTCTAATAACCACTTCTCTCGAAATGAAAATCTGCTCCCTGTTTAAAAATGAAAATCTAACAACAGGTAACATATAATGTGGAAAAAAAGGACAATTTCTCCAAGAGCAATTTCTCCTCTTTACCACAATATTTTCAATACACATACGTGTATCTCTAACTTCAAGATTCAAATTACAGGTTCATTTGTAAAATGTAGCTGTTCAATTTATTTTTTCTTCATTCCGCAAATCTTCAAGAGTCAAATTACAGGTTCATTTGTAAAATGTAGCTGTTCAATTTATGTTTTCCTCATTCCGCAAATCTGATATGTCGAGATACAGATATCTCGAAGTATTTCAGACAGTCCTTTGGACTTCGAGATAATAGGAGTAAACTGTACATGCAGAAGGTACATACTCAATATCAAACAATTCTGTAAGTTGACATGAAAAGACCTAAGCAGACTGCGTGGTTTGTAGGCTGATCTTGAACCCACTGTCACCTTACGCATTTAAGGGAAAGAGATACACTTTTGGAGTAGGCAATGGTCTAAATTATTTTGCATGTTCTCAGAAATGGGGTCTACTCCAAAGAGAAAGAGTTGGCTTCTCTTAACCCTTCTCTTGCTGAGCACGACATGCCCTGTCTTAGCAAACAGTGTAGATCCAGATCAGTTGGCTTCTTCAGAAGCCAACTGATCTAGATCTGCACTGTTTGTCATTCAGTATGTGAATTTATTTCAACAACCTGAATCAAGTAATCTGACTGGCTGGAAATTAGAAGTGGGCGTGGCATCTTAATTTATTCAGCATGAAGACCTAATTCTTTGCTTTTAGATAAGACCCGTATTCAGAAGGGACAGCAAACAGAGAATATTGTAATAACCATAAGTACTGGTAGACAGGCCTGAGCAAACAGTGCAGCCTCAGATCAGACGCTGCAGAATGTGGGATCTGATCAGGGTCCACACTGTCTGCAACTCATCCAACAAATTTTAGATGCATTAAAAGGTAACAATATGGACTTGGTCAAATTTAAGGACCAGTATGATAAAGGAGTTAAGATGTCCCAATATTTAAGGTTAACACAGTACATACAGTCAAACCTCGATAGCTCAAACAAGATGACTCATTTACCATGGCTAATTCGAACTCGTTTTTGAGTCCCTAAGTAATTCTTCCGATAGCTTAATAAAACAAATATTTAAGGAAATTTTCTTATTTTATCACAAAATTGTATGTTGTGTGTACTCATTAGAATTGCCTCTTCAAGGCAATTCTAATGAGCACACTCAACATACAATTATTGTGTAGAAGACTGATAGATTTCCCAGAATTAGCGATATTTGCTTCCCGACCTGGAGCCATGATTAACCTTCATTGGCTCGAACTACCCATGGCTTGAACACTTTTCCATGGTCCCAAAGGTGTTCGAGCCATTGAAGTTTGACTGTATCTTCATTCTAAAATGGTGCAGAACATAGCAACAGATAAGGCGCTTTTTTCATCCAAAAAATGTTGATATCATTCTTATTTCTCAAGTAAACATATGTTGTGGGTACTCACTAGAAGTGCCTCAGCGAGGCACTTCTAATGAGTACCCACAACATATGTATTCGTTGAGAAATAAGAAAAATATTATGTGGATACCCCCTCTTATCTGTAGGGGCAATCCGGTAAAATTCGGACACCCGTAAAAGTTCGGACAATTTGTTTATTTCCATAAACTTTAAAGCTAACACTCGTATAGTGGTGTGTTGAATAACTGGACTCGCTAAAAGAAGATGTCTATTCCGTTTCCTTTCGGTTCGTTAAGATACATTTCGGGTACAAAGTATGAAATCGCGCGTGATTTCGCGAGCCTTTCAACTATGACATTCAGAACTTCAGGCCCGCGGCAAATTTTGAAAAAAGTAACAGCATCGTGTGAGGTATTCGCACGAAAGTTACTCGTTTATTTCGATTACTTTTTATATTTGGGGTTAAATTTGATCGTTTTTATAATGCAAATTTCGGTCATTTGAGCTTAAACGAAAAGACACAATCAGGTTTTTATTCGTTAAAGAATGTCCAAACTTCCCCACAGCTGAAGTGAGGGCAGTGGGGAAGTCCGGACGTCAAAAAAAAAAAAAAAAAAAAAAAAAAAAAAAAACGAAAATAAAAGAAAAGGGTTATGCACCACTTCGCCGTGGCTTTTGGCACAAAGGTTGAACTTTGCGGGCATCCTAAAACCGTCGGCCTGTCTGTGGTCAAACTTTGCACATGTATTGGCAAGGGGTCTAATCCACATCACATTAAGTGAAAACGACTTTAGATTGTTGCAAAAAAGGGCCCGTTCAAATCGCTAAGTTGCTAACGTTTTCCATTTCCTTGTTATGACTAAAACTCGGATAAGCTCAGCGTATGAAGCAAGAAACAGGGCATTTATATTGGCAAACTTGATGCATGACCCTATTGTCATTGTTGAGAACACTTGCCTACAATTTCTTAGAAAGTTATCAAAATATTGTGCTTAAGTGTTCTCAACAATTTATATAATACTATAGGTAATCAAATCTGTAAACATAAGTACTTTCAACCTTGGTGCATACGCTGATTTTTTTCATCAAATCAACGAACATAATGATTAAAACGACTAACCAGTTTGACGGGACCTTTTCGCTAAAAATAAAAAAAATATTGTCTTTATGACCTTGAAGACAAACAGGAGTTGGCGAACACTGCTTGTTGGCTTGTACTGAATTCAATTTAATCATTTAATCTTTTGTTTACTGTTTTCAGTAAAAGAAAGTAGTAGACCAGATTTACTAAGGTTCTTTCCGAGTTTTGAATTGTTCGATGGCTCAAAGTGAGAATACCACAGGACACAAGAATTTTTTTTTTTTTAATTTGATATTTAAGAACACTTATTGGCATGCTCGAGCATACTGTTGCCATGTTCAAATCATTCGTTCTATATATACACAATCCAAATTCTGGTATTGGTGACAATATAAAGGAAGATGTCAATTAAACCTCACACAGAAAATCAAAACCTGTACATCCCTGCATGCTAGCATCTATTTCAGACTGTTATAGGCCCGCTTGAGATCACTGCACTTGAGATATACATATTTATTTTAATTCATTTTATATTCTGTTCTATGATTTTACAACGGTCACATACATAAGTCCGATTATATGTAAATAAAATGATGTAGCCCTGCTCTCCCCCTTCCCGTTGAAATTCTGAAAAAAAAAAAAAAAAAAAAAAATGGAAACAATACAAGCAGAAATGTGCCAAATCAAACATTTTTTTGAGATATTGAAAGCTCGATTATTCTGTGCAAAAATATAAGAAGTAAATGAAAAAGCAATGTTCTGGAACCGATACAATTTAATTCCCACCCTTAACACCAGTCGGGATAGTATAAAAAAAGGTAAGAGAAAAGTTCAGGGAGTGCCATAATCACAAACCGCAGCCCTTCCCAGACACCAAGAGGAAGAGGAAACCGACAAATCCAAACAAGCACAAATCGATCACTAAGCACTAAGATTAGCTCTCTCTTCCCCAAGCAAGGTAATCGCAATTCTAAAAGGACTGAAAACACAAGAACAAAATAACACAAGGTAAGACATACAACAAATCACCTCGTAGAATAAACCACAAAGCACCAAAGAGTAAGATAAGTTTACACGCACTGCATAAAATTAAAACAGCACAAGCAGATGGCCAAGAGGACAGCTCTTTCCCAGGCTCCGAGGACAAGGATATCATAAATAAACTGAGTCATTACAAACAAAACATCATAACAAACAGAAAGCGGACGAATAATAAGAGTAAACTACAACTTAATCACAGTCTTGGAACGGTCAGTAATAAACTACTGGATGGCGTAAAAGAAAACTCTAAAAAGGTTGCATTTAAAACAAAGAAATCATTACAGGTAGAAAATGGGAGTCTCGGTTTTATTGAGACTCTTCATAAGCAGTAATGAAATTTGCAGCAATGCTCACATCATTTAGTGTATACATGAGCAGAACACCATTTTCAAAGATACCACAATGATTCCAAAGGCAATGGTAAAAATCTGCACTATGGTGAATTTCCGGTGAGACGTCCTACGGTCACAACACGGTGCTTACACCGGCTGCAGGAAAGTAAAATAACCGGTTTTACGAGATTGCAAGACTCTGCAGTGGTTTATACACATAGAGAATATTTGATTTTTTTTCTGTGTACATGTAAGATCGAATTTTATTTCACCGAATGAACACCAAATGTAGCATTTTCACATACAAGTTTTGGTGTTCATGAGTGAAATAAGATTCAATCTTACGCTGAAAAAAAAAAAAAAATAGAATTTTCTGTTTCTTTTATGCTTTTATTTTGTATCAAGATTCATTGTTCTGAGGTTTGGTTCACTCCGAACTATGGTGTGTGTGTGTGTGTGTGTGTGTGTGGGGTGGGGGGGGGGTGGGGGGGGGGGCGAGGCAAAGGTCTTGTGTCTCTTACGTCACCGGGGCATCCAACTGATATTGGCTTACAGTTGAGCAAGGCCTGCTATCCTTGCAGCAGGTAAGGGTAGTAATTTATTCTTCTGTTTCTTAATTCACTGTCATTCATTTTCATTTCTCTCATGTCCCCTGTCCCTCTCTTTCATCTCCTTTATTATCTCTCCTATCTCTCAAGGGTCGACGTGTCGTTAAACCCCAATACAATCAATCAATTGAATCCGAACTGTCAAATTTACCTACACAAATAATAGATGCCACAGACTTATTATTATTATTATTATTATTATTTAATATTTTTTTAACATTTTGACTAAAGCAGGTCACTAGATGGGGGAGTACTGGGATAGTATTAGCTAACTCTGTTTACAGCAATATACAGTATTTTTCTTATTTCTGCTCCAAGACATAGATTGTGGTACTCGTTAGAACCGCCTCAATGGGTAAAATTTTCAGCAGACGCCATTTTAATATATTTTTATTTTTCCATGAAAAACAGATATTGGCATTTCATGCAAATTGTAACCAACTGGGACAATTTAAATGAAAATATGAAATCCTGTTTTCTAGCAAAAATAAGAAAAAAATCATCAATTTTTCGCCTGCTAAACAAGCCCAGAGAGTGGTAAAGGTTAAATGACGTAAAGTCTACAGGTCTACGTCATATCAAAGTGAAAAGATTATATTTTTTTTGCGAAAATGGCCAGTTCAGTTTGTGTCGGTTTTATTATTATTTTCGTTGTTTAGATATAATAATAATAATAATAATAATAAGCTCAGCGTATTCACCAGGGTTGAAATGTGTTATATATGCAGATTTGATGAACTACCATGCTATCATCGTTGAGAACACACAAGCACATTACTTTGATAACCTCTCGGATAACCTGTATACGAAGTTCAGGAGATACGAAGATCCGGGAAGTGTTCTCAACAATGACGATACGATTAAGTTTGCCGATATAAATACCTTGTTTATTGTTACATACGCTGAACCTATACTAGTTTTTGTCAGAACAAAGAAATGGAAAAAAAGACGGCAACTTACTGATTTGAACAGGCCCTTTTCGCAACAATCTATAGTCTTTTTTACTGTTTAATATGATCCAAACTCGGGGGAGAGGGGGGTTGAGGGGTGGGGGGTAACTTCCTATATATGTCATAGTACGGATGTGCGTGCCGAATGGCCCCCTTTTTCAGCGCTGCCAAGTATATGATTGGCTCCCTTTTTTCGACAAAAAGTATATGACTGACCCAATTTTTCTTGATTGGTATATGAAAGGCCCCACTTTTTCTGACATCCCGGTATATGCACATATTTTTCACTCAGAGATTTTTTAGGCTGCTTGTTCTCTTGGTATTCAATGAATTGACTGCAATAATTGTCTAACTAGCAGTAATAAATGGGTACAAAAAAATCAACGGGCAGTATATGAATGGGTAAACATTTCAGATCATCTAGTATATGAATGGGTCCATTTTTTCAAAGGGCAGGTATATGAATGTGGTAGGTTTCGAAATACTGGCTCGCACACCCGTATACTAAAATTATCCCCAAGTTACCCCCACCCCACCCAATTTGTCTTCTAAAGCACACTTTCTGACATTTTTTAAGAAATGATAGAATGACAGTTATACAGCCCTAATATATAACCCATGTTACTTAAGTTTCGAATTTGTCCATATATATTTTTTAAAAAATCGCCTATGTCCGAACTTCCCCTGCAAGGAAAAATATTACTGTCCGAACTTCACCCAGGGTAGACGAAGTTCCCCGAACTCAACGTATAGTTGTTTCTGAGCTTGAACCCAGCTATTTAACAGGGTAATCAAGCACATTCTTGGCTTATGCACAGCTTCAAATACTTATCGAAAGTTCAGGAAAAGACGGAAACCAGTCATATATCAATAAAGACACGTCAAACAAACGTATGCAGCCGAAAGGTCCCGAGTGCGTCCGAACTTTGCCGGATTGCCCCTAGCTATGGCAGAAGTTCTATCAAGTGTCAAGTGTATCTAGTCCCATTAATATCCTGATATGGCTCATTTAAAAACACTGTAATGAAATTTTTACATGTTGCAGGATTAAAGTGCAACAAGAGCTGTCGTAGGACAGCGTAGCTCGCCTGCTGGGTACATTTTATATTGTAACATTTTTATCATTAAGAAATTCAAAATGTATAATAATAATAAAACACAAACCCATCATGAGTTTTTGCTCCTTCGGGTCAGATGGAAATTATAATCCAGATATGATATTTCTGCATCACACTGTCTTCCTTTATAAGGGAAAATCAGTGAACCATGAAATATAGGTCACAGTGTCCTAGAATGATTAAGTCAAATGGGTATATTTCTATGAAATAATTTTCAAGTTATATGGCGAAATCATTCAACCATATAATATAGGTCACACTGACCTAGATGTATTTGTATGTAAATCATTTTGTCACATAGATACAATAATCCAGGTATGACAATTCTCCATGAAAAAGTAATAAAAATAAAAGGCAAAATCACTGAAGCATGAAATATAGGTCACAATGACCTAGATATAGTAAGTGGTCATTCATTGGGTCACATGGAACTAATATCCCAGGTGTGACATTTATCCAACAAATAGTATTCAAGATATAAGGCAAAATCACTGAACCATGAAATATAGGTCACACCAACAGAGATATATTTTGACGTCAATAATCGGGTCACAAGGAACTAATATCCCAGGTGTGACATTTATCCAACAAATAGTATTCAAGATATAAGGCAAAATCACTGAACCATGAAATATAGGTCACAATGACCTAGATATAGTAAGCGGTCATTCATTGGGTCACATGGAAGTAATATCCGAGTGTGATATTTATCCAACAAATAGTGTTCAAGATATAAGGCAAAATCACTGGATCGTGAAATCTAGGTGACCTGGACCGTAAAATGTAGGTCACCATGACCTTCACTCTCTTACACTTAAACCGATGTCACATAGTTAGCTGATGTATAACCAGTTGTGTCTATAACCTGTAGGCATATAAGATTTTACAAATGTGTCCTAGATTTTGACCCCTAGCCCCACTCCAAGGCCCACCCTGAGGTATGAACCCAGGGGTATGTTCTTTTGGAATCTCAAAAGACTCCTCCAGGTACCCAAATTCTAAATATGAATGCTCTATGAGGAGTGAAAGTCAAGATATAAGAATTTGAAAAACTTTAACACAGTATTACAAAGGTGTCCTAGATTCTGACCCCTAGCCCCACCCAGGGGCATGAACCCAGGGGTTTATTCTCTTGGAATCTCAGAAGACCCTCCAAGGTACCTAAGTTCCAAATTTGATGCCTCTGTGAGGAGTGACGTTTGAGATATAAGCATTTGAAAAACTTTAACGCAGTGTAACGGGAACGGGAATGCAAACGAAAACGCATACGCAAACGTGGACGACCGGGGTGACTACAATAGCTCTCCTTGTACTTCGTACAGGCGAGCTAAAAATACAGCTGAAAGTTTTGTAAACAGAAACAACTTTTGCAAACAGGCAATTCCTCTTCATAGCTCCAGATAAGGCACTTTTTTTTTCAACCAACAAGTACTGACATTTTCCTTCTTTTTATTTTTTTGTGTGCTGAGGTTTTATGGCCCAGTCAACCCAATGGGGTCATTTTGAGTGTGGTTAGTTTACCTAACCACACTTTTACTTGGCAGGCTTAGTCCTCTAAGTGGTTAACCAGTATTGTGCACATTCTTTCACCAGAAACTGACAACTTCCATTCTTGAATCAGCGGAATGGGATACTTTTCTTATTTCTCATTTCTCCACAAAAACATACATTGTGGGCATTCATTAAAAGTGTCTCACCGAGGTGCTTCAAGTGAGTACCTACAACATGTTTTTGTGAAAAAATAAGAAAGCTATTGTGTGGATACCCCCTCTTATCTGGAGCTATGCCTTATGTTTGTTTGAACCCTTTCACAAGTGGCTGGATACTCTTAAAGCAAAGAATTTACTCCCACAGTGGGGACATTCTTTCCTTTATGAGTAACACTGTGGACATTCTTTCCTTTATGAGTAACCCCTCAATGTGAAGTGAAGGAAATATTATTTCCCTCGGAGAAACAACCATTCCCCTAAAAGGAACTCACCAGCCATTGAACATATCTATGAAGAGGAAGTTACACAGGTAGGCTAACAAAAGTCCCAGAGTTATACCCAACTCATTTAACGATACCAGTAATCCTCTTCTTTTCTGGAAAAATAAATCTTTATTCTAAAGCTAAAGAAATCCACTCCTGACAAAAAGTATGCTGTGGGTACTCATTAGAAGTGCCTCGATGAGGCACTTCTAATGAGTACCCACAACATCTTTTCTTGGATAAATAAGAAAAATAGAAATAATTTTTGGTTGGAAAATGTATAGCTCTGTATAGATCCAGATCAAACTGATACAGTCTTTACTATTCGGCCAGCACTTTTTAGACACAGCAGAGCAAATAGACTTGTATAATTTTCAAAACAAAGCATATTTAGGAGTTAAGGCATCCAAATATTTAGAGTAATCATATAATAAGAGTTGTTGCAGGACAGCGTAGCTCGCCTGAAGCACACTTTGCCTCTAAAAACTTTAATTAAAAAATTTCAACATAATTTTTCTAAGGTCATGACCTTGACCTCAAGGTCACTCATGTGGGTTAATATGGTATATCATATAACTTCAGACAAGTATCTAACATCAGGGCAAGTATGAACTACTTCTATGGAGAGGTTAAGGAGATATAGCCTTTTAAAATCTTTAACCAGCCCCGACACCATGGTGACTGCTATAACTCTGCCTGTACTTTTACAAGACTTATACTTTGTGAGAGCTATTCTTTGTAAGAGATGTACTTTCGGACAGGTGAGTTAATTTGTGTTGAGGTTTTAGGGCCCAATTAACCCAATGGGATTATGTCAAGGGCAGTCAGTTTACCTAACCACACTTTAACTGGGCACACTTAGTCCTCTAGCACATTCTTTTGTTCAAAACTGACAACTGCCCTTCTTGAATCAGTGGAAGGGAGTGAATGACCGCAGAAAATATTTCATGATCAAATCGCCACCAAAGAATGTTTGGACCTGGCAGGAGGACAGCTGAGTGAAAATGACATTAAGATATATTAAAACAAAGCCTTTTCTTATTCTTGTCTCAATGAAATGATCTATACTGCAAAAAAGTATCATTTTGGATTTCTGATCCAACCATTTTTGACAGAATTACAGTCCTTTTTAATTAAGACCTACTTTTCTTGTCACCTGGCCTAGAAGGAGGGGGACATACGAAATGATCCTTGTCCATGTTTGCATGTGCATGCATCCGTCTATGTGAGCACTTGTCCTTCTCAAATCTTGTGTCATGACAGTCTTAAGAAATAGGCTTAACGCTTAGCACTTTGGGTAAAATTTTCAGCAGACAACATATTGAAATATTTTCCTTATCTTTCCTAGAAAACAGGTTTTGACATTTCATGAAAATTGTTTCCAGTAGAGACAATTTGCATGAAATGTCAAATTCTGTTTTCTGAGAAAATAAGAAAAATATCAACTGGAAAAAATTTGTAGAAAATGTCAAATCCTGTTCTCTGGAAAAAATAAGAAAAATATCAACAATTACTGAATTAGCCAAGAGAGTGGTAAAAGTTAAAACATAAACTTACAGCAGGAGCAATCTCTGATATGTATATACATTCTCCAGTGGCAGACACGGATACAGCAAATCCTACCAGCAGACGACCTATCACCTGAAAAACATGTAATACTAAGAATTATTACACCTCATTTATATCCATTAGCTATTTAAGAATTCTAATTGTTTGACAGCAAGTCATGTGCAGGGTAACATTCTAATATTCTGAAGACTTCATCTTAAGTAATATTACCCTCACAGAAATACATGTGATAAGGGGACTTATCAATTACGCCGGAGCACAGCATTTTGGACACCATAACTCATTACTGTGTGAACAAATGATCATCAGGTGATGTGCAAAAGCTGCTAGGTAAATTGCAGCCATGATCAAACTGCTCCTTATTGGTACTTAAGTCTAAACTGTTTAACCTTTAACACTCTCTGGGCAAATTCAGCAAATGACAAATAGATGATATCTAATTTTTTCCCAGAAAATAGAGTTTGACATTCATGCAAATTGTCTCCTGAGGAGACAATTTGCATGAAATGTCCAAGACTATTTTCTGGGAAAAAATGTTTTCTTATTTTCACCAGAAAATAGACTTTGACATTTCATGCAAATTGTCTCCTCATGTGACAATTTGCATGAACT
Source organism: Anodontia alba (assembly GCA_964016985.1). Classification (NCBI taxonomy): domain Eukaryota; kingdom Metazoa; phylum Mollusca; class Bivalvia; order Lucinida; family Lucinidae; genus Anodontia; species Anodontia alba. The sequence goes on from OZ024825.1 coordinate 45,757,684, forward strand.
GTCAAAGCTTATTTTTCTTGGAAAAATAAATAAATATTTAAAATTGTCCTTCTGCTGAAATTTTTACCCAGCATGCTAAGCGTTTATTATGTATCTCTGTCTGATTGATGAATGAATTAGTATCTTTGAGTTTAAGGTAAGCTTTACAGCCCAGTCAACACTGTGAACGTCATGTCAAGCCAGTTAGCTAACCTGCTCACACTTTTCTTGAGCAGGCTTAGTCCCCTAAGTAGTTATCCAGTACTTTGTGTACATCCTTCGTCAGTATCTGACAACTACCCTTCTTGAATTAGTGGAAGGGGGAGAATGACTGTAGAAATGATTTCATGACCAATTTCCATGGTGAGCTAGGATTTGAATTGCGACCCCTGGATCTGCAATCAGCTTGTGTGTTGTGTGTTGAGGTTTTACAGCCCAATCAACCCATTGGGTCATGTCGAGTGTGGTCAGTTTACCTAACTACACTTTTTCTGGGCAGGCTGAATCCTCTAAGTGGTTAACCAGTATTATGCACATTCTTTCGCCAGAAACTGACAACTATCCTTCTTGAATAAGCAAAAGGGAGAGAATGACTGCAGAAAATATTTCATGATCAATCTCCACAAAAGGACCTGGTGGAGGGGGGGAGGGGTTAACCCTGCGACCTCCTGATCACCAGTCGGATGCACAACCAACTGAGCCATTGAGGCCTGCAATCTGCAGTCAGATGTGATACCTGACTGTGCTATGGAGACCTGGGCCCAGTTGTTCAAAGCTAACGATGTCATTAGTTAACGATTCGTTAAAATTTACATCGAGTGATACGCAAATATGCTGAAAGTTTTTGCTGAAAAAATGTGAGTAGCTTTTGCAGTGCAAAGGTACTTACATTTTTTCAGCAAAAAATATCAGAATATTGTGTACTGAATCTGCTAAAACAGTTAATGAAACGACCCATAACAAGCTTGTTAAGCTAACGACATTTTGAACATCTGGGCCCAGCTAATTTGCATCTCATGTCTCTTACAACAGTATTTCTGTATATCAAGATGACATAAGGGTGATAATGAAATTCATTCTCATACATTCTTGACCTGAATTCTGCCTCCAACAGGATTAGACCCCTAGGACATCATAAACTAAAGCTATAAGCACAAACTGATGCTTCATGTCTGATAAAGATGAATGTTTTGAGTTTGAGGTGGGAGTTTCACAACCCAGTTAACAATGTTAAGGTCATGTGGAGCCAGTCAGTTAACATACTCACATTTTGTTTTAGCAGGCTTAGACCTCTAAGCAGCTAACCAATACTTGTGCACATACTAGAGGTTTTGTGTTGAGGTTTTACGGCCCAGTCAACCCAATGGGGTCATGTCGAGCGCGGTCAGTTTACCTAACCACACGTTTACTGGGCAGGCTTAGTCCTCTAAGCGGTTAACCAGTATTGTGCCCATTCCTTCGCCAGAAACTGACAACTGCCCTTCTTGAATTAGCGGAAGGGAGAGAATGACCATAGAAAATATTTCATTATCAATCTCCACGAAAGAATGTTGCCGACCTCGGCAGGGGTTGAACCCGCGACCTCCTTGTCTCCAGTCGGGCGGTACATCCAAGTGGGCCAGAGGATTATCCATGTACATGTGAATAATTACTTTCATAATCCATGTTAATAAGTGTATGTAACTACTTTTCAGATCTCCATCATTCGTGATTTCGAATAAAGATATCAGGAAACAGTGGCTTACTCATTTATGATGGAGATTGAGCAGACGTCAGCTAACTGTTTTACATACAATTACCAGTTTCAGATTGTTTATCTTGACAGAACTTTGTGTTTTAAAATGCAGACACACATGCAAATTGCCAGTAAATGACAATCGCCCTTCTTTAATCAGCAGAAGGGGGAGAATTGCTGTAGAAAGGATTTCATAATCAATCTCCATGAAAGATACGTGGCAAAGCTCGGTTTCCAATCTGCTACCCCTGAATCTGCAGTCAAGTGCTACTGACTGTTGTATGGAGTCCGGCTCATGTCTGTCTAAAATGAAAGTGGTAAGGTTAGTTGTATCCTAAAGGAGCAGTCTGATCTAAATGTACACTGTTTGGCATTGGACTGCAAGATTTTAAATGCACCAGGGCCCAGTGATTGAAAGCATTGTTAGCTTAGAGAGCTTGTTAGTGGTAAAAATGTTAAGTGTTTTAGTAAGTACAATATCTAATTCACAGGTATTATTGCTGAAAAAAATGTGAGTAGCTTTTGCATTTGCAAAAGCAACCCACATTTTTTCAGCAAAAATATTAGTGTACATGCCATATTTCATGATCAAAGTCTTAACAAAATGTTAACTACGACATCATTAGTTTTGAACAACTGGGCCGAGGTGGTGAAACGGCTTCTTCAAACTATAGGCCAAAATATGGTAAGGAATTAACAAAGCTCTAGACAAGGCTCTTTTTTCACCCTAAAAGTACAGTGTACCCTTGTAACAAAGATAGCATTTGTTCCCAAATATGTTCCTGTTAAAATGAATTTGCTGTTGTAAATATCCGTAAATGCAGCAGAATGACTTGTAAAAAAGGCAATATTCTTATTTCCTCACAGATTATATGTTTTGGATATTTGTTAGAATTGCCTCAGTGAGGCAATTCTAACAAATATCCAAAACATATTTTTCAAAATATCCAAAACATGTTAAATACAGTATTTCTGCATAATTTCTGATTAATTGTCACCTCGTGAGCAAAGGATTTGTGCTAGTCAAATTATCATTATAATGAATTTTGTTGTTGTATCGACTGTCGGTATACCATATTGACATTTTTCTTATTTATCCACAAAAACATACATTGCAGGTACTCATCAGAAGTGCCTGGGCAAGGCACTTCTAATGAGTACCTACAACATATGCTTTAGTTGAGAAATAAGCAGAATATTTACCAGATATCCCCTATTAACTAGACCTATGCTGGTATGGTATTCAAATATTCAGGGTAAATATGGTACAAAACCTACTGTGACCTTGGCGCTCCAAGAACTCACCAGAACTGGGAAATTTGGTGTAATGCCAAGAATAACTGCACCAATCAGAAACACCACAGAATTCATGATGATGGTAATTCTTCTGCCATAGTGATCTATCAGAAACCCTGTGCAGCAAAATACAAAATATATGGTAAATGTCCTAAAATTTCGAACACTTTTTTTTACATACTTTTTTCACCTAAATTTTGATTTTCATGTATTTGTTTTTTTAAAAATACTTAGTGGAATGGCAAACAGCAGGGGTTTCATTAAGAGGAAGGGGACGGGGATTTTCCCCTTCTACTAAGGCAATTTTCACCTGCTGCTTTTGACAATTTGCATAGGTTTTACCATAAAAATCCCAAGTATTGGGACATATCCAGTGTTGGATCAAGGCCTTTGCTGTCCACTTAGATTAATGGGATAATATAAAATATACTAACAAACACAGAAGGCTGCAAGGGTGAACAGGTTGATCTGGCTCATTCCTGCCACTACAACAAACTCTATTTTCTGGAGAAATTGATTAAAAAAAAAACTATTTCAAACTATCATCTGCTGAATTTTCCATATGGCATACTAAATGTTAAAAACACTTTGCATGCTGGGTAAAAAATTCAGCAGACAACATTTTAAAATATTTTTCTTATTTGTCTCAGAAAACAGACTGACATTTCATGCAAATTGTCTCCTGCATAGACAATTTGCATGAATTGTCAAAGTCTATTTTCTGGGAAATATAAGGAAAATACTATTAATTTGTCATCTGCTGAATCTGCCCATAGCATGGTAAGTGATAACTGTATTTTGTAGCTCCACTCAGACATTTATGGATACACAGAAAAAATTCAAAAAATTTGGTATAATAAAATCAATATTTTAAAAATCTCACGAGGGTAACAGTTGGCATTATCAGCTTTTGTCACATTATTGCTATAGGGATTGGTTGCACTTGATAAGATTTTCTGCCATTTTTTAACTTTTAAGGCTTCCTGTTTGCCTTTCTGCACATTTGGTAGATTATCTGCCATTTTCTACAAGCAAGATAACTTTAATTTGTAACTTCCTGTTTGCCTTTCTGTTCGCCAAGCCCCTTCTAAAATGGGGTATATTCTAAAAGGAAAGAGCCAATTCCTTCTTTTTAGAGCAAACCCCTTTTCAGATGGTGTCCACTAGATCAGAGACCCATAGATAGTTGCCTCATTATGATGTATTAGGTCACTTATGACCTTGTTGCCATCCCTGCAGCTGAATATCTCATCCCAAATATTAGGAAGGACTCCACTCTCCAGACATAACCACCCTTTGGCATACAGTCAGATCACCACCACAACAAACTACTACAAATTCTCATTTTCCTCAGAACCATTGTACACTGGAATGCTCTTCCTAGCCACAGTCATGCTCCCTATCCTGGCACAGTTTCAGTGATGTTGTGTGTCTGGTAGTGCATGTGTCCCCTTAGACACTAGTTCCTGTTTTTACTTTTTAACTATACTAACAGTCTCTTTCGCACTGTACAAACTCATTTCACCAAGTTTACTAATCTTTTATTTCAGCTAACCCCCTTCAGTATTTGGTATACTGGAACCCCATCTGAAAGTCCTCCTTGGAGGTTAAGAAGTATTGATTAGGTAGAAAGACAGACAGACAGACAGACAGATAGATAGATAAATAGATAGATAGATAGATAGATAGATAGATAGATAGATAGATAGATAGATAGATAGATAGATAGATAGATAGATAGATAGATAGATAGATAGATAGACAGATAGATAGATAGAGGTAGATAGACAGATGGATGGGTGCAAAAATAATTGACAGAGTTACATCCCCCCTGAAACTGTACCACTTCCCTTTAATCTCAGTCTCCTTTTGATCAATAAAATATGTCACAACTATTACATCTGAAAACCTACCTTCAAACATGCACTCAGCAAAGATTCAGAACAACATGTGTATTTGCATAGTCTGGTAAGAATCTTCATTGGGCACATTTTGGATAGCCAAGGCTGCAAAGTTTCTTCATGCTGTCGATGATCACAATGCACAGATGTGCAAGCCAATCTGAGTCTTTGTTAGGTGTATGTAAGCACAGGAGCTTGGCGTAGGATAATTTCTTCTTATAGGGCCTGTCCCTACGATTATGAAATAATCGTAGGGACAGGCCCTATAAGAAGAAATTATCCTACGTCAAGCTCCTGTATATGTCAGAAGGTATGTTTTCTCAGGTTGCAACTCACATCTACTGACTCAACTTACCTCCAATTAAAGAACCAATAACAGCACCCATTAACATAGCACTTATCACCAATTCCTGATAGAGACAAGACAGACAGAAAACATCCCGCAGTTGTAAAATAGCTCCTGATATAATCCCTGTAAAAGAGCAATAACTAGACAAAGTGCCCAGTGGGGCACATATACCCCCGACTAGCGCTACCACCACCTTTTAAAGAGCACAAAGTATGTAGCTTTGACTCTGGATATGGCAGTTGTATGCTATATGTTATAACATTGAAAAAATTCAATCACACAGTAATATGAAGCCCTTGACCTCAAAGGTCAGGCACAGGTGCAGGGATTGAGCTAAATAAAACTATAGCCCTATAACTATCACCATATACCAGTGAAATCAGTCTTTATAATATAAGCAAAAATGACATTTGTATGAAACGTCTGTGACCTTGACTTAAAAGCCATGCCCCAGCTTGGGGATGGTGCTGAGAAAAACTTCAGACCTATATATACCATCATGCTTAATATTAATGAAACCAACAAAAGGGTCTTCATAATATAGCTATATAAACTTAGATGCAATTTTTTATTTTTTTATTTACTTTTATATGAAATTTCTAAGTCTGTGACCTTGACCTCAAGGTCATACCCCAGGATAAGGATGATGCTGAGTAAAACTCTAGACCTATATCTACCAACATGTAAAATATAAATGAAATTCCTCAAAGGGTCTTGATGGTATAGCTATATAAACATAAACACAAAAAATTTGACTTATTTATGAAAATTCTAAGTCCGTGACCTTGACCCCAATGTTATTCCCCGGGATAGGGTTGGTGCTGATAAAAACTTAAGCCCTATATCTACCATCAGGCCAAACATGAATTAAATCCATCAAAGGCTCTTCATAATATAAGGTCTTATAAACTTTAACTTAAAAACTTTGACCCTAAGACAAAAATAAAGTATGAACAAATAATGCTTCAACTGATGGATGGACAGACAAACAGATTCCTTGCTGATAGCTATATCCGCTCAACCTTTCAATTAGGGTATAATAAAATTTAACAAAAGGTCTTGATGATATGGCTATATAAACTTAAAAGCAAAAACTTTTACTTTTAAATGAAACTTCTAAGTTCGTGACTTTGACCTCGGTCACACCCGGGGTGGGGATCATGCGGAGTAAGACTCTAGGCCAACATATAGCAACATGTCAAATATAAATGAAATTCCACAAGGGTCTTGACGATACAGCTATATAAACTTTTAAACACAAAAATTTTGACATTTTTATGAAAATTGGAAGTCCGCGACCTTGACCCAAAGGTCATCCCCCGGGTTGAGGATGGTGCCAATAAAAACTTTAGAGCTATATCTACCATCATGCCAAATATGAATGAAATCCATCAAAGGGTCTTCAAAATATGAGGTCTAATAAACTTTAACGTAAAAACTTTGACCCTAAGACATAAAACAAAGTATGAATGAATAATGCTTCAACAGATGGACGAACAGACCAACAGATTCCTTGCTGATAGCTATAACCGCTGGCCTTTCAATTAGGGAATACTGAAATTTAACAAAAGGTCTTGATGATATAGCTATATAAACTTAAACGCAAATTTTTTTACTTTTATATGAAAATTCTAAGTTTGTGACCTTGACCTCGGTCACACCCTGAGTGGGGATCATGCGGAGTAAGACTCTAGGCCGATATCTAGCAACATGTCAAATATAATGAAATTCCTAAAGGGTCTTGATGATATAGCTATATAAACTTAAACACAAAAAACTTCGACCTTTTTATGAAAATTCTAAGTCCATGACCTTGACCCCAAGGTCACCCCCGGGGTGGGGATGGTGCTGATAAAAACTTTAGACCTATATCTACCATCATGCCAATATGAATGAAATCCATCAAAGGGTCTTCAAATTATGAGGTCTTATAAACTTTAACGCAAAAACTTTGACCCTGACTTTTTTATGAAAATTCGAAGTCCTTGACCTTGACCCCAAGGTCACCCCCGGAGTGGGGATGGTGCTGATAAAAACTTTAGACCTATATCTATCAACATGCAAATTATGAATGAAATCCATCAAAGGGTCTTCAAAATATGAGGTCTTATAAACTTTAACGCAAAAACTTTGACCCTGACTTTTTTATGAAAATTCTAAGTCCATGACCTTGACCCCAAGGTCACCCCGGGGTGGGGATGGTGCTGATAAAAACTTTAAACCTATATCTACCATCATGCTAAATATGAATGAAATCCATCAAAGGGTCTTCAAAATATGAGTCTTATAAACTTTAACGCAAAAACTTTGACCCTGTGACGGAGAGACAAATGAACGAACCAACGTACGAACGAACGTACGTACGAACGAATGGACAAGCGAAAACTATATACCCCCACATACTTCGTATGTCGGGGGTATAATAACCCTAAGTATTGGGACAGACAGGCTTGAGCAAACAGTGTAGATCCAGATCAGATGCCGAAGATGGACATCATATTTTGACTGTTTGCCACACATCCAACAATACTTTAAACCCATCAACAGGTAGTGGAACAGACTTATACAAATTTATAGGACAAGTGTGGTAAGGAGTTAAGGTGTCCCAATATTTAGAGTGAATGTGGTAAATCATAATCACTGCGCAAAATTTAAAGAGACTTGCCGTGAGAAAAGGTGTCTTTGAGGCAAAGTTAAAATCCAGATCAGCCAGCAATCTGATAAGCCTTGCAAAGGAATTGTTAAGGAGGAGTATTTGGTGACAATTATGGGATAATTTTCTCCAGTTCTCAATATAAACATTTGTTGTGGGTACTCATTAGAAGTGCTTGTGGGTACTCATTAGAAGTGCCTCATATGTTTTTATGCACTAATAAGAAAAATTATCCCAGAATTATCAGCAAAATCTCCAGCTTAAAAATTCCTCAGTAAGGGTTTTTTTTTTTTTTACTATTATATACTTTACAGTTCCCAATAATTCCATAAACAGACAGCAAAGTCTCAGATCAGACTGGACAGGTGCACTGGCTGATCTGGGCCTTGGCTATCCACATATGCCCCAAATACACTTTTTCATGTGAAAAAGCTCCAATATTTTATACTCTGTAAACAGTGAAGAGTCTGAAGACTCTCACTGGCCATAGGACCAGACAGTGTGACAATACTGCTACCAATTTAGGACAATGTTTTTTTTTATTCTAACCCTGGTCCTGCTAAACACAGATATGTCCTGCCTTTGCAAGCATGTAGATCCAGATCAGTTGGCTTCTGCAGAAGCCAACTGATTTGGATCTGCACTGTTAGTCATTTAGTCTGTGCATTTGTATTAACAAGCTGGATCAAGTAATTTGATTGGCTGAAAATTAGAAGTGGGTGTGGCAACTTAATTTATTCAGCATGATAAGGATTAAAATAATACTACTGCTACTAATTAAGGACAATATTTTTTATTTCAAAATAAATCTAAGTTGTGGATGCTCACTGGAATCATTTAGGCAGAAAGTGTTATCATGTTCGTAATAACCTAGAAAGCCAAAATGCTACTGCAAACCAATTCTCCAATAATGAATTAAGGTGATGATCTGCACAAGCCATCTGAGGTTTTAATCAGATCCTTTTCCAAATGTATCATTGTATTTGTAATGTTGAAAATATTTATAATAACATATTGTTTTATCTATTACAGAAAATAGATTATGTAAAAATGATCATAAATGATTTTTTTTTTTTTTTTTTTTTTTTTTTTTTTCTAAATCGGCTACACATTTTTGCTTGGGGTCCATCTTTCAACTATGTTGTATCCAAAGCCATGTACACTGGCTCCAGTCTCCAGTGACATTTTTTTTTCTTGTAATCCTCTTTGATAATCCATTGAAATAAAACCAAAATAATATCATGACTATAAAGGCTGGTCACTGACCAGCCTTTATAGTCATGATCTTATTTTGGTTTCATTTCAGTGGACTATCAAACAGGATTATAAGAATAAAATATTTAGTCGCTGGAGACTGGAGCCAGTCTAACAGCCATGCTATAATGAGCTATACTGGTAAAGTGCCTTCTATGAACTCCTAATGATAACTTTGTGTTTTATATCTCTCTAAACAGTATTTAAGTCATATCAAGACAACATAGATGGGATAATGAAAGGCTCTGTGTAATAAAGCAGCATATAGGTATAAGCTGGATTCCAGCCTTGGTGGGATAGGAACCGGGACCTGATGATCCGGTCATGAGTGGTAACATGGATGCTTCTCCTATGTACTATTCTAAAGCCTTGAGTATTGATACAGTATAAATAATAAACTACAAACCTATATCATAACCAAACAGAATCCCTCCCAAAGAAGCCATAACTGAAGCCATGAATACAAAACAGTTGGTTTTCTGACTGCCCGCTGGGACAGAGGTATTTGGTTCCGAGAAGCGACCATCTTGTTGGTTCTGTAACTCAATCTGGAACTCTCCTTCTCCTTCCTCGGAATCAAAGTCATCGTGTCTGTCTCCATGACGACTGATCAGAGTTTCTGCATGAAAGAAAGAAAACAATTACAGAATAGCTCCAGATAAAGCATTTTTTTCAATAAAAAGTATTGGTATTTGAGCCAGCACACATCAAAACCTACAATAGGACCTGTGTAACCAGCAAAGACTCAGATCAGCCTGTACATCCACCCAGTACAAAATGGGTCTTGTTCATCCCTAACAACCTATGTGGTAACAATGATGAAGACGCCTACTTTCGTCAGTAACTAGTTTTATGGAATCTTGCTTAACTAACTAGGGTTTTACGAAATTCCGAATATTCATTTAGTGCACCAATGTCACTGTGATATGGACTATCTGTCTTGAAAAATCGGCTTCTGAAGCGCTATGGATAGTCAGACACTTCAACCATCAAGCTGATATTCAACTGCACTAATAATTTAATCATAGTTGGTCGAAGTATAAAAAAAAAACTAGAATACATATGTAGTATGCAATTTTTGGTAAAAGGCAGTACTAAAATAAACATGTTTAGTGCATCCGGTGATTTTTTTGCTGCATTTGCTCTCTTCCTGATTTTGTCATAAATCCGAACAAATGTTAGTTGCAGATATGTACATATCATCAGGTTGATGATGTAGGTTGTTGACCCTGGATATAGCCCTGAGGCTGTAGAAGGCAAATGGATACACAAGTCTTATTGTAGGTTTTGTCGTGGGCTGGCTCATTTTTCTCATTTCACAACAAAAAAGCATATGTTGTGAGTACTCTTCAGAAGTGCCACAGAGAGCTGCTTCTAATGAGGACTAGCAACCTATATTTCCATGAAGAAATAACAAAAATATTTTCCTGATACCCTCTCTTATCTGGACCTACCTACAGTCATTCAACTTCTCGATCAACTTTGGGATCATGAAAACTTGTTCTAGACATGGGTAGTTTTAGCCACTGAAGGTAAATCATATTGCCAGGCATCGAATGGGGATAATTTAGGGATGTCTTTTTGATCCTCTGTAAAATAACTGTATGTTGAATGTACCCATTAGAATTGCCTCACCAATTTCTCTAAAATATCCTTAAATATTTGTTTTCGAGCTATGAGAAGAATTTCCTAGGGACTCAAAACGAGGTTGAATCAGCCTTAGTAAACAAAGCTCCATAGGTCTAGATAAGAGTGGGTATCAGGTTACTAATTTTCTTATTCTCAATGAAAACATTATGTTGTGGGTACTCATTAGAAGCGCCTCGGCAAGGCGCTTCTAATGAGTACCCACAACATATGTTTTCATCGAGAAATAAGAAAAATATCAATACATGTACTTTTGGATAGAAAAAGAAAATGCCTTAACTAGTGCTATGTAAGCCACTGGTGGTGTTTAGGTCACTGAAGTTTTACTTTTTACTGATGCCTCATGCCATTCATTATAGCACTCATATGGAAGACTGGAAGAAGTTAAAGAAATGGAACAATCACAGAACACAGTCTACTTCTTGGCTGATAGAGTACACACTACATCTTTTGGACCTGCCTCCAGGGTGACTATGGTAATTTTCCTAAAATTATGTACGCAAAAGTTTCTGATGAAATGACATATGTAAACAGTGCAGACCCAGATCAGACTGTCTGATCAGTCATTACACCATTTGCCAGTCCACTAAGTAAACTAAGAAATAACAGTATAAAAAGCAAAATTTAGGTCAAAATTGTATGAAATAAAGTGTTTGAAATTTTGGGACATCTACCTTAACCCTAGTCCTACTGAACCAGGATATGCCCTACCTTTACAAATAGTGTAGATCCAGATCAGTTGGCTTCTGAAGAAGCCAACTGATCTGGATCTGCACTATTTACCATTAAGTATGTGAATTTATATTATCAATCTGCATCAAGTAATCTGATTGGCTGAAAATTAGAAGTGGGTATGGCATCTTAATTTATTCAGCATGAAAAGGGGTAACGGGGTTAACATCTGAACATTTACAGCCACTATGAATCACACTTTTCCAAGCAGAACTCATGTTAAGGACATGATTCTGAAGCACAGTAAGCTATCCACAAAGACTAATTATTTTACTGATCGGCCACATATATAATAATGATAATAATGATAAACAAAGAGACTTAACTCAAAACAGAAAACACCAAATGTCTTGTGCCCCTGATACATCATTTTAAAAGTGTTATTATGTAAATTTTACAGGCTTTATTATATCCTGGAAAATGAAATATTTTAATGAGTACAGTATTTACCCTGAGTATTGTCCTAAAATTTGATCAAGTCCATTTGTTTCTTACCGATGTGTCTAAGAACTACTGGAAGAGTGGCACACATTGTAGATCCTGATCAAACAATGTGCTCTGTAACATCTGACCTGGGTCTACACTGTCTACTCAGGCCTGTCAATCCAAATACTTTGAGCAAATGGATAACATTCATAGCTCCAGATAAAATGTTTTTATTCAGATGAAATGTACTGATTTTTTTCCTTATTTTTGCACAAAACTATATGTTGTAGGTATTCGTCAGAATGAGTACCCACAACATATGTTTTCCTGCAGAAATAAGAAAATTATCCAGGGCCCAGTTGTTCAAAGCATCGTTAGCTTAAGGAGCTCATTAGTGGTCAAAATGTTAACTGTTGTAGTAAATACTATATCTAATTCACAGGTATTTTTGCTGAAAAAATGTGAGTAGCTTTTGCAAATGCAAAAAGCTACTCATATTTTTCCAGCAAAAATATTAGCAAAAATGCCATATTTAATGATCAGTTTTAACAATACGTTAACTAACGACATCGTTAGTTTTGAACAACTGGGCCCAGGCTTTCATGCAGAAATAAGAAAATTATCTGGATACCCCCCTCTCATCTTGAGTTATGAACATTAAAAAATTGGACCTACTTCTCTCTGACATTTTGTCCCATGTATCCTCCTCCTCACTATCCTCAACAGTAGAATGCAACATAGGCATTACTTCCATATTTCAGTCTTATTTTATGTCAATATGCTATGTGGGGTTCAACTAAACTGATGACGAAAAACTTTGTTTTCTTTTTTCTAAAATATAAACTTATCTTCCTAGGTCTCAATAGTACTGTTAGAGATATTTAAACTAAACATTGGACAAATATGCAGGAAACATTTTAATTAACCCTTGTCCTGCTGAATCCAGATATACACTTCTTTGCAAACAGTGTAGATCCAGATCAGCTGACATCTAAGAAGCCAACTGGCCTGGATCTGCACTGTTTGCCATTCAGTATGCGACTTTATATCAACAATCTGAATCAAGTAATCTGATTGGCTGATAATTTGAAGTGGGCATGGCATCTTAATTTATTCAGCATGGCAAGGGTTAAGGAGTAGTAGATCATTCTGGGATATATCTGTCTGGATTCCCCTCTTATCCAGAGCTACAGTAACCAAGTATTTCCAGTAATTAAGGTGCATCACATGAAAAGTTAAGCCCTAAAATTCATAGATCAAGATAAGGTACTTTTTTCAACCAAGAATTTGTTGGTATTTTTCTTACTTCTCTATGAAACCTGAGTTGCTTCTAATAAGTACCCACAACATACTTTTTTGTTGAGAAATAAAAAAAAATACTGTCCTGAAACCCACTCTTGTCTTGAGATATGCCTATTTTTCTGAAAAAAAAAAAAAAAAAAAAAAAAAAAAAAACTACAAAAGAACAAAAACAAAATTTATCATGTCATTTAATATTTAAATTCAAAGAGTTAAGGATCAAACTAAAAGAAAGAAATAAAATAAACTTGACTATGCTGCTGAATAAAATCTAGGGTAACCCCAAATTGTTAAAATCTCAATAAAACATCAAAGTAAGATGGTGCTTGACTTTTTCATTATTAATATCAACCTCAAACAATATGACAATTTTATCACTTAATATTACAAATTGTATCATTTATATTACAAGTAGTATGTAAACAAGCATACCAGTAAACAGAAAATTCTAAATGAGTGTATATTATCCAGTGATTTTTTTACCTGCGCATCCTGAGTCTCATACTCACATTTTTGCTTTGGGACTCATATTTTAAATCTCAGCGAGTCCCAGGACTCACAAAGTTATAGTGGAAAATTCTGTAATGGACGCAATGATTTTCTATAGGACTCACATTATATAGCCCAAGCGAGTCCTGGGATGCATAGGTGTAAAATTGTAAATAAATCACTGATTATGAAAAAAAATTTCAGAAAATGCATACAGTACTATCTACATGTGCTTCTAAACCAAGTGAAGCTTTGAACTTTTTAGTTCAGTACAAATTAAGGGGAATGGGTACATTTTCAGGGGAGCCAACTCTATCAAAATTGTTTTACTTCCCTTCTGAAAAAAGGTCTATTCTAAAGGGAAGAATTTGCTCCCCTTGGGAGCAAATTCTTTCCTTTTAGAGCAGACCCTTTTTCAGAAGGGACTTGATGTGTGGGAAAGCAAACAGGAAGTCATCAAAGTTGTCTTCCGTGTCAAAAAAGGCAGAAAAGTTACTAAGGGTATCCAGTCTTCCTAGGTCTAATTTGACAGATCAGAAAATTGTATGTATTCAATATAACACTGTCACTGTGGTTATTGGTTAATGTTTTTTACAAATATTAAATATCTTAACCATGTTCCTGCTGAACCCAGATATGCCCTGCCTTTGCAAACAGTGTAAATCAAGATCAGTTGGCTTCTGAAGAACTGATCTGGTTTTGCACTTATCATAAAGTATGTGAATTTGTATCAACAACCTGGATCAAGGAATTCGATTGGTGGAAAATTAGAAGTGGGCATGGCATCTTAATTTATTCAGCATGGCAAGGGTTCACCCATTATTAATTGAATTGAAACATGTGCAGCCAAAACATTCCAGCAAAGGCTGACTCATACTTTCTATGACACCAATTACAGCTGGCCCTTAAAGAACTAATCACAAATGCAGCAGACAACATTTTGAAATATGTTTTTATTGTTTTTCAGAGAAAGTAATATTTGACATTTCCTTTTAGATCAGACCCCTTTTTAGAAGGGATACAAAAGCAATCTGACAGTTGTCTCCCCTGAAAGTGCATCAATTCCCTTAATCCTTAAAGTGCCAAGAAAACCTGCATCTGAAAATGCCGTCTGTTTATGTTGTCTGCTGAATATTTTTGCAAACTTTTCAAACCTATTTTTGCATGCAGGCAAACAGTGTGGACCCAGATCAGACTGCTCCTAAAGGAGCAGTCTGATCTGGGTCCACACTGTTTGCAGAAGTGACTTTTTACAAAACCAGCAGAAGACAAAGCAGACGACAATAGTTGTGATTGGCGCTTTAAGGGTTAATTGAAAGTTCCCTAGTAACAGATAAGTGTTTTGAACCTAAACTAAGTTGAATTGAATATTGAAGTGTTCTGAAAGATTTGCAAACAAGATTAAGTATCATATTTATCCTAAGTATTTGGACAGTTATGTGTGAGTTTGAAATTTTTTTAAGTTGGAGTTTTACAACCCAGTCAACACTGTTCAGGTCATGTTGAGCCGGTCAGTTAGCCTATTCATACTTTTCCTGGGCAGCCTTAGCCCTCGAAGTGGTTAATCAGTACAAGTGTACATTCCTGACAACTGCCCTTCTCGAATCAGTGGAAGGGGGAGAATGACTGTAGAAATTAAATGATCAGTTGCCACGAAAGTTATGTGGCAGAGTTGGGATTCAAACTTGTGACCTCTGGATCTGTAGTCTGCACTACTGACTGGATCTGCACTACTGACTGAGCTATGGAGCTGGGCCAATTAACTGTCAGCAAACAGTGTAGAACCAGATCAGATGCAACAGAAGGCAGCCAAGTCATATTCAGATGATGAGAGGATGATAATGAAAAGCTCTGTACAATGAAGCACACCTCCTGCGGGATTAGAACCAGGGACCTTGTGATCCAAAGTTGGGAATGCTAATCATGAAGCTACCCAGAGGCTTCTCAAAATTCAGGAAGAGTATGGTAATGAGTAAAGGTATCTAAATATTTAGGGTAAATAAGGTATGAAAGGAATAGTCCATAGGTCTAGATAAGAGTGGGTACCAGGTAAATAGTTTTCTTATTTCTTGACAAAAACATATGTTGTGGGTACTCATTAGAAGCGCCTCACCGAGGCACTTCTAATGAGTACCCATAACATATGTTTTTGTCGAGTAATAAGAAAAACATAGATACTTTTTGGTTGAAAAAAGCGCCTTATCAAGAGCTATGGTCAATACCATAACTGCTGTTGTGTAAATACTGGGATATCTTAACCCAGAGGAGTTGTTTGTGAGTATCTGATAATAATTTTGGGAAACTTTTCTTAAATTCTCCATAAAAATATATGTTGTGGGTTCTCATTAGAATTGCCATTGTGAGGCACTTCTAACAAGTATCTACAGCATATGTTTTATGGAAAACCAAGAAAAATAAATCAGAATTAACACCAGATATGCTTGCTTAACACTTAGCACTCTTAAGTAAAATTTTCAGCAGACAACATATTTAAATGTTTTTTTCTTATTTTTCCTAGAAAACAGGATTCGACATTTCATGCAAATTGTCTCCAATATATTGGAGACAATTTGCATGAAATGTCAAATCCTGTGTCCTGGGAAAAATAAGAAAAATACTACCAATTTGTCATCCCCTGAATTAGCCCAGACAGTGATGAATGTTAACAACTCCTCTGATCTAAACCAGTTACTGTAACTATCCTAAAATTTGAACAAGTTGATTTTACTATCTGGTGAAGAGTCTAAAACCTGCTGACAGAATGATAAACAGAGAAGCTTTGATCAGCAACTGATCTACATGGTTTGTCCAGGTACTTCCGTCCCAAAATTTTATGTTATGTAAACCATTAAATCATAGCCCTTGACAAGAGGGCTTTATTAGGTAAATATTTTTTTTTTATTTCTCCATAGAAACATGTAGTAGGTAACCATCAGAAGCGCCTCAGCAAGACATTTCTAATGAGTACCTGCAACATGTTTTCGTGGAGAAATAACAAAAACATTTCTCTGTTACCTGACGCTATGATTAATGAAAGTGTATCCATTCTGGGGACTGAATACACTTGTTGAGTTTCTGCCATTTTTATAAGGGAGACAATTTTTTGTTTTTGTTGAGGTTTTACAGCCCAGTCAACCCAATGGGGTCATGTTGAGAGCAATCAGTTTACCTACGCACACTTTTACTGGTCAGGCTTAGTCCTTGAAGCAATTAACAAGTATTGTGTGCATTCTTTTGCCAGAAACTGACAAAGTTCTTTTTTGTGATTTCCTGTTTACCTTCCTGCACATCAAGCCGTTTCTGAAAAGATGTCTACTCTAAAAGGAAAACAAAATTGCTCCCAAGGAGGCAGAAACAATTTTGACAGAGCTGTGTGCCCTGAAATGTATCCTTTCGCCTTAAGTTTGGTAAAAAGGTGGAACCATCATAATTACCCTATATATTCAGACTCTGAGACTTTATTTCTGTAATTCAACAAACTATTTTTATTAAAAAACGTTGGATGAACTACAAACAATACATAATCTACTGTGCTTTCAACATCTTTTAGAAAGTCCTATTTTGCTTAACACTTCACACAGAAGTAAATTTACAAACTTTTGTCATGATTTAATGCAAAACTATTTGTCGTAACTACCTATGCACAAAAAGTTTTAGTCTAGTCATTGGTTTTTAAAAAATCAAATATTTTAACTTTTCCCATAGTAAAAATGAATGCAAATTTATATGCAGAAATCTGTAGGGTAGGTAAGTTGGAGGCTGATTTTCAATAAGTTCCACTTGTTCATTTTTTATGAAATTGTCATAGTATTGTTGTCAAACATCAATAATTCAAAATCAGGAAAGAAAAGTAAAACATATTTTCACAAACAAAAATTCCAAAGAATCACTTTACTATAGAAATTGCATAGGTCAGACCAATTTTTGGCCATAAATTTAATTTTAGGATACAAATTTGGAGAACAAAACACAGAAACAGAAAAACAAATGTGATCTGATAAGATATGGTCAATCAGAACAAAATATTTTCATTTAAAATTAAACACCAAGCAAAAAACATTTTCCGAGGGCTGTCGAAAGGAGAGTGTCTCTGTATATCTCCAGATAAGAGATATATCAGGTAAATATATTTCTTACTTCTTCATGAAAACATGTTATGGGTACTCATTAGAAGTGCCTCATTGAGGTGCTTCTAAAGAGTACCCACAACACAAATGTTTGTGGAGAAATAAAAAAAAAAAAAATTTTTTTGGCTGCAAAAAGTGCCTATCCTGGAGTTATGGCACCATCCTGTTTTCTCAGACGTGTCTATCTGACTATTATTTAGGATAAATACAATATAAAACTGCATAAAAAATCACTGAAATCACAGATACTCAAGACATGAAAAAAGGATTGCTGTTAAAGAACCACAACATCAGAAAACGTACCTTTGGACTTGTGCACCCAGCGAAGATTCGGGTGAGCCTTTGCATTCACACTTGTGTTGCCACTGATGATTGATTATAATCGATCATCAGTCACTTTTGCTTCGTGTGACTGATGATCAAAAAGATTTTTTATAGTCGACTAATCTGAAAATTCTATTTTTAGAAACACACTTTTCTTACTTTTTATTTTCATAGGCAAGTTATATTGAAATGAAATTCAAAGCTGTCAATTTTGATTGTTGTATAATAATAAAGAAATTTGATGAAATAGCCTAAAATATAAGTCAATTTAAGAGTACTAATATTTTTCTTATTTCTCCATGAAAAGATATGTTGTGGGTACTCATCAGAAGGGCCTCGTGAAGGCGCTTCTAATTTACCCACAACATGGCTATGTTTACATGGAGAAATAAGAAAAATATTATCTGGATACCCCTCTTATTCATCTGGGCTATGAATAAGTACCTGGAAGAGGGCTAAATTAAGAATAAGTATATTTTCTGCAAGTCAATTATTAATCCATGATCAGTCAGTTTTACAAAACCGATGATCGACTGTGGAATTCTGGCCGATTCCCAACACTAATTCACACGGTCTGATAGGAATTCTCACTGGGCAAATTCTGGATAACAAGGATGCAAAGATTCTTCATGCCAACAAATGAAGACTGATCAGACTGCAGATGCCAAGCAAAAGATTCACATGTAATGTCTCTGAAAAATAAAAAAAAAAAAGAATAAATAAATAAAAATGTTGTCTGCTGTAGTTGTGATTGGCGCTTTAAGGGTTAAATATCACTAACCTCCTTCCTTGTAAGACTCATCTGCCATTCTTAGAACTTAAATTTGAAATGACTCAGAGTAGAACTACCTCATCCTGTCGTGTCTGTAAGCCTAAGCTCTGTAAAAAGAAATCATTCAAAGCTCTGAATAAAGATTTGGTACAGGCTGTTTTGGTTCCCCATTCTGAGTGCATCTTTCTGCAAAATCTATGTGGTAAAAGTTCTAAACATTTGAAGGGACAACAAATAATGAGATCAACAAATACTGTACTACCATATTTGATGAAACAAAGAGAAGTTTGCCTGTTTGATTGTGCTGAGATTTTATGGCCCAGTCAACGCACTGGGGTCATGTACAGCATGGTCAGTTTACCTAACCACACTTTTTCCTGGGCAAGCTTAGTCCTCTAAGGGGGTTAAACAGTACTTGTGCACATTCTTTTGCAAGAAACTGACAAGTACCCTTCTTAAATCAGCGGAAGGTAGACTTGGAATGACCATAGAAAAAATTTCATGATCAATCTCCATGAAAGAAGGTAACCGGTCTGGCTGGGATCACGACCTTCTGACCTTCAGTCGGATGCACATATGACTGAGACACCGAGGCCGGCACAATGGGAAGTAACACGTATTAAGGGCTATATCATGTTGTCTCCCATGGCCAGTGAAAGGAAGAAATGGGACAGAAGGGTAAGTAAATGAGAGAAAAGACAGAAACAGGAGTATGAGTGGAAAAATGAAATGACAGCACAGAAACAGAATATATTAACATACATGTACACAGTTGTGGTTAATTTATTCTTGTCCACGGATTATGGTCAAATCCACTTGTCCGACCCAGATTAACTTGCTCGAAAATAGTTGTTGTTTTTTTTGTTTGTTTTTTTTTTTTGTTTGTTTTTTTTCTGTTATTTCTTGGTGAAAACATATATTGTGTGGAATCAGAAGTGCCTCATTCAGATGCTTCTAATGAGTACCCACAACATATGTTTTCTTAGAGAAATAACAAAAAATATATCTCTTATAATCTGGATAATCTTCTTATCTAGAGCTATGAAGTCCCTGCCCCAGGACAAGTAAATTGAAATTTCTTACTTGTGAATTTGTTCTCAGGAAAATGGGACAAGTCGGGGATGGTATTTCCACAGCCCTGATTAGCATGTCCCAAACCTGATGCAAAATTGACAAAATTTCCCCATTAGCAATCCAAAACCAGATCTCCACAATATCAATGCACATACCAAATTTGGTGAAAATCCATTGATATTTATCCCCACGCTTTTTAGAAAAAGCATCAGGGATATTGTTATCGCCTCCGTCCGTCTGTCCGTTATGCTATCTCCTCCCAAACCGCTGGACAGAATCCAACCAAATTTGGTGAGTGGCTTGCTTACACAAGTGGGGCGTGCAAGAGCACGTTTATTTTTGGCTCCGCCCACAGGGGCCCTGGTGAGGGGTCAAAAGGTCAAATATTAACAATTTCCAATTTCAAAGTCAATTTTAAAGATTTTTATGCGAAAATGTGCACATACACTCAGTAGTGATAGATGTAAAACATATTGAACGGGTTTTACTTTGTGACCCCAGGAACACCCTTTGGGGTGGGACTTGGGGGGTGGGGCGGGGTCAAAAATTAAGTTTCTCACAACATGGTCATGTGGCATACCAAATTGAAGGGAATGATGTGTAGAATAACATACAAGTAGAATTTTGACCCAAAGGTTACATGTCTGCTCTGGGGAGGGGTCAAAATGTCAAAGGTCAAAATATTGAAATTTAAAAGACTTTAATGCCAAATTTTGCACATATACTCAGTAGTGATAGACGTAAGACATATTGAATGGGATTTACTTTGTGACCCCAGGAACACCCTTGGGACTTGGAGGTGGGGCGGGGTCAAAAATTAAGTTTTTCACAACATGGTCATGTGGCATATTTATATTTGATGTAACATTATTGTATTTGGATGAAGATGGTTACAAACAATATCCTAGTACAACTTATCAGCAGAAAAGTTATTGACAAGTGAATTACTCTAAATTCCATAAAAATATTCCATTTTTTAAACCTGGTTGCTTAAAACTATGCTGTGTGGTACAAGGGCAATTTCTGCCAGAAGCGTGGGGATTTGCGATGGCGTGCCATTGACTGCCCGATCTAGTTACAAGTTATTGCCAGAAAAGAAAATATGGATGAATGTATGACAAACAGACACACAGACAACCAACATGAAACGATAACCCACCACTGCTGTGTGGTGGGGTATAAAAAAATATGATAATTGTCAGTCTTTGCTTTAGTCATTTTGCTACTTTTAACACCTTGGTAGATGGATAAATTGCTAATGACTGGAGTGACATATTTTTTTGAAAGAGCCCATAGAAAAAAAATTGTATCTCACAAATGTGTGCATTTTCTTCAGTCCATTTGATCCCTAAAAATTATTTTACCATTATTTTATTGAAAGTGTTCACATAGAAAATTTAACTGAATTAAGTTCTTTCTATCATGCCAAGAAGATAAAACCTAATGGAAAGTAGCCAAGGTAGAGATGCCTCTTGTGGATTAAAACATAAAAACGGATACTTCTTCACTGTTATTGTACAGAAGCTATATACTTCAATAACAGGCTGCTATCAAAACATCAGGCAATCTGTTCTGAAATGGTACATAGAAATACCTGAACAGAACAAAACACCCAAACACACTGGGCCCAGTTGTTCAAAGCTAATGACATCGTTAGTTAACGATTAGTTAAAATTTACATCGAGTGATACGCAAATATACTGAAATTTTTTGCTGAAAAAATGTGAGTAGCTTTTGCACTGCAAAAGCTACTCACATTTTTTCAGCAAAAAATATCAGAATATTGTGTATTGAATCCGCTAAAACAGTTAACGAAATGACCCTTAACAAGCTCGTTAAGCTAACAACGCTTTGAACAACCGGGCCCTGGTATTTACTGGAACGCACTTAACATATGTATTTTTTCCTACAACTGCTTTTTTTTGTTCTTTTTTATATAAAAGTTATTAATAGTGTTAGCAAATCATGAAATATGTGAAATTTGATCTTGATAGTGTTCATGTCCTGACTGAAGTGAACAGTACAATTTTTGAATACCTGTATGAATACTGGGCCCAGTTGTTCAAAGCGTCGTTAGCTTAACGAGCTCGTTAAGGGTCATTTTGTTAACTGTTTTAGCGGATTCTATACACAATAGTCTGATTTTTTGGGGGTGAAAAAATGTGAGTAGCTGTTGCACTGCAAAAGCTACTCACATTTTTTCAGCAAAAAATTTCAGCATATTTGCATATCACTCGATGTAAATTTTAACGAATTGTTAACTAACAATGTTGTTAGCTTTGAACAACTGGGCTCTGGCCTTTTGGTAGCCATTTACATGTATAGCAATATATGGAGTAAATGCAATTAAAAAGAAAAGCCAAAGAATGAATGTTAATTAGCATTTATTGCTTGCTTATCCTAATAAATTTCAAGTGTTTTAATTTTCAGACGTGTGCAGAGAATGATGTTCTCTATATACAATATACATGTATACCGAAATGCATGGTGTTAAGATGGGAACACATTAAATAACATTTGTAAACACTAAAATGCTGTTGAACTATTGTACACCAAGATCTAGTTTGTCCTTAACAACATGTTAAACACAAACAAACAACAATTAAGTCATAAAGTCCAACATTAATGTACAGTAAATAAATAAAATCGCTGCAAGCACCGCACCATGGCCCGCCACTGCACTTACGTCAAGCAAGTGCCATAACTCTGTCAAAAATAAAATCAACAGGCATGTGCATTAGTCTTTCCTTAAATATTATCAATGTTGTAGCATGAACATGTGTTAATTTTGGCTATGTCCAATGTTCAAAGGCCAATAACTCCACAAGTAGCAAACCAATGTTATGGTTCATGTGTTCTGCAAGTCATCTTATAGGGCTTTACATTTGTGTGAAGCTTCATGAAAATATAGAGCGAACATAGTAGAAATGGCTATTTTCAATATATTCTATGTTCAAAGGACTGCGTCCAAAAGTAGGTTAATAAGAGTTATGTTTTTGTGTTCTGCATGTTGTCTCAAGGTGCTTTACATTTGTGAAAAATTTCATAATAATATCTTGAACGGTTTTCAACTTACAGAGCTGACACAAGTACATGTTAGAAATGACTATGTTCAAAGGGCAATAACTCCAAACGTAGGCAAAAACAGAGTTAGGTTCATGTGTTCTGCATGTCGTCTCCTAGTGCTTTATATTTGTGTGAAAACATCTGTAAAAATATCTCGGACGGTATCAGAGTTATGGAGCCGACATGAATGATGGAAGGGCTGACGGACACTAAAAATTTCAGAGGGTATAACATAATATCCTCGCTACTTTTTGTGAGCCGACATGAATGATGGAAGGGCTGACGGACACTAAAAATTTCGGAGGGTATAACATAATATCCTCGCTACTTTTTGTGGTGGGATATAAAAATATATGTGTGTTTACTGTTCCTGTAAATACCAGTGTGTGCCAGCATTTCGGTGTGTTCTGGTATTTCTATATACTCGTAATGAAACATAACATTACAGCAGCATTTTAATCCATACTATCTTTCCTCTTTTGTTTAAAAAAAAAAATATGTTCATTCAAATTTCTCAACTTTATTATAAATTACGATTTTAAGATGAAACTTATTGCACAAAATGCAGTTTCATAAATGCATGTAAGCAAAACAATTATTCCATTCTGTCTTTTTAAGTCACAAACTGCTACAAATGCTTCTTTGGCCATCATTGGTTTCAGTGATAATTCACCATAGCCTTTTATTTAACCCTTGTCCTGCTGAATAAATTAAGATGCCACGCCCACTTCTAATTTGCAACCAATCAGATTGCTTGATCCGGATTGTTGCTATATATTCACATACTTGATGGCAAACAGTGCAGATTCAGATCAGTTGGCTTCTTCAGAAGCCAACTGATCTGGATCTACACTGTTTGCAAAGGCAGGGTATATCCAGGTTCAGCAGGACAAGGGTTAAAAATTAAACACACACACACAAAAAACAAACAGTTTATTCAACAGAACAGATACAAACAGAATTTGATGTCAGTTGTTGTTGTGTTAGGGTTTTAATGACATGTCAACTCTTGTGGGTCATTTTGTCTTGTCTCCAAGAGAAAGGGAGAAAAGAGATAGAAGAGGACATGAAAGAAAGGGATATTAGGTAAGAAAAAGGGTAATGAAAGAAAGTGAAGGAACAGAAAAAATAACAACATTCCTCCTCTATCCTTACCTTCTGCAAGGACAGCAGACCTTGCCCAGCTGTAAGCCAATATCAGCTGGGTACCCCTGTGATAAAAGCTACAGGACACTTTCGCCTCATCCAACCACCTCCAATTTGATGTCAAAATAACGTATTTTAGTGTAAATGTATGCCACTGAAAAAAAAGACAATTTTAGCATTCAATCAATAGACAAACATGGGCAATTAATTGCCAACACTACCAGCAGTGATCAGATTACTCTATGAGTGATGACTTCAGTGCAATTCATCTATAGTACTTTATACTCTTAAATGGGTCTACCCCTCCCACAACCCAACCCAACCCTCCAGTACTCAAAGTTAAAGGCAAGAGACTGTTTATCAGCTACCGTAGGCAAAATTTTTTTTGGACAGGTCTCTAAAACTGATGATATTACCATGGACGCCATTTGTTACTGTATTATGAATTCTTTGTTTCTTATGGTCTTCTCTTTTATATAACTAAGACAGTTACATCGGACAATATGGTAAATGACACCAAAGTGTCTGAGAAAATGGCATATGCAAACAGTGCAGACCCAGATCAGTGCTCCTGAAGGAGCAGTTTGATCATGGTCTACACTGTTTGCCATTTCACTAACTAGTTTACGAAAGAACTACATAAAAAGCAAAATTTAGGCCAAAAAAGTATGGAATTAACCTTTACCACTCTCTGGGCATTTTCAGCAGACGGCAAATTGATGATATTTTTCTTATTTTTGCCAGAAAACAGGATCTGACATTTCATGCAAATTGTCTCCTGAGGAGACAATTTGCATGCAATGTCAAATCCTGTTTTCTGGGAAAAATAAGAAAAATATTTCAAAATGTCGTCTGCTGAAAATTTTACCCAGAGTGCTAAGCGTTAAGTCATATCATCATCATAATTGGATTTTTGATTAACATGCAGGTACAGGGGCAACATCCACACCAGTGGGCCCCCTCCCAGATAGCTGGCTTGCTGCACGCATGGCAGATCTCACACCAGATCTCCAGTATGTCTATCATGAGGGTTGATGGCCGAGAGCGTCCACTCTCTGCAACCCCTCTCTATCAGCTGTTTCCATGTCATCTTGGGCCTGCCAGGCCCATGCTTTCCATCCACCTGTATGTCAAAGGCCGTCTTGACTGCACCATTGGAGCGTTTCACATGTCCATACCATTGGAGTCTTCTCTCCTTCGGAATGAGGTCCAGATCCTCAAAACCAAGCCGCACAAGTAGCTCAATGGACCTGGTGGTGACAATGTCTTGAGGTCTGACATTGCAGATCTGTCTGATCATTGCCCTGTCATTTCGCTGCAGATGCTGGAGGTTATGGCTTTATCAATGGCCAAGTCTCGCTGGCATGGAGCATTGCACTCTGCACATGATAAGAGCTGTACACACAGCCACGTGTTTTGAAAGAGATGTGGTGTGAAGAGAGAACTGGTAGCAGATCCTTGAAATTCTTCCAGGCAGTTTTCACATGTGTTGTGGTTGAAAGTTCACAGCCACCTGCTGCTGCAGCACGTCTCCATACATGCCATTAGCTGTTGACAGAAATCTGTGAGATTTTGCAAATTTTTAGGGGTGATTTGATGAAATTCTGTGAGATTTTTATGAAAATCACATTTAAGCTTACATAAGTAAGTTAAAAGCCATTATTTTAATGAATTAAGCTTGGGATAGCCACACTAATGTGTGATTTATCTCTATTTCTTCAAAAAATAACTTATTAAATGGTATGAAACTTCTGTGAGATTTGAAAATCTTATGGGAAACGGGGTCCAGAAGGGCCAAAATTCTGTGAGATTTTGTCTCACAGTGTGAGGTATGGCATGAATGTGTCTCCTAAGAAGCTAAACGAAACTACCACCTCAAGCTTGTCAGGTCCGACCGGGACTTCCTTCTGTGGTCTGCCATCCAAGGGGCGTTCAGTTCCCTGGCACCATGTACATCTGTAGTCAGGATCTTTTTTCAAGCGCTCGAGCCCACTGCATTTCTTGTGTATCCAGTGTTCGAAATTTTAGGACATTTACCGTAATTTCTGAGGGCAGTTCAGTGGTGGAGAAAAAAATCTATACAGGCTGCCCTTGGAAATAACAAACACAAAAGAATGAAAATCAGAGCCCCAGCTTTGTTGAGACCCTCAGCATTATAGCCTGCAGGGCCACACATGCTACAGTGCTTGCAATAGCTGTCAAAATCAGGAAGTCCCAAGACTTCCTAGCTCCAATATCTGGAAGTCCTGGTGATCAAATTTTTTCACTCACTTCCAGAAATTCAACCTCAATATTCTTAAACTCTCATTTATGGAGTAAAACCGCCATTCTTAAGCTAAATAACACATAAATTCATTCTAAATTTTTGTTATAAATGACTAAATATCTTTAAAAGTTGGCATTCAGTTTTGGAAGTCCAAGAGCATTTTTTGTGACTCTCTGACTCCCAGACTTCCCTTAATGCAAGCACTACATGCACCCCACCCCCAGCGCAGGCCCAAGCCAAACTTGATTGCCATATTATACCTAAGTATTGGGACACCTTAAGTAACTGGACAGCCTTACAATTCATAAAATTAATTATTTTTCATGACCCAAAGAATTGGAATATATAAAATTTGTCAAAATTTTCAGTAATTTTTTGTACCATATGAGTCAGGACAATGCATTTGGGTGTTAAAAATTGATCTATCAAACTATTTTTTCTCAGTGTTTTGTTTTATTTACAAATGACTAAATGCAATATTTTCCATCTATGCATAAAACAGGGGTTTCCTTCAGCAGCCTGGTTAGAAAGTAGAAAATAAATCAGAGGTATAAAATTCCCTCAAAACTTATTTGCCCTTACAGTCCTATTTATTTCATTTATATGCTAAAAATGAAGGAAAAGTGAAGAAAATCTGAAAATCTCTGAATCTGCCTTAAAATTTACTTGCAGATGCGAGCGGGCGAGTGGACTTTTACATCCCTGACAAATAAAACCTTTCTTTGAGAATATTAATCTAAAATTTATTCAAGAAAGCTGCAAAAATGAATTTGCTCATGCAATTCTGTCAGTCGGAATGTGTCATTATTTTAAAATTACTGCAAGTGGTTGTCACATGAAAGTTACATGCTTTAAGAGCTGATTTCATTAGCAACTCAAAAGGAACAATGACAACAAAAAACAACAACAAAAACTATAAATAAATAATGATAATAGAAAAAAAAAGATATACAATAGAATTGTTTACAAATAATGCAAAACAGTGTTGAGACAACTCCAAAACAGTGTTGAGACAAAGCCCAATAATAATGACCATGCGCCTAGTAGTATTTAAGAGGTAGATTGTTAGCCACATTCACGAAATTGGTTCTGTGCAAATAACCAACAAATGAGGAAGCAGTATGTGATTATTTTTTTCACCTGGATGCTACTAACATGTGACAGATAAATGGAGGGGGATGGGGGAGGTGGGGGGAGACTATAAATCAAAACAAAATAATAATCAGAGATAATCTGTTTATTAAATATCAATAATTGATTTACGAGATAGTGGGCCGAAATACACAAAATGGTGAACACAAATATGACACATTTTCATTTATAATCAGTGCCATTTTCAACTATGGGACCTAAGTATTAGGACACCTAAAAAATGATTAATTTTCGTGGTCCTAAGTATTGGGACAGCTAGAAATTTAATTATTATTTCCTGTCCCAATACATGTACTTATAATAAGTATAATACCACATCCAAGATACAAGAATGTGCAAAACAACCCCCCAAAAAATAAAAAATGCACTATGATGAAGTATGGTTGCTCAGCACTTAACACCTACTGCAGTGAAGTTAAATAAAATCTATAAAAGCTGTTTTGTTACCAGTTGTATTGGGACTGGGAAGTATGGAGGGAAAACCCCCTGTGTGAAACTATGACAACCAGGAGGGATCTGCCAACCATTCTGATTCATATATAACCGCAACCTTATGTACTCAGCTGGACTTGAACCTACGCGGCAGCGGTGTGTGGCTAGTCATGAAAGAACGCTCGCTACAGACTGAGTTATGCGAGTGCCCAGATTTGGATACTTAATTGCCATCCATTAGTCGTGTAAATTAATGCCATTAATAAACACACACTGAATAATCTTATAACCACATTATTCCTGTTGCGGAATTCGTGGCATCTATTTAACTATTTAATATATAACCAGACCTATTCCTTTTGTGTAATTTCTGCAGGAGACAAGGAATAAAGAAATGCTTCAGTAAACTGCAGAAAAACAAAGAATACTCCTTTAAATGCTTTAATATATCTATGTTTTTGACGGATTTTACAATGATCAAATGGACGGTCAAAGTCAGTACTTTAGTACCAAATCCATTGTTTTGAAGTTGCCTTTAGAGATAGAATAACAATTTAATACAAGAATTCCGCGGAAGGCGTCATCGCACCTGCTGGGGCAAAAGTCACAGGAGCCACAATCAGAACGTGGTTATTAAATAAGTTTATTTCATTCTTAGCAGTGCTTACTTGGAAAACTGGGTTGAAAAAAATGTAGACAAAGTGCCTAGTGGGGCACATATATTCCATGCCAGTCCCATTCCCTCTAATGGCTATATCTTCAGCACTGACTTTTCGTATCATACAGCCCAATGATAATGGAACGTTGACGTAAAATGTGTAAAAGTCACTGGAGCATGAAATAATCAAGGTCACGGGTCAAGGTACCTGCTAATTCAGTACATCAAGGAGAAGCACAGTGCAAGGTATGGTGGTTGTAGGCCTTATAGTTGAGGAGTTATCAAACATCAACGTAAAATGTGTCAAATATAGGTCAAGGTCATCGGGTCAAGGTACCTGCCAAGCCAGTGCAATGAGGTGAAGCACTATGCAAGGTTTAGTGGTTGTAAGTCTTATATTTGAGGAGATACCGAACATTAACATAAAATGTGTCAAAGTCACTGGAGTGCACAATATAGGTCAAGGTCACCAGGTCAAGGTACCTGCCGAGTCAATACATCAAGAAGAAGTGCTATGTAAGGTTTGGTGGTTGAAGGCCTTCGGGACAGTTGAGGACATATGGAAGGGTGACGTAAAAGGTGTAAAAGTCAATGGAGCGCAAAATATAGGTCAAGGTCACCCAGTGAAGGTACCTGCGGAGTCCGTACATTGAGGAGAAGCACTATGCAAGGTTTGATGGTTGTAGGCCTTACAGTTGAGGAGATATTGAACGTTGACATAAAATGTGTAAAAGGCACTGGAGCGCAAAATATAGGTCAAGGTCACCGGGTCAAGATACCTGCCGAGTCAGTACATCTAGGAGAAGCACTATGCAAAGTTTGGTGGCTAGAGGTCTTACACTTGAGGAGATCTGGAACATTGACGTAAATTATGTCAAAGTCACTGCAGCCAAAATATAGGTCAAGGTCACCAGGTCAAGGTACATGCCAAGTCAGTACATCTAGGAGAAGCACTATGCAAGGTTTGGTAGTTGTACGCCTTATAGTTGAGAAAATATGGAACGTCAACATAAATTGTGTCAAAGTCAATGGAGCGCAAAATATAGGTCAAGGTCACTGGGTCAACATACCTGCCAAGTCAGGAGGTCAGGGAGATGTGTCATGCAAGGTATGATGGTTGTTGTAGAATTGTAGTTGATTAGAATACTAACTTCGACGTAAATGTCGAACTTTGACATAATAGAACTGTTAACAGACAGACGGACCGATGAACGGACAGACGAATGGAAAAGCGGGCACCTATGTCGCAAAGTCCGGAGGTCAGGGAGATGTTTCATACAAGGTTTGATGGTTGTTTAGTTTTGTAGTTGATTAGAATACTAACTTTGACATAAATGTCGAAGTTCGACATAACAGAACTGTTAACAGACAGACAGACAGACAGACGAACAGACAGACAAATGGAAAAGTGGGCGCCTATGTCGCAAAGTCAGGAGGTCAGGGAGATGTTTCATGCAAGGTTTGATGGTTGTTTAGTCTTGTAGTTGATTAAAATACTAACTTTGACATAAATGTCGAACTTCTACATAAATGTTGACAGACAGACGGACGAATGGACAGACATACGGACGAGCGGACGCCTATGTCGCAAAGTCAGGAGGTCAGGGAGATGTTTCATGCAAGGTTTGATGGTTGTTTAGTCTTGTAGTTGATTAGAATACTAACTTTGACATAAATGTCGAACGTCGACATAAATGTTGACAGACGGACGGACGGACGGAAAATCGGACGCCTATAATAAAAATAAGTTTGTTCGAAACAATATCCCTTACAACACAGTTTATGTTGGCTTTTAATACTAAAGCCGTGTGTAATCAATTGTAAAACCCTTCAAAAATATTGGTTTTCCGCCTGCTGGAGTCGAGTGTGTAAATCGCCATTGAGCCAAGAACTGTCTGCGAAGAGATGTGTTAGACAAGAAAAAAAAACAAACAAATTATGTGAAATTCTTCAATGAATATTCTTCTATTTGACTAGATCTTGGGATGACATTTACCAGAGCGTGAAGAGAAATGATTTCAGCATTGACAAAGGTGGGTAAGTTGTAGATTTATTTCGTATTTTGATAATGCTGTGGTGTTTTCTCTTGACCCCCACTTTCAGATTTTGAAAAGATTGTTATCTTGTGTATATTAGAGCTTGTCAGTGAGTGGAACGTCTTTTTTAAGGTCTGGTATGAAACCCACAGAACGGAACCCCGTGACCGAGACCCGGCACCGTGACCAAAATTTCTATCCTGGATTGCAAGACTAATATGTATTTAACTTTGTTTATTTTGGGTTTATATTACGAGGTATTAAATAGACATTATCCAACAAAAAGGAATTTTAGATCGGACCTGTAGTTATGTTTTAAACTCAGATTTATCGTTTCAAGGGGTATGAAACCCACAGATGATCCATTCTCCGTTTTTTTTTAAGTTTTTTCTGTAATCTTCGATAAAGAATCAATTTCTTTGTTACACAGATCTTTTAAATACAGAAATAAATTATATTTGGCTAGCTGAAGCTATAACAGAAACCTTTAAGTGTTGAATTTTACAATTTTCATATATTTATTATGTTTCTAAAAATAGAACAGGTAGAAAATTTGATAATAACCACAATGTCCCTAATCTACAGAAATGTACCGAATGGTAAACACCCATACAGTCAGTGCATACAAATGCATAATAGGCTAATTGTGTTATATACAGAAATATACAACTGTAATGTTAGAAAATACGAACTAGGTTGAATTAAATAAAATTAATAATAATTATAATAATTATCATCATCATCATCATCTATACTGGTTAGGTTTGGCATGTACAATGTAATATAAGATAAGAACAAAGAAATAGAAAAGCCTGCGCATGTGTGGGGTTTGGCTGATAACAAAGGTACGGATCAACATGCACATTTGCGCACTATGATAATGACCTTTGTTGTTTGATACAATAAATAGATTTAGCTAAGAAATAGACAATCCTGCGCATCTGTGGTTTGGGCAGATAACAAAGATATGGATCAGTATGCGCATTTGCGCACTGTGATATGGACCTTTGTTGTTTGCTGTGCACAGTAAATAGGTTTAGCTTAGAAACAGACAAGCCTGTGCATCTGTGGTTTGGGCTGATAACAAAGATATGGATCAGCATGCATTCCCGCCCTGTGATATGGACCTTTGTTGTTTGCTGCAGTAAATAGGTTTAGCAAAGAAATAGACAAGCATCTGTGGGGTTGAGCAGATAACAAAGTTACGAATCAGCATGTGCATTCACGCACTAATGATTATTTTTCTTCATTATTACTATTTTTATTATATATATAAACCTACCTTAGCACTCTATATGTAAAGGAAGTCTGCTGCAATAACAATATATATAATAATAATAATCTTTATTTCCTCCAATTCTAATAATAATAATAATAATATTAAGATTAATAATAATACTAATAATAATAATTATTATAATAGAATAATTATTGTTATTATTATTCAATTCAGGCTACTGTCCTTTCGACATCTTTCAGAAAGTCGTTTTTTGCTCGGCGCTTTAAACAGAAGAAGTAAATTTGCAAACTTTTGTCATGATTTAATGCAAAACCATTTGTTGTAACTGCCTATGTGCAAAAAGTTTTATTCTAGTCAGTGGTTTTTAAAAAATCCAATATTTTCCCTTTTTCCCATAGTAAAAATGAATGAAAATTATGCAGAAATTTGTAGGGTAGATAAATTGGAAGCAGTTTTTCAACAAGTTCTGCTTGTTCAATTTTTCTGAAATTTTCACAATATTGTTGTGAAACATCAATAATTCAAATTCAGCAAAGAAAAGTAAAAAATATTTACTAAGACAAAAATTTCAAAAAATCACTTTACTATAGAAATTGCATAGGTCAGACCAACTTTTGGCAATAAATTTAATTTTAGGGTACGTATTTGAGAACAAAACACAGAAACAGAAAAGACAAATGGTTTCTGATAAGATATAGTCAATCAGAACAAAATATTTTCATTTAAGATAAAACGCCAAGCAAAAACCGTCTTTCCGAGAGATGTCGAAAGGACAGTAGTTCGTATTTCTGTATATAACACAATTAGCTCATTTTGCATTTGTATGCACTGTATAGGCGTTTACCTGGAATGTTCTTTTGGGCCAGAACGCTCACCCCAAGCATTAGAAATAATATTACTACCTTCGTCTTCCTTCGTCGTCAAATGGGCAAATTTATTTGGGGACCCATTTCATGTTCGATACTCGAAACTACCCAAGCATCTGTTGTAGGTACCAGGCAACATCTTTTCGGTCACGAAAACTAATGATATTAGCAATTGTTATTGCACTACCAACTCTATGCCTCTTACGGTGTTACTGATCAAAATGTCAGAAGTAAATCGTTAGCCAAGCAAATAAATGCCTTTAAATTAGGATGGTTACTTCAAGAAAGAAAGTTTCGACAAACCTTTCGAATGTCTTGCTGTTTTATTTTTTGCAGGAATGAACCGAAATGGACAGTAATAAACAGAACAGAATTTTAATGAAACTATCTCATATATATTGCCTCACGCCCGCGAGGACATTTTAGGCAGGTGCACTGTCGAACAGAAATGTTATTGAAAAGAATGTCTAAATGCATATAGTTAAGGGAGATGAAAAAAGATGATAGGTTATGACAGATGAAGATGATCTACAATCCAGATTAAAAATAACATTATTTCTTCAAAGTTCCGCTGTTGTTGATTTATATGCGGATGATACAACTTTTTATGACTTCCAAAATGACATTAACCAACTTAAAAACAACCTACAGTCTTCGCTAGAATCACTGCACAAGTGGTGCAAACAAAATGGTATGGTTCTAAATGCTGACAAGACTAAACTTATGCTAATAACAAGCAAACAGAAGCGAAATTGCTTACAAAATCCAACTTTAGCTCTACGTTATAATGCCATCAATATAAAAATGACAACTTGTGATAAGATTCTGGGTATACAAGTAGACGAAAATCTTATTTGGAATAGCCAATGTCAGCAAGTATATAAAAAAATATCCTCATATTTATGGCTATTGAGCAAAATAAGATCATTTTTATCCATTGAACATAGATTGTTATTCTACAAAGCTTATATTAAACCTCATTTTGAGTATTGTAGTGTAATATGGAGTAACACATCAAGTAGTAACATAAACAAATTCAATACATTGCAACGACGCGCATGTAAATTAATACTGGCACAGGAATATAATGGTCTGCAAGAATCTTTAAAACGTCTTGATATTTTGTCTTTTGATCAAATTGTTTTCCTAAATAAAGCAAAAATTATGTATAAAGTGTATAACAATCTAGCGCCCACTTATTTGCAAGAGCTTTTCCAAATGAGATGTTAACCATGACAACACTGCATCGAACTTACGATCGGTGTCTAGGAAGAATTGTATATTACCACAGGCTAAATGCAACTTATTCAAGGGTAGTCTTTCATTCTCTGGCGTAATTGTCTGGAACAGTATTCCTGTTAATATAAAGAACTCACAGTCGTTAGATATTTTTGTAAAAAGGTGTACTTATTGGATTAAACATTAGTATATATATATTTTCTACTATATTTGCAATTTAACATTATATATACCTCCACCGCCATAATTAGATAATTAAATATTGATATTGCACGTCTCTCTCTCTCTCTCTCTCTCTCTCTCTCTCTCTCTCTCTCTTATCGCTGTTTTGTTGCCATGAATTCATTTCAATTGTTATTGATTCATTCTCCAATAAGTTTTATCTTTGTAAATATACATATATGTATGTTAATCTTCACACCTCAGTTTGATGTATTTTTTATATATTATGCCCATGCATATTTGTTTACGCTTGTACTGTTTGTGTATTTGTTGCTAAAGAGGGCCCCAAGGAAGATTGGCTACCAGCCAATTGGGTTACCCTCTCAAAATAAAGAATTTACTTACTTACTTACTTACTTACTTACTTAACAGCTAATGGATCTAGGGCCTGGGTGATTTGTTTTTTGTTTTGTTATAGAAGAGATTTTATGACATCTCTTTCTGATGATACACAAACTCGACTTCCAAATATTTAGACAATCTTTTGTATATTGGCAATCCTTACTTTGAAGAAATGGTCACTCAAATTTATCCTTTTGAATTGCAATTGAACAAAGCTAACTCTACTGATACCAAAGCCACGTTTTTAGGTTTGCATTTATTAATTTTTATCGGTTTTGATGCATCCAAACGTAATGAAAACGCGATGGATTTGATTTTGACATTTTTAATTTTCCGTTTTTTGGATGGCGACGTTCCTCGTTCCCCTTCTTATTGTGTTTACATTTGGCTCAACTTATTTGGTTTGCTAGAGTATCCGTATAGTCATTTGACAGACTTCAATGCTCACAACAAAACTTCGACTGCCAAACTTCTCCAACAGGGGTATCAGTATCATAAACTTAAGAAAGCTTTTTCTAAGTTTTATCGTCAACACTACGAATGGATCTCTAAATACGATACCAGACTAAAACACTTCTGCAGCAATCCAGATAGCATGGCAACGTTGGCTCAATGTTGGCACTGAGTTGTATCATTGGCTGATGGCTATCCCTTGGCTATCCGATGCTGACCCAACGCTGGGCCAATCATGATATCAATGTAATGAATTATTTTAAAGTCAGTAAAATAATGTCATAGTTGGAACAATAATGGGCCAACGTTATGCAAAATATTGGAAATAAACAGTTTTATTTTATATGTGGTGGCCCAACGTTACCTAAAATATGCAAATCATGCTCTCCTTTGTATAATGTTGGGCCACTGTTGGGCGAACGTCAGCACTTTGTTTATTGCTGATTCTGCTAAAGTGGCAAAAATGTTGCAAATACATGTATGTGATTTCATTATCAACCGGTATGTATAATTTTGAGTTCCATGTTTTAAATCCAAAGTAAGTTGGTAGTGTGGATCAATAACTGTACATCAATGCTATGCCAACGTTGGCCCGACATGCCCAGAATTATAGGAATACATAGAGGATCTTATCTGAGTGCTCATGTATTAATGAATTTATTAAATCAATCCAATACCTTGGAGTAATCTTGTTCATTACTGTTGCCATCTACCAAAGGTTTTAAAATACTTTAGACTACTCATAAAGCTAACTTTTGTACCATTTGAGTTCTGACCTTCAGACTGAATGCATCAATTAAGGTCTCAAGATGTGATTTAAAGGGGAATGCAACCTTAACAGGTATTGTGCTTTAAAATAAAGAACTTTACAAACAATGAATTCGACATAAATTTGATCAAAATCGGTGGAAAAATTAAGTAAGTTATAGACAATTGAATATTTTAACATTGTAAGAATGGGCGCCGCCATTTTGAATATTTAATGAGGTTTCATAAAAATTAATATTCGTTTCATAAAGGTAGTTATTCTCATAAAGATGGTTTCTTTTGAGGAAAATGATTGTTTGTCACTAGAATTAAAAGATTATAAAAAATCTATAGCAAAATTAAAAATTCTGAAAAACCCTTTTATCAGTTTGGTTTTGCATATTTAATTTGGGCTGTGGACGTCACAAAGCCTACAATATGGCGGCATCCATGACAGCCATTTTAGATGTATTCAAAGCACCATGACTATCTTATTTCTAGGCCGCTTTTGAAAACTCTTGCATCAAAATATATGGCTTGAAGCACTTTACTTCAAGATATACTTACAACTTATATTGCGTTCCCCTTTAAAGAAAAATGATTAAGATTTTTAAACATGGGAGTATAATTATACTATATATTTGTTTCTGATTCAGGCAAAAATAATGAACTGCATGCAGATGATATGAAAGCCTCTTATTAGATTGTGCAGTTGTGCAGGCTGATCTGAGTCTTTGTTGGACGCTCATGTGACATTGTAGGTTTTGCTGTGCTCTGGCTCATTTGTGATTTTGACAATCTTACAGCAAAAAAAAAATGTTTTAATAGAGTAATGGGCCCAAGACACTCACGGAAAACAGTGTAGCCCTGATCAGACTCCTCTTAGAGAAAAATCCTGTCTGAGATACCTGAGTACTCAGAACAGACAGAACAGTCAGAAGATTCCGACGCTGATCCGTTCGTGGATGCCGAGGACTGTTTGGACGAGGAAGAAACAGTGTTCATTGAATTCTCATAGTTCACAACTTGACCTAGTTAATGTTAGTACATTAAACACCACTACATTGAATGCAGAAACTATGAATGAAACCATGCTTTCATCTCAAACCCAACAGGACCATCAGTTACCTCCACAAGTATTTCAATTCACAAGCACGCCAACATATGTTCCAAATGTCACAGTTTCCACAGATGTCATAGGTGCCACAGATGCTAGCTGTGTCACAAATGTCGTTTCCTCAGCTTGGACTTTCGGAAACTGATGTCATTCGCATCGCAACACTTGTGAAACAGATGTTGACGGATGAAATCAATAGACTTATGAAAGACAGGGTTGAGCTAGAAACGGCTGAGCTGCGAAATACCGTCATTTCCTTACAGGCTGACAACAAGAAGCTTACTGACAGTATCGCTGAGTTGGAGGTCAAGCTTTCAACAAGGGTTGACGACCTGGAGCAATATGACAGGCGGTCTTGCCTGCGTATTGCCGGTATGTCAAAGCAAGAGGACGAGGATACGGACTTAATAGTTTTGGAACTGGCTACTCGTCTTAACATTCAGGAGAGCGACATAGAAATCAGCCATTGAGTAGGTCGTAGTCGCAGAAGGTCTTCCGACGACGACCGTATAGACTATGCCGACGAAGGAATCCGAAAGCACAATTAGCTCTTCTAAAGGGTCGTGCTAAACTACGCAAAAATCAAGAGAAACTGTACATTAACGAGGATCTTACGCAAACGCGAAAGACACTCGCGTTCCGGTGCAGACAACTCAAACGTGCCAACAAAATCCAAAACACTTGGGTTTACAATGGAACTGTAAATATACTGGACAACGATGGCAACAAAGTGAAAATCTCCCATATCTCTCATCTTCAACCATACGGTATAGAGACTCTGCTTAACAAACCCAGTACATCGAATTAGTTGACAACTAATGCTACATACAACTTGCCCAATCCATAATTATACGGTTTTCAAATTAGACGTGTTCCACAAGGAACTACATTGTCTGTTTGTGATACATTAGATGTACGAGCACATGTTTTGTTAAAATTCATCCCATTGACAGGTCTATATTTTGCTATGAAGACCCCACTAGGACCCACCTAGCATTGCCAGAGTAGGGTTGGCAGGGGCATTCATTATTTTCCATAGTGTAGCTTTGAATTGGAATTGTTGGTGCTTGTTGGAGGCGCTTCAGTGAGGAGGTTCAAGCGAGCACCTGCAGTCTGTATGTTGGGCGGAAATGGGATAAAAGCACACTTTTTTTTTTATCTGAAAATGTTTCTTTTTCATGAGTAGAAAGCGGTGTTTACCCGGATCAGACGTTGTAGAACGCGGCGCCTGATCTGGGTCTACACTTGATGGGTATAAAACTGTCTTTACCCGGATCGAACGCCGCGAACGCAGCACCTGATCTGGATCTGCACTGTTTGTACAGGCCTGACTGTCTCAATACTCAGGATTATTGAATTTATTTTACTACCTGTTGGCATTTCTAAATGAATGCTGGATGGATATGGAATTGTGTTTACCAAGATAGACGGCACAGAGTGCGGCGCCTGATCTGGGTCTACATTGATTGCACAGGACTGTCAGTCTCAATACTTAGGATTAATAAGTCAATTTTAGTACCGGTTGGCGTTTCTTAAATAAATGCTTGATGAGTATGAAACTGTGTTTACCCGGATTGGACGCCGCAGTGTGCGGCGGCTGATCTGGGTCTTCACTGTTTGTACAGGCATGCCTGTTTCATTATGTAGGAATATTGAGTTCATTTTACTACCTCTTGGCTTTTCCAAATAAATGTTAGATGGGCATGTAACAGAGTTACCCAGGATCGGACGCCGCAGAATGCGGCACCTGATCTGGGTCTGTATTGTTTGTACATGCCTGAACGTCTCAATACGTAGGATTATTGAGTTCATTTTACTACCTCTTTGCCGCTAGGTAGGGCTGAAACAGTGTTTACCCGGATCGGACTCCGCAGAACGCGGCGCCTGATCTGGGTCTACACTTCTTGTACAGGCCTGACTGTCTCAACACTTAGGATTATTGAGTTCATTTCTTCCTGTTGGCGTTTCTAAATAAATACTTGATGAGTTTGAAACTGTGTTTACCCGGATCGAACGCCGCAGAACGCGGCGCCTAATCTAGGTCTGCACTCTTTGTACAGACCTGACTGTCTCAATACTTAGGATTATTAAGTTCATTTCTGCCTGTTCGCGTTTATAAATAAATGTGGATGTGTATGAAACTGTGTTTACCCGGATCGCACGCCGCGGAACGCGATGCCTAATCTGGGTCTACACAGTTTGTACAGACCTGACTGTTTCAATACGTAGGGGTGTCGAGTCAATTTTGCTACCTCTTGGCCGCTGGATGGGTATGAAGCTGTGTTTCCCGGATCGCACGCTGCGGAACGCAGCGCCTGATCTGGATCTACACAGTTTGTACAGGCCTGTCTGTCTCACTTCTTGGGATTATTGAGTTCAGTTTACTAACTGTTGGTAACAGAGTTCCCACCTTTTTGGGAAAGAGTTGCCAACTCTGCTTGCCACTTGTTTATTTTGTGGCCTGTAGCTGCTTTATTGTATTTGTTATTCTTTCCCCATGGTGTTGAGGGCTTGGTATGGATCTGATTGTGTCAGTCCCTAAGTTCTCTTATTAACTTTGTAATAGTCGGTGGATGTTCGTAATTGACGAAAAGCCATGGAGTGACAGTGCCTGAAGTTAATGGAAACTGGTTGTATATAATCAGGTGGAGGAACTGCCAAAAGACCGTAAACGATTTTGTAAAAGAGCCAGAGACGCGCTTCTGTCCGACTCTGTTCTAGTTCTCATCCATGGCAGTCACGCTTGACATGTAGTCATAATTGCTAGAGATACAGCGTGTTGAGTATTTTCTGTTTTGTGCAGGGGTAACAAACGGGGGCGGCGTACTCCAGCTGGGCGCGGATCAAGGTGTTATAGGTAGTCTCTGGTACCTGTGGGTTTTTAGTTTTGATGTTTCGTTTGATAAGGCTTAGAATCCGGTTAGCGTTTGCAGTTATACAGTCTATGTTGGTGTTCCACGATAGGCAATCGCAGATATCAAACTCCAAGTACTTTGCACTGGCGACAAATTCAAGGACCTGACCATGTAAAATGTACACTGTGTTAATTATGTCCTTGGCTGTTGTCATCCATACCACCTGACATTTAGAAGGATTAAACCCCATGTCCCACCGCTTCTCCCGTATAGATAGTACAATGTATGTCAAGATATTTGTAGCACCTTTTCGTCTTCCGAACCTCCAACTGTCGGGTACGCGACCGTGCTATCTGCAAAGAGACGTGCCTAGCTATGGTGATAGCTCAGACGGTAGATCATTGATATAAACAAGGTGCAGGATCGCTCCTAGCACTGAACCCTGAGGTACCCCAGAGGTTACGGGGCCGATCCAGATTCCTCGCCATCAAGAATCACAGTCTGTGACCGGTTACCAAGGAAGGCACGGATCCAGGATAGTGCAATTCCTCTGATTACACACTGGTGGAATATTCACTGGAGTTTGGAATGATTGACTTTATCGGAGGCTTTTGAAAAATCCAGCAGTATCAATTCAGTTTGTTCCGCCATATTTACACTCGTCACAAGCATCCCTTGGCTTATATACAAATCCATACAACTGTTTGTTATTATAAGTATTCGTTTTTCCCATGACTGTAGTCCTCTATGTCCTTAATCCTATCTTAACTCCTTTAAATTAGGAGTCGGTAAGATCAATCATGCACAATCCTAAACAGAATATACCGTTTTTAACCTGATTTTATCTCCATCTTACTAACACCTAACACTTTCATCTTTCCTCCTCTCACTATTATTCTTTTATTCTACACTAATATTGCTTTTAACTACTTATACTACTAACACAGTACGTGCATATAACATCCAAATAATACTCGCAAGAGGGTTTTGGATTATGAAGAAATAGATAGAGATTATCTGCGCTCACATTCCTCGCAAGGTCCTCGACCAACACGGTAAGCTGCGTCTCTCATGACCTTTTTCTCCTAAAGCTACATGTATGTTGTAGGTCGTAAAGAAGGTCATGCTTGTCAAGTTGCTTAACCAAGTGTGAGGCCAGTATATGCTCGAGAGTAAGTCAGGGAGATAGGTCTGTAATTGGCGGCAGACGACTTATCCCTTTTGTGAAGACTGGGGTTACTTGGGCCTTGCACCAATCACCTTGGAGTTTACCTATTTTAATTGATCGCTCAAATATTACCTGGATGATTGGTGCAATTTCCTCTCAATTCTTTCAACAAAAGGGGCTTAAGTCGGTCAGGTCCAGCCGCACTTCCGGCTTTCAGGTTCTGCAGATGCTTTAATATGCCATTGGCAGAGATGTTTACATCCTCCATTACTATTATAAATTATATGCCATCGGCAGAGATACTTACATCCTCCATTACTGGGTATCATTTAGCACTACAGCTGGTGCTACATCAGAATGTATAGTACCACTGTCGGCCATATACTAAAGCTTCTTAGATAAAATGAGTCCTTGGTGTTGAATACCGAGTAAAATTGCTGATTGACAAGATATCAAATGTCACGAGATGACAGTATACAAGTAGATAAGACATTTTTACAATGATCATTATATATAAGATAACATCCCGAGGATATATATGTTTAGCTGAATACACATACAATGTATGTTTTAGTTATAACTATATCAAGGCTGTACATGTAGTTTGACAATTTCACAAATGCGTATCGTAACAGGATTTAACAGTTTACTAAATAAATGTCTGGATACACCATTGAGAGCAGGCATTTGTTTTGTATAAAATCACAATTTTGACATAGTTTATGGTTTATTGGTTTAGGTATTAGCGTAAGTATCGTATGTATTGGCACTGTCTATTTGACTAGGAAAGATGCAAGCAGATGACTCGACTGGCACTGACTGGTCAAGACACACTTGTCAATCTTGTGGTCAATATACAGTGAAGTCTGCAGGTACAGAAAGTCTTGCCAATTTCTCTGGATAAGGAGAAGCAAACCTTAGTGCAATGCTTGAGAGCTAACCTGTCTATGATCCCCTGCAGCATTAGGTTATTTATTTAGTGCTGTTGTTGCAATTGTTAAAACTGTGCATAAAATCTGTTCACATATATGCAAATAGTCTAAACATTAAATTGGGGTTGTTCACTGAGACTTCTTTGCCTGACTGACCTTCTTGACTCCCCACAAAAACTGGACTCAAAGTGTCTTAAATATTAAGGGAACATAATTTTGTTTGTCATCGGGAATGGCTACTGCCCATTCAAGTCTGGTGGAATCACTCGCATCTTCAAGTTGGTAACTTCATGAGACTACATGGCTTCTATATATCTCCGTTAACTGCATCTTTGGGATCAGACTACCTTATACTACTTTTGCTTGTTATCAACCCGTATGTATGGCAAGCTGTTTTACTATTTATTCTATAAATCAGGGCCCAGTTGTTCAAAGCGTCGTTAGCTTAACGAGCTCGTTAAGAGTAATTTCGTTAATTGTTTTAGCGGATTCAATATACAATATTCTGATATTTTTTGCTGAAAAAATGTGAGTAGCTTTTGCACTGCAAAAGCTACTCACATTTTTTTCAGTAAAAACTTTCAGCATATATGCGTATCACTTGATTAAAATTTTAACGAATCGTTAACTAACGACATCGTTAGTTTTGAACAACTGGGCCCAGATGTCTGATTCTATATATCAGATATCCCATATTTTATATAAGATATCTGATATACCAGTGAAACTTTTTTGCATAAACAGGATTTTAACTGTACATATGAAAATGTTATTTATTTAATAACATGAAAAAAAGTGCAATGTTCAGTATATGGGGCAAACACACCAGAAAGTATCAAAAAGAATGAACAGTCACCGTTTTGATATTTTGCACTACCCTGAAAGCATTACAAACGTTTCTGTTCATTTTAATGAAAACGGTCATTCTGTGGATAATTTTTCATTCACACCCATTGATAGAGTAGAAAATGAATGGCCACGTTTATTAAAAGAAACCTACTGGATGCATCGTCTCAAAACCCTTTCACCAAATGGAATGAACACTAAGGTATTGTACCAG
This sequence comes from Anodontia alba, assembly GCA_964016985.1. NCBI lineage: Eukaryota > Metazoa > Mollusca > Bivalvia > Lucinida > Lucinidae > Anodontia > Anodontia alba. The sequence goes on from OZ024825.1 coordinate 45,800,738, forward strand.
ATTCATAAAACTTGAAATATTTTGTTTATGATTCTGGACGCAGTGATTCCTGCAATTTACATAGGTGTCTGGTGGTGACTCGGATTTGTCTGTGCATCGGATTGGCCTGTGCGTCCGCGCATTTTAATCGGGGTATTCACTGGCCATTTTAAGAAGCTATGGGCCATTAGCTACCCATTGAGTGTATGCTGAAAGCTCTGATCGGACTGTGCGGATGCATGGGCTGATATAGGTCATCACTGGGTGTACTTGAGAGTTGTGGGAGTTGATGTGCTCCGGCTCATATTGCAAAGCATTTGCATAAAATGTATATATAAAAAAAACTGTTTGTCACTATTCTAAAATCTTTAAGTTTTGCACTTGTGAAGTTTCATAGTGACAGATTGTATCATTGATCCAGTCTAATGTATACATTATTTTGTGCATTTCTGCCATTTCATTAAATGTTGCAAGGAAACATCATATAGTTTGGCGTTCTTGACGTCAAATTATTTGGCATTTTGACGCTACATAGTAACCCTATGATTTGCCTATAACCCATATGACGGGTATATCTGTGCAATAAAAGTTATTCTATTCTATTCTATTCTAGTAACATCATAAACATTTCCTAGTAACATTCAGCCATTTTGTGCACTGAAGAAGGATTCAATTCCGAAACTAGTTTGCAGTAAAATTTCTTGAGTTGTGTTGATTTTTTCTCCCAAGATTTGTAAATTATATAATTATATGCATATTTACTACTTAATATTACATTTTTTTTTTTTTTTTTTTTTTTTTTTTTGCGAAATTGCCAAACATACGAGAGCATGATATGTTTGGCGATTTCGCAAAACATAAGTAAATATGTTGGTTATAGATGAAAGACAACGGCTAGAGTTCTTGCATGTTTCAAATGACGACAGTTTTCATAGGCGTAAGAATGCTGTACATATAAAATACAACTGGCTGTCATAGATGAAAGTCCCTATGTGGTCAGAGTTCTTCCAAGTGTCAAATGATGGTATTTTTGTGGTAGAATACTATTTCCCTCAAACTATGCTAAACTGGGGTGATAGGGGGAAGGAAGTCTTTCAGCAAGTCAATAAAGTTACCCGGGAAAGCACAACCTTTCCGAATCATGGAAAGCACAGACAATTGCTACAAAGCGGCACATTTACAATGACGTACAAACTTGCAACAGAGGAATAATAAACAAAACATAATAAATAAATAAATAAACTTGAAACAAAATAATAAATAAAATGAAATTGGGGGTTGAAACCAGTTCTATCCGGCGAAACCGTATACCTCTTTTGAACCATTCCAGATATTAACGCAAAAATGAAAAACGACATGAAGTGTAAACGGTAAATAAGCAGTAAACCGATTGTCGAAATTTATTCTCGGAATAATCTGCTTTACCTTAAACTTCTGGATTCGCCTGATATTAAAAGTACTTTTCCACGACAGCAGACAAGCATTGATCAGTAAGTTTAATATAGAGTCTATCTTTGCGTATATCTGATAACATTGAACAATTACAGTACATGGGACTGGTTTTGCACAGCTGTTTACAAAACAAAAGAAAACAAAAAAGACATAATAGTTCGATAATTGCACTTTTGAAAAACGCATGTCAGTTTGCCTCCGGGGGAGGAAATAATGCATAAAAGCTGTAAGGATATCGACATGCAAAATGTATACAGGCAAGACGAGAAAAATATCCTTCCGTGTATATGCAGAAATGCACAAACGCAAATCACCTGCGCATCCGCATGGCCCGCACATCATACCGTTATTTTTCTAATTATTCTGACACTTTGACTGTAGACTGTAAATCTTTATCGTAGTAATTTGAGCAAGTCCGTTTACTTTAAATCTTTATTGTAGTAATTCGATCAATTAACGTCAAAAAAGATTGCCTTTGGAAACAAAGTGTGCGGTACACACTACGGATTAGAAAACGGGAGCCTCGGTTTTATAGAGACTCTTCATAAACAGTGACGAATTTTGCAATATTGCTTACGCCCTCTAACGTATACATGAGCAGAACTTCATTTTTAAATATACCACAATGGACCCAATGATCCCAAAGGAAATGAAACATAATCTGCACTGTGTGACGTACGGGGAGACGTTCTACCGCCGCGATACGGTACTAACACCAACTGCAGTGTAGTAAAATAAACATCAAAAGGATTGCCTTTGGAAACAAAGAACACACTAAGGATTAGAAAATGGGAGTCTTGGTTTTATTGAGACTCTTCATAAGCAGTAATGAAGTTGCAACACTGCTCAAGTCCAACTGACTAGCAGTATATGGCAATGCATGAAACGTTATGCTGGAAAGTCCAGATCTGCAGACAAATCAAAGTTTAGGAGCAGTTTGATCGAAGTCCATACTCTTTCCTCCATATTGCCTTTCCGAACGTTTACGGGAAACGTATACATTTTACGGAGAAGCAACTCTGTCTAAACTGTCCTGTCTTCCTTGTGAAAAAGGGTTTACTCTAGGTGGAAAGAATTGGCTGCCCCCTTGGGAGCAAATTTTTCTTTTTAGAGTTCTTTCATTTTAGAGTTAAAGAAACGTGTTTTTGGATATTTGTTAGAATCGCCTCAGTGAGGCGATTCTAACAAATATCCAAAACATATGAGGGAAAAAGAACAAAACAAGACCTTTCTCACATACCAACCTGCTCATTAAGTATTCTGTACAACAGCAAATTCATTTTAATGGCAACGTCTTTGGGAACAAATGTTGTTATTGTAACGATGGTTCACGGTATTAACGGGTAAATACGGTAATGAGATTACCCTAAATACTTGACAGACCGTGTTACTGATCCTAACATTTGAACAAGTCAGCTGACTACGTGGTGCTGTGTCTAAAAAGAGTTGGTTGATTGGCAACAGCGAAAACTCTGATCAAACGGCTCCTTCAAATTGACTGCTCAAGCAAATCTTCAAAATAATGGTATTTAGGGTAAATATGATATCTTTCTTTTGCACGTCATGACTCAACTAGCCCTACAGGTTTTCAAACCGATGTAGCTTTAATTAAGACGCAACCTTTGTCATTTCAAACATTTAAGTCGCACAGCTCTCTGCATTTAATTTATTTATTTACTTTTTTTTGTTCAAACGGATATGAGGTTCGTATTCTTTGCCCTTTCTTTCAGTTTAACCCATTTATGCATAGCGTCCCATAAAAGGGACATTGGCAAACAGTGCAGATCCTGATAAAACGCCACAGAATGCGGCGTCTGATCAGGGTCTACACTATTTGCATTAAATACAGGGATTTCTTTAAAACATGGTAATACTTAAAACCAACCAGACATCCCTTCTATTAGAAATTGACGTGTCAACGACTTGAGATAGAAGAGTCCACTCGGCATACATGGGTTAAAGGCTACATATTCCTCAAAAATAGACATTTTTTTTTTTATCGAAGAAAGCTTTAATGAATTGATATATAGTAATAATACAATCATTAAATGTTGCATCTGACAGCCTGTAAAATTCAGTTAGTCTCTCATTTTTGTACTGGATCAAAAATGAAATGATTTTTATCGTATCTCTGAATTAATGTTGCCAACATTAGTTCAGAGATACGATAAAAAATCATTTCATTTCAACAATGAGAGACTAACTGAAATTTTACAGGCTGTCAGGTGCCACTTTTGTATGATTCTATTTTTACCATATATCAATTTAATAAACCTTTCTTGGATAATAAAATGTCTACTTTTTTAGGAGTTTTTAGTTAGTTTTTAACTAAGCAGTTGCTTAAATATTTTCAATTAGTTACTTATTTTATACTACCGTAATCGACGTAATTATCGTATATAACTCTATAAGCGTACAGTCCAGAAATTCTGAGACTTCTGATTATCACCCTAGTACGTTTATCAAGTTTTATATAAAACATATATTGTGATTTCGCATTAGAATTGCCTTTACTTTTAACCTTATACTTCTAAACAGCAAGATCATTTTACTGCCTACGAACGTGTCTTAGATTGCTGGATCAGCGGCAAACAGTAAATACCCAGATCAGACGCCGCGTAACTGGATCAATTTAACCCCTCCCTCTCCCAAAGAAATTTTGAGCTCCCTATTAAATAATTCTATATCTGCCCCTGGTTGTTGCTCCAGACATGTAGAATCAGAGCATTGACAGCACTGGGGATCGATTGTCTCAGAGTGGGCTGAGAAAACGGTCCTGAACCGGGACTGACGAATGTTTCATTAACCTTTAACTTCCTGTAATTTAAGCAAACCGTGCAGATCCTGATCAGACATCGCGGTTTGCGTGAAATGTCAAATCCTGTTTTCTTGGAATCACACACATTCATAGGTAGTAAAATGGACTTGTTGAAGAAAAGTTTAAGGTAAAGAGTTGAAGGGTGTGAATATTTAGGGTAAAGACACCCCCGCCCCCACTCACGAACCCTCACTGAATTCACCCTTGAAACAGTCTCGCAATAAGCAGTCACAAAGGTACCACAAAGAACGAACGGCACCACCCAGCAAACATCAAACATACAACATCGCAACAACGTCGTTACAACGTCGCTGCGACGTTGAAACGGCGTTGTCGCGACGCCGTGTGTTTGCTGGGCAGAACCACCGCCTTAGAACGGTTAGAAGTAAAACCTACCGGGGATTAGATTGATTTTAATGACGCCAAATCTTCATCCTAGGTTCAAATGCTGTAAAAATACAAAATGAGCGTTAGTGAAACGCTTAAGAATCAAAGCACTGAGAGCACTGGTGAGTCCATTGTCTCTGAGTGTAGGCTGAGAAAATTGTCATGACCTGGGACTTATTTCATTTAACCCTTAACACCCTGGGCCCAGTTGTTCAAACTAACGACGTTGTTAGTTAACGTATCGTCAAATATTTGATCATTAAATATGGCATATATGTAATATTTTTGCTGAAAAAATGCGAGTAGCTTTTGCATTTGCAAAAGCTACTCACATTTTTTTCAGCAAAAATGCCTGTAAATTAGATATTGTATTTACTAGAACAGTTAACATTTTGACCACTAATGAGCTCGTTAAGCTAACGACGCTTTGAACATCTGGGCCCTGTAATTTTAGCAAACAGTACAGACCCTGATCAGAGGCCGCGTTCTGCGCTGTTTGTCAATGTCCCAGTCCAGATTTTAAAATAACCCTCTATCAAAAGCGCTCTGAGGTCACAGCGACAAGATTAGTGCGGCTATAAATAACCGTTACCTGGATTTCGACTAACGCGCGCTTTGATTACATTGGTCAATGATAATCACGTGGATAACTACCTTAAGGAAATTTTGGCGTTTGTATACTATGGGTCGATTGTAAACAACTAGCTGGGGTCTAAATCGATTTTAATGGCGCCAAATCTTCATCCTAGGTTCAACAATGTTGTAAAAATACAAAATGATTGTAACTTAATCAGCGAAACGTTACAGAAAAACTTGTAAATTAATTTGAATCACTGAAGCAAGAACGAGGGCAAGTAATGTCAAATTTACATATACAATCGAACTTCAATGGCTTTCGGACCATGGAAAGTTGTCAGAGATATGGGTAGTTCGAGCCACTGAGGGTAAACTGTGGTGCCAGGTCAGGAAGAAAATGGCAATAATTTAGGGAAGTCTTTTCGATTTTCTATACAATAGTGGTATGGTTTGTGTACTCATTAGAACTGCCTCGATGAGGCGATTCTAATGAGTACATACAACATACAATTTCGTGATAAAATAAGAAAATTCCAGAAACATTTGCTTTCTGGAGCTATCGGAAGAATTTCTTAGGGACTCAAAAACGAGTTCGAATTAGCCATGGTAAACGAGCTGTCGGTGTTCGAGCCATTGAGGTTCGACTGCAGTTGCTTGTATGTACGATGCATCTTGAGCTGTCTTGGTGGATGCTTCCCAAACTTGGAGGAAAACATCATTGGGACTAGCTTTAGAGCTGGTTAGATTTTGATAATCCTGACCTCATTTACAAGGATAGCACAGGTCAAATAATGTCAAATTTTCATGGTGGTGGGACATCGGTTTTGTTTTCTGTAAAAAGGGGCGGATTTAGAGGGGTTTCGGGGGTTCAGTCGAACCACCCTTTGACTGAACGTTTCATTTTCATGCGAAATTTTGAATAAATTTGATGAATTTGGGATACCGTATTCACCCTTAATATTCATACCCATTACTTTTTATCTTATACTTCTCTTCAACAAGTTCCTATGAATGTGTGTAAAATTTCTATAATTATATAGTAAAACAGGGGTTTACAGGGGTATACATTATTTTTCTTATTTCTGTTCAAAAACATAGATTGTGGATACTCGTTAGAACGGTTCTAACGAGTACCCACAATGTATGTTTTGAGCACAAATATGAAAAATATCAGAGTTTTTTTATCTGAAAATTTTCAGTTTTGGAAGTGAAATTTTCTATAAAAATTGGAATAGGCGTGTTTTCGTTATGCAGTGTAATCCCTTGATCAGCCGCCGCGTTCTAAGGCGTCTGATCTGAGTCTAGACAGTTTGCTCAGGCCTTACTTTCCGAATACGAAGAGTAAGTACGGTGATTTGCTTGATAAATTGATCCCCTACCCCTCCTCAGAAACCAATCTGGATCCCCCCCCCCCTCCCCCTGAAAAAAGGATTACAGTCGAACTTCAACGGCTCGAACACCGATGGCTCGTTTACCATGGGCTTATTCGAACTCATTTTTGAGTCCCTACGGATTTTTTCCGATAGTTCAAGAAAACAAATATTGAGGGAAATTTTCATATTTTATTATGAAATTGTATTTTTTGTGTACTCATTAGAATCGCCTCATCGAGGCGATTCTAATAAGTACATGCAACATACCATTATTTTGTTGAAAATCGAAAACATTTCCATAAATTATCGCCATTTGCATCCTTACCTGGCGCCATGATTAAATCTCAGTGGCTCGAACTGCCCGTCTCTTGAACAAATTTCCATGGTCCAAAAGATGTTCGAGCCATTGAAGTTTGACTGTAGTTAAAAATGCTGTATGAATGGCAAATAGTGTAGACCTTGATAGCGTGCATTCTACAGCGTCCGAGCTGTTCTTTACTATTTGCCCGGGCCTGTATGTCCGAATGTTTAGGGCTTATACGGTTAACACACCCGCTGTGTTCAACAGACAAAGTCGGTATGGAAGTGAAATGTTGCTTATGAATTGCGTAATAGAAGCATTTAAGTTGAGGACAAGCTGACTCTGTTAACCCTATAATGTCTTCTACCTTTACCACTCTCTGGACTAATTCAGCAGATGACAAATTTCTTTTCTTATTTTCCCCAGAAAATAGGCTCTAACATTTATTGCAAATTGTCTCCTAAGAAGACAATTTACACTAAATGTCAATGTCAGTTTTCTGGGAAAAATAAGAAAAATATTTCAAAATGTCGTCTGCAGAAAGTTTTACCCGGCATACAAAGCGTTAAGTCATAGCTTTGTGACATATGGTCGACCTAAGAAGATACAATATTGATGCACTTAACCCTTAAAGCGCCAAGAAAACCTGCATCTGAAAATGTCGTCTGTTTATGTCGTCTGCTGAATATTCTTGCAAACTTTTCAAACCTATTTTTGCATACAGGCAAAAAGTGTGGACCCAGATCAGACTGCTTTTAAGAGCAGTCTGATCTGGGTCCACACTGTTTGCAGAAGTGACTTTTAAAGTAAACAGCAGAAGACAAAGCAGACGACAATAGTTGTGATTGGCGCTTTAAGGGTTAACAAACCCTTGGATAAAGCAAGGAGTGTTACCACAAATAAAAGGAAAGGATGCTTATCAATAGGAAAGTTGAGGATGTCACACGTGGCATTCAAAGTTATGTAAAGCTTTTCCAAGTAGCCTATATACGAGGGTATGGATACAGTTGAAGCATATGCAAGGGCAGAAATGGCATATTCCAAAAATTAACAGTCTCACATGGACAAGGCTTAAATAATTACCCAATTTAACCCATTGTTGATGGTTCAAATGTATCGACCCTTAAAAAAAAAAAAAAGGTAGTCTGTTAATCTTCTTCCATTATTAACCCTGGTCCTGCTGAACCTGGATATGTCCTGCCTTTTACAAACAGTGTAGATCCAGATCAGTTGGCTTCTGATCTGGATCTGCTTTGTCATTAAATATATGAATTTGTATCGGCAAACTGAATCAGGTAGTCCGATTGGCCTAAAATTAGAAGTGGGCGTGGCATCTTAAGTTATTCAGCATGGCAAGTGTTAAGAGGGACTTGACACATCTGGTATATTTTCAGCTATTTTCAAAAGGGGGACAACATTTGGGATTTCCCATATGCGTTCCTACTCATTAGGCCATTCTGAAAAGAATCTAGTTTAAGGAGAACTCGTTTTAAAAAGAAAGAATTTGACCAAATCGGGAGCAAACTCTTTCCTTTAAGAGAAGACCCTTTTTTAGAAGCCTCCCCAGTAAGTATATCTATTCCACGTAATATTAGTTTGTGTAATATATGATACATGTAGTGGTAAAGGTATCGAAATGAGAGTAGGAGAACCCAATTTTACTAATTTTTTCGCATTTTGTTTTGCATGATTAAAGACTCCCATTACGAAAACACACCTATTCAAATATATAGAAAATTTCGCCTCCGAAAATTGAAAATTTTCAGATAAGAAACCCTGATAGTTTTCATATTTCTGCTCAAAACATAGACAGTGGGTACTCGTTAGAACCGCCTCGGCGAGGCGGTTCTAACGAGTACCCACAATCTATGTTTTTGAGCAGAAATATGAAAAATAATGTATACCCCTGTAAACCCCAGTTTTACTATATAAAAGTGGGGTTTAAGGGGGACAAAATTGTATAGGCATGTTTTCATGATGATATTCCTCAAAAATAGACATTTTTTTTTATCAATGAAAGGTTTAGTAAGTTGATGTATAGATTTAAACGATCATAAAATGTGGCATCTGACACCCAGTAAAATTTCAGTTAGTCTCGTTTTTTAACTGGATCAAAAATGAAATGATTTTTATTATATCTCTGAATTAATTTCAGAGATACAATAAAAATCATTTCATTTCAAGAACGAGGGACAAACTGAAGTAATACAGACTGTCAGGTACCATATTTTGTAATTGTATTAATATCATATATCAGTTTATTAAACCTTTTTTGGATTATAAAATGTCTATTTTTTAGGAATATGGAGCCTTTAATTAAGATTTCAAGTATGGATACAGCGACCTTGTAGCAAGCAATATTTACATCACTGATAGATTTAGCCATAATAAATCTGTACATCATGCGTCATTCTCCCGTGTTAAAACTTAATTTTCGATCTTATAGCAATGTTTTATATCAGAAATAGATTTTGCCGTGATAATGTATATGCAAGGGATGATCTCTCTTTTGTTAAAAATTAAATTTGCGTGCCAAATATGCGCAAGATAGGCTAAAAACCACAACTAAAATAGACGAAATGTTTTTGGCAGAAGGCACAGTTCCCGCTAATAAATAGTATTTATTTTGACTGAATCCAGTTGCTATATTTTCTTGTAAGAATGCTGTGTCCAGATGGCAAATGTATGCTACCCTACCCTATATTACAGCTCTAGAGAAATAAATTCATAAATCAATCTTTATATAAAGAAAAATAACAGTAGATACGTAAAAAACAAAAAAAAAAAACAAAAAAAAAAAACAAAAAAAAACAAAAAAAAAAAACAAACAAACAAACAAAAAAAAAAAAAACAACAAAAAAAACAACAACAAAAAAACAGTCTTTTAAATCAAAATGCCTATACCAAACCGTACTCACTACATACGGTTTTTTGAAGAAATGAAAAAAAATACCTTTATATCCTTCACATCTAGAGCTCTATAAGTAATCCCAGTGAGCATTCGTTATAAATTTGTAGCGGGCCGTTATCGGCCCGTCAGGGTAGCTGACGGGCCGATAAAAGGCCCGCTATAGAGTTATAAAGAATGCTAGCTAGGATGGCTATTTCACCATGTAATATGGGAAATAAAATACAATGATGTTGGTAATTAAGCAAATTAAGATAGAATTTTGCATTGAAAAAGATTGCTAGAAGTACACACACACACACACACACACACACACACACACACACACACACACACACACACACATTAAAAACTAGTTTAAAACCTGCAATATTCTAAAAAAAAATCAGCTTATAATGTACAGCGCCGCATACCCGTTTTTGCTATGTATTATGGAGAAACATAGGGGTACACAGTACATAGACATGTTAACGTAATGTTTCCAGGTAGAGCAATTGTAATACAATGTATATTTTATCTTAAATCAACCCGCTCCTTTTCAGGCAATTACTATAACCAGACCATACTCGACGACGTGCCCTGTGATGAATAAATTCTAAAGGAAATGGCTGTTGAGAGCAATGAACATAAATACCTGTAGTATCAGCTTTTCTGGGCCAGACTAACTGGACTAAAAAAAGGCCTCATCAGTGACCCGCTGAAATTTTCTAGAATCCCGGAATGGGCCCAATGATCATAAAGGACCCGAAAATAGAAACTACATTATAGTGAAGTATGTGAAAACGCATTAAGGCCGCCACACGGAACTAACACCAGCTGTATTGAAAATAAATAGATTTGATTCTAAAAGAAATTGGCCTTGAAAGCAATCAGCACACCCACATAACAAAATATACTGGGCAGCTTCGCGGGAGTGAACCTAATTTGAGTCCCTAGTAGTTTATATCCTGAGGTTAGAGATATATCGAAAATATGGGAAAGGAGCAATCCTAAGGAGCAATTTTCTCCTCTTTTCCACAATATCTTGTTAGATGTTAGATTTTCATGTTTAAACAGGGACAAGATTTTCACTTCGAGATAAGCGGTTATTCGAGATAACAAGACTCGACTATATTTTGGCAGTTAAGCAAATTGTGATTTATGCAATGAAAAAGATTGCTAGAAGTACACACACACACACACACACACACACACACACACACACACACACACACACACACACACACACACACAGAGAGAGAGAGAGAAAGAGAGAGAGAGAGAGAGAGAGAGAGAGAGAGAGAGAGAGAGAGAGAGAGAAGCTTGTTTAAAAACTGCAGTATTCTGAAAAATCGGCTTATAATGTACAGCGCTGCATTCCCGTTTTTCTATGTACACCCACACAACAAAATATACTGAGCGGTTTCGGGAGAGTGAAACTAGTTTGAGTCCCTAATAGTGTTTATATATATATTGCTTATCTTTCCATCGTTCCAAGACGGGTTTTCGTTCATCACTTTTTCTTTTAGTGCCCCAGGAAAGCTGTACTTCGTGACTGTGACATTTTAAGGGTAATTTAATTTGAACCAACGCACGACAAAACCAACAAAACCAACAAAATGGCATGTGCGCCCAGCGAAGACTCAGATCAGCCTGGTCATCCGCCCAGTCTGATCAGAGTCTTCGCTGTGCGCTCATTGGGTAGCTAAGGTCCTAAGCTTTCTTCATGCGGACAGTGAAGACTCTGATCAGACTGGGCGGATGTCTAGGCTGATCTGAGTCTCCACTGGACGCACATGCCACTTTGTTGGTTTTGTCATGCGCTGGCGCATTAATATTTTTTCTGCACACCAAGTTTCTCTGTCAGAGAAACTTAATATGCAAGAAATAGAGGATCTTACATGTACACGAGTGGTCATTTCATATGAAATTTATGAAACGAGCCTTCGGCGAGTTTCATAAATTTCATATTGAATGACCACAAGTGTAAAATTCTGTTTATCATATGACCCCTTTAAAGTGGATTTTATCGTCTTTAAAGTTGACAGTTGTTCAACAGAAAATGCATGGTTGACATGGACGTCGTCATGACGTTACTTGTTCCCGCCAAAGTGTTATATAACGTGGTTATACGATTTTTATAACATGACGTTATCCACTGCATAACAGCGACGTCATATGATAAAAATTATAATCGCATAAAAAGCAGCGTCGCACGTTATTAACGGCCGTGCATTAACTGGCGAAAAGCAATGTATTAGCAAGGCAATTCACACGCTGTTAATGCACGGCTACGAAACTTTCAATATGCTCGTACCGGTTTTTCAATGCATTAACATTCGCCAGGTCCCTTGGGAGGTGTTGAAAACCGCGGCATTCGACTTAGTGTTGCCACCCCATCCCACCCTCCACCCCCCTGGAAGTGTATCTATTCCTCTTAAAACCCTGTTTTCAAGCAAGAGAAGAAATATTACGCATTTGTCGTCTGCAGATATTTTCATTCAAATACCGTCGGATTCAAATACCGTCTGGTAATTTTCTTCTATATCAATGTTTAAACTATAAAAAGATATGTTGATGAAAGCCTTAAAGCTAATAATCACCCAGAAGAACAGGTTACAATCCAACATAAATCAAGATCGTAGTCAAGACACAGACGTCGGCAGTATATATATCCATTTTAACACTTTGCATGCTCAGCAGGCGACATTTTAAAATATTTTTCTCATTTTTTCCAGAAAATTGGCTTCGACATTTCATGCAAATTGTCTCTTACGGAGACAATTTGCATGAAATGTCAAAGCCTATTTCTGGGAAAACTAAGGAAAATATTAGCAATTTATCGTCTGTTGAATTTGCCCATAGCATGGTAAGTGTTAAACCGACCCAGATATGGAACGAAATGCTACTAAATGGCAAAAGAAACAAAGACTTATACGAGGGCGTGTCAATAAATAACCAGCCTATCCCATTTCCGATGGACCGAGACGGTCACGATTTTCATGCTTTGTTCCAATATATTCTTATACATGGGTACAAAATTGCATGCGTATAGAGTCATTCTTTAATAAGTTATTGAATGTCAAACATGGCTAGTGATGCAAAGGCATGCTTTTCATCTAAAGTTGAGTACCTTGCTGTAATTCGGTACTTGTATTTAAAAGGTAATTTGTTTGTGTTGAGGTTTTACGGCCCAGTCAACCCAATGGGGTCATGTCGAGCGCGGTCAGTTTACCTAACCACACGTTTACTAGGCAGGCTTAGTCCTCCAAGCGGTTAACCAGTATTGTGCACATTCTTTCGCCAGAAACTGACAACTGCCCTTCTTGAATCAGCGGAAGGGTTTAAAAGGTAAAACAGGCAAGGAAATACACGGCTAGTAAGCCGATGTTTATGGGTCTTCTGCACCATTTCATGCTCAGGTTAAATTCTGGGTAGGGGAATTCAAACGCGGTAGAACGTCTTTAGAAGATGAAGCTAGGTCTGGACGCCCACTGGATGCCACCGACGAAGAAATGTGTAAGAAAGTTCGGGATCTGGTACACTCTGATAGGCGAATTCAGATGGAAGTAATAGCGCAGGCATTAGGCATTTCACATGGTAGCGTTTCAACAATCTTACATGATCGTTTAGATATTTGCAATCTAACAGCCCGTTGGGTCCCGAAATCCCTTAGCGATGAGCAAATGGCAACCAGAGCATCAGTATGCAGCGCCTTGTTGAAGCGTTTTAGGTCAAAAGATGATTTTTTGCGTCTGGTGACTGTAGATGATACTTGGGTTCATTATTATGAGCCAGAGAATAAAGCTCAGAGTCGTCAGTGGGTAGGGCCTGGGTCCCCGAGGCCAAAGAAGTTCAAGACGCAACCATCTGCTGGCAAGGTGATGGCCACAGTATTTTGAGACGCAAAAAGCGTTATTATGTTGGACTTTTTACCCAAGAGAAGTACAATAACTGGAGTGTACTATGCAAACTTGTTAGACCAGCTGAGAACCGCCATCCGTGAAAAACGCCGAGGTAAAGTCTCTAAAGGTGTTTTGCTGCAACAGGATAACGCGAGAGTCCACACTTGCAAAGTTGCAATGGATGCTGTAGAGCGAAACGGGTTTGAATTAATACCACATCCTGCCTATTCGCCTGACCTAACTCCTAGCGACTTCTTCCTATTCCCAAACTTGAAAAAGGATATCCGTGGACTTCATTTCCGGTCTGATGAAAAAGTTGAGGAGTGGGTCAATGGAAAGGACCCTGACTTTTTCAGTTCTGGGCTGATGGCACTTGAACACCGTTGGTCTAAGTGCATCACACTAGAGGGCAATTACATCAAAAAAGAAGAGGTGGATCTCAACTGGAAATAAGTTAGGCTGGTTACCTATTGACTCACCCTCGTACCTTATGATTGGAAAACTTATCTAGTGTGTAAAACAGCATGAAACGTAAAGTTAATATTTGGGTCGATTGTATATGTATACATACACCAAAATCTCCCTTAAGGTTGTTGTCCACGTGATTATCATTGACCATGAAATCAAACCGCGCGTTATACGGAACAGCCAATTGTTCACGATATGAAACCCATAATATGTTGTCTACAAACCAAACTTTATTCCCAAACTGAACGTTTTTCAAAACTTTTTTGGTCGATTGCTGTTTATCAATCTATCCAAAGTTACTAATGAATCTAAGTTACATTGCTGTTGTCCACGTGACTATCGCTGACCAATTAAGTTAATCCACGCAAATTGCGTTCGTATGAATGTTGTTGTGCGGATTTTTAACGCTACCAGGCACCCGAGGCACATAGAGGCAGCGGCGATTGCTATGATGTATATGTATTTGTACAGCCTTGCTTTCATGGATCACCCATGCACACTTGGTGCCGCTGTCTGTCACCAAGCGCCACCCTCTCCACTTTATACTCAACCCAGGGCACGCCGAGTATGAGCTAGGCGTAATAATGGTCTGTAAATTGTCTCAACCCGAGCGGGATTCGAACCCACAATATCCCGCTTGAAAGTCAAGTGCGCTAACCACTAGGCCACCCAGCCCACTGCGTTCGTATGAAATCCAGGTAACGGATATTTATAGCCGCGCAATTCTTGTCGCTGTGACTTCAGAGTGCTATATAAAGATGGTTATCTGTAAAACCTGGACTGCCACTACGAATTCTCGGACGGCAAACCCCGAAGTGGTGTGGTGGCGGCAACGACCACAAGATGGCGGCCAAGATGTCGACGGTGAAAAACACCGACAAATCAGCCATGGACTCGCTGGCGCCCAGCGGGTCGGCGTAGGAGGCACGAATCAACTAACGTTATCTAACCGTGTCTCCGAAAGATCCATGGCTGGATGACCCTAAAAGGAGCCGTCGGGGTCGAAGGAAGAAAAACCGTATGCTTGATGCTGGTGTGACGAGGAGGAGGAGGTGCTCTCTACCGGATGAAAAGATTGGTGGTTCTTTTTGGTTTCCTTTTACTGCTCTCCCGATTTGCTGGCATGATTGAGCAAGTGTGAGATTACATTGTGCATTGGTAATACACACGTATTGAAGCTCTTTTCTTTTGACCGAATTTTAAATTCTGAAATTTACAGACCTTGACCTTATGCATATGGTTCGATCAGGTGAGGCAGTCTGCGCGTTAATTATGCGTGGACACCGTTTCAAGCCAAGGTTATGGGTAAACTAATCCAATTATTTCTGGCCTGTCTCTATGTGGCTCTTTTGCCTGGTAGCGTTAAAAATTGACTAGATAGATAGAAACCTGGGCTGGGCTTAGTGCTGGGACATTGGCAAACAGTGCAGACCCAAATCAGACACCGCAAAACGCGGCATCTGATCAGGGTCTGCACTGTTTGCTTAAATTACAGGAAGTTAAGGGTTAACTGATATAGTCTTAAGTCCCCGTTCAGGATCATTTTCTCAGCCTGCACTCAGAGACAATCGACCCGCCAGTGCTGTCAGTGAGTTAATTTTTATTGCAACTGCAAAATAATGTATTAATGTATTAATCTAAATTTTGTTCTGCCTTTGTTTTTATGACAGAATTAAATTTCGATTTTTTTTCTTTTTTTTTTTTTTTTTTTTTTTTTTTTTTGAGAAATAAGGTACAAGTTTCTATTTTAATTCCTTTTCAGAAAGCCACAAATTATATATTCAAATAACAATACAAAAATGTTCGCCAAAATAACAATTACAATACAGTCTTCAAAGTTTAATAATAAAACAGTAAGTTCAGACTGTCCAACTGGCATTCCAGATTTAATTATTAACGCAATTATTTTTCATTCGGAAATCCAAATTATTTCTCATGATTGTGTACCACTCGTATCTCAAACTGAACTAACTCTTTTTTCCGCTCACTCGCTCTCTCTTTCGTAAGTGACCAATCAAACACTCTGTAGCACAATGAAAATATCCGTGACAACGTGTTAATATCTTGCATTTCCCGCCTAATATTTTAACACGTGGGCAGGGTAAATTTCAAAGTCGAGAAAAACTGTTTTTACTTTCATTAAACGCTACATACATATTTGATATCAAAATAATGCTTATCATTCACAGCATATCAAAATCAAATTTATATTTTAATATTTTAACTTTCGTCTCAATAGTTCGAAAATTCATAAAATTTTAGTTTGCATTTCAATTACCTTAAGTGTTAATCCCCAAGGCTACTTATTATAATCATATAAGGGATTCATTTGTGTTAACAAAGGCTCAACTTATGATAGGCAAGCCGTCCAAAGTACCCCCGCAGACATATCAATTGTACAAGTCTGCACCTGACGGCGGATAAAGCCATTAGTGTCAAATTTTAGCCTTCTAGCGAAGAAAACTGCATAATATCTTTTATGCGCTAGCGAACTTTTTTTTAATGAAATTATTCTTTCTATTATTCAATGTGTCAGCAAATCCACAAAAATACAAATATACAAAAAGAAATCCAAAGATGTACCAAAAATGATAAACAACTTATAAACATGGGTATATTATTATTTTTTTATTTATTTTGCTGCATAACATTTTGTTTTGCAGTTCAGAAGTGTTGCATTTTTTTCTTTGTTCAGTATATATTAAATATTATACCTCGCGTGTTTTTCCACCTTTAAATGCCCATTTGACCAATTGTTGACAATTTTTCTACCACATGCGCAAAGTGAGTGCGCGTACAGCTCGTTTTCTTGGCGACCAGTCAGAGAATCTGAGTGCGATTTTTTAATAACAAACTCCCTATTACTCGTTATTTTCTGAACAAAAATGTAAAATGTGAGTATTTATTATATAAATTACATCAAAACAATCACTTTCAGACGAAAATTCAATTGATTTGATGTTTTGTTTCGCTCCAACCGCGGAATCGCTTTCTTTTCTCATTACTTTACCGACGGAACTGAAAACCTGAAAACTGCTGACATTTTCAACAGCCGCTCGGTAGAATAAAATAAATACTACATTCTTGAGATGGTGATAGTAAGAATGTTCACCCTTCGGATATGATTAACTGGGCTTTGTCTCGGTTGATTATCATATCCTCAGGGTAAACATTCTTACTCACCATCTTAAGAATGTAGTACGAGTTTTTAACTATATCATTGTACCCTACGACATGGTATACTGACAGCTATTAAGACATATATGTGCTGTCATACTTTATAACGTGGTACTTTCTCTAAGTGGCGTGTTTGTGCCTCTTAAGTGGAGTTGACACAAACGTGTGTTGTCATACTGCATGTCGTGTTAGTGTCACGTAGTGCCGTGTTTGTGTCATTTAAGTGGAGTCGACACATATATGTCTGCATATCATGATAGTTTCACGCAGTGTCGTGTTTATGTCACTTAAATGGAGTTGACACATACAAGCTTTCATACTGCATATCATGATAGTTTCACGTAGTGTCACACTTGTGTCACTTAAGTGGACTGGACACATATGTGCTGTCATATTGCATATCCTGTTAGATTCAGGTACTGTCATGTTTGTGTCACTTAAGTGGAGCTGACACATGTTTGTTGTCATCGCCTTTGTTTGACGTAGTGCCGTGTTTTCGCCATATGTGTTGTCATAAAGCATATCTTGATATTTCACGTAGTGTTGTGTTTGTGTCACTTAAGTGAAGATGACACATATGTGTGTTGTCATACTACATATCGCGTTAGTTTGTACCACTTAAGTGGAGTTAACACATACATGTGTTGGCATTCTGCATAGTTTCACATAGATTCGTGTTTGTGACACTTAAGTGGAATTGATGCACATATGCGTGTCATGCAGCATATCGCGTTTGTTTCGCGTAGTGCCGTGTTTTTGCCATTTAAGCCGGGCTTGACGGCATAGGGTCAAGGATCACCAAACTTGCTGCCTAATCATTATCGCCATCGATTGCGATGCTTATCAATAAAAGCATTGCGACCGGCCAGTTTCCTTCTCAAATGAAATTGGCAAAGGTACTTCCAATTTACAAAGGTGGTGAAAAGCCGACCCCTCAAACTATAGGCCAATTTCTATCCTGTCCACTGTATCTAAAATTTTCGAAAAGCACGTGAACAAACATCTTATGGCATATTTGAACAAATATAATCTTCTACATGGCAATCAATCCGGGTTCAGGCCAAAACATAGTTACCAAACAGCTTTAGTCAAACTCATTAATGACTGGATGAAATGTATGGATAAGGGCGACTTGGTTGGAGCCCTTTTTATCGATTTTCGGAAGGCTTTTGATCTAGTTGATCACTCCATCTTGCTGAATAATTTTGCATTATACAAACTTAACCCTTCTGCCATTCAGTGGTTCAAATCATATTTATGTTCTCGACAACAAGTAATCGAGAGTGATAAAGGGTTGACGGATTTCACCACCGTACAATCTGGTGTGCCTCAGGGCTCAATATTGGGCCCGACCTTATTTCTCATTTTTATCAACGATCTTCCGCTTCATATCAAAACGTGCTCCTCTGATTTGTATGCAGATGACACGACGATTCACACGCATGGTAATGACATAGATGCTATTGAAGAAGATCTGCAAGGAGAATTCGGTAACATAAAAACATGGGGAAAGATAAACAAAATGAATGTTCACATGACCAACACAACTTGCATGCTAGTTGGCGCTAGAAAACGCTTGAACGACTCTCGATCTCTAAATATTATTGCTGACGATGTCAACATTCAATCCGTTGGTAAACAGAAACTCCTTGGTGTTTATATCGATGAACACCTTTCTTGGTCTGCCGATATAGACCACTTATGCTCCCTTATCTCATCTAAAATATCTCTTTTACGCCACTTAGCAACGTATGTACCGACACATATTCAAAAGGTTTACTATCAGGGGTATATTCTTCCTTATATTGATTACGGCCGTGTTACCTGGGGGTCAGTCTCTGTAACTAATATTGAACGCATATCCAAGCTGCAAAAATGCGCTGCTCGAATCATCCTGCGAGCAAATTACGATACCCCATCAGTAGATATGTTCAGTCAGCTGGGATGGCTGTCAATTCCGGACAGACCTAAATATAATAAGGCTGTATTGACATACCGAGCAATAAATAATTTATCCCTGAATATATAACACAACTTCTAAAACCAGTATCCGAGGTACACACTCTTAACCTCAGGTCATCAGGAAATGGCTCACTTTATGTGCCGAAAGCACGGACAGCACTTTTTGATGGCTCTTTTTCGTGTTCCGCACCAAGACTATGGAATGCTCTACCTCAAACAGTAAAAACATCGGGGTCACTCTCTACCTTTAAGCAGTCTCTTAAAGCAACATTTTAACCCTTATAAAATGTCTTTAACTATGATTTTAAATGATATACCATGTGTAAAATTATCGCTGAAACCGTTATTGTAACTGAATTGAGAGCTTTTATGACCTAGCATAACTGTTTTAGATATTGGTTTTATGCACTCGTCAAATCTTAAAGCACTTACAAAAACTGTGATAACATACAGATTTGTCTTTGATATAATTAAGTGCCATGTTTGGTTTTAAATCACTTGCACATACCTGTTAGCAATTTTTATTTGGTAAAAGCTTTATATAAGCATTCACTTCGCTACAAGCTACTTTTATCCCATGAATTTCTTAGCTGTTAGTTAAGTCTTGTTGTATATATGTATATAAATTTTAGTTAGAGGACCACAAGGTAGAATAGTTATTTATAGCTAATTGTGTCATCCTCTTTAAACATTGTTTAAATAAAATAAATAAATAAATAAGCAGAGGTGACACATATATGTGTTGTCATAAAGCATATTTTGATATTATCACCCAGTGTCGTGTTTGTGTCACTGAAGTGAAGCTGGCACATATGTGTGTTGTCATACTACATATCGCGTTAGATTCACGTAGTGCCGAGTTTGTGCTACTAAAATGGAGTTGACACATATTTGTGTTGTCATTCTGCATATTGTATTAGTTTCACGTAACGTTGTGTTTGTGTCGTTTAGGTGGAGTCGATACATCCCAGCTAGCATTCTACGTAAATTTACATCGGGCCGTCATCGGCCCGTCAGCTACCCTGACGGGCCGATGACGGCCCGATATAGATTTACGTAGAATCTACATCGGGCCGTCATCGGCCCGTCAGCTACCCTGACGGGCCGATGACGGCCCGATATAGATTTACGTAGAATGCTGACTGGGATGTATGTGTTGTTATACTGCATATCATGATAGTTTCACGTAGTGTTGTGTTTGCGTCACTTAACTGGAGTTGACACATATAACCCAGTCAGCATTCTACGTAAATCTATATCGGGCCGTCATCGGCCCGTCAGGGTAGCTGACGGGCCGATGACGGCCCGATATAGATTTACGTAGAATGCTAGCTGGGAAGCTTTCATGCTGCATATCATTTTAGATTCACGTAGTGACGCGTTTGTGTCACTTAAGTGGAGTTAAAAAAATTCTGGGGAGACAACTCTGTCAAAACTTATTTTACCTCCCTTCTGAAAAGGAATATATACTCAGACTCAATGAAAACGCACCACTTTTAGAATTTTGATTTCTTTAGTTTAAGGTAAAAATGACTGACTTTTTCAACTGATAAATACGGTATTGTAAAGTTGTCACCGAAGCATGAGTTTGTTTGACACGAATACTGCGTGATTTTCATGATGTGCATGTGCAAAATGCAAAAATTGCAAAATTTTCGTAATCACGATATTTTTGGCACTTTCTTTACTGTCATTAAAAGGTCCGGATTCTTTACGTTAAAAGCCAGCAAAACATTTCATAAGAACAAGCCAATGGGACGTCTAAGTAATGTCGATCGTCATCGTGCCCTCGGTATGGTTGAAGGTGGGCTTTCATACCGCCAAGTTGCAGAGCGTAGGGGTTGTTCGCACACTACGATTGCTCGATTGGTTGAAAGG
The DNA here is from genome assembly GCA_964016985.1 of Anodontia alba. Classification (NCBI taxonomy): domain Eukaryota; kingdom Metazoa; phylum Mollusca; class Bivalvia; order Lucinida; family Lucinidae; genus Anodontia; species Anodontia alba. The sequence continues at coordinate 45,821,901 of OZ024825.1, forward strand.
CACAACGCCACGGGGTCTGTGGACGCTAGACAACGCCCTGAACGTGAACGTGTTACTACACGTCAGCAAGAGCGGTACATTGTTTTGAGTCATTTACGCGACCGATTCAGGACGTCTGTGGAAACTGCCCAGGAGACAGTGGGAACCCATAACCTACGCGTAAGTGCCTTAACTGTACGGCGGCGTCTCCAGGAACGTGGTATTTCTAGCCATAAGACGTATAGGGGGAATGTTTTGACGGCGGAACGTCGAATCAGTAGCTTTAGTTGGTGTCGACAGCGTATCCGATGGACACAACAGCGTTGGCGTGGTGTATTGTTCACAGACGAGTCCCGTTTTTGTGTTGAAATGTTTGATAGGCGGCGTTAAGTATGGCGTCGACGTTGGGAGCGATTTCAAGACTGTTGTGTTAAACAGGTGTCACGTTGGGGTGGTGGTAGCGTAATGGTGTCGGAGGGATCTCATGGCGCCACAAAACCCAACTCATCGTTGTTGATGGCAATTTGACGGCACGTCGGTACATCGAAGATATCTTAGAGCCTGAGGTGGTACCGTTTTTACGCAATAATGGTGACGTTACGCTTTTCCAACAGGACAATGCACGTGCTCATTCTGCGAGGCGTACCATGGACTTTTTCAATCAAAATGATGTGCAAGTTCTTCCTTGGCCTGCGTTTTCGCCGGATTTAAACCCAATTGAGCACCTTTGGGACCAGCTCGGAAAACGTGTGTACAGCCGACGTCATCCGCCAATCAACCGTCAGCAGCCTGCCATGGCGCTACAGGAAGAATGGGACAACATCACACAAGACCAGATACAGCGTTTAATTCGAAGCACGAGGCGTCGATGCCAAGCAACACTTGATGCTAATGGTGGACATACCCGGTATTAGGATACGTGATTTTCGTTTTTCGGGTGTGTGGACTTATTCGAGTCTCCGTATCTCTGCAGCCAATGAAATGCTGTAACTCTGTAGTGAGTCTGTGGATAAGTTAGTGATAATTCATTAAACGTGATCAAATGCTTGAAATATTGTGAATCAATTAAAATTTGAGGTATAGTACTAGTGGTGCGTTTTCATTGAATCTGAGTATATACTCTATAAGAAAATCATTTGCTCCCGCAATACTCTAAAAGAAAAGGATTTGCTCCAAAAGGTGCAAATCTTTTCCTTTCAGTATAGACACTTTTCAGAAGGGCTTTTCATGTGCGGAAAGGCAAAACTGGAAGTCACAAAAGTGTCTCCTGTATAAAGATGGCGGAAGATCTACTAAGTATATCCTGTCCTGTTACCTTCGTGTTACTTTTACATGCAATTCTGGGACGTGACGCATATATATGTGGCTTTACGTTTATTTTTATTTATTTTTTCTTGCTGTTTCAGTTTTACTGTTGATTTTTACTGGGCGGTATTTTTGTTCCAATTCCTCTTCGGTTTTTTTTTTGTTGTTCTGTTTTTGATCGAGTGCTGTTCAGTGAAGTCGTTTCATGTCATTCAAACCTTCTTCCGTGCCTTGGGAAGGCTGTGTTCCCGTGATTGTGGCCTTACCTGGGCATCCCCTTATTTAGCCCTTTCAACCCTGATTTCTGAAGTGGATATTTCCATTTTTGAATTTGGACATGTCCATTGTTGCAAATTGGGGTATGAATGAAGGGAATCAGCAATATAATAGCAAGCCATGTAGATTCAGATGAGATGGCTCATAATGAGCCATCTCATCTGGATCTACATTGTTTGCACAGGTTCCTGGTTTGGTCTGCGGTGATGAAAGGGTTTGAGTCACAAAATGATTTGCTTGCAACACGTGTTGCTATAACGTCTGAGCTAAATGTGTTTCCATACCGAATGCCTGAAATCAAACCGCATTGTCAGGAAATGTACCTTCGGATGGGCGCCTAGAGAAGGTTTGGATCAGCCTGTGCATTCGCAAAGTCTGACCAAAATCTTTACTGGGTGCATTTTTGGATAGCCAAGAATGCAAAGTTTCTTCATGCGGACAACGAAGACTCTGACCAGACTGCGCGGATGCGCAGGCTGATTTGAGTCTTCGCTGAGCGCACACTGGAAAGGTACCTTTCCCACGTCGCGATTCAAATCATTAACAATATACTAATTATATAATTTGATCGACATCTGCTATGCTGTTCATTTCACTGAAATAAAGCATACGACGGGGAACATAACTTACAAATAAATATTTGTTGACGAATGAAATGGAAATTTAACCGAGCATACACTGATGAATGTATAAATAGTAAGTCGTTTTAACTCTCATATTTTATTTTAACCTGAAATAGGCGGTCAACAATACGGGGCGTGATCATTACATAATGGAAACGTTTTTGCTTTTCGATAAGGGGACTTGATGTACTTGGCAGTGTTTTCGTCATTTGTACAAGAGGGACAGCTTTCATGACTTCATGTTTGCTTTTCTGCACTCCAAGCCCCTTCAGAAAAGGGGTCTACTCTAAAAGGAAAGAATTGGCTTCCGAGGGAAGCCAATTCTTTCCGTTTAGAGTAGACCCCTTTTCGAAAGAAATGGAAATAATTTTGACAGTTACTTCCCCTGAAAGTGTATACAGCCCCCTTAACAAAATGTACAATATTATTACTAACACCAAGTGCGAATGTTATATTAAATTTTATTCCAGAACATTTATATATGTCAGGTTATCATGGTAACAAGTTACGAAATACTGGAACACACAGACGTTGCTATTTATATTTGACTTTATGTGAAAAGTTTAGGTGGTAATGCACACCCGTGATGAATATTGTATATTCGAGGAAATACACAAGTTCGGGTTTGGTTTCATAACTCTTTTTTATTGAGGAAATGGCGCAGTGATACTGCTGACTGGTATAGGATTAATGGCTTTATTAAAAATCGGTAAAAATTGTTCAAAACCACATGCGTTGAACGATTGATCGAAGTCATGAAAGTTCTCCAAAATACTGTTTTTTTTTTTAGTTCCGCTTGTAAAGAATGAACACGATTATATATCATAATATGCTTCAATTGTTTACATCAGGCATATTTTACTTAGTATATATAATCATAATGCGACTTTGTATACTGCCGAATTTTAAAACCTAGATTAACTCTTAAAGCTCAAGCAAAACTTGTAGTAGACGACAATCTATTTTTTTTTCTTACGAAAATAAGTCCTGAAATTTCTTGTGAACAAGAAATGTCAAGACTTATTCCTATAATAAAATAATAATAAAACGAAAACATTTTAAAGTGCCGTCTGCTGCAGTTGTGATTGGCACTTTAAAGGTTAAATAACAAGCGCTGTACCACACTGAAATAAAACAAAGACTATGACGTCAAAGTTACTGACACCTTGGCGCTTTAAGATTAAACTAACGAAGGCTGTAACAAACACTGACAAAAAAAATATATGTATATATAATGACGTCAAAATTACTGACACCTGTGACTAAAAATTCATTTAATTTTTCGGTCCCGTAAATTTATATGGGATAGCGAATTCAAAAGTTATTGTCAAATATAAGAGGCAGTAATACAGATAATTAACAAATGAATCTGTTTTAAAGATATAATCCATTATGATAGTAAATCCGGTCTAACTGATAGCCAATTAATTTTGAAGTAAGTAAGTAAGTATCGTTTATTTTTGTCTCTCCAGTGTATACAATAAAACATATCTTATGTATAAAACACATAGGTACATAAGTATTTACATATATATATATATATATATATATATATATATATATATATATATATATAAAAAAAAAAAAAAAAAAAAAAAAAAAACTACATGAAAATACATGAATATGCGCCCTGCCTTGAGAAAAGCTGTCTTAGAGCTTAAGTTAGCCATTTATTCAAAATTATGCGGACAGCAAGCAGCGAAGGTACACCAGCCCTCACTCTTGTGAGATTGCACAGCCAGATTTTCTCAAGCCACAGCACATGTATTCCCACTGTACAAGAACACACACACACACACACACACACACACACACACACACAATAAGGTGAAATACAGCTTGAATCTGTGCTTGTGGGTGTAAAACTGTGTCACACGCACCATGTACAAAAGCATAGCATTCATACTCTTGTATAGTAAAACACAACACTACAGTTTGGGTTTTGGCTGGAGACATGCACATAATAAGTTAATGTTAAATTTATGGAATAAAAGTTACAGACAAAGTTTCTCCTTCGCTCTAGTGTCAACATACAAACTTTGGCACTCGACCTCACCATTCTAGAATCAGACAAAAGAAAACACAATTTTTGCATATCGCTATAACCTTCAAATGCAGGATTTACCAACAAGTCCTCACTAATTAAACTCAGCCTTAGATCATCATATATAGGACATACCATCAATACATGTTCCGCTCATCTTCAATGCAAGAGGTACAGTGGAAGCAAGAATTACCTTATGTGTAAGCACTAAAGTCTTTTATAATAATACCAAGTCTTTTGAATGCACAACATATGTATTTTCATTACTAAAAGATCACAATGTATACCAGAGCGTTAATTTGTTAAGTGTAACTCCGTGAAACAAAGTTATGAAATATATGAAAGGGCCTCTACGTGAGCCGAACAATCATTTAGGTTAACAACATTTGAACCTAGCGTGAAAATTTGGTGCCAGTAAAGCGATTTAACCCATTGTAGTCGGGAGACCCGTAAAATGGTACTTGGCACACAGCGCAGACCCGGATCAGACGCCGCAGAACGTGGCGTCTGATCAGGGTCTCCACTGTTTGCAAATAGTTTAGCCATTTTTTGTCTCGGAATATGTAAATCTCATAGCCGGACGCACCTAATATTGCAATTGGAGTCCTCCAATATATAGTGTGGGAGACTCTATTCAGTAATCTCGAAAAATATGCTTAAATCCGCTAAGAGGCGTTACTTGGAAAGTTACCTATGAGAAGCGGCAGTTGACTGAAGACAGTTATTTCCCCTAGGTCGCTATGGCCATGATTCTATTATTGGACAAGACTATTTCAAACATCTTGGTGATAGTTCGGGAAAGCTTAATTTCACAAGTTTAGAGCGAAATGGAAGAATGAAGAAAAATACTTATTCTACAGTGTTATATACCAGTACAAACTATAGAAAAATCTCTTTGTGGTGATAACTTATAAAACTTTCCCTGAAAAGGCAATTATTTAAAATAGAGGCTAAAATTACCGTTTTGATCATTTTTGACAAAATATAATGGTAAAATATTGGCACAAATTGTCTGAATTTCAAACGCATAGGGAAGAACTAAGATATGAAGTTATTTTGAAAGTTTTCATACCTTGTGAAAGTGCAATAAATGTAGATTTTGAAAATAACTTATAAAAAGTTATCGTCAAATCAGAAATGCATGTATTATCTATTTTTATTTTATTTTCCTATTTAACTCTTTGTATCGCTGAGTCGAATTTGTACAGGTAACTGTTCGGGTAAATCCATAAGTTCGTATCGGTAAATTTCGTGATAATGAAGGATTTATTTCCCTATGCTACAATGGGTTAACCTCCACCCCACTCCGTAGGTTTACTACTGACCGTTCTAAGGCAGCGGCTATGGTGTTGTTTGTTCTTTGTGTAGACGTATGTCTGCTCGCTGCGGGGCTTTTTTTCATGTTTTGTCCTGTTTGTTGTCTTATTGTGTCGCCTGCGTAGCATGGCAGACACATAGGGATCATGTATTCGTCCGCGTCGTCGTCATAGGTGTCGTCACACTTTTCGTTTCCGCTTAAAGACATAGGCAAAAAGTGGTACCACTCACTAATGACTTTATTGCCTATACTTTGGCGCTATGCAAGGTAGATCAAAATGTCCTAAAGAGGTGATTATGAATTACCAGTAGAGGATAGTAAAGAGGCCTCCTAAAAGGTAATCAATACTTTGAGGGATACCAGATAGTTTGGAAAATCGGCTTATTTGGAAAGCAGAGTCGAATGGTTTGCTTACTTATTCTTTTTTTATCCTTACAATATTTTTTAGATTTATTTCATTCATTTATTTATTATTATTTTGTGATTTTGTTTATTTAAGAGGCTTCTGAAGGGTAATAAATATTTTCAAGAAATAAAACATAGTTTTGAAAATTAATTTGGAGAGTACATGGGAAAGTTTTTTTTATTTATACATTTACTTATACATTTATTTCTTTCATTGTTAAAATATTTTCTTTTTATGTTTTTTTTTTTCATGTATTTAATGGTGTTATAAATTATTTTTTTTTTTTGGATAACAAATATTATGACAAAAAAAAAACCCAATGTTTTTACTTTTAAATTTGTTTCTTTTCAATGTTAGAGTATTTATTTATTCTCATGTTTTCATTTACGTCTTTAGTGGCCCTCTGAAGGGTTATAAATATTTTTAGGGAGACCAAATATTTTGCCAAAAAAAAAAAAATTTGGAAACTGAAAATTATGGTCCCTTGGTTTCATTACAACCAGTGACCAAAAATAATTCCACGAAATGATCGTTATAATTGTTCATGGGCACTGACATTATGATATAGTCAGAAAAGTCAGCATTTTAAGGTTAAAAAGCTTACCTACTGGTAATACATTGGTGATACATCCTTTAGCTCTAAGGACACGGCGCACTCGCAATGGTAACGTTGGAGTGAAAGATGACCAGCAGATATCCAGAACAGTATAAATGAGGTCCTCCCGGGAATGAATTTCATGCACTCGTTTTTGCAACAGTACCTCTTTCCTTGCATGTAGTTACTTTAATTGATTTTGCAAATTTACAGCGAGTCCTTTGTATACTAGCAAATGCATTATTAAATGAAAATTGTTAATTGAGCCACGCCAAGCGAAAATGTGCCTTCGAGTCATGAGCGGACAGCGAAGGCCCAGATCAGACTGCGCGAATCATGGCTGTCTCTCCGCTCCCAGAATCATTGGATACTTAGAATGTATCAATAGAGAGCAAAGGATCAGATGAGACCTTGCACGTGCACAAGATGATTTGAATTTGCCCATTTTGCGCATGCTCAAAGGCACTTTTTCGCTTGACGCCGCCCAACTTACTTTCAGATTTTGACTGGACATGGATCATTCATCGCTGTGTCGTTTTTATTTCAACCTTGGTGCAACTCATACGGACATCTTGTATTTTCTCGCCCAAATTCATGGCGTTTGTGTGAGCAAAAGGACTGTTGACCGCTGTCTTGTCGGCCAGCAGCGTAGCAGAGACAATTCACACTTTACTATATTATCAGCAGTTTCGCTTATCGAAAAGGAAATAAAGAAGCAATTAAGTGCGTTACAAAACATTCCAGATTCTGCATTTATTCACCGTAGATGTATTCGTGACAGCATAGCAATTACAAAATATACTGTTGAGATTTTAATGGAGATACTCGACCCAGTAAAAGTAGAATCACGCCTTAGAAGAAAAATTAGAAGACAAGGCAGTATAGGACCCGGACCTGACTACATTTGGCATATTGGCTATTGTCCTGGATTGCACCAATATGGCCTCAATCTGCATGCTTGTATGGACGGTTTCTCAGGGTACATTGTCTTTGCAAATGCATGTACAGTTCACAGCACTGGACAACGTGTTGCAGATTCTTACTTACAGACTGTGGAAATGTGCAATGGGTGTCCTGTTTGTATCATAGGAAACAATGGTCTTAAAAGCGATAAACTTGCTCAAATGCAAACTATTTTGACGGGGGCAAATACTTTCTTGCAAACACAAAATGTAAAATTTAGTGGACTGCAAGCTTTCTGGAAGTTTGTTCGCGACCATTTTACTCAGCGGAAGACAATCACTTCAGCAAACTGGATGAAAGAAGAGATTCTTATCAAGGTATTATATGATCTTAACATCTTAGCCGGGGCACAGCATTCCCTTCAAGGTTGTATCTGCAAAAAGCGAAGACTCAGATCCGCCTGCGCTTCCGAGCAGTCTTATAATATAAGTCTTTGCTGTCTTTCTGAATACGCTTTGGATCCTAAGAGTGCCTTGCAAAGACTCTGAATAGGCTGTGTGGATGCGCAGGTTAATCGGAGACTTCAGAGGGCGCACATGCGATCTTATAGGAAATGCTGTGCCCCGGACTATATTTTAATTATATTAAGGTAATACGAAAATTTGTTCACATTTTCAAATTACAGGGGTAAGTCCTGCTTACAAAAAATGTTTATACACTAGGCAAAATGTATTGAGCAGCCATTTGGTAATTCCTGCTTACAAAAAAATGTTATACACTATGCAAAATGTATTGAGCAGCCATATGGTAATACCTGCTTACAAAAGTTGATAATTCACCATGCAAAATGTATTGAGCAGGCACTTGGTAATTCCTGCTTACACAAATTATTATAACACTATGCAAAATGTATTGAGCACTGATTTGTTAATGTCTGCTTATAAAAAAAAATGTTTATACACATTGTAAACTGTATTGAGCAGCCACTTGGTGTCTCATACATTGATCCGGGACACAGTATTTCCTACAAGATTTCATGTGTGCCCAGTGAAGACTCAGATCAGTCTCAGCGCAATCTGATCAGAGTCATCACAGGGCACTGTTGATGGCAATGTTGGTAGGCAATGATCCAAATCGTCTTCAGTTGGACAGCATGTCAACTAAATAAGCACGAGATCGATTGTACTCTTAAATACCAGAGACAAGAGAAAACAATAAAAGGGCTTAGCCGTTCTAATTATTAAATGCATACGTCTTCATTTAATTGATTTTTTCTCGGTTTGGCATTGCAAATTTTATTCTCATTTAAGTATTGTTTAAGGACGGAATTTAATAAAACAGTCATATTTGTCAAAATGATTGCCCTTGGAAAAAAAAAAAAAAAAAAAAAAAAAAAAAAAAAACATTACAAATTAGAAAATGAGAGTCTCGGTTGTATTGAGACTCTTCACAAGCAGTAATGAAGTTTGCAACACTGTTTACGCCCTCTAGCGTATACGTGAGTAGAACATTTTCAAAGATACCACAATTAGCCCAGTTATCCCAAAGAAAATGAAATATAGTCTGCACTATGGTGAAGTACGGGAGACATAAGCCTTAAATGAATGACGTCATTAACGTGCTCAATAAATTTAATATTCAGTTAAGACGACTATGTTTAAGATGCACTGCTGCAACAAGGGAGTAAAGCTTATAAAGATTGCTCTTAGAGATACATAAAAGAAAGAAAATTGGAGTCAAATTTTATTGAGATTCTTCATATGACAACACTGTCAGTTTGCAGCTCTGCGTACGTATCCCAACACCCCAAGCACCTGCTTAAGCTGAACTCGGTTTTTCAAAATGGGCTTACGAAGTAAATAAAAGTAAAAAAAAAATACTCGGCACATCAATGCGTTCAGAAACCCTTTGTCAAAACGATCCCTGGATCGAACGTATATTAGTATCTTTAATTAGTTTTCGCATTATGGGCGAGCCTCTTTCCCCACCGCTACTTGCCCCCACTAAACCACCACCATCAGTCTCTGCAATAGTCTATTTTCACCGTTCCAAGGTGGTTCTTAATTTGCCGTGCTTCTTAATGTGTATATCTGTTGTTGCAAATGTGTCTTTGTGTCTTGTCATCTCTTCTTTCGTTGTTTTAGGAACGTTGTACTTCGTGGTTGTGACATTTCCCTGGTACTTTATACATTTTCAATGTCAAAGTTATAAATGAGCCAGCGCACGACAATAAGACTTGTGCGACAAACAAAGACTCAGATCAGCCTGTGCAGCCGCGCAGTCTGATCAGAGTCTTCGCGCATCGCTTGTGTCAGCTACAGCCTCAAGTCTATTCAAAGAAGAATAAACGAAGAATATACTTGATGAATGTACAGGCTGATTTGAGTCTATTGCTGGTCAAATTTGATAGCATTGCAACATTTAATACATGAGGAGGCATTTGATGCTAAAATTTAATCCATAGTATCGTATTGTATGATCACAATCATTGATTAGACCTTTTTAATATGTATCTTCTTGCCAAATTTATCAAAATATCCCATGCGTTTTTCACAAACAGACAACGGACGGACAGACATGCCTCTACAAATCCGGAATTTGATAGTTTCAGTGGTTAGTTATTATCATTATGTATCTGCGTGCCAAAAGTGATCAAACTATTCTTAGCGGTTTAATAGTTATAGCGATTTTTAGAATCTGATAACGGACGGATGGACAGACGGATATGGTGAATATAGGGCAGTCCTTGTAAGTCGTCTTTCGGATGACTTTACTGTGGGTCGTGCAATCACTACGATAAAATCTAGAAAATGTATTACGCGCTTTATAATACCGATACCCCAATGACGCATGTGTACTCCGATCACTGGTGTACTCCGATCACTGAAGTCGTTGCTTGACCAGATGCTCTATTAAAACAAATAATACAAAATATTTATATGTAAACGTCTAAGTACCGGCGCAAATTTTGTCCATGTTTGTAGAGAGGTATGGGAAAAGGAAAACTAAAGTTTAACAAATTTTCAATGTAACAGGTAAAAATTCGAACAACAGTGTTATGATGTGATTCTTAAACTTTCACTGCCACAGGCGATAATAATAGGCTTTTGCAAACAGCATAGATCCAGATGAGACGGCTTATATGAGCAGTCTCATCTGGATTTACTCTGTTTTACATTTCGTCTTTCAACTTTACGTATAAACTTCTTTTCAAGCGACAGTTTGTTAAAAAAGAAAAGTAGACGACAATGTCGTCTGAAATTTGGCACCGAAAGAGTTAATGTTAATACCGGGATCGTCACAAACCGACGATCCCGGTAAATATAAAAAGTCCTTAGTGAGCTAATCGAACACGTCGCCATATGTAAAAATCCAAAGCTATATTAAGAGACCGGCGAGATTCCCGCGCCGGTCAATAATGTGTATCCCTGTAAACCCCAGTTTTACTAAATAAAAGTGGGGTTTAAGGGGGTCAGAATTATATTTAGATATCAAGATTAGGCAGCGAAGCCCCACAATCTAATGAGGCGATTGCTATACATTTGCGGACGACGGAAACCCGTTATGAGCAATTTGATCTTGGCCACCCTCAATCGTTTGTGCTCCAAATGCGCAGTTTAACATAGTGCGGCTAATTTTGAAGAAGACTTGTATATCTTTACTTGCATGTTGTAAGAAACTGACATATTGATCCTAAGTATTTAAGCAGACTGAATAAACAGTGCATATCCAGATCAGAACGCGGCGTCTTACCAGGGTCTAAACCGTTTGCCACCCATTCAGCAGTTTACCAACACATTGACAGATAGTCGAATGGACTTGCAAAGGCAAACTTTAAAGCTTTTTTGTTCAAATTTTATAAGTACTGTAAAGAGTTATCCACTAAGCAGGAATCTTTGAACTATTTTTTGCGTAGATCTCTAAAATAAGGTATTTACGTCTTGTTGTTAAAGGCTCCATATTCCTCAAAAATAGACATTTATTATCTAAGAAAGGTTTAATAAATTGATATATGGTATGAATACAATCATAAAATTTGGCAACTGTAAGCCTGTAAAATTTCGGTTAGTCTCTCATTCCTGAAATGAAATGATTTTTTTTTAATCGTTGGATCCAGTTCAAAAGCAGGATACTAACTGAAATTTTACAGGCTATCGGATGCCACATTTTATGTTCGTATTAATATTATACATCAATTTATTAAACTTTTCTTGGATACAAATGTCTATTTTTAGGAATATGGAGCCTTTAACGTAAACATGACAGAGCTGGAATTATAAGAAATCAATTTTATTGTGTTTTTTAATTTGATGTGTGAATAGCAACGAAGCACTCACAAACTGAATAAAGAAGGCCTTTATGTTATGTTTGTGACTGCCTCGCCGGCGTTTTCACATCCATAATATCCACAAAAAATGAAATCTTTATTACTATTAAGTAAGACCTCGTTACAACGACAGCATTTGTTCTCGTAGACGTTGCCATTAAACAGAATTACTTCTGTACAGAATGCTTAATGAGTAGATTAATATGTTAAAAAGCTCTTGTTTTGTTCTTTTTTCCTCACAGAACATATATTTTGGATATTTGTTAGAATCGCCTCATTGAAGTGATTCTAACAAATATCCAAAACATATGTTTTATTAAAGTATTAAATACAATATTCTTGCATGGCTTGTGACTAATTGTTACCTCTTAAGCGAAGGTTTCGTATTAGACAAATTGTCGTTATAACGATTTTTTCGTTGTATCGAGTGTCGGCATAAAGAAGGTTTTATGTAATACTTATTCATTATTAAAGGGAGTGCCAGGGGAGCCAGCTCTATCTTAATTGTGTTGCATCCCTTCTGAAAAGGGGTCTACTCTAAAAGGAAATGGTTGCTCTCATTTAGAGCAAAAGTTTTCTTTTTTAGCAGACCTCTTTCCAGTATGGGCTTAGAAAGCAACAGAAGGTCACAAAAGCTATGTCCATTGTAAACAATAGCGGAAATTCTACAAAACGTTAAATTCAACGTAATATGAAATCATGCATTAATGTGTTATTATAATATTTTCAGAATGAACTCGATGTATTGGTGAGAACATGGAACTCCAGAATAATGAATATTCAACACAAGAATATAGTAACTGGTCGACCGGCAGTAATGTACATGCTTCCAACTTTGTACGACACGCGCAGCTATTTACAGCCAGTAGCAAATCACCAAACACAAATGTGTCGAGAAATCAGTCTTAGCAAGATAGCATGTTTGAATGAAACATAATGTTTTAACCCTTAAACTGCCAATCACAACAATTGTCGTCTGCTTTGCCATCTGCTTGTGATTTTTGAAGTCATTTCTGCAAACAGTGTGGGCCCAGATCAGATTGCTCCTTTAAGAGCAGTCTGATCAGGGTTCACACTATTTGCCTGTATGCAAAAAAAGATTTGAAAAGTTTGCAAGAATATTCAGCAGACGACATAAACAGACGACATTTTAGATGTAGGTATTCTTTGCGTTTTAAGGGTTAAAACAGAACATCGTGTTTGCAGCTTTGCGCATAAACTGATCAAAAACAGATGTCTTGATTTACAGAAAGAACTTTCACAAGAGAAAATTCTCTTTACCTAGCTTGTAACGAGAAATATATTTCTACACTTCTAAAGATCGTAAACACGATTCCTTGTCACAAAGCTTGGGAGATTCTTTCCTTTCTTTTTGGTAGTATCTCCAATGTATTTGGAGCTACATTATCCAAACAAATAATAGGTATAGATGAGTATGAATTTTGTTTGTTTATTGCAAATCTGTTTTGTTTTTAAACAAATAATAGGTATAGATGAGTATGAATTTTGTTTGTTTATTGCAAATCTGTTTTGTTTTCAAACAAATAATAGGTATAGATGAGTATGAATTTTGTTTGTTTATTGCAAATCCGTTTTGTTTCACTACGAATGGGTCTTTATGTTATCCCTTTCTCATGAAAAACAAAATTCGATGAATTAAAGCTTTCAATTCAACGTTCAATTTAGAGGTTATTAAATATTGATAACGATTACTTCGAACAAATGGCAGAAAAATATCCAAAAGAATTTACATTTATAAGCTAATACATCTGATACTGAAAGCCCGTTACTGGATTTAAATTAAATGTAAGACTGACTGAGTTAGGGAACTACTATGCGAACCGACAATTTTCTTCTGTTTTGCAACATTTGAACCAAGGGTAAATATTTATTACTAGTAATATAGATTTAACACCTCACCGGTGGCTTTTACAACTGACAGTACTAACTCAGTAAGCATTCTACATAAATCTATAGCGGACCGTTATCGGCCCGTCAGCTGTCCTGACGGGCCGATAACGGCCCGCAATAGATTTATGTAGAATGCTAGCTGGGTATCAGGCGAAATTTTCAGTGCTGTTCGTTCGTTGTCAAGCAATGTGGCTGCTAGCTGTGGCGCTGGTCTCGGTTTGTCCTGCTTATGGTCTTATTGTTGTGTTAAGTAGTTCCTGTGTCTGGCATTGTGACACCCTCGGCCGGGAAAAGAAACTGGTCTGTAGCGTTGAATCTGGCCCCGAGGTTATAAAACTTTTTTCATGCTCAACTGAGTTGAGCATGAAATTTTCTCTGCTAATAAATATAAAAATGCCAACAGATACATTGTTTGATTCATCAGTTTGTTGTTGTATTTGTTAATGCTCCGGAAGCACTTTATGAAAGGTCATGGACTGGTCCAGTGCTATTTTCCATCGACTGCTCAACGTTATTCCCAGCTAGCATTCTTTATAAATCTATAGCGGTCCGTTATCGGCCCGTCAGCTACCCTGACGGGCCGATAACGGCCCGCTATAGATTTATAAAAAAAAATGCTTACTGGGTTATAACCAAGTTTTAATAGCTTTCACAAAAAAGAAGCTTTGTCTACGCATTGCTTAGGGCAGACCAAGTTTCTTTTTTGTGAAAGCTAAAACGTGTTACAACAAAGCATTCAGCGCGTATTCATTAGTAAATACGGCCCTTGAAAGAATACAAATAAAGCTACCGAGAACATGCCACAATCATGAGGGACAGCCATCCCGAAGTATCGAAGTAATGGGTCTGAGGTCGACATACCCACATCGTAGTTCAGAAAATCATAAAGTCGATATGCACAAAGAAAAAAACAGGAATGTTCAGACAAACAGACATGGACCCAAAATAAAACTGGTGTAATCATGCGTCCATGGAACGTAAGCATTACCTAGTACAGCCACGGCACAATTACAATAATCAACATACAACCGAAAAGAACTATGTTAGAAGAACCCTCTCGGAACTGTAATCAGAAAAAAACTACTACGAGGTAGCGTGGGGTCAGGAATTTAAATTACAGTAAAACCTCAATGGCTCGAACATCTTTGGGACCATGAAAATTTATTCTAGACATGGGTATTTCGAACCACTGAGGGTTAATCATGACGCCAAGTCAGGAACAAATGGTGATAATTCAGGAAAGTCTTTTTAATCTTCTATACAATAATGGTATGTTGAGTGTACTCATTAGAATCGCCTCGATGAGGCGATTCTAATGAGTACACGCAGCATACATGTTATGGTAAAATAAGAAAATTTCCGTAAAATATTTGTTTTCTTGATCTATCGGAGGGGCTCGAAAATGAGGTCGAATCATCCATGGTAAACGAGCTATCTGTGTTCGAGCCATTCAAGTTTTATTGTATTTTTGCTCCTTCGAAACCTTACTTCTATTTCTATATGGACTCTTCCATCTCTGAATGTGGACACATCCATTATTACAAACAGGGGTTTCAGCCAAAAATTAAAGTATCAGAGCGACCAAATGTGGAGATCCTGATGAGACGGCTCGTTACAATGGTACTTGAATTGGTCTGCAGGGATAAATGGTTAAGCAAACAAATACAAAGCAAACAAAAGCATACAAAGCAAAAGCATGGAAATACAAAGCAAACGAAAGCACAGAAATATAAAACAAACGAAAGCACAAAAATATACAGAAAACGAAAGCACAGAAATATAAAGCAAACGAAAGCACAAAAAAAAAAAAAAAAAAAAAAAAAAAAAAAAAGAAAAGAAAAAAAAAAAAAAAAAGAAAACGAAACCACAGAAATATAAAGCAAACGAAACCACAAAAATATAAAGAAAACGACAGCACAAAAATATAAAGCAAACGAAAGCACAAAAATATAAAGCAAACGAAAACACAGAAAGAAATAGAAAATGGGTATATATAGTCACTGAAGAATTTAAAAAAGAAAATATGACATATGATGACAAAACAGAAAGCAAAAGTAAAGTGGAAAGCTGTACAGTGGCTGACCACAATCGAGATTAATAGCAACTACTCTGCTTTCGACATCTTTCGGAAGGTCATCTTTACACACAGTAAAAGAGAATCTGCCATTACGAAAATACGTCTATTCAAATGCAAATGTATATAGAAAATTTCAACTCCCAAAACTGAAAATTTTCTGATAAAAAACTGGTATTTGTCATATTTCTGCTCAAAACATAGATTGTGGGTACTCGTTAGAACCGGCTGGCGAGGCGATTCTAACGAGTACCCACAATCTATGTTTTTGAGCAAAAATAAGAAAAATAATGGCAAAGTTTTGTCATTATTTAATGTAAAAAAACTTTTGTCGTTTTTTTTATTCAGTGGTTTTTATGAAAAACTCTTAAATCTTAAATAATTACCATTTCCCCCATAGAAAAAATGGCTGCAAATTATGCAAAAAAATCGATAGGAAAGGTAGTTTGAATGTAGGTTTTCAATAAGTTCCACTTGTTTAAAATTTATGAAATTTTCAAAATATTGTTATGAAACATCACCTGTTCAAAATCAGTGAAGAAAAGCAAAAACTATTTTCTAATAATTTTCCAAAAATCCAGTTTATTATATAAATTGCATAGGTCAGACCAATGTTTTGCCATAAATTCTGTTTTATGGTAAATATTTGAGAACAAAGCACAGAAGCAGAAAAGACAAATGGTTTCTGACAAGATATGATCAATTAGAACAAAACATTTTAATTTAGAATAAAACGCCAAGCGAAAAACTTCTTTCCAAAGGATGTCGACAGCACAGTAGGATCCATATCAGAATATCTGCCTTGGAACAGACACAAACATAAACCACTGGTGGGCTTAAAGTAGCGTTCTCGATTGAAATATTGAAATCTCGCCCTTTTTTTCTGGTGCAACTCGAACTACCAAATACGTGTTTGGTCCGCATAGAGTCCTCTACCTCATTAGTGACACATCATAGTAAAGCACACGCAAATAACCACACAAATATGCATTGAAACAAAGGCAATCTGAAGCCTAAGCAAGCGAATATTTAAAGTTCAATACGAAAACATGCCTAAATAATTTGAACCCCTCAAACCCCACTTTTATATAGTAAAACTGGGGTTTACAGGGTTATACATAATTTTACTTATTTCTGCTCAAAAATACAGTGGAACCTCGATAATTCAAAATCCAAGGGACCAAACAGTTTTGTTTGAATTATTGAGACTTTGAATAATTGAGGGTTAAAATGCATATATATATTTAAGTCGGGACTTCAAAATGATTTTGAATTATTGAGAATTTTGAATTATTGGAGTTTGAATTATCGAGGTTCTACTGTATAGATTGTGGGTACAAAGGGTTAATCATGACGCCAAGTCAGAGAGCAAATGTTGTTAATTAAGGGAAATCTTATTGATCTTCTACACAATAATGGTATGTTGAATGTACTCATTAGAATCGCCACAACGAGGCAATTCTAAAGAGTACATACGACATACATTTTTTTATGGTTAAAATAAGAAAATTTCCTTAAAATATCCATAAATATTCGTTTTCTTGAGCTATTAGAGAGAGTCGAAAATGAGTTCGAATCATCCACGGTAAACGAGCTGTCCGTGTTCGAGTCATTGAGGTTTTACTACCGTATATCTATTTGTCACGACTGACAATCTTTTTTAATTGCTCCAAAATCAGCCCAGTAAGCATTCTTTATATATCTACAGCGGGCCGTTATCGGCCCGTCAGCTGCCCTGACGGGCCGATAACGGCTCGCTATAGATTTATAAAGAATGCTAGCTGGGAGAACAAAACATTTTGTATATACAGACTAAGTCACCATAAAATTCGTGTTCTGAAAGATCTTCCTGAACAACAGTTAATAAGCAAGCATTACATTTTTCAGATTGATGGCGTTAAATTGGATTGAGTTAATATTTACGGCCCAGTCAACCCATTAGGGTCACGTGGAGCCGGTCAGTTTACCTAACAACACTTTACCTGGGCAGGGTTAGTTTTCTAAGCGGTTAACCATTGTATGAGCACATTCCTTCGCCAGAAACTGACAACTGTCCTTCTTGAATCAGCGGAAAGGAGAGATTGACCGTAGCAAATATTTCATGATAAATCTCTACGAAAGAATGTTGCCGGACCCGGCGGGGATCGAACTCGCGACCTCCTGATCACCAGTTGGACGTGCATCTGACTGAGCCACTGAGGCTGACCAATAAAATGCTTTACGCAGTTTATGATACCGATACCACTGGTTTAGAAGTTTAAGCCGTTTTAACTTTATTCCGATTATTAAGGACACTGACGACGGAATGATCTAGCGATACGAATAAGCTGAGAAATATATATACCACAGGATGAAGCACGAGGAACGTGGCCATCAAAATCAAAGTCATCCCGCTTGTCATAAATTTTAGTAGGGGGCCTCTGTATCAGAGGCATAAGTTTGTTAAGTTGCAGTTCTTTTGAATAAATAAATACATTTGGTCAAAATAATTATCAATATTAAGTAACTCATCTAAATATTGAGAAGCAGAAATAAATGCTTAAGTAACATCGGCTTTATTTTCCTGAGGGGATCAGGAGGGCCCATATTTTACAGTATCGACCGGATCAATCTTTTACGGTATTAACAAGTCGATGAGACTTTAAACACGGTAATACTTCTTCTGTTTGAAGCTTAGAGTACATCAAGATACCTGCAGATGCTATAGCTACATTTGCCACCTGCAGTTCTGTTTATCCATTCAAACAAAGCAATATTTAAAACGAAATCAGTAATTAACTGCATGGTGAAGCAAGTAACAAGAATAAAACTACTCAAAAAGAGGTTTTATTAACTTTCAACACTTTAAAAGTTAATTAGAAATACAGTTGACTCTCGTTATCTCGACCTCGCTTATCTCGAATAACCGCTTATCTCGAAGTGAAAATCTGGTCCCTGCTTAAAAATGAAAATCTAATAACAGGTAACAAAATATTGTGGAAAAGAGGAGAAATTGCTCCTAAGGAGCAATTTCTCCTCTTTTCCACAATATTTTCAACATATGTTTAACTTCAAGAGTCCAATTACATATACATTTGTTAAATGCGGTTGTTCGATTTATTTTTTCCTCAAGTCTGCAAATCTGATATGTCGAAGTACGGATATCTCGAAGTATTTTTGAGAGTCCCTTGGAGTTCGAGATAACGAGAGTCAACTGTAGTTGATTAATAAAGATATGTTTTCACATTAGCCCT
Source organism: Anodontia alba (assembly GCA_964016985.1). Taxonomy (NCBI): domain Eukaryota; kingdom Metazoa; phylum Mollusca; class Bivalvia; order Lucinida; family Lucinidae; genus Anodontia; species Anodontia alba. Next base: position 45,840,895 of record OZ024825.1, read on the forward strand.
ATTACAGATCCGAGGGTAGTCGTAGTGACCTGAGGATAGCTGTATCGCCTCATCGAGACGATTCTAATGAGTACAATTAACACACCATTATTTCATAGAAGATCGAAAGGACACCCCTAAATTATCCCCATTTGCCTTTTGAACTGGAGCTAAAATTTAACTCTCAGTGGCCCGAACTACCAATGTCTGGGACAAATTATCATGACCCCAAAGATGTTCGAGTCGTTGAAGTTTGACAGTACCATAAACACGTTTAAACCTGTTTGTTTGATAAATTCGTCTATGATGAATTTGATGCGCAACATTGGAAAAAGGCCCTTATGCCACATGCAAACAGGTCAAGATAGGCGTACAAATCCGTGCAATCTGATGTAGACATTCCTTGTTCGTCTACATACACTACAGCATGCATTTATTTACATTGATTCGCAGGCTGATCAGGGCCTGCGTTGTTCGCACATTGCAAAAAGGCCTTTTTCGTGCGTTGAGGATCATATAAAATTGACTAAGATTGTAACTGGTCCTGTGATTGACAACTGCATATTTCGCAGGATAGCATTTAGACCCTGATCAGACAACGGGTTCCTTGACATCTGATCTAGGTATACACAGTTATATGACATCAACCATTAATAGGTTGAATAATACAAGTTAGCTTTTCTACTATTTTTCTCAGGTTTACCTGGCAGCATGCTATAATGCTATAATTTTGTGGCTGTTCAGTGGGATTTTACCTTGCGTTCTGCAAGGTGTGACAATCCTACTGCACTGTCATAAATAACAACAAAAACCCTACACAAAACAAACATTCTAGTATTTCCTAACATAGTTTATACCTATAAATGAATGCGGTATTATGTATCGCAAATGATATGACAGTATTATTTAGATTATGCATCGTTAAAAGCAGTGGATTAAGAATTACTCTTCCGTAAAACCTTTTGTAAGCATAATATGAGCCGAGCCAAGCAAAGATTCTGTGTTCGAACATGCAAAAAATGCATAGACTCATCCCGGGCATGCGTAAATTCTCATCGTATGTTATGTTATCTAGTACTTTACGATTTATAAATACTCGTATATAATAGAACATACAGTCGAATCTCGTTATCTCGAATTCTAAGGGACTCACTGAAACACTTCGAGATATCCGTACCTCGACATATCAGAGTTGAGAGAGTGAGGAAAACAATAAATTGAACAACCACATTTAACAAATGAATACATAATTTGACTCCTGAAGTTAGAAATATATATATAAAATAATGTGGAAAAGAGGAGAAATTGCTCCTAAGGAGCAATTTCTCCTCTTTTCCACATTATTTTGTTACCAGTTGTCATAGTTTCATGTTAAAACAGGGACCAGATTTTCACTTCGAGATAAGCGGTAGTTCGAAATAAGCGAGTTCGAGATAACAAGGTTCGACTGTACATGTAAATCTTGAAAACGGTTCATTGTATTCATTTGAAATTCATTTAATTTTGCTCGAATAGTCTAAGCCCAAACATCAAAAACGATGGTAACATTCTCAAATGTGTTCCAAATTAAATCAAATGTTCATCTGAAAGCATGTTTTCATTCCAAACCATTCTTTGTCAACGTTTGTTTGTGTTTAGATTTTTCGGCCCAGCCAACCAATTGGGGTCATGTCGAGCGCGGTCAATTTACTTAACCTCACTTTTAGTGGGCAGGCTTAGTCCTCTACGCGGCCAACCGTTGCTTTTCACTTAGAATACCCCAGATTTCACGAAACAGGAAGAGGACGAAACGGGAACGGCGAAATGTACGGAACTCGGGAAGGGACATTTCCTTTCTGCTGTTTAGCAGAAAAGGAATCAAAACGATAAAAACAGAACGGAAATTAAAACAAACAAAAACAAAAAACAAAAAAAAAAAAAAAAAAAAAAAAAAAAAAAAAAAAAAAAACAACAACAACAACAAAAAAAAATAGACATTTCCTTTCTGATATTTAGCGAAACAGAAATCAAAACAATAAAAATAGAACAGAAATTAAAACAATAAAAGCAGAATGGAAATTAAAACAAAAAATAGATATTTCCTTTCTGATATTTAGCAGAAAAGAAACCAAAACAGTAAAAACAGAACAGAAATTAAAACAAAAATAACATATTTCTTTTCCGATATTTATCAGAAAAGAAATTAAAACAAGAGAAAATAGAACGGAAATTAAAACAAAGAAAACGTATTTACTTTCTGATATTTAGCAGAAAAGAAATCTAAACAATAAAAGCAGAACAAAAATAAAAACAAAAATAACCAATTTCCTTTCCGATATTTAGCAGAAAAGAAATTAAAACAATAAAAAAAATCTCGTTTAAACAACATTAAACGACTATTTATACCATTTGTTCAATATAATGATCTCGTTTTAACAGCATAATTAATGTCGTTTAAACGAGATACTATTTTGTTTCAATTCCCATTCTATTTTTTCGATACCACGAAAAGTTTGTCGTTGTTTCAGCCGACAAGGCATCTAACAACATTGTGTTTGTTTGCAAAACACACTATATAAACTGCTTAATGGAGAGCTTGGTATGAGTACCATGACTGGACACCCTACATATACTCTTACTGCTATGTCCAAGGACGAAATTCTACAAAACCACCATTCAGTGATGCTGACATTTTGAATTTTCCTTCCAGAGAAGATATTGATCTTCCCAAATTGTACTGGATTCCTAAACTTCACAAAACTCCGTACCAGCAGAGATATATTGCAGGTTCGGCTAAGTGCTCGATCTTTCTCAGATTCTAACACGGGTCTAACCGCAGTTAAAGAAGGCCTTCAGAAGTATTGTGACACTGCATATGCCAGGAGTGGTGTTAATCAGATGTGGATCCTGAACAAAATTCCAAAGAGCTTTTAGAAAATCTAAAGGCACAATCTTTTCATTCCGTCAACAGTATAATGTCTTTCAATTTCTCTACTCTACACAACTGTTTCTAATGATAAACTGAAATCTAAATTAAAGGAAATTATCAACCAGTGTTTCTTCCATACGAATTATAACCGTCGCTTTCAGTATGTTGCCATTGGCTACAAGGACACATACTTCGTTAGGAATCACTCTGATGCACCACAAAAATACACAGATGCAAATGTCATAAAGATGCTGGAATATTTAACCGACAATATTTTTGTGGAGTTCGGCGGACGGATATTTCAGCAAACAATCGGCATACCGATGGGTACTTACTGTGCACCGTTGCTTGCCGACTTGTTTTTATACTCGTATGAGGCGGAGTTTGTACAAAGTTTCCTGAAAGCAGATAAGAAACACATTGCACAACAATTCAATCACCTACAGATATATGGATGTAGTATTGTCTCTGAAAAAAACACAAAATTTGCAGAGTATTTGGAATTCATCTATCCATTTGAACTGGAAATAAAATAATAATAATAATAATAATAATCGACTTTATTTATAGAGGGTAACACATTTAGTAATCTAGTACTAATCTTCCATGTGGCCCTCTTTTTTCCTGGGTAGAAACCAGTACTAAGCAATGTGGATAAAGTCTCTTGCTCAAGGAAACAACACTTGCAGTTAGTGGGGATCGAACCCGGTACCTCTCGATCTCGAGTCCGATGCTTTACCACTGCACCACAGCGCTCCACAATAAAGGAAACAACGGAGACTGCAGCAGCCTCCTCCTCATATTTGGATTATTATCTCTACATTGACAAAAGAAAGCTTACTTCTAGGCTTTACGACAAACTGGATGACTTGAATTTTCCTATTGTTAACTCCATTCCTGAGCAGTAATATCCCTTCTGCACCACATACGGTGTTTACGTTTCACAGTTAATCCGTCATGCCAGAGCCTGTTCAAATTATCAGGACTTCATGGAGCGTGGGAAAGTGCTCACTACAAGGTTCTTGAGCCATGGATATCAAAAAAACAAACTGATAGCAATACTTAAGAAGTTCTATAGGAGACATGATCTGGTCAATCCCTACAATGTGGCAGTTTCCAGAATTGTTTCTGATGTTTTGCCAATGACAAGCCTAACGTAGACTTCCAAAATCCCGGACATAAGCTTCTACCTACATTTCCTTCATTCAGGTTTATGGGCATGGTGGGCGAAGCTTACTTACCAAGTAATGTTTACTATCCGCGGACGCCTGATTACACCCTTTAATTCTAGGGTCCATGTCTGTTGGTCTGAACATTCTTATTCGTCATTCGTTTACGGATTTATGAGTTTGGACTACGGCTTGGATACCATGACCAATACTATTTTGTTATAATTTCCGTTCTGTTTTTGTTTTAATTTCTTTTCTGCAAAATTTCTGCAGAATATCGGAAAAGAAATGTGCTATTTTTGTTTCAATTTCTGTTCTGTCTTTATTGTTTCAAATTCTTTTCTGCTAAATATTGGAAAGGATTTTTATTTTGTTTTAATTTCCGTTCTGTTTGATTGTTTTAATTTCTTTTCTGCTAAATATCGGAAACGAAATGTGTTATTTTTGTTTTAATTTCTGTTTTGTTTTCTGTTGATTTCTTTTCTGCTAAATATCGGAAAGGAAATGTCTATTTTTTGTTTTAATTTCCGCTCTGTTTTTTTTTTTTTTTTTTTTTTTTTTTTTTGCTTTTGTTTTGGTTTCTTTTCTTCTAAATATTGGACAGAAAACTAAACCAAGGAAACAGAATGGAAAATAAAACAACATAATATGTCTGTTTAACGACTTATTATGTCGTCTTTTCAACATAGAGATCTGGTTTAAACAATATACTATCTAATTTCTTTTCTACTGAATATTGGAAAGGAAATGTTCCTTCAGGGGTTCCGTAGAAACGGGCTGAGGCAAATCGGGAGAAATCAAAAGGGGAGTGAGCGGAATAGCAATGCCCTCTTCAAAAAAGTTACCTGACCACATCTTAACAATACTCTCGCTTAATTACCTTCACTACTGGGGTTACGTGCCATGTGGCGAACGTAAATCGTACGTCATCATAGTGTACTGTATATTTCCTGCTCCTTTGGGATCAATAAGGCTAATTGTAATTTAAATACAGAATACGGCTTAATCCGGCGTTAAGAGGTGTGATCAGTCTGCACATTATATTACTATTCATGAATAACTCATACTTAAGCTTTCTGAATTGAGTTCTTTGCTTTCAAAGCATACCTTCTCCTCAGAATGTCCATGTCCCTGAAGCTGGAACGACGCCAATTTAAAGAGACATACACAAGTTAATTTCTGCGACCCACTCGTGGACTCATATTGAGCCATTAAATGCCTAGGGTAAGCAGAATGCAAACCGTACTCAAATCAGGGCTCTTCGGATTACCGTTCTGAAGCTCTACCGATCCATCTATCCGCTGGCCACTGAACAATTTCTCCTGCTTAATTAGAATAAATCTCAAAATCTAATTAATCTAATTAAAACAAATTGGACCAGAAACATTTACATATTGATGCCCGCGGCCCTATCCGTGAACCCGCCATCAGCCACCAAATGTCCGGCTGTAGCGTTGTTGCACAAAATTCGTTATAATAATAATTTGACTGGCACGTAACATTTGCTCAAGAGGTGCCAATTAATCAAATTGGACCAGAAACATTTACATATTGATGCCCGTGGCCCTATCCGTGAACCCGCCATCAGCCACCAAATGTCTGGCTGTAGCGTTGTTGCACAAAATTCGTTATAATAATAATTTGACTGGCACGTAACTTTTGCTCAAGAGGTGCCAATTAATCAAAACTTATGCAATACTATTGTATTTAATACCTCCAGAAAAAAATTGTTTCTGGATATTTGTTAGAATCGCCTCACTATGTTCTACGAGAAAATAAAAAGTAAAACAAGGCCTTTCTTTCATATCATTCTGTCCATTAAGGATTCTTTGCAACAGCAAACTCATTTTCTTGGCGTCATCTTTGGGAATAAATGCTGTCATTGTAGAGGGTTCACTGCATTTGCCATTAACCCGTTGACTGGGTTTCAAACTCTGAACGTTATATACCCACGAACTATCCACTTAAGGTGTACAGACATGGCGCAATGGCTTCAGGACTAAGGGCGAGAGTTGTGTACCCGTGTAAACTTGTTTAAGCCCTCACGCCCTCTCACCAAAATTACTGTTAACCGTTTCAATGCGGTGCTTCTGCTGCAGTAATCTTCTGCAAAGAGAATCGTGTCCATCACAAAAACATGCCTATATAATTTTGACCCCCTTAAACCCCACTTTTATATAGTAAAACTGGGGTTTACAGGGGTATATATTATTTTTCTTATTGCTGCTCAAAAACATAGATTGTGGGTACTCGTTAGAACCGCATCGGCGAGGCGGTTCTAACGAGTACCCACAATCTATGTTTTGAGCAGAAATTTGAAAAAAATATCAGATTTTTTGTCTGAAAACTTTCAGTTTTTGGTGGTGAGATTTGCAATATACTTGAATAGGCGTGTTTTCGTAATGTTTTTTTGTGTATATTTCACGATATATGTGATACTTTATGTCTTTTACATTTACGATCAACGGATTAATGCTCGGTTTTCCTGTGAGATTTAGCAGCGGGATTCACCCTAAATATATCAGATGTTATTTATTCCCAGTCGGTTTCTTTACCTTTGGCTGAAAGATACGACATTTAAACCAATACCGTTTCCATATACTTGCAAGGGAGGTAATTAGTTTACACGACAGGTTCATTGTCGAAGGCTTTATTTCCCTCGCTGACTCGACCATTCTGACAATACTGTTGCCAATGGCGTTTATGCCATTAACGAATGAAGCAACCGTGTGTTAATAAACAGCCAACTGGAAAGAATCTCTCCCACAGCGAAGCCTCTTTTAACTCTTTCGCTGACATTTGTCGTCTGTTTTTGTTTTTTTTTTAAACAAACTATTGCTTGGAAAGAAGTTTATATGTAAAGTTAAAAGACTGAACGTCAAACAGCGTAGATCCAGATGAAACGGCTCATTATGAGCCGTTTCATCTGGATCTATGCTGTTTGCAAAAGCCTATTATTACCGCCTATGGCAGTGAAAGAGTTAAACCTACTGTGGATCTTCGATACAGCGATTTATAAATACCGTATACACCTAAGTGTTTGGACAGACAGGCCTAAGAATTCGTTGTAGACGAGAAAATGTGTAAAAACGTACTTTCTGACATCTACCTTAGGACATGTGCGCCCAGCAAATTCAGATAAATCTGCGCGGATGCAAAGTCTGATCAGTTTTCATTGTCCATTCAGAAACTTTGCATACCTGGCTATCCGAAATGTGCGCAGGCAAGATTCTGACCTGACTGCGCATATGCACAGGCTGATCTGAATTTTCACCAAGCGCACATGTCCTTAGATACGTTTTCTGTCGTTGCCGACCGTATCTTTTCACTTCGCGCGGCCCGTTTATGACAAATTAAAACAGGGCTGCTTATCTATTACGCCGTGCTGTACAATAACCAGTGAATTTGAAAGCGGACAGCAATGGCAGTCTGATTTAGGTCGTCTGTGTTTGTTAAAATATCCCCTTTTATCCTGAGACAGCAGGATTGTGGCCGCCCATCTAAGTGGTTCTCTCCGACCACCTTCCGCGCAATCGAGAACGCCTTCAACCGTACTGTGCAATTAGGGTTTTCAAACTTACTGGAAAAAGTGCAATAAAATATTCATACTTAAACGAAAAAGCAACATACCATTATATGAGGGAGTAAAGTCCAAGCAGGTACACAACGTTGAAACAACGTCCATTCAACGCTGAATCGGCTTTGAATCGTATTTCAACGTGTAAAAGAACGTCGATTCAACGTTAAGACGTTGTTTCAACGTTGTGTGACCCCTGGGCTTAATTATCCGTATGCAGTATTTTGTTCTGGTTTTCTTTATAAAACCTGATGGTGTTAGTACTCATTTGAATCGCATCGACTTGTCGGTAACTTTTATAAAGAAATGATTAAAAGAACGTGTATTATAGACTGATCAAGAAGGGCAGCTGTCAGTTTCTGGCGAAAGAATGTGCACAATACTGGTTAACCGCTTAGAGCACTTAGCCTGTCCAGTAAACGTGTGGTTAGGTAAACTGACCGCGCTGGACATGACCTCATTGGGTTGACTGGGCCGTAAAAGCTCAACACAAACAATTATAGACTGAGAAATTGCTTGATAGTGCGTTTACAGGGGTTTGTGCGGTAATTAAGTCCAATACGGCAACTAAATCAGAAATCATTCCGGCCTCTTGCTTAAGGCTGAACCGATTGACTGAACCGATTGACTTCTAATCAACAGTATAGTTTGGCATAGGAAACTGCTCTTATGCAGATAGGCAAACAGTGAGGACCCTCCCACTCCAGATCTGAGCAGTAGGCACAGAGTATTCGCATCAAGATAAAAATGTATGCAGAATGTACACGAGTACAACTGAGTGACTGAGCAAGCTTGGCTGTATCATTATTGTTCCCCAGTGTGAGATGTGTTGTTTTCCCCCGAGCGATTCTCAATTGATCTAATAAGACCATGTCATACGAATCACGACAGGTCAATCAGTAACTTATCACATAAAATACGAGTTTGGTATCAGCTTTGCCCGTACGTCCGCTTTTCAGTCAGTCAACGCAGTCGTCGTCAACGCAATTATGTTGGCCGCGTCAAGCCAAAAAGCTCCTTCTAACGTGCGCAGATTCAGATCATCCAGCGCATGCGCAAAGTATAATCAGGACATTTTGCTCTTATTTCTTACATTCTGTATTATCCACTGATGCGCAGGTTGATCTGCACATGCCCGAGGACACGTTTTCGCATGACGCGGCTCATGTGTGAGAAATGCACAGGGTATCGTATCGTACCCAGTAAATCTATAGTGGGCCGTTATCGGCCCATCAGGGTAGCTGACGGGCCGATAACGGCCCGCTATAGATTTATAAAGAATGCTAGCTGGGTATTCTGCTATTTTAGAATTACTAGAAGTCGCTTTTTGCTTGGGTAACCCAAGCATGGTATTGACAAGACGTGAGAGTGAATTAAGCATTGTCCAGTTAACGCTTAAAATGCTAGGTAAAAATGAGCAGACGACATTTTGAAATATTTTGCATACTTTTTCATTCATGCAAATTGTCGCCACTTTACATGAAATGTCAAACCATGTCCTAAAGAATAGATTTGATACTTCATATAAATTGTCGCCTTAGGCACAATTTACATGAAATGTCAAACCCTATTTTCTGGGAAAATAAAAATATCCTTAATATGGCGTCCACTGAATTTGTTCAGAGACTGCGAGTAAGTAAATCTATTATCATGAACTAGGTGAGCAGTGTAGTTCCAGATCAGTGTGCAATTTTGATTAGGACCTTCCATTTCAACCCATTAATCCCTAATGTTACCAGACATTTGCAAACACTGCCGACCCAATTCAGAAGCCACAGACCGCGGCGTGTGATCAGGGTCTCCACTATTTGCCATTAAACAACACACCAAAATACAGTATAACCCCTCAAAAAATAAATGAATCAATCTAGCCCCCCTCAGATGGAAAAAAAATCAACTGGGCATAATGGATTAGTTTCAGAATCATTGGATGCTTTGTAACCTTGAGCACCCTAAAAGTCTCCTTGGTTCTGCTCTTAAAGAAAAGGCTGTTCTTTTAAGTCTAGCAGCCTTTCCTTTTAGATCAGGCCCCGAGGTTATAAAACTTTTTTTTCATGCTCAACTCAGCTGAGCATGAAATTTGTCCTGCTAATAAATCTTAAATTACTAACAATTGCATTTTTTTTCTTGTAAAACAGAGCAGAACTTTTGTTGGCATTTTCATATTAATTTGCAGAGAAAATTTCATGCTTAGCTGAGTTGAGCATGAAAAAAGCTTTATAACCTCGGGGCCTGAGCTGTTTTCAGAAGGGACATGAAAAAACAACAACACTTTGACAAAGACGCCTAGCCTGGAAGTATATCCTGCCCCCTTAATCCATAAAGCAACATGGAAATTTGTGGCAGACGACGTTCTAAAATTGGTTTTGTTATATTTCAGATAAATGTCGACATTTCATGTGAATCGTCTGCTAGAGATTTCGAAATGTCGAGATTTGTTTGAAAAAATTAAATATATATATTCAAAGTGTCGCTTGCTTAGTTCTGATTATTGTGATTAGATAATCGCTTTGAGGGTTAGTTAGCTTCAGGATTGTAATCGACTCCTCTTCATGACTTGTAGTTCACCTCATTCTTTTTAGTTCTGGTGACCAGGCCGTATTGTAAAACTGAATCCAAGTTTCTTTGCACTTTTAGTCTAGTCTAGACATCATTAGCCATGTAATAGAAGAAAATTAATCTATTATTTTTGTGCTATATGCACGTTGGCTTTGATATGTTATCTTAGATTATCATCAAAACGATTCCTGATAAGTAGTCCATTCTCATTATCCTAGAAGTAAGTATGACAGAAAACAACATGCTAAGCAGGGGCGTTGCTAGCAGACAGCCGTGCTTCATTCCACTGGCTTCATGGAAAGAATAAGATAAATCACCATCATTTCTGTACACGGGCAAAACCGTCAAACCATCATTCACACACCTATTCAAATATACTGCAAATTTTACCAGCAAAAAATGAAAATTTTCAGATAAAAAAATTCTGATATATTTCATATTTCTGCTTATAGCACAGATTGTGGGTACTCGTTAGAACCGCCTCAGCGAGGCGGTTCTAACGAGTACCACAATCTACGTTTTTAGCAGAAATAAGCAAAATAATGTATACCCCTGTAAACCCCGGTTTTACTATATAAAAGTGGGGTTTAAGGGGTGCGGGGGGGGGGGGGGGGGCAACATTATATAGGTATGTTTTCGTAATGATTTCGACAACTACAGTGTGCCATAATCTTCCAGAGGCCCTCATGAAGGGCTGTGCCAGATGCTTTAGTTAGGTTGATGAATGTCATATAAAGGCCCATTTTTGTCCTTTTAGAGTAGACTCATTATCAGAAGAGCGGAATAAACAATTTTGAAATAGCTGACATAGTTGCCTCCCCTGAAAATTTATGGATTCTACTTAATTTCTGACATTTATAGATCTGTAAACATAATCGCATTTGGATTAGCTGCCCGTTTCCGGTCGTGTTTTTCATAGATATATTTCCATGACAAAATGGCCTAATAAATAGTCCTTGTTGCTCATGCCACATAAATTCAGTTTATTCTCAATGTTAGTATAGTCTTATTTTGATTTTTTAATATAATGGTTCTGTTTATTTAGCAGAATATGGTCTAATTGCCTAGTTGAAATATTATGCCCCCAATTTCGAATAAAATTGGCGGGCATATTGCTTTGCCTTCGTTCGTCCGTTCGTCACGCTTTTTGTGCATGCCATATCTTAAGAACCATGCATGCTAGTTTTTTTTAAAGTTTTATAGATGGGCTCCCCATAAAAATATTAGCTGACCCGTATTTTTTTCTTGTCCGGCATATTTGTACTTTCAGAGTTATGCCCCTTTGAAAAAATCAGAACTAATTCTTGTCAGCAAGTTATCTCAAAAAGTATTCAAGCTAGGGCCTTGAAATTTGATATAGGATATAGTGATTGGGAATGGTGTGTAGATTACCTGATTAGATTTTGAGGGAATTCCGTGAAAAAATGACGTGGTTACGGCCCTTTGTAGTTCTGTGCATTTTGACCTTGTCAGCAAGATTTCTCAAAAAAAAAAAATTAAAGCTAAGGTCTTAAAATTTTATATGCTGATTGGGGATGGTGTGTAAATTACTTGATTAGATTTCGAGGGAATTCCGTGAAAACTTGAAGTAGTTATGGCCCTTTGTAGTTCTGGACATTTTAGATAGATATAGTGATTGGGAATGGTGTATAAATTACCTTATTAGATTTTGAGGGAATTTCATGAAAAATTGACATAGTTATAGCCCTTTGTAGTTCTAGGTATTTTGACCTTGTCAGCAAGATATAAAAAAATCATTTAAGCTAAGATCTTGAAATTTAATCTGTTGATTGGGGATGGTGTGTAGATTACCTGATTAGATTTCGAGGGAATTTCGCCAAAACTTGACGTAGTTATTACCCTTTGTAGATCTGGACATTTTAGATAGATATAGTGATTGGGAATGGTGTGTAAATTATCTGATTAGATTTTGAGGGAATTTTATAAAAAAAATGACATAGTAATGGCTCTTTGTGTTTTTGGCATTTTGACATTGTCAGCAAGATATCTCAAAAAATTATTTAAGCTAAGGTCTTGAAATTTAATATGCTGATTTGGGATGCTGTGTAGATTACCCGATTAGATTTCGAAGGAATTCCGTGAAAACTTGATGTAGTTATGGCCCTTTCTAGTTCTGGACATTTTGACCTTGTCAGCAAGATTTTCTCAAAAAGTATTTATGCTAAGGTCTTGAAATTTTATATACTGACTGGGGATGGTGTGTAGATTACTTCATCAGATGTTGAGGGAGTGCCATGGAAAATCAAAGTAGTTATGGCCCTTTGCATTTCTTGGCAATTTGCCCTTGCCAGCAAGATATCTCAAAAAGTGTTTAAGTTAGGGTATTGAAATTTTAAATGCTGATTGGGGATAACGTGCAAATTACCTGATTAGATTTTGAGGTAATTCTGTGAAATATTGTCAGAATTATTGCCCTTTGTAGGGATGGTGTGTAGATTACCTGATTAGATTTTGAGGGAACTCCATGAAAAATTGACATAGAGTTAGCCCTTTGTAATTCTGGGCATTTTGACCATGTCAGCAGGATATCTCTAACAGTATGCTAGAGTCTTGAAATTCAACTTGCAGATTAGGGACGATATGTAGATAAACTGATTAGCTTTTGAGGGAATTCCATGAAAAATTAATGTAGTTATGGCCCTTTGCGTTTTTTTTTTTTTTTTTTTTTTTTTGCATTTTCATCTTGTCGGCAAGATATTTCAAAAAGTATTTAAGCTAGGGTCTTAAACTTTTATATGCTGATAGGGTATGATGTGTAGATTACCTGATTAGATTTTGAAGGAATTCCGTGAAACGTTGACAGAATTATTGCCCTTTGTAGTTTGGGGCATTTTGATCTTGTCAGCAGGATACCTCTAAGAGTATTTAAGCTTTTGTCTTGAAATGTTTAAATATGCTGATTGGTTACTTGATTAGAGTTTGATTCAATTCCGTAAAAACTTGACGTAGTTATGGCCCTTTGCGGTTCTGGGTATTTTGACCTTAGCTAGGTATCTCGAAAAGTATTTCAGCTAGGATCTTGAATTTCAATATGCTGATAAGAGATTATGTGTAGATTATCTGATTAAATTTTGAGATAATTCCATATAAAATTGACAGAATTATGACCCTTTGAAGTTCTGGGAATTTGACCTTGTCAGCAGGATATCTCAAAAAGGGTTAAAGCTAGGGTCTTGAAATTTGTATGTAGTCTGGGGATGATTAGTTAATAACTTAATTAAACTTTCAGTCTGGTCTACAGATTTTAGATGGAGTTGGACTTACAATGGAATAGATCAGAACACATAGTATATTCATAACAACTTTGTGATTAAAATGTCTAGAGAAGCGTTATACCCTGACTGAATTTATGCTCCTTTTGGACTCAGGCATCAGTGTTATAAACAACATTGTGAACACTTGTATGGGTATGGGGGCTTTATATATTTTATTATGATACAACGGAAGTTTGAAAAGGGTATGGTGTGTCATTAGACCAGCTTAGTACTGCAATAAGGCGGTGTGCAAATCCATACTAGGAAGTGCCCTTTGTTGCATTATAAGTTCGGCTGAGTTGATATCTCCCCATCTAGTGCACTAGGGACTGACCAACAATGCCCACAAAGTGCCCAGATAGTAGCATACAAGTCAGCGCTATTTGGGAATATTTCTGACTCGGTGTGTAGCTTCTGACGTTATATTATGAAAGGAAATGAACATAAGGATAAGGAGTTGAAATTTCAACACACTATGATAAAATTTGCTTAAGTAGGGGATGCTTGTCACACCTTTAGGGGCAGGCATATGATTGGGGGCATACCGTTTTACAAACACCCATATCTAGTTTTTTATGTGTTTTTTTTTCAGTGAAATTTAGAGATTTCTCGTTCGTATCGAAACCAAAACGGGTAATTTCACTGTCTGAAACAAAGAAATTACAGTAGCGATTACGTTTTTCTTGTCCGTTTATGCGTTTGGGGTGCGTTTTAAAATCGTGGCATAACGTTTGCGTTTCGACAACGTTTCTAGCGTTTCATATCGTTTCGGCCAATCAAATTACAGAGCAAAGCGTTTCACTCAAACGCTTAATTTGCATATGCGCACTGAGGAGATACAAACGTTTTCTCGAAACGCTTTTCACCGTTTCAGCCAATCAGCTTGCCTTATCGAAACGCTTTTTCCGTTTCGGCCAATCATTTGACCGTTTCGCACCGTTTGTATGTTAGACCAATCGAATCATAAATACCTGTTGGACCGTATTAAACCGTGTTTATTACAACTAAAGTACTCTGTATCTACGTACTAAAATTATATTTATTTTATTTTATTTTTTTATATTTTCTTTATAAAATATATTTTGGTATTTTCGAAAGAATTAACATGATTAATTATTATACTTTGTGAAGCCTATTATTTTTACACTGCAATCATGACAATCAACGTCTTTTGACAATTACATGTTTTAGCACATAGTACTCGGTATAAAATATTTAGCAGATGACATTTTGAAGTTTATACAATTTCCTGAAAACAGATTTTGGCATTTCATACAAATTGCCTGCAAATGATTTGACAATATCAGAATGCCTTAACCAAGAAAATATTTATTTATTTTATTTATCTTACTTTTATATTTTATTTTATTTTTATTTATTTATTTATTTTTTATTTTATTTTATTTTTATTTATAATTATTATTATTATTATTATTATTGCATAATTTTAGATGTATGTAAATGGCTACGATTTGTCATTTAAATCGGCAGGCTTTTCTGACTTATTTTGTTTTTAAGGTGTGCGGTAAAAATGCCAGAGCTGAAAATGCCATATGCAAAAATGTTAGAGGAAAAATGCAACAAATAAAAATGCCAGAGGCTACCTGGTAAAATGTCATAGGAAATAATCCCATAAGTAAAAATGCCAGAGATAAAACTTATACAAGTTTAGTTCTTTATTTGACTTCCATGTAGCACAATTTGACAGCATCATGGGAAAAGGTGAAAAGATGCAACAAGAGTATATATGTCCAAATAGACTCCCCCACACTCTATATTGGAAGAGTCTAATTCAATGTTAGGCATGTCAGGTTATGTGATTTAGATAATCCTAGCGAAAAATGACTGAACTGTGCAAACAATGGCTACCCTGATCAAATGCCGCATTTTGCAGTGTCTGATCTGGATCTGCACTGTTTTCCAATAGCCTGTTTTGTGTCTCCAAATTAAAGCGAGTTAAACTGTTTTCACATAAAAAATAATAATAATAATAATATCATCTGCTTATATCTAAACAAAGCAGGTTAAATGTTAACCTTTACCACTCTGTTTATTCAGCAGACAACAAAGTGATGACATTTTTTTCGTTTCTCCAGAAAACAGGATATGACATTTCATGCCAGTTGTCTCTATTCAAGACAATTTGCATGAAATGTACAGAATAGTCAGTTGATGACATTTTGAAGTATTTTTCTTATGTTATCCTGAAAACAGGTGTCGGCTTTTCATACATATTATCTCCACAGGACTTCACTTCCCCTGCAAATTGTCTTCAGTGGAGATTTGCGTGAAATGTCAAACCTGTTATACGGGAGAAAATAAGAAAAGAGGTCATGAATTTGCCATCTGCTGAGTTAGCCCAGAGAGTGATAAAGGTTCAACTGGACAATGAATCGTTGACATAATCCATTCTGTTGGTGATATATGTAGACCACGATCAGACTGCGCGGAAATGCCGGTTCACCTTGGTCTAAGCTGTTCTCAAATACCATAAGGTCGTTTCTTATTTCTATTCAAAGGGGCTAATATATATTCAACCAGCGCCGACCAAACCAGATCAGCTTGCGCAGCAGGATCAAGATGAAAGATTTTCTACACCAGTCTGAACTACGTCGAACCTGTGAATTGCCATTATTGTTTTGAGTAATATTTCTCCCCCCTCCCCCTCACGTCCCTCCCCCTCACGCCCCCACCTTTTTTTTAAAATGAAATGTACACTGTCGTTTAGACAAATGGTTCTGGAACAGATGATCTGCTTTACTGAAATTTATTGTTAGAATTATGTGTCACCAATACTAATCCTTTCATTAGATCCTTATCCAGTGAAAACGTCCCTCTGAGCATAGGTGTTACTCGGATTAAAGTGAGTGGATCAGTCTAGTGCATAATGGTGTCCACTCAGTTCACTGATCAGGTCATTAGTATAAAATACTGTAATACATGAATCGCTCAGTATCCATCTAATACACAGACTGATCAGAATCGTAAAATATAAATAGGTCCATTTTTACTTGTTTGGGCCATTATTTTTCGAATACGATGCACTGTGCACATCATGGCAATTATGTGGACAGTCGGCAAATATCTTGCTGGAGGGCTTTCATGAAAGTATATTTTCACTATGAAAACATTTTTGGCATGTATATGCAAAGCTGTTAACCTTAAGAACGCTATATTTTAATATTAGAAGACGATGTGCTGGATAAACAGATCAAATGTATGGACGAGCAGCAATGACCCAGAGCAGAGTGCGCGGATGCACATTCTAATCTAGTATTTTGCATATTGCAACCTATACTTAAATATTAGAAGACGATGCACTGGAGAAACAGCAGATCCTTTCGAATAATAATGATAATAAAAATGTACAGACGAACTGCAACGAATCAGATCAAAATGCACGGATGAACATACAAATCAATGTTGCATTTATAGCACATTGTAGTCTGGATACTCCTAAAAGGGTAATTGGCAAACAGTGGAGACCCAAATCAGATGCCGCAGAACGTGACGTCTGATCAGGGTATCTACTATTTGCAAATAGTTCAACCATTTGTTTCTCTACATAACATAGCATGGCATACCTAAAATCGAAATTAGAATCTTACAGTATATAGGGTGGGTGAGTTCATTCAGTAACAATAGGTTAAATATTAGAAGATAATGTGCAAGACTATTGGCAAATCGTATCGAATAAGACAATGTACAGATGAGCAGCTACGAAGCAAATCAGAGTGCGCGGATGCCCTATATTTATCACATATTTTCATGTATTCCTCTTTTTTAATATTGGTAAAATTACTTTGTATCTACATGTATTCGATAGTTTAAAATGAAAATGACTTTTTATCAAAGATGAATGGATGAAATTGAAATGTTTTTTTTTTTTTTTATATGTTCAAAACTGACTTAGCAGTTTTTAAGTAAGTCTTCTTCGATATATATTTTTTTACATTACATCTGGTGTTGTCTTAATTTCAAATATACGAGCATTATATCCTTTTAAGGCATTACCTGTTTATGCATGCTGTTTCTTTTTTTTTCTCATCCAAATAGATTTGGAAGTGCACCTGCATATCATAAAACTTCCAATAAACAATACATGGAATGAGTATATCCTATACCTCACCCTCCTTAAGAAATACACAGGCTAATATTATGTAACATTTGAAAGATCAAAAAGGGGATAGTATAAATAAAAAAAAAATATGTAAATAAATAAAAATTGGAAAATATCATGATATTATACGCATTAATTGCACAGTACTCCAGATTCATGTAGCATAGAGTATTTGATAATAACTGATGTGTGTCTTCATTTTTCCACTTAAATAATTTTGTTGTGTATATTTATTAGAATCACCTCACAGAGGTAATTTTAATGAGTACCAACCATATATTTTCTGGAGGAGAAACATGAAAATACAAGATATGATCATAATCATAAATCGATCATAAAGTTTCTCAAATGAACCTCATTTATTTATTTATTTATTTACTTATTTTTAAAGTAAATAAGAACACTTCAAAAACTGGATCCTAATTCTACTGATGGAGAACTGTATAATAAGTCTGATAGGAAATTTAAAAAAAAATAAAAAAAATAAAAAAATGATTGTATCCTTAAATGTGAATATTTACTTTCTGCAATTGCGCAAACTGAATTTTCTGAAACACAGTTATTTCTACAAACTCTGTATGTTTAGTGAATATTCAGATCAGCCTGTACGTCTGCACAGTCTGATCAGTCTTCACCACACGCTCTAGAAGATCTATTGCTTCTTCGTCCAGAAAACACAGACTGATAAGATTGCGGGATGTGCAGACTGATCCACATAGTCACTGAAAGTACATTCTTTTTTGCAGGAATTAAAGTGATTCTGCCAAAAACTGTTAAAATTCCTTTTCCGTTGTATATTGCATTTTAAGACACAACGTGTTTTCCAGTACTTTCAAAAGTCAATAATCAATCATTCTTAACTGGAAGTTGAAGGGCATTCCTATCATTATTCATTGCTAGGAATGAATGAAAAATAAAGATTTTGTTCTTATATTTCCCGTAAAATGGCATTTAACATTTCAAATCCTATTTTTCAGAAAAAATAAAAACAAAATCTCATTAATTTCTTGTCTGCTGAAACTGCCCCATAGCGTGGTAAATAATTCTTAAATGTCTTTGCGAAAAAAAGTGCTCCAAAATTATGCTTTTCCTGAACAATGGATTTATTTATTATACCCTTTTTAGTGATTATCTTTTAGTTTGACGAAGCTTTGAAATTGTGCTAATGGAAATTTATGCAGAAGAGGGAATTTGATGATAAACTAGCATATTAAGACATAAATGTTAATTTATCCATAATTTATCCATAAAATATGTTGTGGGTATTCATTAGAACTGCCTTTGCGAGGCGATTTTATTAAAAACAACCAGCTATATTTTAATGAGTAAAAAGAAAAAAAATGCACACCAACCTTTCGCCAAATTACCGACCTTATCTGTTTCTATGTTTTAATCATAAACTTTACTAATGTCAATAATTTCCCCTTATTAGGCCCTACCTATAAGGTTGGCCAAAGTCACCAAGAACTTCTTATTTTTATCTGCTTATGGCCATTAGCGTGTTATGTAATCTAAATTGTGTCTTTAATAGCTAATTGCCACCATCTAATATCCTAAATCATCGCGGAAGGAAAATATAACGAAATACATGTATTTACTCTAGATTTTTTCCTACCGCTACTTAGCCGCAATCTTGGACAGGGAACTCCCGTATACGCTGATACAGTGAAATGTTAATCTGCAAAACCGTGACATAAAAATACATGTTTAGTAATCGTTATTATTATTATTACTACAAATATTACATTCATTGATGTGAGTCTAATCATTGCATTCAATATAATCAAGTGGCTTTAATACCACTTGATGTAATTTATAATCGAAATATTTATGTACCCAGTGTTTGTCTCAGGTGAGAAAATAGTGTGCAACAAACAACTATTACCTGACTGCACCGGCAAGCATCGAACCCGCGACTCCTGATCACCAGTCAGAAGCGCATCCGACTGAGTCGGCCACTATCACTGTCCGTCAAAACACATTTCCTGTTTATTGCATCAGATACTCGTCTCCATAAAATTATTTGACTATTATTTTTATTAATTTTATAACAATTATAATTAAGTGAAATTGGGAAAAAAAAAAAAAAAAAAAAAAAAAGATGTAAAATAAATTGAGTCCGCGGGATTTTGATTGGCTAACTCTGCAAACGCTAAAACGTTTGAAACCAGACATGGTTTCCATGTCAGCGTTTTCCGAACGCTAATGTGATTGGTTAATATTTGAAACGCTTGAAACGTTTCAGAAACGATGATCTGATTGGCTAAAACTGTAAACGATCGTTTAAGCGTGGTCGAAACGCTGCGTTTCCAAACCGTTAAAAAGCGTTTTGCATGCGTTTCCGTGGACATGAAAAACGCTGTCACCACTGTATGACTTTTGGATTTTCGTTGTTTGGAACTTCTTGTTTTTCTTCCAGTCGAATTTTCCATCGAGCACCTCAAGTGTACTTTCGGTTTCCTAGTTCATGCAGAGTCATTTCCCTTGACCCTGTGTATTCAGTTCGTCGTGTAACATTTTGAGTCCGGGTACCAGGTTAGCTACCGCATCAGTTGCGATTGATCTCGTCTGATCAATCACAAAGTGGAAGAACGGAACAAATCGATTTTAGTGACCTTAAAGAAATTAGCTGGGATGACCCATATTTTGAAGAAGTGTCTTGTTTAGATTTAGTTAATAAGTGAGTCCAACGGGAACTGCGAAGCAGCAGTTCCCCGAACCGCGTAGCGGTTCGGCGAGCAGACGCACCACTATAGACTACCGATGTGACCAGTGATGTGTGTGACCAAAAATGTGATGGTCCAACAAACGCTTGGGTGGTTCGGTGCTTATCCTGAAAAGCAATAAGCGTACCGCGATTTGGCAGAGACTATTGACACGGTGGCCGTGCAGATAATAGCAACAAAACAGCCAATAACGCCAAGTATTCCAATTGCAAGGGGTTGAATCACGAGACTTATGACGTCAGCCTACAAAATTGGCGATCGCCGCCATTCACTACCAGGAATTATCGTACTACAGGAACTGTCACTCAGGTTATCGATATTCCAATTTAGATCGGTTTCGATTAATTCCCTTTGACTGGAGGCCCGTAAGCGTCGTCTTACCTGTGTAGCTGGTGTGTAATCAACCCAGTGTCACACACCTACAGTACTGCTACAATTCAGATTAAAGAAGAAGAAGAAGAAGAAGAAGAATTTTATTCCAATGCAATAGGCTAAATAGCCCTTGAGCATAAACATGTACAAACGTGCATGTAAACAAATATGATAGGCTTACATACAAATACAAGTTTCATCACATTAATTACCTAACCTAACATAGAAAGTGAAGTTTATCATTCTTCATGTTTGACATTTTGGTATCTCACTGCCATATAATGCTAAGATTGAGAACACACACTCACATGCACACGCACACGCACACACACACACACACACACACACAAAACATATTTGGAGAGAATGTACATAATGTATTAATATTTCATTTATAGATGCTATGATACGATATTGACCTTCTCATTAGAAGGTCACGCATCTAATTACCTTTTCTAATCGCAGTATGAATGAGACCATGTCGCCCAGACACTGTCTTAACGAAACGAAATTTAAGACAGTTTCCAGGCTTCATGTTCCCTTAACTTTTAACACTGCATTTTAATTTCATTTAATTACATATATAAATATACCCCAATACACAAATTATAATTGACAAATAGAATCAAAATTATGTAACACAATGGCTAAAATAGAGCTACATTACCTAGAAAAGAAGGCTGCATTTCGAGCTTCAAATGCTTTATATACATATGCTGCAAGTTTATTTATGTGCTTTTGATTTGAAGTATTCAATAATTCTATGCATTTAAACATATTTGGTCTTATTCTGTAGTATCTTGGTATATAATCTCTTCTTAAATCTTCATATATGGCACACTCAAAAATAAAATGATATTCATCTTCCAATTTGTTGCAAATCCTACATTTTCTTTCCGCATATTCAACCCTCTGTCTATTCCACCTCCCAACCTCCACTTCTAATCTATGTGAACTTACTCTTAACCTCGCAAGTACATTTCGGAATTTCTTTACAGTAACAACATCTAAGTAATCTTGATATTTAAAATTCGAAATAGACCTATAAAACAAAGCTCGTGTTGACTGGTTTAATTCGGCATTCCACGTTTGCATAAAGTTATCATTTAACTGTTGTTTTAAAACCAACATAAACAGTTTCTCATCCCCCACACCCTGCTGTATCCAAACATCATTAAAACCTAACGATCCTAACAAATTTTTGACTAGAACTGCCCAATTTATTTTCCCAGGATTATTTTCGATATCTTGTAGCATTAAATTATATATTATCTTAATGTATTTAATGTCAGAAGATTTTATAACTTTCAACCAGTATCGTATTATATTGTAGTGCCTTTTAACATCAAAACTTACCCTCCCCAGTTCACCATAAATGAAATTATTTTGAGTAGACTGTTTTACCCATAGCAACCCTTTGCAAGACTGTAAATGTACCCGCTCGATTTGTTTTGCTTTACAAAACCCCCATACCTCAGAACCGTAGTTAAGAACCGGCGAAACCAATTTATCAAAAAGCTCTAATACATGTTTAGGTGTTAACATTGTGAAACGTTCTAAATACCCTTTTAATTTGAAAATTGCTTTCTGAGCCTGTCCAGCTAGTGTTGCTTGTGCATTTGAGAAAGATCCTCCAGACGTAAAAACAACTCCCAGATATGAAAACTGCTGAACAATTTCTATTTCCGTACCTTTATATCGAAACGCTATATCATTTGTAAGTCTGCCGCCTTTCCTAAATATCATAACCTTTGTTTTTGATAAATTAACTTTGAGTTTCCAACGGTCACAATATTCACTCAAAATATTAAAACCTTCTTGTAACCCGTCTGCAGAGTCAGAGAACAATGTTATGTCATCTGCGTATAGTAAAAGAAAAAGTTTTATTAAACCTATATCGACTCCTTTAGCATTTTCATTAATCAACTCACCTTCTATATCATTTATATAAATTGAAAACAAGAAGGGTGATAGGCATTCGCCTTGTCTAACACCTAAATAACAATCAAATGTTTCACTTAAACTGTTGTTATATTTCACTTTAGATTTAACTTGCTGATAAATTGATTTTACTATATTCAGCATTTTACCTTTGACCCCAAGTTTTATCAATTTATACCAAATAACATCTCTACTTACAAAATCAAAGGCTTTGGTAAAGTCAATAAAGCCGCAATATAACTTTCTCCCTTCATTTATCAAATGTGTAATTAGGCCGTGTAGCACAAAAATGTTATCAACTGTACCCATATGACTTCGGAACCCTGCCTGTGCCTCAATATAAACATAGAAATTTTCGGCCCACTCAGTTAGTCTATTATTTAACACTCTGGTAAATAACTTTCCAAGCACGCTCAATAAGGTGATTCCTCGATATTTTTCGACATTATTTAAGCTCCCTTTTTTATAAATTGGTACAATATAGCCCTCAGACCAACAAACAGGGAAATACCCTTGATTAAAAACCAAATTAAACAATTAATTCAAATAGGGTAATAAGATTGATGCACCATGAATGAAAAACTCATTTATGATTTTGTCAGGACCCCCACTTTTCCCTGTTTTTAACTCCTTGATACCCCTACGGATTTCAGCATCTGTTATAGATAGATTTAGCTCTTCAAATCATGTGCGGATGCATTGCTCTTGGACCCAATATACACTGGAATAGGTCCGAGTTAGAATGAATGAATGAATGAATGAATGAATGAATGAATGAATGAATGTCAGCAGATTATTCAGTATGATTTTCAAAAGAATATCAATTGTTTAACCTAAGAATTGATTAATAATGATAATAACAAAATATTAATTAATTAATTAAAATAAATTATTATTACTATTATTATTATTTCATTATTTCAAATTGAATAAAAAGTGTTGTACTTAGTTATAGATAATTCAATATGATTTTTAAACGAATTTAAATAGTTTAACCTAAGAAAACAAAAGCAATTAATAAATTAAAAAAGTGTTATATTTAATGAATGGTAATTCAGTAAGATTTTAAAATGAAGAACAATAGTTAATCTAAGAGAACAAATGAGTTGATTAATTAAGGTTGTATTTAATTACTGATGATAGTTTGGTACAATTTTTGAAAGAAAAACGATCATTTCACCTGGAGAAAACAAATGGGAAAATTTAATTAAATATAAGTAATTTGAAAAAAATGAATGAATGAATAAAAAAATATTACTTTATGATAACCATAAACTAAAGAAAGAAAGAAAGAAAGAAAGAAGCCTATGGATAATGAATACGGGAGAACGACCTATGTCATCCACTTCTTAACATCATAGGACAGTCTGCGTACCTCCGTTATTAAGTTATCCTAAGACATTTGTTGTTACAATAAGAAAGAAAGAAAGAAAGAAAGAAAGAAAGAAAGAAAGAAAGAAAAAAGCATATGGATAATGAGTACAGGGGAAAGGCCTATGTCATCCACTTCTTAACCTCAAAGGGCAGTCTCCATACTCCGTTATTAAGTTAGGTTATCCTAAGACATTTGTTAGTACAGTAATTAAAGCTACCTACTCTTTAAGGTGATCTAGGTAACCTATTTCACATCAGTACAATCACCACAGATTAAAGAAACCTATTAATCAGAATGCAATCAAGTGTGTTTAATCAATGCTCACCAGACACTATGATATGCGGCGTCTTATCTTGGTCTAAAGTTCTTATCTATTTGTCAATATCCCTTTTTTAGCATAAATGAGTAATATCAAATATTACTGTGTTTTAAGCAACCTTCAGTGGACCAAGACCCCATTGCGCTTTCTGAGCAAGGTTATGCTCTTTGCTTAATGTGTGTTACAGATCTGATTGTTAAGATCAGTATGTGCAGATGCTTATGCTAAACAATCCTACTGGCCATTCTGTGCCTGAGCATAGTAGCAGTATTAGGGTACATACATGATTAGAAAAAAAAAAAAAAAAAAAAAAAAAAACACGCAAATTTAGAGGTTTAAATTATTGGTAATTTGATAATTTAGTAGTTTGAAACCAGTCTGCAAAGCTCACACAGACCATCAGCTGGACAGAGGTGTACAAACAGGACATTTCTTTCAAGAGAGGTACATAAATAGCTTTGGGCTATTTGTTCACAGCATAAAGACAATTAGCTATTTCATAAACTTAGGACCCATTGGTGGCGCGAATTAGCATAGTACTTATCAGTTAGCACTTTGGGTAAACGTTTTGCAGACAACATAAATATGGGTCAATTTTCTCCAGTTCTCCATTAAAACATATGTTGTAGGTATTAATTTGATGCACCTCGGTGAAGCAAAAACATGTTATGAGTACTCATTTGAAGAACCTTGGTGAGGCTCATCTAATGAGTACCCACAACATATGTTTTTATGGAGAAAAAATACAATCACCAAATACTTATCCTGAACAATTTTCCTCTGTATGTTTTATTTTCAAAACAGATTTGACATTTCATGAAAATTGTCTCCAATGAAGACTATTTGCATGAAGTGTCAAATCCTATTTTCTAGATAAACTAAGACAATAACCACTTTATCGCATGCTGAATTAGCCCAGAAAGTGATAAACGTTTAGGGATCAAATATCACCCCCACCCCAAAAAAGGAAATGGTTTGACATTTCTTGCAAAGCATCTCCATTGCAAACAATTTGCATGAAATGTCAAATCCTATTTTCTGGGGAAAATTCAACAAATATCACCAGTTTTTTGCTGCTGAAGTAGCCCAGAGAGTGGAAAAGGTTAAGGGTTAAAATTTTTACCCCTCCCCCACCCCCACAAAAAAGAAATAACAAAAAATAAAGTCTGACAGTCCATACAAACTCTCTCTGTTGGAGACAATTCGCATGACATGTCAAGGCCTACTTTCTGCAAGAAATAAGAATATCATCATCACTTTTCCCTTGATGCATGAACGTTGTTTAACAATCATTTAAACTTAAGAGAAAAAAAAAATAGACAAACTGTCAAAAAACTTTCATAAAAATTAATGTAGAATATGCTATTTCTAGTTTTATCTTATCATCTCAAGAATTGCAGGACCACGTGACCTGTCTCAGATAAAGGGCAGTTGTGTCCGATTATGAAAAAAGGGAAATTATGTATTAAGCAAACACTTAAGATCCAGATCAGTCTGCGCATCTGCACACTCTGATCAGGATTTTCACTGTTAATCAATATATTCTACAGTAATTAGTGTTTATTTAGTTACACGGTTAAAGATGGTGCTTTGTTTGCCCATATTCCTTGATCATAGTTATAATGGTCCTTTTCAAATTTCGATGTTCATTTGATATTTTGACCACTTTGTTTTTATTGCATGAGGTATAGATTAAGCTATTATTACATTGTCCAGTGGCCTGAGGCTTCTAGTTCCCACGGGATAATAATAATAATGGTAGACAAATGGAACCAGAAAATAAACAACGTGCTGTTATTTAACTTGTATTTATATATGTTTGAACAATTTTTTTAATGCTAATATAAATGAAAGTAAAATGTTTTGTTGATCGTTTCAAGAACTTTGAGATGTCTTCAAGTAACATAAGAAACAATTATGATTGAATCTTTTTCAAAAAAAAAAAAAAAAAAAAAAAAAAAAATGGGCCTTATGAATTATGCGATCAATGTGGACCCGATTAGTCTGTGTGTCCGCTGAAATACATTAATCAGTCTATACTGCATGTTGAATACAGCTTGCACAATCTATCAAAGAAAAATGTATGCACATGCTGATCTGGAACTACAATGGTTGCTGCTTTTATTTGGAGAGACTCGTGTTATTTTTGTGTTGGGTAATTAGCAAATATGTATAACATGTCGTTTTCCTTGGATTATGACTGTTACTACTATCCTAGATTTTTAGACAGAGAGGTCTGTGCCAACGGTGTAGACCCAGATCAAATGTCACATTACGCATTGTGTGTTCAGGGTCTACACTATTTTACACTTACCAAGCAATGTTTAGACAAATCAGCTGGTTCTGTAATGGCATTGTTAAAAAGATAGGGCAAGTGTTGTAAAGAGTAGAACTTGATCGAATCATCTGGTATCCCAGGTTTGTTTTTGAAACAATTGTCTTTAGAGTAATGTTTGAAAAGGTGTGCAGTGAACAATGTTTTGAATCTGACTGAGAAAGTGGTTTATAGTATTTAACCTCGGGATTCTGATAAACACACAATAAGAAAAGGCAGTGACCCTGATCAGACATTACATCACAGAGTATCTTAACAAAGGTCTACACTGTTTGCCGCTCAGATAGCAGGTAGAAGCTATGTCAATAGGTAGCCAAACGGACTTGACCAAATTTCAGTATGATAGTAATTTAATGTGTCTAATAGGGTTTATACGGTAATTACCAATATTTTACCCCTAAATACACATGTACGATAGTATAAACTGTCCATGTGGCTATTTTACAAATAAAACATTTCGAATATGACCAGCTTAATAATATTTATTCTTCGGAATTGTGATGTACAACATACTAATAATAATAGTAGTAGTAAATACTACTACTACTAATAATAATAATAATATCATTAGTATCATTATGTTTTAATTTCCTAGATAACCATTTTATGAAACAAAATTTCTGAAAATAATATCAATTATCATTTTGTTTTAATGTATTTTGTTTTAAATATTATATTTTTTTTTATTAAATATACATATTAAACACCGCATGTTGAATAGAGCTTGCACATTCTATCAGAGAAAAAAAATGTATGCACATGCTGATCTGGAACTACAATGGTTGCACGTCATATTTAATGCTGCTTTTATTTGGAGAGACTCTTGTTATTCATAGATTTAGAGAACGTTTGAGAGAGAGAGAGACTCAATCTCATTCATTTAGTCCTTATTTGTGTACAGGAATCTAAAATGAGCAAATCGTGTCAATTAAAGTGCTAGTTTATGCAAAAAGATCAAATACTGGATTTGATTCTGTTTGTGCAATTAAAATTGCGCATAAGCATGTATGTCAATTATGTAAAAAGTGATTTCGTTGTTTTCTTTTGTCAAGATAAGGACATAATTGGCATTCATTAGCAGTAATTGTTATTAAGAAAACATCGCAAGAGTGGCCGCGCATTTAGGTATTTTTCTTGTATCCCGACAAAGCATTTTTTTTTCATCAATAAACAAACAAAAAAAAAAAAAAAAAAAAAAAAAAAAAAAAGAAAAAAAAAAAAAAGTAATTAAGCAGTTTGTAGTTTTCCTATGGTCAAAAGTAATTATATCAAATTTTCATTAAATCTTCAATAAATTGCCGAATAAAAACATAATTCGACATAAACAAAAATTAAATAAATAAGTTTATATTATCATAAATATATATCTTTGTTTTCCTTTTTGAAGCTAAATAATCTTTATAATACTATCAATGGATACCAATTCTTTTTTATTTTCCAATTCTTACAACCTCTTTTGCAATTCATGCTAGTATCATGTGTACACAAGACCTGCGTCTGTGTAATCATTACACATTTTCTCTCCGCATTTTTAAAATATAGCTATATTCTGCAACCTGTGGGCCATTTTTAATAAAATAATTTCTTCAATATTTTATTACATAACTATAGATATTAAATAGATCTATCGAATGAGAGGTTATAATGAACGGAGAAATTTTAAAAAATATGACTTTTGGGCGATTGAATCAAGGCAATTTTTCATTTTTGTTGTAAAATACAAAGCCTTAATAAGGAAAAACCCTTGTAGCATTCATTACAATCTGGGCCATTTTAAAATTTATCTTATTTCAACAAATTTGGTATCAAATTGAAGCAGATACATTTTCCCATCTATTGCGAGGTTATTATAATATCTTGTATTATTGAAAATAAATGATTTTATTAGTTAAATGATGGGCTCCTATATAATTCTATACATTTCCACACCAGTACCTGTCTGAGAACTAGCGACATGCTGTGACGTCACAGAAGGGACCGATTGGTGCGGATTAGTACCTGTAGTACGAGAATTCCTACATATGTTTTGAAATTTGTCTTCACTTCGAGTTTTATTTCTATCCATTCTCCGTCTATTTACAAGCTAAGCATGAGGGAAAATGCCCAAATTTATAAAGGGCCATTTATCATGCCCAGATCCAACTTCCTTCTCATCAATACCAATCTACTGATGAAGTTATGAGGCTCTATCTCCAACAGTATTTGAGATATTTTGCTTACAAGGGAAAAATGCCCAACTTTACAAAGAACCATTACTCATGAAATATTTTTCAAAATTTATTTAAAAGTTAACCAGGTCATCTGCTTGTCGTTACCAATCAAGTCACCATGTTTCAAGGCTCTAGCTCCAACAGTTTTAGAGATATTTCGCTGACAAGGTTAAAAGTCCCAAAATTACAAAGGACCATAACTCATGAAGTACTTTTCAGAATTTATTCAAAATTTAATGAGGTCATCTATTTATCACTACCAATATATTCATCAAGTTTCAAGGCTTTAGCTTAAAAAAACTTTTGAGATTTTGCTGACAAGGAAAAAATGCCCAAATTTACAAAGGGCCAATACTCATGAAATATTTTTCAGAATTTATTCAAAAGTTAATCAGGTCATATACTCATCATAATCAATCAATTCGTCAAGTTTCAAGGCTCTAGCTCCAACAGTTGTTGAGATATTTTGCTGACAAGGTAATATGCCCAAAGTTACAAAAGGCCACAACTCGAAGTATTTTTCAAATTTATTCAAAAGTTGACCAGGTCGGCTACTCACCACTACCAGTGTATTCATCAAGTTTCAAGGCTCTACCTTCAATAGTTTTTTTTTTAGACATTTTGCTGACAAGATTGCATCTACATTTTTCAAAGTGCCATAACTCAGGAAAGAGGCATTATCGAAAAAAATACGAGTCAGCTATTTTTTCATGAGGAATCCATATAAGAAATTTCAAAACAGTGGCATGCACGGTTCTCAAATTATTCTACGCATCAAAAAGTGTGACGAATGGACACACCAACGGACGGACGGACGGACGAACGAACGACCTAGAAAAAATATGCCTCTCCCAATCAATTCACCATGTTTCTGTGCTCTAGCTCCAACAGCTTTTGAGATAGATAGTTTGCTGACAAGGTAAACGTGTCCAAAATTATAAAAGGCTATAACTCATGAAGTATTTTTTAGAATTTATTCAAAATTTAATCAGGTCATTTATTCAACACTACCAATCTATTCATCAAGTTTCAAGACTAGCTTCAATAGATTTAAGATATTTTACTGACAAGGGAAAAATGCCCAAATTTACAAAGGGACAATACTCATGAAATATTTTTCAGAATTTATTCAAAAGTGAATAAGATCATCTACTCATCATTATCAAACCATTCACCAAGTTTCAAGGCTCTAGCTCCAACAGTTTTTGAGAAATTTGCTGGCAAGGTATAAATGCCCAAAGTAACTCATGAAGTATTTTTTGAAAATTTATTCAAAAGTCAATCAGGTCGTCTACTCATCACTACCAGTGTTTTCATCAAGTTTCAAGACCACAAGGGTTACTCGCTCATAAACTCCATGTGGCTCATCTGTAGCATGTACTTTGGCATGAGAACAGAGAAAAAGACCCAGTGGAGCTGAGTGGAGAGACAGACCAAAACAATGACTGATGAAGACCCAGAAAACACAAGGTTTTAATGTTATCTTGACTGATATTGTTTTTTTTATTGTAATTTAGAACTGCACATCCTCATGAGCAATTATTACAATAAATATGGTGCACTGACTAAAAAAGATTTTCTGACCTAGTCTGTACTACAGAATGGTCCCATACATGCCACGTATTTTTTTTTTCCTGAAGAAGAAGAAAAAAAAACTTGGTGAAAGAACGGTTTCTTTTCACGTTAAAAAAACATGCCTATTCAAATATATAAAAAAATTTCACGTCCAAAAACCGAAAATTTTCAGGTAAAAAACTGATTTTTTTTTTCATATTTCTGCTCAAAACATACATTGTGGGTACTCGTTAGAACCGCCTCGGCGAGGCGGTTCTAACGCGTACCCAAAATCTATGTTTTAAGCAGACATAAGAAAAATAATGTATACCACTGTAAACCCCAGTTTTGCTATATAAAAATGGGGTTTCAGGGGGTCAGAATTATATAGGCAAGTTTTCGTGATGATTATTAGGCCAAAGAGAAAAAAGTCTTGTAACGTCTTCAAAAGTTTTAAAATTGGAAGGTAATCACACTTTTTTTTTACTTCTTTTAAAATACAAAAAATGTATAAATTAAATACTGTAACTTAAAAATCAACTTAAAATCCAAAAGGCAAAAGCGGTCTTAATTTAGGATTTTTTTCCCGTTCTAAGTTCTTTTTTTTACATTTTTAAAACATATGTTCTTATTTCAATAGATAACTTTCAAGTTGAATTTAAATTGTGGTGTTGGAATGAATATATATATTATTTTCAGGATACTGAAGCCCACTGCACAGCCCCTGACAATCCACAGCGGGACCCTGTACACTTCTACAAACCGTATGCACCAAATTCACATTTTTTTTTCTTGCCATTACGAAAACATGCCTATTCAAATATACTGAAAATTTTACCACCAAAAAAATAAAATTTTCAGATAAAAAAAAATCTGATATTTTTCAAATTTTTGCTCAAAACATAAATTGTGGGTACTCGTTAGAACCGCCTCGGTGAGGCAGTTCTAACGTGTACCCACAATCTATGTTTTGAGAAATAAGAAAATAATGTATACCCCTGTCAACCCCAGTTTTACTAAATTAAGGTGGGGTTTAAGGGGGTCAAAATTATATAGGCATGTTTTCATGATGCTAAAGGCCTATGTGATCGAGTAAAAGCTATGCCAAAGCATTACGTTATCAACTGAGTTTTATGGAGTCTGTTTATGAACAATGATGATATACGCCAAACTGCTCACGTTTCTAACAACTGTGTTAAGCGATATTGTATTTTTAACAAGAGGCCCAATGGCCACTACTCTCACCTGAGACCTCAAGTGGGCGAGCGTCCGCTTCTGCAATCTAACCCTTTTGCACTCAGAACTTGCGCTGTGTACTTTCAAAGTTCTGTTTTCAGTATTTAAATTCTGATATGTTGCTCACTTTCCATATTTAAAATAGGTCAGGGTCAACCAATTGTCACCATTTGTATAAATCTGGTAGGGCCAGAGTTCCCAATGCTGCATACAAAGTTTCAAGGTTTTCGGTCTTTCAAGTCCTGAGAAGGAAATTTTTTTCAAAGGGTTTTTACCATTTATGGGACTGACGACTATCTTGATCATGTGACCCAAATCCCATGAACAAACTTTCATACCCCGATCCCACAGGGGCTCCACATGCAATTTGGCTTCAATCAGCCTCAGGAGTTTTAGAGGAGAAGATAAAAATACTGAATCTGAGGCATCCAGGAAAAAAAGTCAGTACATGACTTTGACCATTGGTAGTTATAAAAATCATTTAGATGACTGCATATATCAACTTTATATGTCATAGGCTACAATACGTAAATCCACAGTTTTGCCTTTTCCCCATACAAAATTCTAAATGACCAAATCTGACCTTGCCATAAAATAGGCCAAGGCCAACCAAGGGTCACTATTTGAATAAACTTGGTAGAGCTGGAGTGCTTAATGGTGCAGGCAAAGTTTCAAAGTCATCGGCCATTCTCTTCAAAGGTTTTTAGCATATATGGGCATAGTGGCCATCTTGACCATGTGACCCAGATCCTATGTACAAACTTTCATTCCCCCATCCTACAAAAGTTCCATATGTAATTCGGTTTCAAGAGAAGAAAAAGATAAAAAATACTGATTCTGAGGCATCCAGGACCAAGGGTCCATAAATGACCTTGACCTTTGATATTTATAAACAAGATAGCTTGAGGAAGTGATGGTGTCATAGCTTGAGAAATGTCGATTAAAGATGGCCACTTTGTATGGTTGCCATTGCAGAACTTTAAAATGGGAAATCTATGAAGATCCAGCGGGGAAAGAAGACAATTCGAAGCACCGGAAGAGAAAGAAGATACTATGAAACGCCATTAGGGAAAGAAGACCTTGCAGAGATTTTCTTGTATATTTTAGCTCTGGCGGCCATTTTGTTCAGCTGAGTAGAATCATTTTAGCAATTTTAGTAAAAAGGCATAGGAGGTACATTTCTGTGAAATTATTTGGAAATCGGACCACTGGCCTAGGAGGAGATGTCGTTTAAATGTTTTTCTATTTTTACTTCTGATGGTCATTTTTGTTCAGCCAAACGGAATCATTTTGACACCTTTGGTAAATGTGCATAAGAGGAACATTTGTGTAAACTTATTTGAAATCAGGACACTGGCCACGGAGGAGATGTCGTTTAAAGTTTTTTTCTCCCATTTTTAGTTCTGGCGGCCATTTTGTTCAGGCGAGAGAACCTATTTTAGCAATTTTGGTAAAGGACTATAAGGCGAAAATTTCTGTGAAATTATTTGGAACTCGGGCCACTGGCCGCGGAGATGTCGTTATTGAGTTTAGTTATCCCAACTGCTTTCAATTACACTAAAGTGAAGGACGGGGAGATGTTTCACGAACGTCATACATCACTTAACATCAACTGTTGTGAAGATAAATAGGTTCTGTAGTAAAAGGTTGTGGAAATCCGATAATTACTTGGATTTTCTCAACACAAGATAAGGAATAGAGAATAGTCCAGAGAGAGTGTAAAAGACATTATAGAAAACACCAACTCAAAATCGGTATTACCATGAATGTAGAAAAGCTATTTTATTTCAATATGCTATACATATACGAGTATATAACTTATATATAATAAACAGCAGACGCAAACAGAAGTAAACTGTAGTTGTGTGTTTGTTCCAGTGGGTATTGATTGTTTGATTGTTGTTTTCAAATGCTAAGGAAAACTCAGACTGTCATGGACTGAAATGATTCTTGACAGTTCCCCTATTAACTGCATTAAACTGTCAGACCAATGTAATGTTTTAACAAAAAACACGTTTTAAGTTGTATTGCAACACACTAGATAAAGCGTTGATAATCTTAAGGGGCCCTGATACATTTGGTTGGGTTTTGGTCACTTTTTAAAGGGAGACAACTTTTATAACTATTTTGTTTAAGTACATTTCTGCACACCAATTCCCTTCATCTGAAAATGGGTCTACTCCAAAAGGAAAGGATTTGCCTCCACATTTCTGCACACCAAATCCCATTCTTAAAAGGGATCTGCTCTAAAGGGTAAGGGGTAAGAATTTGCTCCCTATGCGAGTAAATTCTTTCCCTTTAGAGTACAGTGAACCCTCATTATAACAACATTTTTCCCAAAATACGTTGCCATTAACATTAATTGCTGTTGTACAGAATTCTTAATGATTATACTGATATACAGAAAGGTCTTTTTTGTTCTTATTTCCCCATAGAACATATATTTTGGATATTTGTTAGAATCGCATCAGTGAGGCGATTCTAACAAATATCCAAAATAAATGTTTCTTTAAAGTTTTAAGAACAATATTCTTGCATAATTTGTGACTAACTGTAAACTCTTAAGCGAAGGTTTCGTGACAGTCAAATTGTCATCACAACGAATTTTGTCGTATCGAGTGTCGATATAAAGAGGGTTGTCCGTAGATCCCTTTTCTGAAAGGATGCAAACTGATAGACCTACCTCCACTGAAAATGTATCCATGTATTCCCCTTCAGCCGACAGAATTAATTGACAGGCATAATTTGCAGAACATACTAACAAGTGTATAACACATATGCCGGGTACATCATTTCCTACAAAATCGGATGTACGCCCAGTGAAGATCAGTCATCGCTGCCACATCAAGACGCTTTGGATCCTTGGCTACCCACAGACTGCCATGTGAAGACATTGGTTAGACTGCGCAGATGCTGGGCTCCAAAGCAATCTTGTAGGAAATGCTGTGTACCGGCTCATATGTATACTTTTAATGTTAGTGTTTAGACGTTCAGTATTGATAAGTATTCATAATATACGGACAAATGCAAGCACTTACTTTGTAGTCGTCTCGAAACATTATGTTTTCGAGCTTATAACCTCAAAATTCGATATCAGATGGATACTTTAGAAATAGGCCGCCAGGATTGCACTGGTTCATCTGTTGCAACTATTCTTTGTTTGTACGTCTGTGATTTCATATGCGGCATGTTGTCCTTATTTGTTCCTCATCTCCCCTTCCTTTGGGGCCGCGGGAGGGCTGTGATTCGTAATCATGGCATTTTCTCGGTAATTTCATTTACAAGTTTTTAATCGCCTTCAAAATATTTTTGGCTTGCAAACGAAATATTTATGGTGACCAATTAAAGTAATAAAATGCATAGAATGACACTGGGATAGGTTGGGCCGAAACGACGTAAGGCATACTCTTTTGATACAAATACACACCTGGGCCCAGTTGTTCAAAGCTAACGACGTCGTTAGTTAACGATTCGTTAAAATTTTAATCGAGTGATATGCAAATATGCTGAAATTTTTTGCTGAAAAAATGTGAGTAGCTTTTGCAATGCAAAAGCTACTCACATTTTTTCAGCAAAAAATTTCAGAATATTATATATTGAATTCACTAAAACAGTTAACGAAATGACCCTTAACGAGCTCGTTAAGCTAACGACGCTTTGAACAACTGGGCCCTGGTAATCTCGTAAGAGGTAGCCGGTGATTATGCACTCAAAATCATTACGCGAACTTCCGGTCATGGCTTACGAGATATCCAAACGTCAATAAACGGGTTAGTTCTCCTGATTTATTGATTTTTAGTCAATTTCACACTGTCAGACATATTTTGAAAAATCGGACAATGCTTTTCCCAACAAATTTTATTTCTGCGCCGGAAAAGATATGTGTGTTTGAAAAAAAAACAAAAAAAAAAACAAACGCCTAAAACTTTATTTAATTTCATCCGGAGAAGGGTTGTCCTATATTCCTGTTTTGTCTTTTTTCCAGTGCGAAATGAAGGTACTTTCAGCTATTTGGGCTATGTAATACTTATTCAACATACCAAATAAGTCGTACTGCAACCTACCGTCTACGTTGAAATTCATAAGATGCTAAATTTCCCAAGCATTTGTTCCGGGGACTGAAATGTTTGTGCCGAATATAATTTACGAGGCCGACTACCCCTTACGGGAGCATTAATCCTTACGGGGCCAAGAAAGCCTATGGTCAGGTGTCTGATTAAAAGGCCTGCTTTTCCCTTATGGGAATATTAGCCATTATCATAATGGCCCGCATTTAAAAACATGCAGATTTTAAACCAAGCCAGTTTCAAAATATTCCATTTACATAATTATAAACAATCAAACACCATGAAAGGTTTTGCAAATGAAACAGTATGTGTCAACAAGGTTTTGATATGGCACGTTTGCATACGTTTGAAGCTCTCCATTGAGCAAATTCATACAGAAGTTTAATTTTACTGCCGTAAAAATCACTTTGCATCACGAAAACATGCCTATATAATTTTGACCCCCTTAAACCCCACTTTTATATAGTAAAACTGGGGTTTGAAGGGGTATACATTATTTTTCTTATTTGTGCTCAAAACATAGATTGTGGGTACTCGTTAGAACCGCCTCGTCGAGGCGGTTCTAACGAATACCTACAATCTATGTTTTTGAGCAAAAATAAGAAAAATATCAGATTTTTTTATCCGAAAAATCTTCATTTTTGGTGTTAAAATTTTCAGTATATTTGAATAGGCATGTTTTATAGGTAATGTATAGGCTTTCTTGTTCCCGTAAGGGTTAATATCCCCGTAAGGGGTATTTGGCCTCGTAAGTAATATTCGACACAAATATATCAGTCCCCGGAACAAATGTTTGAGAACTAATTTAGCATCTTGTGAATTTCGATGTAGACGTAGGTTGCAGTACGTCTTATCTGATATGCTAAATAAGTATTTCATAGCCCAGATAGCTGAAAATACCTTCAATTTACACCGGAAAAATGTCAAAGCAGGAATATCTCCGGATGAAATTAAATAAAACATTAGCTGCTTGCTTTTTTTAAGCCCACACCTATCTTTTCCGACGGACGCAGAAATGAATGTTGCAGGGAATATTGTTCGATTTTACAAAATTTGTCTATAAAATTGGCTAAAATCAATAAATCAAGAGAACAGAGTGGTTGTTCACTGCAAGTTTCTTTTTTATGTGTTGTAATGTTCGTTGTCTTGTTGTCGTATTTAATGGATTTTGTCTTGCATTATACGAGGGTGAGTCGATAAGTAACCAGCCTATCCCATTTCCGACAGACCGAGACGGTCACGATTTTCATGCTTTGTTTCAATATATGTTTTATACATGGGTACAAAATTGCACGCGTATCGAGTCATTCTTTAATAAGATATTAAATGTCAAACATGGCTAGTGATGCAAAGGCAGGCTTTTCATCTAAAGTTGAGTACCGTGCTGTAATTCGGTATTTGTATTTTAAAAGTAAAACAGGCAAGGAAATACACGGCGAGTTAGCCGATGTTTATGGGTCTTCTGCACCCTCTTATGCTCAGGTTAAATTCTGGGTAGGGGAATTCAAACGCGGTAGAGTGTCTTTAGAAGAGGAAGCCAGGTCTGGACGCCCACTGGATGCCACCGACGAAGAAATGTGTAAGAATGTTCGGTATCTGGTATAATCTGATAGGCGAATGCAGGTGGAAGAAATAGCGCAGGCATTAGGCATTTCACATGGTAGCGTTTCAACAATCTTACATGATCGTTTAGGTATGCGCAAGCTAACAGCCCGTTGGGTCCCCAAATCCCTTAGCGATGAGCAAATGACAACCAGAGCATCAGTATGCAGCGCCTTGTTGAAGCGTTTTAGGTCAAAAGATAATTTTCTTTTGCGTCTGGTGACTGTAGATGAGACTTGGGTTCATTATTATGAGCCAGAGAATAAAGCTCAGAGCCGTCAGTGGGTAGGGCCTGGGTCCCCGAGGCCAAAGAAGTTCAAGACGCAACCATCTGCTGGCAAGGTGATGGCCACAGTATTTTGGGACGCAAAAAACGTTATGTTGGACTTTTTACCCAAGAGAAGTACAATAACTGGAGTGTACTATGCAAACTTGTTGGACCAGCTGAGAACCGCCATACGTGAAAAACGCCGAGGTAAACTCTCTAAAGGTGTTTTGCTGCAACAGGACAACGCGAGAGTCCACACTTGCAAAGTTGCAATGGATGCTGTAGAGCGAAACGGGTATGAATTAATACCACATCCTGCCTATTCGCCTGACCTAGCTCCTAGCGACTTCTTCCTATTCCCAAACTTGAAGAAGGACATCCGTGGACTTCATTTCCGGTCTGATGAAGAAGTCATGACGGCAGTTGAGGAGTGGGTCAATGGAAAGGACCCTGACTTTTTCAGTTCTGGGCTGATGGCACTTGAACACCGTTGGTCTAAGTGCATCACACTAGAGGGCAATTACATCGTAAAAGAAGAGGTGGATCTCAACCGGAAATAAGTTAGGCTGGTTACTTATTGACTTACCCTCGTATGATCACCGTGTTGGGAGGAGAGGGAGCTGGTTACTTTGCTTTTCTTTTGTTTGTGGCTTGTGTACTGTATGTCATGTATTGTCAACTTTTCCTTTTTTGTGCCATTGGTAGGCATTACGAAAACATGCCTATTCAAATATATTGAAAATTTCACTACCAAAAACTGAAAAAATTCAGATAAAAAACTCTGATATTTTTCATATTACTGCTCAAAACATAGATTGTGTGTAATCGTTAGAACCGCCTCGCCAAGGCGGTTCTAACGAGTACCCACAATTTATGTTTTTGAGCAGAATACGAAAAATAATGCATACCCCTTTAAACCTCAATTTTACTATATAAAAGTGGGGTTTAAGAGGGTCAAAATTATATAGGCATGTTTTCTTTGTGAAGTAATGTTCTGTGAATCTGGCTATTCTTGGAAATCTGCTTTACAAATTTTCGAGGCGGTACTTCAGTTGTCGTTTCCTTCATTTCATAATTCTATTTTCCATGACGTGCTATTTTGTTTTGTGAGTTCATTTCCTTTAACACTTATCCTGTGTCATGGGAGGGCTGTGCTTCTTAATTAGGCCTTTCCTGGGTAGATGAGCGCCATCTTGCTGGATAAGTGGCAAACAGCGTAGACGCTTATCAGACACCGCGTTAGAAAACTGCCTTTTACACAGTTTGTTTAAGCCTATCAACTTGAATAATGTCTGTGCAGTCTGATCAGTCTACATTGGTCACTAACCTAACACTAACCTAATTTGAATAGGCGTGTTTTCGTAATTCCTACAGGCTTTAAGCATTCTCTTAGCGAACATCGTAGACCCTGATCAAACTGCGCATATGCGCATGTTGATCTAGCTCTACGCTGCTCACGTCACAAGATAACTTCCTATATGGAGGGCTCAAATATATGAGCGAACGTTGAAGCCCTAAATAAATCAGAGTAATTTGTAAATATTTCTGAGCTCTGTTTTTTGTGTTACGCGGGTCACCGTAAATCAATTCGTAAATTTCCTTCCAAATGAGATGTCCTTCCTCTGAACGTATCCCGTAAAGTCAAAAGTATCGGCTGCTGGCCCATTTCGCTCACTCGTTCGAAGCATTAGGTCTATTGACTTGTTACAGTTTTGTCATCAAATATAATGTGGCGCTAGCTTAGTGTCTGCTAAACGATTTACTGCCTCTTCTGTTATGGTAATTGAATTTAAAAACGTCCCGGTAGTGTGGTTAGGAGGAAAGAACATTATTATGCATTCCAGGAACAATCACAAATTCGATCTCGAGTCTTAAAGGATACTGACGTTATGTATTGAGCAGAAAAAAAGTACTTTGTTAAAAAAAAACCCCACAAGACCTTTGCCATGCATGACTAAACTAACTGCTGGTCCAAATGCAGCTGTGGAAAATGAATATTGGACCGAATACTAGAAAGAGGAATTGATAGGAGAATTTCAGGCGACTGGTTACTCTTGATAGATTCTCCGCATTTTCGTTCAAGGACAACTTTTGCCACTTCCTGCCTTCATGCACACCGAGTCCTGTTTTTAAAAGGCTTGTTCAGAAGGAAGCAAACCAATTTTGACAGAGCTGTCTCCCTTAAAAGCGTATCAAATCCCCTTAATAGGAAATAGAATATTGTTTTCTTTTGATGTGCAACGAGAATAAATACTTGTCATACGCGAACAGCAAAGGCATTGGCACAGTCTTATAAAATAAACTCTTAGAAACAATTAATACATAAACTAACGAAGAGGAATCTCTGCTTAACTGGTACTCTTCATATAACAGCAATGAAGTTGTTTTTGTTCATGAATATATTCTACAGTAACCATCGATTCTACAAGCCACAACAGAGGCCCCGATCATGCATCGGCTAATTTGGACCGTGTTACTTAGCATGTGAGGAACGAGTGCTTTCATATTACGTCTCCTATACTTGTTTTTGGAATTCTGCGAGGGGGTGGGGGTGGGGCGATGAACCGTAACAAGGTAACACAGATGTCGCGTTGTTGGTTGTACTATATACTACTCTAATTATTCTTAATTAAATACGAAGTGAACATAAACCTAGACTCATTGATGGATATACATTGTTGAGCTGGATTGATTTCGATGGCCAGACATTGCCCTTGTATTAGAAGTGAGATCAGGTGCTCGCAAGGAGTAAGCATCTCTTGCCCGGTATAATATACCCGCCACACATTTTCCTCTATGTGAAGAAATTACGGGTCAGTTCACGTCCCATCACAAAAACACGCCTATATAATTTTGACCCCCTTAAACCCCACTTTTACATAGTAAAACTGGGGTTTACAGGGGTATACATTATTTTTCTTATTTCTGCTCTAAACATAGATTGTGGGTACTCGTTAGAACCGCCTCAGTCTCCTTAGGTGGGGCCTTATAAGGGGTAATTCA
This sequence comes from Anodontia alba, assembly GCA_964016985.1. Lineage (NCBI taxonomy): Eukaryota > Metazoa > Mollusca > Bivalvia > Lucinida > Lucinidae > Anodontia > Anodontia alba. Next base: position 45,881,490 of record OZ024825.1, read on the forward strand.
TATAATTGAGAAGTATTTAATATGTTACTTTAGCAAACAAACAAATTCATTTGCAAATTTCGCATTTAATTTGTTGATTTGTATTGTATCACTTTACTTATCTATTAATTTACTTTTTGATAGTTTTTTTTTCTGAAATACAAAAGTGTTGTTTTTTCTTGCATTGTGAAAAATACAAATAAACTGAAATAGACATAGATAATTGAAAGCTTTTATTTATTTACTTTCTAAAGCAAATAAGAAAGCTTCACAAACTTAATCCTTATCCTACTAATGGAGCACTACATAATAAATCTGGTAAGAAATTTAAAAAATAATTGTATCCAAAGATGTGAATATTTATTTTCTGCAATCACACAAACTGAATTTTATTTTCTGAAACACAGTTATTTCTACACTCTAGTCTGTATGTTTAGTTAAGATTCAGATCAGCCTGCACATCTACACAGTCGGATCAGTCTTTACCACATACTCTATAGGATATGCTGTTTCTTCGTCCAAATAGGCTGATCAGGTTGTGGGGATACGCAGGCTGATCCGAGTATTCACTGACCGTACATGCTGTTTTGCAGAAATTAATATGATTTAATCGGTGGTCCCGGTGTTAGTCTTACTCTTTGTTGCTTTGTGGTTTATTCTACGAGGCGATTTGTTTTATGTCTTACCTTGTGTCATTTTGTTCGTGTGTTTTTCAGTCCTTTTAGCATTGCGATTATCTCGCTTGGGGAAGACAGAGCTAATCTTAGTGCTTTTCGTACGTTTGTTCTATTTGTGCTTGTTTGGATTTGTCAGTTTCCTCTTCCTCTTAGTGTCTGGGAACGGCTGCGGTTTGTGATTGTGGCATTCCCTGGACTTTTCTCTTACTTTTTTGGTTTGTAAAGTACCTGTCAAAAACTGTGAAATTCTTTTTCCGTCGTATATTGCATTTTTATGACAAAACATATTTTCCAGTACTTTCAATAATCAATCATTACACACTGTACTGCTGGGAAAGAAAGAAGAATAAAGAAATATTTTTTCTTATTTTTCCCGGAAAATAGGATTTGACATTTCATGATCTCCCTTCGCATGAAATGTCAAATCCTATTTGATGGGAAAAATAAGAAAAATCTTATTAATTTGTCGTCTGCTGAATCCGTCCACAGCGTGGTGAGTAATAATTTTCAAATGTCTGTGCGATAAAAAAGTGCTAAAAAATTATGCTTTTCCTGAACAATGAATTTATTTATTTCACCCTTTTCAATGATTATCTTTTGACAACACTACTAAAATGGTGCTACTGGAAATTTATGCAAATAAGAAACAGATAAAGAGGGCATTTGACAATACAGAGGCATAAGTATCTGTACTTCTCCATAAAACATGTTGTGTATATTCAATACAGCTGCCTTCGAGAGGCGAATCTTATGAATAACAACCAGCTATATTTTATTGGATAAAAAAAAAAATCTATCACCAAATAACCCACTCTACCTGTTTCTCTGTCTTCATCATAAACTTTTCTGATATCAAATCTAATTTTCCCTTATCAGGCCTCTACCTATAAGCTGAGGGTGGCCAGTCACCAAGGACTTCTTATCTTTATCTGCTTATTGTCATTAGGGTGTTATGCAATCCAAAATGTGTCTTTAGGGGCAGAGTTAGTTCATTTTAGACTTTTTCCATGGCTCATAAGTAGCCAACACATCAGGAATAATTCTGAAACTGTAAACCATTCACTTATGAGTAGCCAGCATATCAGGAATAAAATTTAGACCGATCAATCTACACACATGCTGTGTTTTATTGTTAAAGCTGATATGTGCTTAAATTACGCCGGACTCCCGGACTGGAGCCCGGCGTATCTATTTGAGATTGTTTTTGTAAAATGTGTATGCATTTGAAGAACATCGGTTTTCTTCCAGTTTTATGGGGTTCTTAGTTGGGTTATATATAACTATTCACCCCCCACTTTTTTATTATTATTGAAAGTCACACTTTTGCAGCAGAGAACTGTGCTATTGGTAACATAGTGGAATAAAAAAATGGGAAGTACTGTGTAGAATGAATGTAGCAATGTGAGTTTTGCTCATTTAAAAGAGAAATGAGCAAATTTCCCGTAGGTGCCCCAGTTTGACCATTCGAACTGAAATGAGCTTGTTGCTGTCAATATTCGTACATGTTTGAATTTTTTCATTTCGTTATTTTCGTCGTACTACGAAGAAGAAACGAAAGATATTTTTCTTTGTTTACGATTGGGAATATGCATTCTCAAATCGAACGGATTATAAGCTGGTTTAATTACGCAGTTTAATTTGATATTCAAGCATGGACAGATTTGGGCCGAAAGAAAACGTTATGAGTGGAGAAAAGAACGAAACACTGCTACATAGATGATTTCGGATATAGTATGTTCGGCCTAGGTTATGGATGGCGACATGTAATGTATGCGGGCTACAAAAAAGACGATCATAGTTGATTTTTTTACATAGCTCTGATAACGTCTATAATGTTTTTATCGTTGAGTATTGCGATAATTTATATAATTACAACCTTTCATAAATTATAACATTATTTCGCTATACTACGATCTATAGGGAGCTAAGTAATGCATGACAGATTAGTTTCCCGGCGTATTGATGCTTTGCATCAATGTTTTCTTGTTGCTATGTTGTTTTACTTGCTTTTTGGGCAGGGTTGGCTCATTTTAGACTCTTTACATGGCTCATGAGTAGCCAACACATCAGAAATAAATACGTAAATATAAATTACTCACTTATTAGTAGCCAATATATCAGGAATAAAGTTTAGACTGATTAATCTACACATATACCGTGTTTTATTGTAAAAGTTGATATGTGATTAACAGCTATTTTGTTTTACTTTTTTCGGGCAGAGTTGGTTCATTTTAGGACAGAGATGGTTCATTTTAGACTCCTTTACAGAAACCCATATAGTGGAGGCGTGTTCAAGCTGTGGTTTGACGACTGATTGATAAGCAGTATCTCGGACAACTTAAAGTTTGGGTTTTATTTTTTTTTTCTGCTGATCTCATCATTGAGGATTAAAAGTTGCTTTGATAAATCTCCCAAAGCTATTCAGCAGAATATACACTTTTGACATTCTGATTTTGCAAGGTATTTGATGTTTCGAAAGCAGTCTTCCCTTTGTCAGATGTAAAACCAGCCTTTTCCGGACTCCTTGCCCCACTGTGTTTCCATCCCTGGAGTTGTCCAAATCCCTCTGCAAGCATATCGAGTCATTTGAATCGTGTACAGTCAAGTATACCGCAGTGTCAACTGCAAACAGGCGTACGTACCTTGGATAGTACATTACCCAGAAGGTCATTAATTCACTGCACGAATAACATGGTGCCTACACAGACCGCTGTGGTATACCTGAAGTAAACGGAACTTCGTTTTACCTGTTACCTTCAGCACTATAGTCTGCCCGCCAAGCGTGATTGGATCCATTTGACTTTTTACAGTGAACATCATATATTCCAAGTTTGTAAACAATATAAAGGCGGTTTACCTTGTCGAAGGCTTTGCTGAAATCATAAAAAAACAATACCAGTCTTTTTATCCTGTGCCTGAACCAGCAGGGTTCTCAACAAGATACATATGTTTTCGCGGAAGAAATAAAAATCAAAAAGGATTGCTTTTGGAAACAAAGAACATACAAAATCACGAAAATTGGAGACTATTTGCCTTGTGTTATTTTGTTCTTGTATTTTTCCAGTCCTTTTAGCATTGCGATTACCTCGCTTGGGGAAGAGAGAGCTACTCTTAGTGCTTTTCGTACGTTTGTTCCATTTGCGCTTGTTTGGTTTTGTTTGTTTCTTTTTCCTCTTTGTGTTTGGGATGGGCTGCGGCTTGTGATTGTGGCACTCCCTAGACTATTCTCTTACCTTTTTGACTGAGTCTCTTCATATGCAAAACTGTAGTTTGCGAGGCTGTATACGCCCCCTAGCGCCGGCTTAAGCGGTATTTCAAAATAACCAGGATGGGCTCAATAATCCCCTATGATGATGCACGGGGAGACTTTTTACGGCCGCCACACGGCACAACACCAGCTACAGTAGAGTAAAATAGAAATATAAAAGGATTGCCTTTGAAAACAAAGAACACACAAAATCACGAAAGCCTTGTTCTAAGTCGTATAATATTTTATACTCACCAAAGTGATTGGAGATTCGTGGTGCGCGTTAATGGCGGATGCTGTTTTCTTGGTCGCGCTTCTGTAATCGCGTTTTCTTTTTCTTCGTTGGTTTGCTTTACTAGTGTGTTTTTCGAGGTAGATATTGTTGATATTTTTTGTTATATCAAGTGAAGTCTATTCACACTTTGTATATCCATCGAACTGGAGTTAACTTTACAAAACCATCCAAATATTGGACAAAAAAAAAAAAAAAAAAAAAAAAAAAAAAAAAATGAACATGGCTTCGGATAGCACTAGTGCTTGTGTTTAGCATGCCGTCTTTAAATGCAGATGTGCGTCAAAAAGGAAATAAATGATTAAGACAGATGAATACAAGGCTTGCTTTTTTTCTGTAGTAAGCGGGAATACAGAAAATCCTTTTTGACTTTTATATTGCTACATACATACGTACATAGCTATGAAAAATTGATATTGTTAATGGTAATGTGATTTTCATTATTATAAGTAGTAGTCGAATTAGTCGTCGTAGAATTAAGAAATATATTATTGTTATTAATATTGTAATAAGAAGCAGGCTCTCGGTAACTAAATAGTAATCTACCTCCTCACTCACTACGTTGCACTTATCAAATGTATTGTTATTCTTATGTGGACACGTCAGATAATGTATATCGTTGTTAAGGAACGTTTGAAAGTATTTTTCTTATTCTATGTAGTGCTTAGGTGTAGTAGTATTCTCTAACTTTGACAGTTTATGATTTCAAGCTTTCGTTGTGACTGAACACTTCTGTGCGTCTCCACTTTAAAACTTGTCCTAATAATGTTTTAATTAATTATCTTTGAGGATGTACTTATATGACCGAAATTTCTTATCTGCCATCCCCTTGATTCTTGACAATCATCGAAACCTTTGTAGTTTGTGATAATTTAGTAGAGATTTCAAGCAAATTCCGCTGAAGTAACTTTTCTGTCTACCTATTCTAAAATTAGTAATTCGAATCAGCGCCGTGCTCGCTTGCACTGTATTTAGGTGTTTTATAGCCCAGATCAGTCCACTATATCTTCTTAGTGACAGTTAGTGCATTTTACGAGTGACTCACATCTTAGCTTTCTTTAATTATTCCAGTATTCTGCAAGTTACGTGCTTAGCGGCGAATACGTATGTCTTTCATTAGTAAGCAGGCGTTAGCGGATTCCGTTCTGTTATGTCACTGGTTGAGAACTGACTTTCTGTGATTCCACTGGCTGAGCGCAAAAGCTGTCTTACTTGTGTTATTGGGCTGCTGGAAGCTATGAATATACGCGGACGCCGCTGTTTCGACAACAACTCGAAAACTGTACAGCTTACTCATTCTTTGATTTGGATCCGTTTAATTAATCCGTCAAGCCGTCAATTCCATTATGTCGTTATCAAATGCAATCAGCAGGTTATTACCTATTTAATAAATTTGTTCCAAACATCAAATGAACGTTGTTCCCTTTTTTGACACATCACCCCAAAAACACTATTTGCAATGTCTGCTACAGCTAGCTGCAAGAATCAGCTAACCCTGCTCTGCACTTTGTATCATACAGTGTGTGTGTGTGTGTGTGTGTGTGTGTGTGTGTGTGTGTGTGTGTGTGTGTGTGTGTAAACCGACCCGAAATGTCCATAGTCTATGTAGAATTACATTTTTACAGGGTACAAATATATCTCTCAACAAAATCAGTTGAATAGATTTGAAGTTATACACAGGACAATTCAACTTAATAAAGAGAAATAATTCAAAACATGAGCAAACTAGAGTCTTTTGTACACTACACTCTCTCTATGTCTTTTATCGTTTTATGAAGTTGCAACAAAATCCCTTGAATATTTTTGAAGTTATGCCTTAGACAAGATAAGTTTATAAAGGGTAATAATGCAAAAAGCAAGGTAGAGTTATGGTTTTTAAATATTGCACTTTTCCTTAATGTCTTTTATCATTTTATGAAATTTCAACAAATTCCCTTGAATAGTTTTGGAGTTATGCCCCGGAAAAATTTAATAAAGTGAAATAATTCAAAACGGGAGCAAGGCAGAAGTATGGTTCTTGAACATTGCACTTTCTCTTAATGTCCCTTATCAGTTTATTAAGTTTTGCCATTTATTTTAAAATAAGTTACATAGAAGTCCTTCCCAGGGACTATTCTCACAGAGTATAATGAAAATGTAATCTGGTTACTGTGGACGTTCATTCACATTCTGGTTATTAATCTCTCGATCTGACCAATGTCATAAATATTAAGACTATCAGTACCAGTACAGTCTTCAAGCATCGGCTTGAGCGATACTCTCATTTCGAAATACAGTAGAACCTCGATAATTCAAACTCCAATAATTCAAAATCATTTTGAAGTCCCGACTTAAATATATGTATGCATTTTAACCCTCAATTATTCAAAGTCTCAATTATTCAAACAATACCGTTTGGTCCCTTAGATTTTGAATTATCGAGGTTCCACTGTAATTCAAATTTAGCTCAGTACGTCGTCGGTGTAAATGTTGCTCAATGCATTGTTTTGTCAGAGCATCTGGCCACATTAGTAACTTTAACGACCGTAAAAAAAAATTAACTGTTGAGCTTTAAAACATCGAGGAATTCCTGAAGCACTCTCTGAATTTTATCGTGGATGATTTTACGTAAATTCTTAACCTAATGTTTGCCTGTGGTGGGTGCCGGAACACGAGATTGTCAGTTTTCCATACTCAGCGAGTGGGGTCTGTGGGAAGGTTGTTGGTTAGACGGTATTTTCGATGGGTTGTTGATCGTTGTGGAGAGATGTAGTGTGGATTCGGTGCGGCATACATCATGTTTGGCCCTGTGAGAGTTGGCTGTTCTGTTGCTCTTTGTAGTTCCATGCGCGGTGAATCAAGCTGCGGGATCGCTGGCGGCTTGATCTTGTTCGATTTTATGATGGCTTTTTCCTTACCTTGCTTGGCTATGGTCAAGCTAACCGTCGTTCTACTGGTTGTTTTTTTTCTCTTGCTCTAAGTTCGTAAAAAAGCCTGATTCTCGTGGTGTTTTATTTATTAGTTTGCATACTTTCATGTATAAGTCTACTGATGGCCTGGGGAACACGTTCGCGGGACAAAAAGATGTGTAAAGAAGAAGTTGGTACTTATAGATTTGGGTTGGGGCTTTCCAGCTGTTTTGCTGTTGACCGGTAATTCTGTTGCGGGTTCTTTTGTCGTTCTGTTTTCGATGATGTGATGTTTGATGTTCTCGTTTTGTCATTTATTCCTTATCGGGTTCTTGCATGGGTGGGCTGTGTGCGTGATTGTGGCTTTCTCTGGACACTCCGCATTGTTTCTTTCAATGACCCTTATTAAGCTGAGGGTACAAACAACACAACGATGAAGTACGTGGTGACATTTCACATCTGCAACATAGCACCTAACTTAAGGCTATAGTAATTCAAGCTCAAGTAAAGTTCAATAAAAAGAGAAAAAGAACGGGTTATAACAAGGATATTGTAGACGAACAGCATATTTATTTATACACAAGTTTATGTATGGTAACTTCACTTTATGATCTAACTGCACAAAGCTTAAAAAGTCCATAACTTTGTTTAAGCTGAAGTAATGTCGTGCCTCCGGCTTGGATGAAAAGCGAATGTCAAGATTTGTTTTGATGGCATCAATGTCTATGGTCGGGCGTATCGTGGTCCTATTTGTGGTTTTCTTTCTTTCTTCAGATCGCCATAGAGCCCTTTGCTTTTTTTCATCATGGTGATTCTGATTATGTGTTTCACTGTAACGGTTAACATATGAGCCAGCGCATGGCAAAACCTAAAAAATGGTATGTGCGCCCAAAGAAGACTCAGATCAGCTTGGGCATCTGCCCAATCTGATCAGTGTCTTCACTGTCCGCATGAAGAAAGCTTGGGTCCTCAGCTACCTATTGAACGCACAGGAAAGATTTTGATCAGACTTGGTGGATGCCCAGGTTAATCTGAGTCTTTGCTGTACACACTTGCTTTTTTTTGTTGGTTTTGTCATGCGCTGGCTCATATAGTTTGTTATCTGGAACTGCATCAGAATTAAGGGTGATGTTTCGCGCGAGTAAGGCTAGGTTAGGTCCTCCTCCCAGTACTTTTCCTGCTGACTGTTCGAAGGCGGTTCCTCTGTTGCAGTGCTTCTTCGTGTATGCGTCGGTAGTTTCATATGTGGCGTTTGTTTAGTCATTATTTATTCCTTATCTCTCCATCTTTGGTGGCTCCAGAAGGCTGTGTTTGTCTTGGCCTGCCGTGGTTCAACTATTGGTTTTATTTACTCTGGCATACAGTAGAATTGCCATGAGTATTCGTCTTTGTTTGTTATAGTGATTAATTTGATTTTTATGTTTCGCTTTGATGCATTGATTGAGTTGGGAACCTTTAAGAGAAACGAATATTTATGTATTTCTGTATTAAGAGTAGCATCGGGACCCAGGGTGAAGTGAGGAATCTGTAAAAGTGCTTTAACCTCCCCCCTCCCCGCCCGATGGTTTACTTTACTGACCGTTCTAAGGCGATGGTCCCGGTGTTAGTCTTACTCTTTGTTGCTTTGTGATTTATTCTACGAGGCGATTTGTTTTATGTCTTAACCTTGTGTCATTTTGTTCTTGTGTTTTTCGGTCCTTTTAGCATTGAAGACACCATTGGAAATGATCTTAACATAGTTAAGGAATGGTATCTAAAATGTCATGGTGATTTGCGTTCCTTTGGCACTGCAAAATGACTTGCAGAGTACAGTTGAAATAACAAGAAGCGACACTCAAGCGAACGTATGAGCATATATTATCATGGACTAGACGGGGCCTTTATATGCTAAAACACAAATTTCCCCGTTATTTTAGCGCGATATTTTTTTTCTTCTTCTTCTTTTATTTTAAGGAAATAAGTTCAGGGAGACCTCCGCCAACTTCTCCAAAAGGTCTCAGCTTTCTACCTTGAAAAAAGGTATTGCTCTCATTAGATGAATATTTTTTCCCATTTATCAAGATTCGTCAAGAGATGCCTATTTGTTACCTCACAGTATTTCATCGGAGCTATAATTGTCAATCAAGCTGATATGAGCTCACTGGAATTTATTTAAAATAGAATATCGCTTAACCATGGGCTTGGATGCGTGAGCAGTGTATGGTCGGTGTCTTCTATGTTCGCATATGCCACGTAGACACCCTTTCCACTGGCGCGGTTTATTGCTTTCAATATGATTGTTACGGTGCATGCTGATATTATCGAGTTCTGTTCTGTGCGTGTTTCATGAATTTCACTTTGAATTTGCTTTAATTTCTCTATCACGGAAGCTATAGAAAGATAATCACGGGAAGTGGATATTAGATAAGGGTTATCGGTACAAAAACCTGTCGCGCATCATCGATCAACTTGAATCACATAGATCTCGTGCTGATAAAGGTACTGTACAGGCAGCATGAATGGTTTTATACCTTTACAGAATATCATATTTTCTAGAAATATTTGCAGATATGTCTGAGCAGACCCGGATCAAGCTGCTTCTATAGCACCCGTTTGGTTATACCTACCTTATATGGGCCGCAACGCGAGAATAGGACAATTTAAACTTGTCATTACGAAAAAACGCCTATTCAAATATATAAAAAAATTCATCTTCGAAAACTGAAAATTTTCAGATAAAAATCTCCGATATTTTTCATATTTCTGCTCAAAACATAGATTGTGGGTACTCGTTAGAACCGCCTTTTAGCAGAAATAAGAAAAATAATGTATACCCCTGTAAACCCCAGTTTTACTATATAAAAGTGGGATTTAAGGGGGTCAGAATTATATAGGGATGTTTTCGTGATGTATACTCAGCATAGATGCAGATCAGCATTCATATCGTTCAGTCTGATAAGTTTCGTTGGCCACTCTGTGATATCTAAAGAGCTTCTTCAAAGAGCTTGGCGATAAAGCTTTTGGTCAGCTGGCGCAACTGGACAGGCTGATCTTAGCTTGAGCACATGCCAGAACGTACGTTTAGCACGTTGCCGCTCATATTTGAACTAAAACGTGTCAGGTCTGATCCATTCTATTATATGATATAATTTGTAAAGAGGGATCTTTTAAAAGCAAGGAAAAAAGCAGTAAATTGATAATAATCAAACTGTGTATTACAAATAACAAATATCCGCTGTCTAAATCGATTTCAAAAAACTTTTCTGCTCATAAGTGCATAATGCTTATCAAAGATTCTCGGAAATCGTTTTTTTTTTTTTTTTTTTTTTTTTTTTTCTTTTTTTTTTTTCTCAATTTATTTTTACTTTAGTCTGAAAAGAATAGTATGCGTTAAGTGGTGTGTGGTTGTCGTTAAACGTCTCCCCGTATTTTATTATTATGTAGATTATCATTCCTGGTCCTTTGGGGTCCTTGAGCTCAATGGGATTTATTTGAACTAGAATATCGCTCAACCATGGACTAACGGGCGTGAGCAGTGTCGAAATTTATATAAATGCTCATATACATACTCAATAAATGAATTCTGAACAGAGGAATGCTTTGGAAGCCAAGTAAAAATAAACAAACTAGAGGCGCAAGTGGGCCACCAATCGCTTACCTGGACTAGGCTGATAATGTTATAGTTACATTGTGCCATGGTGGCAATCTTGGCTATCAGATCAGATTGCCTTTAGCAATTCAGAATCTGATGTTGTTTGAAGAGTTTAAAGATTGCCACCAGGGCCATCATCTTGGATATTGGAACGGAACGATTTAGCAATTCTGAATCTCAATATCACCCCAATGCCTCCAATCAAATTTCAGTTCAACCTGACTTACTGTTTGGGAGGAGGTGGTTTGAAGAATTTCAAGATGGTCGCCATCTTGGACATTGGAACAGAACGCTTTTAGCAATTCTGAATTTCCATAACACCCCAATGCCTCCCGTCATGTTTAAGCTCACTCAGACTTACTTTTCGGTAGCAGGTATGATTTGAAGATTTTCAAAATGGCTGCCATGGTGGCCCTCTTGGATATCAGAACCTATCCATTTTAGCAATTCTAAATCTCCATGCTGTCCCAATGCCTTCCAGCAAGCTTCTCTTCCATCCGACTTACTGTTCGGGAGCAGATAACAACTGAAGACTTTCAAGATGGCCGCCATGGCGGCCATCATGGATATGATTCTGATGGAGATGTCGAAAATGTGAAAAATTACTGACAGACATACGAATGAGGGACAGACCATGGTCAACAGACCATGGCATAATCTGACCTGGAGCAAAACTCCAGGAGAGCTAACATTTAGAAGATCTTAGGTGAGCTAACAATATATCTTCAAGATGGCTGCTGTGGCGGCCATCATGTATATCGCAAAAATGTGTTTAGCAATTCTAAATCTCCAATGCCTCCTACCAAGTTTTGGCTCAAGCTGACTTACCATTCGGGAGCAGATCATGTTTGAAGATATTCAAGATGGCCAACTTGGGGGCCATCTAAGATATCGGACAGGAACTAATTTAACAATTCTAAATCTCTATCTCACTCTGATGCCTCCCATCAAGTTTGGGCTCAATCCGCATTACAGTTTGGGAGATGTCTTTTGAAGAATTTCAAGATGTTCCCCATGGCGGCCATCTTGAATGTCCGAATGAAACGAATTTAGCAATTCTAAATTTCCATGTCTCCCCAATGGCTCCCACCAAGTTTCAGCTTAATCTGACTTACCGTTCCAGAGCAATTGTCGTTTCAAGAGTTTGAAGCTGGCCACCATGGCGGCAGTCTTGGATATTGGAATGGAACCATTTTAGCAATTCTAAATCTCCATGTTACCCCTATTCCTCCCACCAAGGTTAGGCTCAAACTGACACCGTTCGGGAGCAGACATGGTTTGAAGATTTTTAAGATTGCCACCATAGGGGCCACCTTGGATATCAAAACGGAACGATTGTAGCAGTTCTGATTCTCTATGATGCTCCGATGCCTCCCATCAAGTTTCAGCTCAATCCAACTTACAGTTTGGGTTGTAATAGTTTTTGAAGACTTTTAAGATGGCTGACATTGCGGCCATCTTGGATATCGAAACGGAACGCTTTTAGCAATTCTAAATCTCCATGTGGCCCCAATGCATCCCACCAAGTTTGGGCTCAATCTGACCTTGGGTACGAGAGCAGATGTGGTTTCAAGACTTTTTTAAGATGGCCGCCCAGGTGGCCATCTTGGACAGCCAAAGGAAACAATTTAAGCAATTCTGAATCTCTATGTCGATCCAATGCTTCCCATCAAGTTTCGGCTCAATCCAACTTACGGTTTGGGAGGAGATGTCGTTTGAAGAATTTCAAGATGACCGCCATGGAGGTCATCTTGGATATCGGAACGGAACAATTTTAGCGATTCTGAATCTCTAAGTCGCTCGGATGCCTCACATCAATTTTTTGCTCAATCCGACCTACAGTCGTTTGAAGTATTTTAAGATGTCCGCCAGGGCAGCCATCTTGAATATCACACACAACGATTTTAGCAATTCTAAATGTCTATAACTCTCCATTGCCTCCAATCAAGTTTCGGCTCAATCTGACTTATGGTTTGGGAGGAGATGTCGTCTGAAGAATTTCAAGATGGCCTCCTCTTGGATATTAGAACGGAACGCTTTTAACAATTCTGAATCTGTGTCACGGTGACGCTTTCCGTCATGTTTTGACTCAATTCGACACGGTTTTCGATTAAAGAATTTCAAGATGGCCGCCATATCGGAACAAAAGGTTTTAGGAATTCTGAATCTCTATGTTGCTCCGATGCCTCCCATCACGTTTCGGCTAAATCTGACTTATGGTTTGGGAGGAGACGTCGTTTGAATCTTGGATATTGGAACGGAACGATTTTAGCAATTCTTAATCTCTGTGTAACTTTGATGTCTCCCATCAAGTTTTGGCTCAATCCAACATACGGGTTGGGAGAAGATGTCGTTTGAAGAATTTCAAGATGTGGATATCGGAACGGAACGATTTTAGCAATTCTGAATCTCTGTGTCACCGTGATGCCTCCCATCGTTTCAGCTCCATGGCGGCCATTTTGGATATCGGAACGGATCATAACCATAACCATAATGCTTCCCACTAAGTTTTGGCTCAATCCGACTTAGGAGTCTGCAGTAGATGTCAAAAATGTGAAAAGCTAACAATGGACAGACGACGGAAAACAGACCTCGGCATAAGCCGACCTGAAGCACAGCTCTAGGTGAGCTTAAAAAGTAGACTCGGTTTTAATGAGTCTGTTCATAAATAGGTATGTAAGACAGAATTTAAGGAAAGAAGCAGCTTATACAGAACAGCAACTTTAAGGATCTTGGATACACCTGGCATATTTCCGCCATTTTAACTAGAAAGATAACTTTTAGCTTCTTTTTTAATTTCTTACATATCAAACCCATTATGAAAAGGAGTCCACTATAAAGGTAAGAACATTCTTTCCGTTTTGAACGGACCCTTTTTTGAAGGAATACAAAATTAAATCTGACGGATTTGTCTGCCCTGCAAGTTTATCCATTCCCCTTAACTGAACATGATAATATAAACGTAAAAAAGATTGCCTTTTGAAACACACTACAGATTAGAAAATGGAGTTTCGGTTTTACTGAAACTCTTCATAAACAGTAATGAAGTTTGAAACACTGCTTAAGCCCTCTAGCATATACATGAGCAGAACTCCATTTTCAAATATACCACAATGGGCAAGTGGTCCCAAAGGAAATCTTATATAATCTGCACTATGGTGAAGTTCGGGATAAGTACGGGGAGATGTTCTACCGCCCCCACACGGCACTAACACCAGCTGCGGTGTAGTAAAATAAATGTAAAAAATATTGCCTTTGGAAACAGAGAAGGCACTACAGATTAGCCACGGTGACCGCGTTTCAGATATGCCTTTTCCTTATTGTTTATTCTCACAGATTTTATAATATATTTTTCAGTTAGAAATGTTATGACGTGGTGTTCTACTCAACCAAAACGGACACGATATTCAGCATCTGTGTTGAAAATAAATGCTGTTTAAAACGTTTAACATGCTTTTAAATTCCCACGACGGAACCAATTCAAACAAAAAAACAAAACAAAACAATTTTACATGTCTCCTGCTTCTATTAATATTTGGTGCTTTTACGGTTAATTCTACTATTACAATTTCAAGCAGGCGATAACCAGGACCCTTCCATGTCTGTTTGTATGTAAATGATTGCGCAGTCTATGATATTAACAGTATAGGTTATTTCCAAAGCAATGTACCGTATGACGTTCATGCTGCTTGATCTTCGGTTTTTACCAACTCGATGTTTGGTCCTTGTGGTCTGCAAAAGACGGCCAACAACTGCCCAGACCTCATTATGGTTCTGCATTTATACTGACGTCAGTGGAAACTGTCGAGAAGAAACATTCTGCGCTATATTCCGTTCGATGGCAACTAACGAACTTTTATTTCCTAGATACGAATAAATGAAGCACAGTTTATTTTGATGACGGCGTTTGAGCATCAGAAAACAAATATTTCGTCTGCGCTGTACGCCCACAATACATATGTTCAATATTATCTGGATGCACAACAGTCCTTTTTTTAGTTCATCTATCCACGTGAACTTGAAATAAACTTGACAACTTGAACTTGAAATAAAGGAAACAACGGAGACTGCAGCCTCCTCCTCATACTTGGATTGTTATCTCTACATTGACAATGGAAAGCTTACTACTAGGCTTTACGTCTAACGGGATAACTTCAATTTTCCCATTGTTAACTTTCCATTCCTGAGAAGTGATATCCCTTCTGCACCAATATACGGCGTTTACGTTTCACGGTTTATCCGTTATGCCAGAGCCTGTTCAAATTATCAGGACTTCACGGAGCGTGGGAAAGTGCTCACTACAAGGTTGTTGAGCCAAGGGTATCAAAAAAACCAAACTGGTACAACACATAAGAAGTTCTATGGGGGACATCATGATCCGGTCAATCCCTACAATGCGGCAGTTTCCCGAATTGTTTCTGATGTTTTTGGCAATGAGCCATAAGTAGACTTCCAAAATCCCGGACATACGCTTCTACCTACATTTCCTTCGTTCAGGCCTCTGGGCATGATGGGCGAAGCTTCCTTACCAAGTAATGCTTACTATTCGCGGACGCCTGATTACACTCTTTATTCTGGGGTCCAGATCTGTTGGTCTGAACATTCTTCGTTTACGGATTTATGAGTTTGGATTACGGCCTGTGTACTACTAAGTTGTGTTTGAAAATAGTTCTGTTAAGGGGATTAGATACAAGAAAGCTATTTTGTGACTTCCGGTTTGCTTTCCATCATAACAAGCCCCTTCTAAAAAACAATCTGCTCTGAAAGGTAAAACTTTACTCTCATGGAAAGCAGTCTTTCCTTTTAGAGTTAACCTTTTTTAGAACACAGTCTTAAAGAGTTAAATAGAGTTAACTCATCGGAAAGCGTAGACAGTCCCCTTAATATTTATAACCCGGCATATGAAGTATGCCGAAGGGGTATATACTTTTCTCGGTTCCGTCCGTCCGTCCTTCCGTGCGTTAACATCTGCTATAACCAAGTTTTACTTCGAAGTATCCCTGTAGCTACTTGTAATAAACTATTCATATTTAGTATTGGGGTACTTGGGAGGGTTCCAATCTACATCTATGGATCCCAGTCATGCCCTGGGGCGGGGCTAAAGGTCAAAATGCCTTAATAAAGTAGTATATTGCAGTTAGTCTATACAAACATTCTCATAATAAACAAGGATATGCATCAGAAATGTTTATCACATAAGCATTCAGTTTAATAAGATCAAAGTCCTTGTGACCTTATTTTCACGTTCCACTGACTTTGCCTTATATCTTGAAGTCATTTTCTTGGATTAATTTGATACTTGGTATATTGGTTCTGGGTGACACCACGATAGACATTATAATAAATGTAGGTAACCTATATTTCATGGTCCAGTATGTTTTCTTTATTATCTTGAATGTCATTTGTTGTATGAACATCATTATTTGGGATTATGAATCAGTATCATCCGACAATTGATCTAAAAGTAAATGCAAGTCACTGCGAATTATATTTCATGGTCCAGTAATTTTATCTTACATCTTAAAGACTTGATGTATGACTATCATAGTTTGGGATGATGGGTCAGAATGACAGCATTTTACCACAAAATAAATGCGGGTCTTTGTGACCTATATTTAAAGCCAAGTGATTTTGTCTTATATTACCCACTATTTTATGTCTTAAGTGCCATATTTATAGATAATGACACAGTGTGACCTAAACTTTGACTTCAAAGTAAATACAAATCAACATATTTCATGATCTGGTGATTTTGCTCGACATCTTCAAGATTATTTAATGGATAAAGATCATAGTTGCCATAATAGATCAATGTGACACATCAGATTGACCTCTCAAGTATATGTGGGTCAGTGACCTATATTTTATGGTCTATCGATTTTGCTTCTTGTCTTGAAGACTATTTACTCGAGAAAAGATGTACTTGGGATGAAAGATCAGTTTCACGCAGCGATTGACCTTGTAAACTATATGTGAGTCAGTGACCTATATTTTATGGTCCATTGATTTGGCCTTATATCATTGTTAGTGACTTAAATTTTTTTGAATTAAGATGTGGTGTCTACCGGGGGTATTCATAAGCCTCTGGGCACTTGCTCAAGTTGTTTTTATCTACGTTTAATTATTTGTACGTGATAATGGCCCCTGTTCAAACCATATAAGAGAAAATCATGTAACTAAAATATAAATGATGATAACCAGGAAATTCAACAATCACAAAGTACATCCTTCATGTGGCAACGAAAAAGGAAGAGATAGAGATGAGGAACATTCAACATCAAAACAATCGCAACTTACGAATCCACAGAATAAACAAGATGGTCGCTGTGCCGGCTATCTTGGATTTCCAATCTGAATAATTTTAGCTAAGTTTGATCTAAAAGTCACAACAATTCCTTCTACGAAGTTTTCAATCAATTGGAATTTCAAATGGACTTTCGGTTCCGGAGTAGACGGAAAAAATAGATTTCCAAGATGGCGGCGTTCGCAGCCAACATCGATTTCTGATAGAAACCATTTCAGCTATTTTTCATCTACAAGTCACCCAAATACTTCCTACTAAGTTTCAGCTGGAATTTCTGATCTATACTATTTCAGCTTTTTTTAATCTAACAGTCACCTCGGGACTTCAAATGAAGGCTTCAAATCAATGGGCCTTTAGGTTCAGGGGAAGAATTACAAAATACACTTTCAAGATAGTGTCCCTGGCAGCCATCTTTGATTTCCTACTAGAACAATTAAGATCTTTTTTATCTTCAAGTTGCACCGATATTTCCTACCGAGTTTTGAGTCAATTGGTCATTCTGTTCAGGAGAACAGTTCAAAATATATTTTCAAGATGGGGATGGTGGTGCCCATATTGGATTTCGATCAGAATAAGTTTAGATATTTTATCTAAACGTCGCCACGATACTTCCGACCAAGGTTTGAGTCAAATTGCCTTTGGGTTTGGGAGAAATATAGTTTAAAATAGATTTTAAAGATGGCGGTAGTGGCGGACATCTTAGATTTCTGATCGGAACGTTTTTATCAGTTTTTGATCTAAAAGTCGCCCCGATACTTCTTACCAAGTTTCGAGTCAGTTGGCATTTGGGTTCAGGGAAAGAAGTTTAAAATGGCTTCTCAAGATGGCGGCTATAGTGGCTATCTTGGATTTTAGATTGGGACGATTTTAGCTATTTATTATCTATCACTTTCAAGTCAACTGGCCTTTCGGTTCAAGAGAAGTTCAAAATAGATTTTCAAGATGGTGGCTATGGCAGCCATCTTGGATTTTGGATCGGAACGATTTTAGCTATTTTTGATCTACAAGTAGCCCAGATATTTCCCAGTAAGTCTCTATCATTTGGCATTTCGGTTCAAGAGACGGTTCAAAATAGATTTTCAAGATGGCGGCCATCTAGGATTTCGAATCTTAACAATTTTAGGGTTTTTTTTTCCACAAGTCACCTCAATTCTTCCTACCAAGCTTCAAGTCAATTGGCCTTTCGGTTCAAGATAAGAAGCGGAAAATAGATTTTCAAGGTGGCAGCCATCTTATTCCAATCGGAATAATTTTACCTCTTTTTGATCTACAAGTCTTCCTCGATGCTTCGTACCAAGATTCAAGTCAACTGGCCTTTCGGTTCAGGAGAAGAAACTAGAAATAGATTTTCAAAAATGGCAGCCATGGTGGCAATTTTGATTTTCCGATCGAAGCGATTTTAGCTATATTTCATCTACAAGTCGCCCTGATGCTTCCTACCAAGTTTCAAGTCAACTGGTCTATCGGTTCAAGAGAAGAAGCGAAAAATAGATTTTAAAGATGGCGGCCATCTTGGATTACCGATCGGAACAATTTAAGCTCTTTTTGATCTACAAATTCCCCGACACTTTCTATCAAGTTTCAAGTCAACTGGCCTTTCGGTGCAAGAGAAGAAGCAAAAAAAGTAGAGTTTCAAGATAGCGGCCACAGCAACTTTTTTTCTACGTCACCATGATGCTTCCTACTAAGTTTCAAGTCAAATGGCCTTTCAGTTCAGGAGAAGAAGCGAAAAATAGATTCTAAGATTGTGGCAATCTTGGATTTCCGATCGGAACGGTTTATCTGTTTTGATCTACATGTCATCCCGATGCTTCCTACCAAGTTTATAGTCAGGCGGCCATCTTGAATTTGATCTACAAGTCACCTACATGCTAAAAGGACTGAAAACACAAGAAGAAAATAACACAAGGTAAGACATAAAACAACTCGCCTTGTAGAATAAAAAAAGGTAAGAGAAAAGTCCAGAGCAACAAAAAAGAGCTTAATACGGTATATTTAATGTTTGTATGTATCCATTTTTGTTTTCATTGTCAAATCAGTACTACTCAGTCATAATATAAAACAAGAAAATTGAATTAACCCAGGAAAAGCCACAGTGTCGAAGCACAACCTTCTTAATGCACCAAAAGAAGCTATGGGGAACAAGCAATGATAAAACATACAAGCATTAATGCATTCAGAATAAATCGAAGCCTTTTAAACAGCACAATTTCAATAGTACAAATATCGGCAACAACCATGGGTACCAAATGCGCACCGAGGGACGCCATTACATTCATGGACCAGCTACAGGAGACAAACCTGAAGGCATGTCATTCTTTACCACTAGTCTGGTGGAGCCACAGAGGACATATTTTAGATACGGCCATACCCGCAGGAGTAGTTGCACTCTTTCGTTGAGGCCTTCAGCAATGTCCATGACTCAATCAAATTCAGGAATGACATAAGCAAGACACATGTTACCTTTCTGGATGTGACAGTACTCAAAGATACGGAGGGATACTTCAAAACTGGTCTATACACTAAATTAACAGATACTCACATGTATGTACACTTCACCTCCTACCGTTCCCGATATCAGCCAATCAGCATCCTACATTGTCAAGATATTTGTTTAAGACGGATCTGCAGAATTCCTGAACTATTTTGGGAAGCAACACGTCAATTAACAGAGAATTTACAATACAACAACTTTTCCTTAAGGATAGGATACCACTTTTACAACCATCCGCACTCAAGGACCGTGAACAAAGATACACCATTCACGAAAATGTACTACCCATTCAACCTACCCATAGGGAAGATCATTAGAAAAAAAGAGAAAACATTCTCTCATCCTCGGCAGAACTGCAGGTCCTTTTGACATATAATTTCACGGTTGTTAACACGAGAGCTATGAACCTGAAACACTTACAAAAACTGACATCAAACCCATATATTCCTAAAGGATCAGACCCGTGTAATAGACCGTGTATTCATGCTGGTTCTTGAAACAATCTACCCACATCAGTATCTTGACAACTAAAGAACCAATTACCATGCATGGTCGATTTAACTGCAAAACTAAAAATGTTATCTATGTACTTATTTGTAGCAAATGCGGCCTACAGTACGTCGGACATACAGGAAACGCGTTCAACGAAATGTTTAGGGCACGGATATCAGGCAAGCAAACACAGTTAAACCTGTTTCACGTTACTTCATGTCGAGCAGACATTCAATTGACGACGTCGTTGCTACCATAGTAACGCAAACGATCAGTAACTTGCGCCTCAAATTGAAGACGTGTGGAGAAACACATTTAAATCAAGACGACCTATAGGACTGAATTTAAACCAATAGAAGGCCTACTTGCGACGAATGCCACAGGAAATTTGGTACCAGTACGACACTTGAACTCACATGGACACTTTCCATACACAGTGGAGGACAAGGTTCCAGTGTTGGTGTTGTCAAAATACATATTCCAGATAAGAGAACGATATCAAATACCCCCAAAAGATACAACAATCCGGAGACGTTTATCATTGTGGAGACAACGAATAGAATATACAGACCCGGAAATATCTGTTCCTGGATACCCCACCAGAAGCCAGAAGCAACACAGGAACTGTACACAGAATCAGGATACAAGGAACAGTTCCAAAACAACATAAATCTCCTAACCCGGAACAACCAACAAACGCCACAGAAGCGCCCCAAAAACAGACATTTTTCCTATTCTTGAAACTCGAAGATATAGATGAAACGACGGAAACGACAGGCATGCAGACGGAAGACTTATTCCTTTCACCTGCAAAGTCTGAAACCTCAATCAGTTCAAATAGGACTGACCGCCAATCTGAATGACATTGAGTGAAATATTAGTTGTGGAATACTTCGTATTTATGTAAATATTGTTTCACCATAGTCTTTGCTACTATCTACTTTGCTCACCTCAATCTTTTCTACCTACTTTCTATTAACCCTGGTAGGTAGCTTTGTTCCCCGTGTCCCTTAGTACATGTAATATAGTAAATAGGTAGGTGGAAGTACAGGATTACATACAGTAAATCATTATATCACTCATAAATCGCACCTTACCACTATTTCATCGCTCGAGTGCATTCGACATCTACCCGTTGTTTAAACAACATGTTATCTTTGTTTACATATACAATAAAGTAAATATATTCTACAATGTTTTTACAGGTACATAATTGTAACGCACATTTCATAAAGTAATGTTCCGTATTGTAATGTACTTTGCAGGTGCTCATCAACATTTAAACTGTTTTATTGCATAAAAAGCAGCGCTGTGCGCTATTGACAGCCGTGCATTAACCGGTGAAAATCCGTTTATTAACAAGGAAATCCACGCGCTGTTTATGCACGGCTACGCAACTTTCAATATGCTCGTATGGGGCCACCGAATTAATCCGACAATCGCTTCCGTGTCAAAGGAAAAAAAACAATGGAGGCCAGATGTTTACTGCCTGGCCCCGGTACGAGCATGATCTGTGGAAGTTGTTTTTGCGAGATTTTGGTGAAAAGGCGAAACAAAAGTGCAAAAAATAATGCAAATATAGCAAATGTTTTCAGTTTTTATGCAATAATAGCGGTCTAACATAGTTTTTTTCAGTGCAATAACATTCGTAAGGTCCATCGGAAGGTGTTGAAAATCGAGGCCACAGGCCTCGGTTTTCAATACCTCCCTCGGGACTTCGCGAATGTTAATGCATTAAAAATGTTTTATCCTTATATTTTTAAACGCTGTATAGCCCTTCTCACACTTTTAAAATGGCACGTACGGTAGGAAAGGTGAAGTAGCAGTTGCACACGTAAAATGGGACATTTTCTACCCTGTTTCATACCGTGGGGCCAGAGTAGAAAATAACTCCTATCAACTATAGTCGTTACAATTAACGCGTTTCATTTATTTGTGTTTTTTATGTCTTGATTAATATGTTTGGCATATCCATCTAACCGTTGTTTAAACAACATATGACCTTTGTTTACATATACAATAAAGTAAAATATTCTACAATGTATATAGAGGCTTTTGTTTAGTGTGAAGAATCCACGGTACTCGAAGACCCGGTATAGAACCCTAAAATTAAAAATGATATAACAAGACAGTGACTTTTGTCAACGTTTACAAGGTTTTTCAGAATACTAAATGTCTATCTTATTTCGAATACCTTCTTTTCCTCAGTATAACGGGAACAAACAACAGCTTTATAAGTCTGCCGTTTTTAATGTATCCAGCAGCTTTCTCATCACGAAAACATATCTATATAATTTTGACCCCCTTAAACCCCATTTTTATACAGTAAAACTTAGGTTTACAAGGGTATACATTATTTTTATTTTTTCTGCTCAAAAACATAGATTGTGGGTACTCGTTAGAACCGCCTAGGCGAAGCGGTTCTAACGAGTACCCACAACCTATGTTTGTAGCAGAAATATGAAAATTATCAAAATTTTTACCTGAAACTTTCAGTTTTTGGTGGTGAAATTTTCAATGTATTGGAATAGGCGTATTTTCATAATGATAATAATTTTCAGGTCAGTTAGACCACGTGACTCAATACGACCAATTTTCATTACTTCAGTAGTTAAAGAAAGTATTTACCTTATCTTGAAAAAGTATTGGATAAACCAAAATGTGTCGATTCTAATAAAATTAAACGTACCATTGTTGGTTGTTCATTCTGTTGCTTACTCCTTTTCTTAATAGTAAAATAAGATTCAATTTCATCGAACCATCACGTGTAAAATTTTATGAAAAAATACCTTTGGTTTCGGATGTCAGTTAGACGTCGTTTCCGTAGCTTATACCTCAGCAACGATTCATTGCCTTATGTAATTAATACATGATCGAATTTTTAGCAATATAGTTAAGTGCTTTATAGATTGAAAAACCGTATCTGGAGACTAAATTGTATTTTATCGGAAGATAAGGAGATCTAGCTTCCACAGTCTTGTCTGTCAAGTTCAGTGTGTAAGCTAGTTGTGATTGTATGTGAGTTATTTCGTTTTCAGAGGAATATTACATATATCGTTTGACATTACTGACTTATGTTTGGATTCCATCTAGTTTTTTTTTCTGGGAGAAAATACCTTAGGATATTATACGCACCGTTTTGCCTTCAGTATTTGGACACTGATTCCTTACCGTTTGTGTCCTAAAGTTTTGAACTTTTCAATTATTTTACTTGTTGATGGTTCTAAACACCTGCTGGATAATTGGCGAACAATGTAGGCTCTGATCCTCTGCGGCGTCTGATCTGGGTCTATACTATTTTCTTAAACTTGTCTGCTCGATTACATGGGGTAAATACGGTATTTCTCGACCATTTAAGTACAGAGTTAGATACAATAAATTAATTCAGCTTTCTGCGGTTATTTTATATCATAGCTGGAGCTTTTTGCTGAATAGATATAACTCAAAAACACAGAATTTTCCATAAATCTTATGCCTCCTTTTCAAAGGATTAGTATTTCAGCGGAAGAGAAGTTAATTCTCTGATAAATGATTCCCTTCTACAATGCTAATCTTAAAAGGAAGACTTTGCTCTCAAGTGGAGCTTTTTTTTTTTTTTTTTTTTTCCTTTAAGAGGAATGGATAACCTTTCATGGAAGGCGACTTTGTCAAAAATATCTTTGCATCCCTTCAGAAAAGAGGACTACTCTAACCCTAAAAGGAAAGGCGTGCAGTAAAGCAACATACAGTTGACTTTCGCTATCTCGACCTCGCTTATCTCGAATAACCGCTTATCTCGAAGTGAAAATCTGGTCCCTGCCTAAACATGAAAATCTAACAACATGTAAAAAATATTGTGGGAAAGAGTAGAAATTCTCCTCTTTTCCACAATATTTTCAATATATCTCACACTTCAAGAGTCCATTTACACATATATTTGTTAAATGTGGTTAATCGAATTAGTTTTTTCCTCAATTCTGCAAATCTGATATATCGAGGTATGGATATCTCGAAATATTTTAGAGAGTCTCTTGGAATTCGAGATAACAAGAGTCGACTGCATTTGTTTCCTTTTAAAGTTGGCATATTTTCTGAAGTGGATTCTGCTCATGTACACGCTAGAGGGCGTAAGCAGTGTTGCAAACTTAATTACTTCTTACGAAGAGTCTCAATAACACCGAGACTCCCATTTGTGTGTTCTTTGTTTCCAAAGGCAATCTTTTTTACGTTTATTCTGTTGCAGTTCTTCTTTATGCATCTGTGGTTTTATGTGTGGCGTTTGTGGTGCCCTTGTTTGTTTGTAGTCTCTCCTTCCTTTGGTGCATCGAGAAGGCTGTTGTGCTTCGTGATTGTGGCATTACCTGGAAACCCTCACTTATATTTCTCTAAGTAGGAAAGCAAGCAGGAAGACACATAAAAGTTCCACTTTTCAGAATTTCTCTATAAAGCTTAAGATTATATTATTGATATTAACATGTCTAAACTGATTGTGCAGCAAACCAGCCCTACAACAAAAATGGCTGGGCTACGTGTTTAAAGTGTCTGAGCTGAATATTACAAAAATTGCTCAGAGTTCTACTTGTATAACTTGCATGAAGCCTCAAGTATTTTTTAAGGGGAATGGATATTTTAGGTAGAAATTCCGCCGAGGTAAACAATGGTTGTGACCCTGTTTGCTTTACTGCACGCCAAGCTCCATCTGAAAATGGGTCTGCTCTACATTACGAAAACACACCTATTCAAATATATATATAAAAAAAAATCACCTCCAAAAACTGAAAACTTTCAGATAAAATATTTTTCATATTTCTGCTCAAAACATAGATTGTGGGTACTCGTTACAGCCGCCTCGTTGAGGCGGTTCTAACGAGTACCCACAATCTATGTTTGAGCTGAAATAAGAAAAACAATGTATACCCCTGTTTTACTATTAAAAAAAGTGGGGTTTAAGGGGGTCAAAATTATATAGGCTAGTTTTCGTGATGAGTTGCACCCTCTGAGAGCAAATTCTTTACTTGCTGATAAAACAATTTTAACAGTGTTGTCTCCCACGTGGGAGCAAATTCTACCCTTCTAGGGAAGGGGACATAACATTTTTTTTGGAGTTGTCTCCCCTTAGAGTGTCAATTCCTGTTAAACAAAAAAACAAAAAAAAAAAAAAAAAAAAAAAAAAAAAACATGTATAGCTGAGGCACAAAACTTGTACTATACTCTAAATAACTAAGCAGATGGAAAGGTAAAATTTTATTTTTTAAGATGTTGATTTACATACGATGAAACTGATAGTATCACCTCCCTTTCAGTGTAATCGTGCAGGTCTAAACGTTTTTAAGATAAAGGATTGTACTATATTCCGTAATCGTGTTTCTAATTGACAAAGCATGCTCACGTATAAAATAGTTGATTTATCGCGGGTCATGGCTGGATAAGGTGAAGAATTACTCTGGCAGATTATGTTGAGGCTGAATGATATGCCTTTGAAGGGATGTGATAATGATTTCTTTTTGCAGGTTCATTTGCTGTTGCTTCTCTCACTCTCTTTCCCTCTCTCAAATTATAAATAATGTCCTGGAATTCGTACTTCGAACCGTTTTTTTTTTTTTTTTTTTTTTTTTTTTTTTTTTAATAAACTCAGAGACGCATTTGGTTTATTATTTTAAAATGTAAATTCCACACTTATATTCATAAGTTCGTATAATAATCAATGTAAAAATGAGCCATAGGCTCGTACAACAATCACATGCAAAACTGAGCCATAAGCTCTTACAACAATCAAATGTAAAAAGGCCATACAATAAGCTCGTATAACAATCAATTGTGAAAATGAGCCATACGCTCTTACAAAAAGCATGTGAAAATGAGTCCTAAGCTCGCACAAAAACCAAATATAAACATTAGCCGTACGCATGTACAGCAATCAAATGTGAAATGAGCCATAAGCTCATACAACAATCAAATGTAAAAATGAACCATATGCTCGTACGACAATCAAATGTAAAAATGAGCCATAAAGTCGAACAGCAATCAAATGTAAAAATAAGCCATAAGCTCGTACAAAAATCAAATGTAAAATGATCCATACGCTTGTACAACAATTAAATGTAAAATGAGCCATAGGCTCGTACAATCATCAAATGTAAAAATGAGCTATAACACGTACAACAATCAAATGTAAAATGAGCGATATGCTCGTACAACAATCAAACGTAAACTGAGCCATCAAATGTAAAATGAGCCAGAACGTGAGTAAAAGTACTTTCAAACATGTGCGCCCAACATAGTCTCAAATCACTGTGCGCATTCGCGTAGTCTGATCAGTTTTCGTTGTCCACATGAAGAACTTTGCATCATTGGCTATCAGTTAGGTTTCCGATCAGAATGCGGCTCAAACGAACTGATATGAAATGTACAAACAACACTACAAAATGTGGAGGACATTTTGACGGCGACGTCATGTTATTGCCACAAGAACAAGTCCACGCTGCCAATATAAACGAAACAAGGTAGACCTTTGGTCGAAAAAAGTTATAGAAAATACTAAAGGTAGCATGTAGTACACCAATATTGGGTGGAAATGTCCGTAACGTAACTGATACGATATATTTTGCATACTATAAGACCACGTTATCAATATAATCAGAACGAGGTAGACTAATGGTCGAGAAAAGCTACAGATATACTTAAGGTAGCATGTAGTTCACCCAGATTGGGTGGGAATGTCCATAATGTAACTGACACGATATTGTTTGCAGACTACAATTTAGATACATATGCGCTGATTTAATGTAATTATTTCCAAGCGAATTCTATTCCAGCAGGCATATGACGCTGGGTTGAAACATCGGCGTATAGCATATGACGCGGATGTCATGTGCTATACGCCGATGTTTTAACCCAGCGGGCATTGAGCGTTCGGACATCACATTAATGTCAAAGCAACGTCATGACGTTGTATCGACGTTGTATAAAAAGCACGTGCACACAGGGAACTTTTAAGAACAAGAAGTCATTTGTGTGTGTGTGTGTGTGTGTGTGTGTGTGTGTGTGTGTGTGTGTGTTTGTCTTTGTTGTGCTGCTTTGTCAATGGCAGTGCTCTTTACATATACAGAATGAATGTCGTATAACACACTGTCCCTTTTACCCCGATATAATCGTTTTAACAAGACTTCTGTAAAACGCTGTTCAGCGCGATACATTAGTGTTTGTATATTATTACTTGTACAGGCCAAGATGCGTCATATAGGTTTACTATATACACGGTAATACTGACCTATTAAATTTGCTAAACGTTTGACGCTTCAGTGGAGTAGTAAAACGCGTGCAATGTATATGGATGTGTGTCTATTCTGCTACAAGGATTAAATTTATATGTATGGACTTCAGAGAACGGATGTGATAATATGTGTTGTGTTTCTTCTATTTCTAATGAATCTTTGGATTACGTAAAAAGACGGCAAGTAATTTAGTCTATATACAGTCGATTCTCGTTATCTCGAACTCCAAGGGACTCTATGAAACACTTCGAGATATCCGTACTTCAACATATCAGATTTGCGGAACTGAGGAAAACAATTAATCGAACAAACACCTTAAACAGAATGAATATGTAATTTGACTCCTAAGTTAAGAGATATATTGAAAATATTGTGGAAAAGAGGAGAAATTGCTCCTAAGGAGCAATTTCTCCTCTTTTCCACAATATTTTGTTGCCTTTTGGTAGCTCTCTGTGTTAAAACAAGGACCAGATTTCTACTTCGAGATAAGCGGTTATTCGAGATAAGCGAGTTCGAGATACCGAGAGTCGACTGTATATTCATATAATTATATTGATGATCAGAGTATACCATCAGCCAGCCCAAGCACATACAGCTTCTTACAATGTATATATGATATAGCAAGATACCTATGGTAAAAGGATAGATATTGAAGATTGGCTTTTATGTACATGTATACGCATAAAAATATGCGACCAGTGTACATTAGATCAGTCTGCACATCCGCACAGTCTGCTCTAAGTCAACACTGGTCACTTACATATTGTTTTGGACTTTAAAACATTCTATTAATAGAGAATAGCGTCTACCCTGATTTGGGTCTACGCTGACCGCATAAGTCATGATGTGAATTTCTATTTTCAGGGGCTCAAATGCTATCTGGACCTTGGTATATTTACTTATTTCAGATAAATCTGTCTGCTGTACATACCAACCGAAGTAAACATAGTTGATCAGTATGCATAGCAAACAGGTTTTATCCTGTCAAACCAACAACAACAACAATAAAAAAACAAAACACTACGCCCTCAAACATATGCTTGTCCCTACACAAGTATAAAGGGGTGAAGGGACACAACTCTCACAAAATAAATCCGATTTATTCTCAAAAGTTTTATCAGGTGATCTACTCAGACCCAAATAAGTCTCCTAAATATCAAGGCCCTTTCTGAGATAACTTGTACAGCAGGGGTTGCTATATTGTAAGTATAAAAATAGCCACTAGAGGAGATGTCATTTCCCCCGACCAAACCGCTATTTCTAAATTTAGTGTATTTCAATCGATACAATGGATATATTGAAGGCGAGCAAAGTAAAAAGATGCAAAGATAGTATGAAAATAATAAGTGAAAACAAAAACAGGTGCACTGTGAATGATTTTATTTTTGCACGTTCTTTTATTTATTTTTTTTTGTTTTTGTCAAATCATCTAATAATTACTTCTGATGTAATAAGTTGTACAGGATACACAATATTTGCAAATACTTTGAATTTGTGAGTGTACATATTCAGAAATAATAGCAAATATAAATGCCTTTTGTAAAGGTAAAGGAACTTGCTGTATGTTTATTGGGGTAATAAATCAACAGAGTAAAAGGTGTCCTTCTTGCATGCTAAACACTTTCTTGACCTGATATGTCCCTACCAAAAATTATCAAGTTATCTCAAACAGTGTGGGAGCTATGGCCTGCAAAAGAATTCGGCATCAGGGGAGATAAGAAAATAATGGAGAAAGTGAGAGTACTCTTGAACACGACATGCCTACTGGTCCTTATCTATGCTTCTACCAAATATTAGCAAAATATTTCAAACCACATACTCAAGGATTCAGCTTGGAAATTCATTCAGGGGAGGTAACTAGAACACAACCAGAGCAGAGGTTGTCTCTCTTGCATGTGACACACCTACTGTTTTATACCAATGCCTCTACCAAATATTATCAAAATATGTCTAAGGGTATCAATGTTATGGAACGCACAAGATTTTGGCTTCAGGGGAGATAACTACACAATGAAGAAGAAAGTGAGAATTGTCTCTCTTGCATGCGACACACCTATTGGTCCTCCTCTTCATCTCTACCAAATATTATCATATTATCTCAAACAGTATGGGAGTTATGGCCCACACAAGATTTCGGCTTCAGGGGAGATAACTACATAAGGAATAAAGTGAGTTGTCTCTCTTGAGTGGGACATGCCTCCTCTTCAATTCTACCAAACATTATCAAAATATGTCTAAGAGTATCAAAGTTATGGAGCGCACAAGATCTTCGCTTCAGGGGAGTCAACTACATAATAAAGAAAGTGAGAGTTGTCTCACTTGCATGTGACACGTCTACTGGTCCTCCTCTTCATTTCTACAAAACATTATCAAAATTTGTCTTAGGATATCAAAGTTATGGAGTGCACAAGATTTTGGCTTCAGGGGAGATAAATACATAAAGAAGAAAGTGAGAGTTGTCTCTCTTGCATGTGACATTCCTACTGGTCCTCCTCTTAATCTCTACAAAATATTATCAATTTATCTCAAACAGTATGAGAGTTATAGCCTGCACAATATTTCGGCTTCAGGGGAGACAACTACATAATGAAGAAAGTGAGAGTTGTCTCTCTTGCACGCGATACGCCAACTGGTCCTCCTCTTCATCCCTACCAAATATTTTCAAATTATCTCAAGCAGTATGGGAGTTATGGCCTGCACAAGATTCCCCCTTCAGGGGAGATAACTATATAACGAAGACAGTGAGAGTTGCCACCCCTGCACGCGACACACCTACTGGTCCTCCTCTTCATTTCTACCAAACATTATCAAAATATGTCTAAGGGTATCAAACCTATTGCCTGCACAAGATTTCCGCTTCAGTGGAGATAACTACACAACCAATAAAGTGAGAGTTGTCTCTCTTGCACGCGACATGCCTACTGGTCGTCCTTTTCATCCCTACCAAATATTATCAAATTATCTCAAACAGTATGGGAGTTATGGCCTGCACAAGATTTCGGCTTCAGGGGAGATAACTATATAAGGAAGGGTTGTCTCTCTTACACGCGACACACCTACTGGTCCTCCTCGTCATTCTTCACAAACATTACCAAAATATGTCTAAGGGTATCAACGTTATGGAGCGCACAAGGATGAGTACAATTTCTGCTTCAGGGGAGATAGCTACATAAAGAATAAAGAAAGAGTTGTCTCTCTTGCATGCAACATGCCTACTTGTCCTCCTCTTCATCCCTGCCAAACATTATCAAATTATCTCAATCAGTATGGGAGATGGCCTACACAAGATTTCCGCTTCAGGGAGATAACGAAATAACGGAAACAGTGAGTGTTGTCTCTCTTATACGCGACACGCCTACTGGTCCTCCTCTAGATTC
The DNA here is from genome assembly GCA_964016985.1 of Anodontia alba. Lineage (NCBI taxonomy): Eukaryota > Metazoa > Mollusca > Bivalvia > Lucinida > Lucinidae > Anodontia > Anodontia alba. The sequence continues at coordinate 45,912,124 of OZ024825.1, forward strand.
CTACCAAATATTATTAAAGTATGTCTAAGGGTATCAAAGTTATAGTGCGCACAAGGATGAGGCTACAATTTCTGCTTCAGGGGAGATAACTACATAACGAATTAAGTGAGAGTTGTCTCTATTGCACGCAACACGCCTACTGGTCGTCCTCTTCATCCCTACCAAATATTATCAAATAATTTCAAACAGTTTGGGAGTTATGGCCTGCACAAGATTTCGGCTTCTGGGGAAATAACTACATAATGAAGACAGTGAGAGTGTTGTCTCTCTTGCACGCGACACACCTACTGGTCCTCCTGTACATTCCTACCAAATACTATCAAAATATGTCTAAGGGTATCGAAGTTATGGAGCGAACAATGTTGCGTCTACGGACGGACGCCATGCTGATCGCTATATCCCCCGAACCTATCGGTCGGGGAATAAAAAGGTCGGAGCATAGCTCCTACAATATAGATCGGTTGGAAAAAGAAAAGAAAAACAGATCAGTTCATTTTCCATAGGAAAGTCATGATTTTCAAGACCCTAGCATACATCCGTCACCAGTTATGAGACCTACCAAAAAGAGGGACGAACGAATGGACAAACGAACGAAAGACAATACGTCCCCAACGTTTTCAAAGCTAAGGACATAAAAACAAGAAATGTTTATGACTTTTGCAAAGAGATTACACTTCGACGAAATTTTGACAAGGGCAGAGAAAGCGCCCACACCTCAAAAGTACAAAATATCCAAAATAGCCTATATCCCACGCATACTCTTCTGGCAATTAGCAATTTGAACAGTATCACATTGTGTTTCCAGTGCTGATCGATTATCAGTCACTTTTGCCTGTTGTGACTGATGGTTGGAGAGATTTTTTATAGTCGACCAATCGGAAAATTCGAGTTTTAGAAACACATTTTTCTTATTTTTTTTATTTTTATAGGCAAGTTATAAAGAAATGAAATTCAGAGCTGTCGATTTCGATCGCTGTAGATTTGTGGTCAATAAAAATGAATTTGATAAAATAGCCTTAAATAAATCAATCCAAAAGTACTGATATTTTTCTTATATCTCCGTGAAAAGATATGTTGTGGATATTCATCAGAAGCGCCTAGCGGAGGGGCTTCTAATGAGTACCCACAACATATCTTTTCATGGAGAAATTAGAAAAATATTATCTGGATACCCCTCCTATTGATCTGGAACTATGAATAGGTACCCGGAAGAGGGCTAAATTAAGAATAAGTATATTTTCTACAAGTCGATTATTTATTGATGATCAGTCGGTTTTACAAAACCGATGATCGACTATGAAATTCTGACCGATTCCCAACACCACTATCACGACTGTAGAGAGTAAATCTAACTAAAACAACAATCGAGGACTGATCTTTGCATACGATTTATTGTGTTTTTCAATCGCTCTAATTTAATCTGAGTACTTAGCCTTGATGTTTCGATTTTCTAAAATCGAACAGGTAAAAGTATTTACCCTAAATGTCCCGACATTTTGAATTCTTACCATATAAAAACTATAACGAAATCTTGTACAAGTTTATTTTATTACAAGATGATGGCTTAAAGGACATATCCTAATCAGTTTGCTCCTACCTTGATATGTGTCTACACTATTTGTTCCGTCCGACTAACATGCCTATATAATTTTGACCCCCTTAAACCCCACTTTTATATAGCAAAACTGGGGTTTACAGGGGTATACATTATTTTTCCTATTTCTACTCAAAAACATAGATTGTGGGTACTCGTTAGAACCGCCTCGCTGAGGCGGTTCTAACGAGTACCCACAATCTATGTTTTGAGCAGAAATTAGAAAAATATTAGAGTTTTTTTATCTGAAATTTTTTCAGTTTTCTGGTAGTGAAATTTTCAATATATTTGAATAGGCGTGTTTTCGTAATGAAGAGTAAACATGACATTTCTCAGATGACAAATTCTTGCACCATTAATAAAAGTTAATCATTAGCTGATTACCCTTTCATGAATAATGATGGTGGCTTATCAGATTTTGAACAAACGCAACAATAAAGCTTGGCTTAATGAAAATACAACAAACAATTCACCTTTATAAATGCATTGAACCAAATAAATCTTGATAGAACTGTTTCGTACGACTTCAATAGAACACTACGACAAAACTGTACTACAAAAGATTTTCTTAGCTGCAACGCAAGTATTCTCTTGTCCATGCGCTGCTGTTTGATTTTTCTGATGGTTTAACGTTTAGCACGCTGGGTAAAACTTTCAGCAGACGACACGTTTTTTTGTTGTTTTTTTTTTCAGAAATAGGCTTTGACATTTCATGCAAACGGTCTCCTTAGTTTGCATCAACTGTCAAAGCGTATTTTCTTGGAAAATAAGATTAGAAGACAATTTGCATAAAAAGGTAAGTATAATTATTTTCTTTGAAAAGTATTTCAAAATGCAATCTAGATTTTTTACCCGGCATGCTAAGCGTTAAACTGTTATAAAATTCAAAGGTAGTTCATGAACTAGAGAAAACTTACGTCGCGAATATCATCAATTTGTGGTGTGCTGGATAAGCCTAGAGAGTGAAAAAAAAACATCACGAAAACATGCCTATACAAATTTGACCCCCTTAAACCCCACTTTTATATAGTAAAACTGGGGTTTACAGGGGTATACATTATTTTTTTTATTTCTGCTCAAAACATAGATTGTGGTACTCGTTAGAACCGCCTCGGCGAGGCGGTTCTAACGAGTACCCACAATCTATGTTTTGAGCAGAAATATGAAAAATATCGGAGTTTTTGGTCTAAAGATTTTCAGTTTTTGGAGATGAAATTTTCTATATATTTGAATAGGCGTGTTCTCGTAATGAAGATTACCCCCCCCCCCCACCCACCCCCCCCGCCCAACCCCTATTTTGGTCAGTGGAAAAAAGTAAAAAAAAAAAAAAAAAAAAAAAAAAAAAAAACTATTTTGGTCTGTGGAAAAAGGTTAAACATCTATTTTGGTCAATGGAAAAAGGTTTAAAAAACCTATTTTGGTCAGTGGAAAAGGGTAAAAAACCTATTTTGGTCATTTAAAATCATTGGTGAGGTTTTGATTTTACCACTTTAAACTGCATTAAAAAATCAATTAAATATCAACAGCTTAGGAAATTTCAAACAGGAGAGATATCTTGTTGTGTAATGAACTGTCAAACGTAAAATGTTTGTTTTAACATGTTTAAAGGAATAAGATTGTTTAGGGTGCAACTTTAGACGTAAGAGCGATGTAAAGCGCCAGTTAAACGAGGTCTGAGCTCCCCAACCGTTTTAAAGAAGTATCTCTATTGTTCCTCATCGTTTGTTCGTTCTGTTTACGACGAAGTGCTGTTCTGTGATGTTTTATGCGATTCGAAAATAAAGTGAAGATTCAATATTCAGTCGACTCTCGTTATCTCGAAGGGACTCGCTGAACTACTTCAAGATATCCGTACCTCGACATATCAGATTTGCAGAATTGAGGAAAAAATAAATCGAACAACCACATTTTACAAATGAATATGTAATTTGACTCCTGAAGTTAGAGAGATATTGAAAATAATGAGATAAAGTGGAAAAATTGCCTCTTTACCACATTTTACCTGTTGTTAGATTTCTGGTAAAACAGGGACCAGATTTTCATTTCGAGATAATCGATCGGTTATTCGAGATAAGCGAAATTGCAATAACGAGAGTCGACTGTATATAGGAAATGCCACAATCGTTTATTGCTACTGTCCCGTTTTGTTTGTTCATCATCTCTTCTACTTCATGTGTATGTCTGGTACGTTGTATTTATTGAGCTACAGCCCAAAACTGACCTATGTATGTTTTCATGTGCATTTTCTGAGTATGCATAATATTTCTGGCACAGATGGTAGATTAATATGAAATTAAGCACTGCCTAGATGCTTGCAAAGCAACTTTACTAAACAGGCCCTCCCAGGAAATATCATGTTCCCAAAAAATAATTGGCCAAGTTTCTTTGTTCCCTAAAAACAATTTTCATAATTTCCCCGCTCCCTGTTCCCAAAAATTAGTTTTGTTCCCTTAAAATGTTTTCCAATGTTCCCTGAAAGGAAATGAGCATGATCCCTTGCTCCCCAAAACCTCTGGGAAGGCCTCACTAGAGACTTCATACATAACCCAGGAATCATGCGGAATTCTCGGCCTCTTGCCTGGTCCCAGCTCGGTAGTTGCCTTCAACCAAAGCGGTCCATCAAATTTCTGTGGAATGGGATACTTTGACTAACTAATCACAGGAGTACGCTCGTCACCCAACTCCCACTCTCTGAACTACAACATAGATAGGTGCTGTGGATAATGGAATAACGAGGCCATCCTCGGGAGGTTATCTGTTCCCCTGAAATATTTCATCATTTTTTCCTCGTTTCCCAAAATCAAAATCTTAATTTTTTATGTTCCCTGCTTCCCAAAATTACATTTGTTCCCCTATTCCCTTCTTCATTTTTAAACATATGTCCCTGTTCCCCTGAAATAAATGACATTATTCCCATGTTCCCCATTACCTCTGGAAGGGCCTCAATAATCTCCCGGGAATAACTGGAGAAAAATTGTTTCTGCAGAGAGGGTTTTTTTCCTTTTATTATTTCATTAAGGCAAAATAAAATGCGTTTTATAAATTAAACAAGAAACCTTTGTAAACGTAATAATTTAAAAAAAAATAAATAAAATGCTCTTGCTAGGTTTTGAACTCGAGTCACCCGGATGAATTGCAGTTCCAACGACTAAGCACCACGGCTACCACGCTTGTGACGTCATTTTGCACTAATATTATTATTATTCAAAGCAAATTTTACACTGGACGAAGAGACCGTTTATTAAAGGTTTCTTCATGCAAAAATAAAAATCATATACAGTTGACTCTCGTTATCTCGAACTCGCTTATCTCGAATAACCGCTTATCTCGAAGCGAAAATCTGGCCCCTGCCTATATATGAAAACCTAACAACAGATGGAAAATATTGTAGAAAAGAGGAGAAATTGCTCCTAAGGAGCAATTTCTCCTCTTTTCCACAATATTTTCAATATATCTCTAACTTCAAAAGTCCAATTACCTATCAGTTTGTTAAATGTGGTTAATCAAATTATTTTTTCCTCAATTCTGCAAACCTGATATGTCGAACTACGGATATCTCGAAGTATTTCAGAGAGTCCCTTGGAGTTCGAGATAACGAGAGTCGACTATATTTAACATAACATTCAGATCCTCATTCATATCTATGTGATTGCACTCATCCAAGAAACAAAATCCAAGCGCATTTTACAGCTTCAGAGCACCTCCAGTAAAACCTATTTTTTGCATGCAATAAACTATATTTATGGCGTATTTGGAATAGATAAATGAATAGATTACCTTAAAATCTTGTCTCTGCATGCTGGTTTCATAAATACCTGCGTTACATCTCCAAAATACACAGTGTAAACAAACTCGGCAGAAGCGACAGGAAAATCCCCCGGGAACATTTAGCAGAAAGCTAACAAAAGCTACGTCACGGAATTTCCGAAGTTGTGACATAATGCCAACTTTCTCGTGCACATTTTATCTTTTTTTTTTCCAGTAGGACGTAGATTCGGTTAGCTTTCATTTTGTTTGGCATCTGATGTTGGAATTTGGACTTTGAAAAATATTTGGATTAATTTAAATGCGAAGTAAACAAATTTTAATCCTCTCTCGATATTTCGTGAAGAGACTTGTGGGCAAAAATGTGTTCCGGCTTAATTGAGCGTCGGTCAGAACTCGTATTTAATGCTGGGTCAACCATTGTTTATAGGAAGGTGCCAGTTTTTGAGTTTGTTAGGTACATACAGACAACCCTTTTTATACCGATATTCGATGCAACGACAAATTCGTTATAACGACAATTTGACTGTCACGAAACCTTCGCTTAAGCTGTAACAATTAGTCACAAATTATGCAAGAAAAATGTATTTAATACTTTAAAGAAACATCTGTTTTAAATATTTGTTAGAATCGCCTTACTGAGTGTTCTATTACAAAATATGAATAAGACAAGGTCTTTCTGTCCATTAAGGATTCTTAACACAGCAAATTCATTATAATGGCAACATCTTTGAGAACAAATGCTGTCGTTGTAGCGAGGGTTCACTGTAACTACATTTGAATGAACTTTATTTACGGGTTATATATAGGCGTGTTTCGCACGCGGGCCCTTCGGACCCGCTTTGCTTTGCACGTATTACGAAAATAGTATCAAACAGCAAGGGATGTCATTAAAAGCTTGTAAAGTCACGAATGAACAAGCATTACATCAGCCTTTATAGCTTTTATTTAACAACACCCTCAGTAGTCTTGCAACGGACCGTTCTAAGGCAATCTTATGCTGTTACAAATTACTAGTAGTCAGATACTGCTAAAATTAGAAGTGTATGTATCCCCGCAAATTTCACTGTTGTCATACGAAGTGTCTCGTATGAAACCGAGATTGCGGTTTTCGTTCTTTTACGTGGGCAACCTTGAAAGATGTGTTTTTTTTTTTTTTGTTGTTGTTTTTTTTTTTCTGTCGATGTGCTATGTAACATATAAGTAGAAAAACAGAAGCAGTTACATCTCCAGATTCCTTGGGCTAACTAACAGGTATTCATTACAACAAGTCAGCGAGTAGTCGATTATAAAGTAAGTCAAAGAAATTGTTCCCATGAAAAGACGACTTTAAAGTGCATGGAAAAAGACTTGTGACATTTTCCCTTATTGATTTATACGCCCTATAATCAATACTTTGAGAATATCTTGAATTTTAATTTTTTCGCATGAAACGTAAAACACTATCTAAATGACAAAATTAGAAAAATCAATTCATATGAATGTTTTGGAAATGATGTTGATAATTTTCAAATGCAGAAATTCTCCAAACCAAAGACGGTAATTCAGGGATGTAGGAAAAATGAAACGTCACTGTCACTTAAGAAGACCTAGGCCAGTGTCCAGTCATCTTCTTGGCCGAACATTCTTTGCAATACACGCGCATCTCCGGCTTTGCTGAATCTAGACGGCAAACATAGCTCTGAATAAGAGGGGTATCCACAAAATATTTTTATTTCTTCACGAAAACATACATTGTGATACTCATTAGAAGCGCATCACCGATGCGCTTCTAATGAGTACCGACAACGTATGTTTTAAGTAGGAATAAGAAAAATACCAGTACTTTTTGGCTGAAATAAGTGCCTTGTCTGGAGCTATTTGCAAACTATGAACATAATATAATGACATGTCGCAGACCTCTTCCCTTCTTGTGTGATATGTGGTGTGTTGTCATGTGCAATGGTGCAATCAGTATTCGCTGTCATGCAAAATGCATGAGGTATAATGTGATAACGGTTCATTTTATATGGAATTATTGATAGTTAGCGGAAGTAATGTCGCAATGTGCAGTGTCAGAAGAAAAAAAGAAGAAAGTTAACCTTCAAAATCAAACTGGCAAGATTAAAAGGTATGAGCAACAGCTGAGCAGAATCTAATAGTGATATAACCCTTTTCGTTAGTCGCAATTATATTAAACGTCGCTCGGCGAGTCTTTTAGCAGACAGTGTGAAATATTTGATATCATCAAGTTGTATATAGGGGCGGATTCAGAGGGTGTGAGAGGGGGGTGGGGTGGGGGTTCATTCGAACCTCTCTTTGACTCAAAATCTAATTTTGCATGGGAAATTTTGGATAAATTTGGGATACCGTCTTTACCCTATATCATTTACACTACTTACTCTTTTTTCTTATAAGTCAATTTAACTAATTAGGTTTGATCATGAAATATTTTCTACGGTCATTCTCTCCCTTCCGCAGGTTCAAGAAGGGCAGTTGTCAGTTTCTGGCGAAAGAATGTGCACAATACTGGTTAACCGCTCAGAGGACTAAGCCTGCCCAGTAAACGTGTGGTTAGGTAAACTGACCGCACTCGACATGACCTCATTGGGTTGACTGGGCCATAAAACCTTAACACAGGCAAACAAACTAATTATGAATATATGTAAAATTGCTGAACTGAGTGACACACAGTGCAGACCCTGCTCAGTCGCCGCGTTCTATGGTGTCTGAGCTGGCTCTACACCGTTTGCTCATGCCTGTCTGTGCAGTAGTTTGATCAAACCGAAGCCCCTCAGAAATCATCCTTGAATCGCTCCTGATATTCTAAATATCTCCAGACAGTGCTGCATTACGAAAACACGGCTATTCAAATATACTGAAAATTTTAACAGCAAAAAAATGAAAATTTTCAGATAAAATTCTGATATTTTTCATATTTTTTGCTTAAAACAGATTGTGGATACTCGTTAGAATCGCCTCAACGAGGCCGTTCTGGCGAGTACCCACGAGCTATGATTTTGAGCAGAAATAAGAAAAATAGTATATACCCCTGTAAACCCCAGTTTTACTATATAAAAGTGGGGTTTAATGGGGTCAACATTATAAAGGCATGTTTTCGTGATGAGATACAAGTTTGGTTAAGGACTATGATGGTAACTATAAAATGCATGCGTTGTATGTCTTAACATGTAGTTTGTGTTTAGTGAGAAATGTGGCGTTAATACTGCACATCTGTTGAACCCATGTGATCCCTCTCATCGTCCATTGCGAAATGTTGAATATCTAAGATAACAAGGGAATTCTTTTATTTTTGTTGCACAAATGTATCGGTCCTGATAACTGTGTTTCAATTTTGTCCCTTTCTTGGTTTTAATTTTGGGACACTTGGTTATCTGCCTATCTTGAGACGACTATTTTCGTGCTTTCATAAACATGTACGACATAGGGGGAGCAGTTGTTTGTCTGCCAACATTTGCGTTAGTCCTATAGCTAAATATTTAGGTCCACTTCATCAAACTATAGTGTACACCAACTATCGTCTAAGCTGGCACATTCTTTCTCCCTAACAAAGATTCACAGCGCGGACACAGCGCGGTGTCATGAGGATGACCTACTTTTCAGTCTAATGGCGGCCATTTTTAGGTCAACCCTAAGAACTAATTTTCATTGATTGTAAGACTGACAATCATCAAAAATGGTATACACGTTCTCCTTAATATGGACAGACAACCAGTATCACAGTAGAACATAGCAGGATCGTATGACTTTTTTCATTAACTGTAAGACCAAAACTCATAAACCCTGGTACGCAGTTCCTCTCTGACATCGGCTTAAGCGGTATACAATTTTAGAAGTAACCAGAATGGACTGAACGATCCCAAAGGAAATAAAAATATAATCTGCACTATGGTGACGTTTTATGGCCGCCGCACGACACGTAACAGCTGTAGCACCGAAGTAGAATAAAAATCTAAAAAGGTTGCATTTGGAAACAAAGAACATACAAAAGAACGAAAATTGGAGACACGCTTTTATTTTTTTTTTAACCCTTGTCATGCTGAATAAAGATGACACACCCACTTCTAATTTTCAGCCAATGAAATTACTTGATCCGGGTTGTTGATAAAAATTTGAATACTGAACGGCAAACAGTGCTGATCCAGATCAGTTGGCTTCTTCAAAAGCCAACTGATCTGGATCTACACTGTTTGCAAAGGCAGGGCATATCCGGGTTCAACAGGACAAGGATTAAGAAATGTAACAAAAGATTGTCACAGATTTAGAATTTTTTTTCGTAAGTTCAGAACAAATGTTCGAACACACAAATGAATTCAACTCATTAAGGTGAATAACTACACCTGATACCTTTTCCACCAATTCCGACGAGGGCGATAACTCTTTTGTTACTTCCTTTTTGCACTCCTGCTCATGCATACCGTGAGCAATGACTTTGACAGACTCGGAAGTACAGTCGAACTTCAATGGCTCGAACATCTTTGGGACCATGAAAGTTTGTTCGAGATAAGGGTAGTTCGAGCCACTGAGGGTTAATAATGGCGCAAGGTCAGGACGCAAACAGCGATCATTTAGGACAATCTTTTCGATTCTCTACACAATAATTGTATGTTGAGTGTACTCATTAGAATCGCCTTGATGAGGCGATTCTGATGAGTACACAGAACATACAATTTCATGATAAAATACGAAAATTTTCCTAAATATTTGTATTGATCTATCGGAAGAATTTCGTAGGGACCCAAAAATGAGTTCGAATTAGCCATAGTAAACGAGCCATCGATGTTCGAGCTATTGACGTTCGACTGTACATAAATTCTGTTCATCCTTTACCACTCCCTGGGCTAATTCAGCAGACGACAGATTGGTGATATTTTCCCAGAAATCTGGAGTTGACATTTCATGTAAATTGTCTCCAATGGAGATCATTTGCATGAAATGTCAAATCCTGTTTTCTGGGAAAAATTAGAAAAAAAAATATTTAAAATATATCCTCTCCTGAAAATGTTACCAAGTGCTAAACGTTACGTCAGAAGTCATTTATGGACTCGCAATGCGTAAATTGTGTTCTGACAGTAAGATTGTTATAAGCAATTAAACAATGTCGGAATAATTCAGTTACGAAAGCCATTGATTATTGGTCGTTAAGCAAAACATATTTATGAATCCGCGTAGTGCAGTAATGAACCCATGTTTGCCTAATGGACTCTTCTGTCTCTCACTTTGGTCAGGTCCATTTAAGGGGTTGAGAACATCACAAACATACAGCATTTTTGAACAGCATTCGTCTATAATATTTGTGATATTGTTAAGCACCATACGGGACAAACATACTGCATTAAGCTGTTGTCTTTTTAATGAAAGACTAAAATATAACCGTTAGATAATATACGTACAACGAATTCTCAGGTCATCCTGCGCTGATCACTCTTCGCTGTTTGTCTGAATAAACTTTTCATTCTTAGCTTTCCAAAAGAGAAAAAGAAGGAATAACAACAGTGCCCATCTAGAGTGTGCGGATGCGTCCACTATTCCGAATCTCTTATGATTACCTACGTGCATATCGTACCGTATCTGCCGGCCTCGGTGGCTCAGTTGGATGCGCCATCCGACTGGAGACCAGGAGGTCGCGGGTTCAACCCCCGCCGAGGTCGGCAACATTCTTTCGTGGAGATTGATCATGAAATATTTCCTACGGTCATTATCTCCCTTCCGCTGATTCAAGAAGGGCAGTTGTCAGTTTCTGGCGAAAGAATGTGCACAATACTGGTTAACCGCTTAGAGGACTAAGCCTGCCCAGTAAACGTGTGGTTAGGTAAACTAACGCGCTCGACATGGTCCCATTGGGTTGACTGGGCCGTAAAACCTCAACACAAACAAAATCGTACCGTATCTACTCTAAAGTATAATTCACTGTTTTTGCGGCCGTATGTATTTCAGGTTCTTGTGCAAATCTTTATGCGATTCTCAACGACAGATGTCTGGTTAACGGTGTAAGCGTGTGCCCCCTCTCTCTCTCTTCTCTTTTTACTGCTTACTATTATTTATATAATAATAATTATTATAATTATCATTATACTCTTTTATTTAGTCGCTCTACAATTGTTTTTTATAGTATTATATTTTTCTGAAATTTTGTAATGTATTTTTGCAATAATTCTTTTTCGCCATGGCACTTTACACACATTTTCCCACTGGTATTGCTTTTTACCTTTCCTTTTATTCTTCTTTCTCGTATTTTCTTTGTTTCAAAATGTCATGTAGTTGTTATAGACATACAGAAATATGAAATTTCATCATTTAGCAATATCTTTTTATATATAATAAAATCGTATTATTTTGTATTAGGCTTTCAACTGCTATCAAATTAACAGCTGATATACATTACAGGAGAAGAATCTTTTCAGTAGTTATATGCTTCCATTCTAATCCTGTGGCGAAGGTGTCGTGTATCTTACGTCACCGGGGCGTCCAACTGATACTGGCTTACAGTTGGGCAAGGCCTGCTATCCTTGTACATGTAGCAGGTAAGGGTAATGTTTTCATTTCTGTTTCTTCACTTTCATTCCTGTTCATCTTTCTTCCATGTCCCTCTCTTTCATCTCCACTACTATCTCTTCTATCTCTTTTCTCCCTTTCTCTGGGAGACGACACAAAATGACCCACACGGGTTGACGTGTCGTTAAACCCCAACACAATCAATCAATTATTATCTCATGTCTTGCGTACATCTATGTTCTTTATCGAAGAATGAAAATAAATATGTTTGAACTAAAGACAGACATACCTCCTATAAAGGAAAGAAAAAAAAACTATTTATATTATAACTTTATATATTCATACTTTCCAAGCAAAAGTCAGAAAATCACCAAACTATTATAAGTGGTAGTTTAACGTTGTAACGTTTTGGAGGCCATTTTTATTATATTCGAATAATGTCAAATAAGCCTAAAGCTGATGATGTCATATGTGGATAGTGATGTTATTCAATAACTTAGAAATGGTTGATAAGAACAAATATAGAATCAATTATTTTAATATGCATATACAGCGACAGCCGGCCTCTGTGGCTCAGTCGCATCACGAAAAATTACCTATATAATTTTGACCCCCTTAAACCCCTATTTTTATATAGTAAAACTGGGGTTTACAGGGGTATACATTATTTTCCTAGTTCTGCTCAAAAACATAGGTTGTGGGTACTCGTTAGAACCACATCGGCGAGGCGTTTCTAACGATATGTTTTGAGCAGAAATAAGAAAAGTACCAGATTTTTTACCTGAAAACGGTTTCTAACGAGTACCCACAATCTATGTTTTGAGCAGAAATAAGAAAAATATCAAAATTTTTACCTGAAAACTTTCAGTTTTTGGTGTTGAAATTTTCAATATATTTGAATAGGCGTGTTTTCTGAATATCAGGAGGACGCGGATTCATTCCCAAACGGGTCCGGCAACATCCTTTCGTGGAGATTGAACATGAAATATTTTCTACGCTCATTCTCTCCCTGTCGCTGATTCAAAAGGGGCAGTTGTCAGTTTCTTGCTAAAGAATGTGCACAAGTACTAGTTAACCGCTCAGAGGACTGAAGCTTGCCCATTTAAAAGTGTGGTTACGTAAACTGAACGCGCACGACATGACCCTAATGGGTTGACTGGGCCACGACTAATGGTGTAAATTGCGACTCCGAATCTGAGTACACTTATTCGGAGTCCCTTACTATACTGAAAGGAAAAAGAAACGCAGGGTAGAGTTTTTTCCTTCTTGTTTTAACCATTTTTACGGTGTTTACTATAGCCATACACTTTTACAGATTGTCCTGTGAATGTGAACCGCGGGTATACGAGTCTTTGGTCGATGTGCTATCTACCCAGTGTGTAAAATCATTCAACCGTGCACTACACAGTGCATTGCACGGACAATACGGAAAGCCAAATTTTCGTGCAAAACAAGCATGTTTAAACCTTCAGCACAAGATTTCCTCACACCATTTGGTACACTTCAACGATACACAACGCTCTTCGATTCTTTCACCGATTTTTCTTTTCATTTTTACGCTACTTTGAACTTTTTTTCAGTCATGGTACGATTGACTGATGTTCAGAGGGGTAGGGCAATTGCGTTGCTGATGCAGGGTCAGAGGCAACAGCAAGTTGCCAATCATTTTGGGGTTAACGTCTCAACAATTGAATGCTTGTTAGACGTTTAAGGGAGACAGGGCATTTAGCAGACTGACCGCGGTCTGGGCGTCCACGCGTGAAGTCGCGACGTCAAGACAGGACAATCCGTCTGGCACATTTGCGGAATCGTCATCTCACTGCTACCGAAACTGCCCTTAATACAGGAGGTACGCATAATCGACAAATTTCTCCGAAGACTGTTGGAAGTCGATTGCGTGAGATTGGTCTTCGAGGTCGTCGTCCATACGTTGGTCTGCCTCTGACCCAGGCACGTAGGTTGCGTCGTATGGCGTGGTTGACGGCGCATGCGCCCAGGCTATTTCCGATGAGGCAGTGGAGACGAGTTCTTTTTACGGACGAGTCTAGGTTCACTCTCTATCGCGCAGATGGTCGACGTCGTGTGTACCGACGTCGCGGAGAACGCTTTGCTGACGCCTATGTTGTCGAACGGGATCGGTTTGGGGGTGGCATTGATCACGGGATAAAATCACAGTTGATTATTGTTGCGGGCAATGTGACCGCAGTAAAGTATAGGGATGAGATCTTGCGTCCTGTTGCAGTCCCGCTTGTGCAACAACGTAATCTGATTCTGCAGCAGGACAATGCCCGACCACATGTTGCCCGAGTTTATCAGGATTTCCTGGCAAACAATAACATCGCACCACTAGCATGGCCACCGTACAATCCAGATTTGACCCCAATAGAGCACATGTGGGATGAGCTGGACAGAAGGGTTAGGAAGCGCAGAAAAATCCCCCCGCAACTCTCGCACAACTAAGGAATGCGTTGATCGATGAATGGAATAACATCCCGATGCGAACTGTCAATGCTTTGGTTAACTCTATCCAAAGGAGAATTAGGGCAGCAACGGCAGCAAGAGGGGGCACACCCGATATTGATTTTCAGTTTGAGTTTGATTTCAAGATTTGGGGGGTAGCTACCAATGAACTTCAATAACTCGAGACTTGTTGATCACAAACCAATGAAATTTGGAACTTTTGTTCCATACATGTACCGTTTTGTAATCATAGTAAAATATTTAACAAACTTTTTCAAACTTGAAAGAAATTTAGGAATAAAATTTACCCTGCGTTTCTTTTTCCTTTCAGTATATAATTACACCAGATCTTGACCAAGTCCATTTAAATACCTGGCGATGTGTCTTAAATATGTAATATAGACTCCCTTTGATGTGGTATACACTGTTCAGGAAGTTGTATCCACATATTTAGGGTAAATATGCTTTTCTCTTTCAGCGCCAAATTTCAGACGATTTTCGTCTGTGTGTGTGTGTGTGTGTTTTTTTTATAACAGACTAAGTGCTGGGAATAACTTTACATCTAAAAAGCAAAGACTGGATGTCAAACAGCGTAGATCCAGATGAGACGGCTCATTCGGAGCCGTCTCATCTGGATCTACGCTGTTTGAAAAAAAAAACTCTTATCGCCTTTTGGCACCGAAAGAGTAACAAGCTGTATTGTAACTGATGAGGTTGATAAGCTACATTGAACGTGACGTTTCTGGAGAGAGCCCAATTCAGAATCCAGCCCTTGGGAGTGTGCCATGATGTCACATAGTATCATAGTTAATAACATTCCAGGTATGAAAGATAACGATTACACTGAATGGTTAATTTACAAATATTAACACATTATCTTGATCCGTTTCTTGGGCCCTAGCATCACTGGCAGGGATGATGTTAAGGCCTTCGGATCTGGGCAATTAATTGGAGGACCAATGTGCAGGGAGAGACATTCTCTGTGCAAGTTTGGAGGACCAATGTGCAGGGAGAGACATTCTCTGTGCAAGTTAAAGTTCCCATTACTGAGACAAGATTGCAATTTAGTAAGGCTGGCACAATTAAACGGATAATCGATTAATTGATCGATTATTCCATAAAAATAATTATCGTTACAGATTTACTAATAATCGATCATTTGATTTCTGACACCTCAACTATTTACCATACTTTATCTAAAATTTGAACAAGTACAATTTACTACCCAATGTTGTGTCTAAAATAGCTGGACGTGTGGTAAACAGAGTTGACCCTTATGAGACGCTGCATAATGCGGCGTCTCATCTGTGTCTTCACTGTTTGCTCGGGCCTGTCTGACCAAAATGCAAACAGTAAAGTATAACATATGGTAAGAGTCATGTTGAGGCAGACAGGTAAAATTATTACCAAATTTTCAGTGATTACTAATCGATTATCGATCACAATGACAGGACTGATGACCGATTATCTTTTCAGCTCTGATAAACCAGCCTTACAATTTAGTGTTCCATCCTGCTAAACCGAATCCTGCGGGTAATGGTTTGTTTGTGTTGAGGTTTTACGGCCCAGTCAACCCAATGGGGTCATGTCGAGCGCGGTCAGTTTACCTAGCCACACGTTTACTGGGCAGGCTTAGTCCTCTTAGCGGTTAACCAGTATAGTGCACATTCTTTTGCCAGAAACTGACAACTGCCCTTCTTGAATCAGTGGAAGGGAGAAAATGACCGTAGGAAATATTTCATGATCAATCTCAACGAAAGAATATTGTCTACGACCGACTACAGTATTAGCTGAAAGAAAAGCCGGGCTCCACAGTGAAGTCGGCAACGCGTCTGACTGCAGATTCAATGATCGCTAGTTTGAACCCCAGCTCGGCAACATAATTTCTCGGAAACATAATTTTTATGGCCTTTCTCCCATTTCCGATGATTCAAGAAGGGCGATTTCCAGTCACTGGCGGAAGTTTGTGCACAATTACTGATTAACAGCTTAGAGGACTTAGCTAGCTCAGGAAAAATGTGAGTAGGCTATCTTATTGCACTCGATAAGATCCTGTTTTGTTGACTGGGCCGTAAAACCTAAACTCAAACAAAGTTGAAAGAAATACTGATTAACCGGAAGTCACCTAGCCATCAGGGTAAGGGTGTGAGCCGCGCGTCTTTTAGATTATGTGGACATCAAAGATCGAGGTCAGCCTGTACACCCTTGCAGTCTCATCAGGACTTTCATTTTCTGCATACAAAATTGGAGGATATTATGGGTTATATCGTTGTAGAGCAAAGACCTTGGTCAGATTGTGCTTCGCCGGCTGATCGGAGCTTCCGCTGACTAAAACTTGCCCCGAGATCAAACTATACGGCGGACTAATGTAAATACAAGCTTTTTGGTCTTGTTCAGAGACTTACGATAAAATAAGCCTCTGGTCTTGGACGTTTAGTGCTTCTATCCCGAACCCTTGCGATCGTTGTTAAATGCAGTGATGAACGTTAATAGCAATAAAAGGGCACTGTATAACTGCAGAAACGGAAACCGGTTGTTGAATAATAACTCGTTGATCAATGTTGAGCGTTCCAAAACATGGACTTTCGCAACCAATGTAGGCACAGATTTAAATGCACTGAACGCGGCTTCCGACTAGAATTGTTTTCAATGACGTTTGTAACTTAAAACCACGTATAACTCTATATGAAATGATGCACAAAACGGGTAAACTCTATATTAAATGACACACAAAGCAGGTAAAGGGCCTTATGCAATTTGCGGACAACGCAGGCCCTGATCAGCTTGCGCATTCGCGCAGGCTGATCAGAGCCTTCGTTGCCCGCTTACAGAATTAACGGATATTGTAGTATATGTCAACGAACAGAGACTGTCAAGATCAGACTGCACGGATGCGCATGCTCATTTGGACCTTCGCTGTTCGCATATGGCACAAGAACCTTTTCCCCGCGTTGCAAATCAAATAGACAAGAGACTCTTCCGACTTTCACAATGGAAGGGTCTACTGAAGTTATCTGTGCACAACTAGTTAAAATCGAAGCGATTTTAACCCTTGTCCTGCTGAATAAATCAAGATGCCACGCCTACTTCTAATGTTCAGCCAATTAGATAACTTGATTCGGATTGTTCCTATAAATTTGCATACTTAATGGCAAACAGAGCAGATCCAGATCAGTTGGCTTCTTCAGAAGCCAACTGATCTGGATCTACACTGTTTGCAAAGGCAGGCTATACCCGGGTTCAGCAAGATAAGGATTAAAGAACAAAATTAAAAGACTATATCTGCTAACATCTGCTGAATTAATGACAAGCACTCTAGGCTTTGATAAGACGCTGCATTCTGTTGTATCTGATCTGGGTCTTTTACTGCTACTCAGACCAGTCTGTTTGAATATAGCTCTTCTATAAATTGAGCCATTTAGTTAGAAAACCTACCTTCAGACATGTTCTCCTAGCGAAGATTCAGATCAGTCTGCGCATTCGCTGTCTAAACAAAATCTTCACTGGGCGTATTTTGGACAGCCAAGCATACAAAGCTTCTTCATACAGACAACAGAGAAACTGATCCTGATCAGACTGTGCGTGGCGCAGGCTGACTTGAGTCTTTATTGTGCGCACTTCAGACGGTACGTTTTCTAACACTGCGGCATTTGATTGTATTTGTATCGAAAAACGTTTTACATTATCGCGTTTTTTAGCTTGACGGAATTATGATTTCTTGGGTAATAGATGTCAATCAGGCCCTGCTCGGTAGCTTATATCTGACAAGCGATTCATTGGGTTAACTGATTATTTTTTATCCACATCAGATCCAAACGGAATTATTCCGTGAATAAACAGCAAAGGCACACATGTAACAGCGTATACACAACAGAATGTTTGTTAAATAGTCCAGATTCTTTCATGCTGTTAATTAGCGAAAGACCAATAATTTTCAAACAACACGGATGCAAGTTAGAATTCTGTCATTGACTAAAATATCATAAAACGAATCCCTTTTAATACGTCATGAAATAATTTTACCGATCAAACTTTACAGTTTTCCAATAAATATCTCTTCGGAGAAAACAGTATAGAATGAGAACCGTGGCGCCGCCGCATGAGAAAATCTAGATAACGCTACGTATAAACAACTGATGATGAGACAAATTGCGCACATAAAACTATTCGCTATTTTCCACTTAGATAATGTAAAACATTAAACAGCTGAAGTCATAGAAAGACCGCGCGATTGCGTGGGGTAATCTCGGTCTTCGCTGCTCGCATAAAGTACCATGTAGCTTTTCTTGTGTTTCGGATTACTGTATGCTGCTTAAGATACAATTTCAGGGGAGACACATTTGTGAAAATAGTTTTGCCCCCCTTTTGAAAAGGGTCAATTCTAAAAGAATTTGCTAGGGGAGGCAACTGTGAAAATTCTTGTCCCATTCTGAAAAGGGTCTTACGCTAAAAGATAAGAATTAGCTTTGGAAACAAAATTCTTTTCTTTTAGACTTAGACCCCCTTTTTCAGAAGGGGGTAGGTGTACAGAAAAGCAGACATAAAGTCGCATAAGCTGCCTCCCTTGTAACAATAGCTTAACCTTTAAAGCGCCAAGCAAAATTTGTAGCAGACCTTCTAAAAAAATATTTTTCTTAGAAAAAAAGCCTTGAAATTTCATGTGAATCGTCTGCTTGGCAGACGATTCACATGAAATGTCGACATATTTTCTAAGGAAAAATAGATAAAAAATGTATTTAAAAAGTGTGTGCTGCAGTTGTGATTGGCACTTTAAGGGTTAAAATATAAGTTATATTCATTTCAGCGCTACAGGAGCAGATATTGCGTTCTGTCAGTACACATCATTAGATACTTGTTCATCAGCTGTCAGATGCAGAGTGATAATACGTTTTGATTATATTGTGTCTTTGTTGTGCTACCTGGAATCTTATACATACCGTTTGGAAAGCGTATACAAATAAATGAATAATCTGATGCATCCCGCCACATGCGAGGATTGTTTGTTTTTGTTATAGAAAGGATCACAATAAATGATAGTGTTTGGGATTTATACTGCGGAACTAATATGCTATAACAGGTAAGTCTTTGTGTGTGAAAACTTATGCTTATAATATAAGGGGAATAGCTACATATTCAGGGCAGGCAACTGTTAAAATCGTTTGACTCCCTTCTGAAAAGGGGTCTACTATAAGAGGAAAGAATTTGCTCCCTCGGGAGCAAATTCTTTCCTTTAAGAGTAGACCGCTTTGCAGAAGGGACTTTCAGCCAGTAAAGCAAATAGAAAGTCACAAGTTATCTGCCTTGTAAAAATGGGAGGTCTATGTTTCAAACTGCAGATTGAATAGTCCGCGTGGCCGACCGGTTAGCGCTCCTGCTCCTGTCTTCGGACCACGATTTCCCCGGCTCAAATCCCGCTAGAGGCGAAATTCAGCTAATAAATGCACAGCGTTTCATTGTACAGGGCCTTTCATTATCACCTATATCGTCTCTGTACGACTTAAATGATGTTGAAAGAAGCGTAAAACAACAAATCAACATCAAAGTAGAGACCAAGCATAACCTTATTACTCCATATAAAGTTTGCGTATTTTGTCAAAAGGGGACTGCAATTGGTGAATGTAGCCATTGCCCTCTCATGATAATATCGGTCCCGTAAACAGCAATTACATGTTGAGCTGTTTTATCACCAAGTAGTTTTAATTTCCTACGACACAGCGAAATGTCAAATAGGATTGATATTGAGGCTTTAAAGTAGCAGACACCACTCTCTCATGGTGACAACGCTTATATTTTAATTCCTTAAACAAAAAGCAGTTTGCGGCCAGGTGATAAGGGTCTGCTGTACTTGCAGCAGATGGGGGAAGGGGACATATTAGCATTCTGTTTTTGGACTGAATTAATTAGCCTGTTTCCTCATCCTCTACTATTTCTCTCTCTCTCTCTTTACTAGTCCTCCGTCCCTTTTCCCATTTTCTCTGGGAGACAACTCAAAAGTAACAGGTACGCGTGTCCATAACTAAGAACTCGCATAAACAACTATCGGAACTGGCAAATTTTATTACCAAAAAGTTACTTACATCTAAATAGCAAGTATTGTACTTGATTTAAGTTGGAAAATTCAATTTTATTTTTTTGTTGCGCTCAATTCAGAGTTTTGTAGTTGTCGCAATACATTAAAGCGCATTTAATTTTTGATACGTTGTGTTTATTGTGTTATTTGCAGGGACCGAACAGGGGTAAAGAGGTTGTACTCTAAAATGACGTCATCAGTTTTTATTTGAATTTTTATATTGAGAATAGCATTATTATTATTAAATAATAGTTTGGTCTCTGTGACAGTGATAGTACTATAATTTTGAATTTCCTGTGATTACGTAGGTGAAGTTTGAATTCGAAGACATACAGAATCTTTAAGATTTTAAGTGTTTGTATATTCGAGTAACGAGCACAGTATGATTACTGTCCTTTCGACACAACTTGGAAAGACGTTGTATGCTTAACATTTTATTTTAAATGACAATATTTTGTTCTGATTGACCGTATCAGAAACCATTTGTCTTTTCTGTTTCTGTGTTTCGTTCTCAGTATATTAGAATTTCTGTCGAAGAAAATAATTTTACTTTTCTTAATGTTTAAAAAAACAATTACTAGAATAAAACTTTTTGTGCATAGGTAGTTACGACAAAGGGTTTTGCATTAAATCATGGCGAAAGTTTTCAAATTTACATCAAGCAAAAAAAAAAGCATTCTGAAAGATGTCGAAAGCAGAGTAGGACCTTTATTGTCTCTCTTTGTCCTACCTTGTGGAATTTGTGGATCTGATTTTTCATTTACATTTATTTTGTTCTGAAAGCTTTTGCTAGCAGAGCTGCTCTATGCCTGTGGAAGGCGGAAACCGTCAAAAGTCTAAAAAGAAACAAAAAACAATTTATTGCCTGTCCCTCCGGGACAGGCAATAAATAGGGAGATGGGGCTGTTGCTGATTAAATTCGTGGAACAAAAAAGTACCATGGCAAACAATGGTCAAAACATTCAAGGCAGGGTGACAAATACCCCGGGTACGTGTGTGTGATTTCATACCTGATGACACCCTCATGGATCGATACGTTTAAAACCCTTGGATTTTGCGAACTGGCAACGTTCGCACGTTCTTGCTAATTTATCTGCGCAAGCAGAAACTTATTTTTGGCATTTTTCACTGGAGCTTTGACGAGTTAATTTGAAAATGCTTTAGTTGCAGTCTTTGCGAAATCTTTCCTACTGATGCAGGACAGCTGTCAGACAGACTGAAATCATTTGCAGGTCAGATAAGAATCTGCAGGACTGAAGGCATACAAGTCAGAATATTATTTTCTTTTCTAAGATTCACAGGCGATTTGTCAGACAGACTAAAATATTTTGCAGGACAAAATGAAAAAAATGCCAGTATTGTCAGGCAGTCCTGCACTTTTCGCGAAAACGGTAATTCATTTCAGATTTGCTTGATTTGTTCGCAAATAGAACTTGACGCATTCCGCCTTCCATACTACTCAACCTTAGGGACACAAGAGATCTGGGTTTCCAGCATATATCAAAGAATAAGGTAATTAATAAGTGAAGATGTATAGAAAGTACACAATCACAGAGCATCGCTTACCAATGACACTAACAGGAAGAGCAAACAAACAACGATGAACCGCACACACAACAACAAACTCAGGGGAAAACTAACTTTTTTTTCAGGCAAGGGCCACTTGGACCCAGACTTGCAAAATTTACCGGCCTAGGTAGCAATTTGTTACCGCTTTGAAACCGTTAGGAACACTTTTTCGGCTTGTTTATTTGTATTGCGGTTTTATGTTTCCGTCAACAATTTCATACAGTTGACTGATACATCAGGGAGACAGGTGTTTTTTTTCATTGCATTTTTAGTATACGCAAAAATAACTTTGAAGGTAAAGGCCAGCTGACGTAACAATATAGACGCCGGATGGATTTTCTTCTTGAACTTAAAACAAATAGGTGAAAAATCTACAAGAAAAAAAATCATCGTTTTGTGTTTGTGTCTGTGTGTGAAAAAGGTATTTTTCAATCATATAAACACGATATGATAGCTACATAGGGTGTTTACCTGTTTTTGTCGCATTTTTCTGATGAATAGTTAATTGATGTTTACATCCGTGAAAAACTTGCTAGATTTCGGACTCGTGCTGATTTACGCGTGTATTTCTATAGCCACGCCACGAATAAGGCATAAATCAGTTTTGAAACAAGACTGAGGATTTGTGGCAAACATCTCAGGCACTGACATCCAGAACTAAAGAAAACCACGCGTTGAATCACGCAGGGCTCAAAAAAAAAAGGTAAGAGAAAAGTCCAGGGAGTGCCACAATCACAAACCGCAGCCCTTCCCGGACATCAAGAGGAAGAGGAAACCGACAAATCCAAACAAGCATAAATCGAACAAACGTACGAAAAGCACTAAGATTAGCTCTCTCTCTTCCCCAAGCGAGGCAATGCTAAAAGGACTGAAAATCATAAGAACAAAATGACACAAAGTACGACATAAAACAAATCGCCTCGTAGAATAAACCACAAAGCAACAAAGAACAAGACTAACACCGGGACCATAGACTAAGCTCCGACTGGTGCAATGTAAAGGGGAAAGCATAGCTAGTTATTAGCTAACGCCCATCATTGGGTTAAAAACCAAACATGCTAGCTGTCGCGTAACACCAATGCTATATCATTGTTTTGTTCTAAAAATTGCATTTCCCAGTAAGACTGCGCCGGACCTACGCTCTTCTTATATGTCTGATCATCACGAAAACACACCTATATAATTTTGACCCCCTTAAACCCCATTTTTATATAGTAAAACTGGGGTTTACAGGGGTATACATTATTTTTCTTATTTTTGCTCAAAACATAGATTGTGGGTACTCGTTAGAACCGCCTCGGACCCACAATCTATGTTTTGAGCAGAACTATGAAAAATATCAGCTTTTTTTTATCTGAAAATTTTCAGTTTTTGGTGGTGAAATTTTCAATATATTTGAATAGGCGTGTTTTCGTAATGCAGTAACTTTTTCACGTTGCGCATCCATATACATTTATAATAATATACTCTTAAGGGAAATGGATGCACTTAAAGGCAAGCAACCCTGTTAAAATTGTTTTATCTCCTGAAAAGGGTCAATTCTAAATGGGGAAAAATCTGCTCATCTTGGGAACATTCCGTTAACTTATAGCGCACACTTTTTTTCAAGGATTCTGTGGTGTACAGAAAAGCGAACGGGAAAATATAATAAGTATGTCCAGTCCCCTTACACTTGTTTGATATAAGTATACTTAGCATCATTTCTGTGGAAATGACAGCATTTGAAGGCATTTAATGCAAAGCTTTAACATAAAACGATTTACTTTTATTTTTTGTTATATTTATTATTATTATTATTATCATAAATATTATTATTATTATTATTATTATAATAATCATTTTGTGACCTTCAACCACAATCCATCCCCTACTCGCCTACCACCACATAGAAGACATGCCTTGATATGAGTATGTAAGTTCTCACAAACGTAGATTTTCACAAACGGACGTGACATTAAATGTTTTTCAAAATGGAGTTTAGTTCTGAAGAAGACGTGGAGTCGAAACGTTAAAAAAAGCTGTGTTTTGTCTTATTTCTTTGACCTTTTTACATAAATTCTAGGCATTCTTACAATTATTTAGTACAAGCCGAAGTGCCAAACTCATGCTTGTTTGGTCCGGCAGTCGGTAGGTAAAACCTTTAGGAATAACGAAACTCCAACTATTGTAATATAAGCAGCTAAAAACTAAACGCGGAATCTTAACGCTTAGATGCTAGATAAAATTTTCAGCATTCAGCATGTGGAATTATTTTTTTATTTTTTTTCCCAGTAAACAAGTTTTTACACTTCATGGAAACTGTCTCCAATGGATGGAGACAATTTGCACGAAATATCAAATCCTGTTTTCTGGTAAAAAATGTCATCCATTTGTCGCCTGCTAAATCAACCCAGAGAGAGCTAAACGTAAAACAAATCATGATCACTTTCTGATATATGCCCTTATGACCCACCCTTTGGCAAGACGATAGGAAATATATATCGCAGAGGCAGACATTAATGTAATAGTTCATTTTAGTAAATATATTTGTTAGTTTTAGAAATATGTTTAGCCCAGCTTCAGACATGACTGTTTCCATTAAAATGAATAAGTACTTGGTAATAGCTATTAATCACTAACAAGGGATTTGTAAAAGACAATAATTATGGTCACTTAAACTTTTGTGTCACGTCATGAGAAAAGGAGTTTTATGGCGTATGCGGACCTTGATGCGTAGCTGTTTTCAGTTATGTTAGCGTGCTCATTTCTCTAAAGGGTTATTCCTTTAACAATTTATTTACTGTCCGATCTCGGCAGATATATGTTTATGGAATTGCAAATGAAAACAGAGCAAATGAAATTCAGTTTTCAGTCGCTATGAACATAACGCTAAGCAAATGGGTAAAATTTCAAGACTACATTTTTATACAATATTTATATCTTCCCTAGGAAATAGGTTTGACATTTCATGTTAATGGACTTTAAAGAGACCAGAGTGCTGAGCTTTAAGCAAATCTAAGGTCAAATGCATGGAGAAGCTGCAAAGCATTGTTACGCTCACTTACAGCGAAGCAACCATCCAAATATACAGGTTTATGTGTGTTATTATTTTCTGTATAACAATGTCTAAAGAAATGCCTTTTTCCCCCTTCAGTATGTCGTAGTTTGTCGGAAAAGTGTATGGTATGAACCGGCCTGTAATCATACCATAAACAACTGATATTGTCTACATCTTTCATTGAGAAGCTAGCGTTTATAGATCCCACGTTAGACATTTTACATTTGTGTTGGAAATAATTAAAATGTTACGAGACTAATTTGTAAGTTAACTGGCGCAGGCATGGTATCGTGGTTTAAAGGCAGTTTGAAAAAGAGACGTGCTAATGTTTGAAGCATTTGTTGTTATTCTGAGAGAGAAAAAATACTGTACACTTATTTCAAATCCTCCATTATAAACACAGTGTAATTAGTCTTTCCTCTAAAAATGCGTTACCGCCATATGTTTTTTGTTACTTTCTCAACTTCACTAATTTTCATGGGGCACATAAACAGCGTGAGGAATTATTGTAAATTACTTTTTTGATGAAAGCTGTTTGAGGTTTCTTTAATGGAATTATACTTTTCTGTTGTGTTTCGCACTGATTAAGAGAGAAACAATATGATCTGAGTAGACCAAATTAACTACATTCTTTACTTTCACGCGGACAAATGAAAACTGTAGGGGAAAATAACCTGTGCACATGAGGGTGGGTGTTCTATTGCCCATCGTTTACGTTGCTAAGTAAGCCATATTTATTCATACACAGTTGTGAATTTCTGAACATGAGCTTACAGATTTGTTTTACCTTAGAACCACCGGTTAGTATGTCTGACAGTATGTATCAGGGCAATAAACAATGGATAAAGCAAAAAAAAAAAAAAAAAAAAAAAAAAAAAAAGTGACGTTGCCTCCTTTTTCGTGTACTCTTTATCTATTTTATGTTTGTCAATAAATGTAAAAGTTTTGACATTATTTTTATTTTTGGTTTAATATACTCATAGAATAGAATGGTAACACTGGTTCTTGTCATTTTGTGCATGATTAAGTGTTTCAAAATATAATAATGCAGTACCAATTTTTTTTTTGATGAATGTTAGTATTTACAAAATGTATAGAGTATCTTAGACAATCACTAGAAAAATACATCAGCTGCGGGTTTTTTGGTGATGTGGTGTTAAACAAATACAATCTCGAAATGAAGACCACGTAAAGCACGAAAATTGGAGTCTTAGTTTCATTGAAACTCTTAGAATGGTAGCAGAGTAAATTGCAGTGCTGCGCATGTCTCATAGCACCGGCGTAATCTGAACTCGATTTTCGAAGACATTAAATGGGCTTAATGATTCAATGAAAAAATTAAAATTATAATAAAAAAAAATTATAATACGCATGGGGAGACGTCTTATTGCTGCCACGTGCATTTGACACCAACTTCAGTGAAGCCAAAACATTTGTATACATTGTCCTTGAAACCAAAGAAAATATAAAAACGGAAATCAGAGTCTCTCCATACCTCTTCATAGTGCAGTTTATATTTTTTTAGCTCACCTGAGCTGAAGGCTCAAGGTGAGCTTTTGTGATCACTCACCGTCCGTCGGCGTCGTCGTCGTCCGTATGTCCGTCCGTCCACAATCTTTAAACAACATCTCCTCCTAAACCACTGATTGGATTTTGACCAAACTTCACAGGAATGATCCTTGGTTGGTCCTCTTTCAAAGTTGTTCAAATGGTTCCGGTGCGTTGCATATATAGGTCACAGGAGCTAAAAATAGATTTTTTAACTAAAAAAATCTTGTCAGAAACCACTGGACTGATTTCAACATAATTTTGCAGAAATGTTCCTTTGGTAATCCTCTATCAAGATTGTTCAAACCATTCGGATTCGTCAAAAAACATGGCCGCCAGGGGACGGGGCTTATTTTCCCTATATATCTATATAGAAAACGTTAAAAATCTTCTTGTCAGAAACCACTGGACCGATTTCAATATAATTTTACAGAAATGTTCCTTTGGTGATCCTATACCAAGATTGTTCAAGCCATTTGGATTCGTCAAAAAACATGGCCGCCAGGGAGCAGGGGTTATTTTCCCTATATATCTATATGGAAAACTTTTAAAATCTTCTTGTCAGAAACCATACTGGACCGATTTCAATATAATTTTGCAGAAATGTTCCTTTGGTGATCCTCTACGAAGATTGTTCAAGCCATTTGGATTCATCAAAAAACATGGCCGCTGGGGGGCGGGGCTTATTTTCCCTATATATCTATATAGAAAACTTTAAAAATCTTCCTGTCAGAAATCACTGGACCGTTTTCAATATAATTTTTTCAGAAATGTTCCTTTGGTGATCCTCTACTAAGATTGTTCAAGCCATTTGGATTCGTCAAAAAACATGGCCGCCAGGGGGCGGGGCTTATTTTCCCTATGTATCTATATAGAAATCTTTAAAAAAAAAATCTTGTCAGAAACCACTGGATCGATTTCAATCTCTACCAAGATTGTTCAAGCCGTTTGGATTCGTCAAAAAACATGGCCGTCCGGGGGCGGGGCTTATTTTCCTTATATATCTATATAGAAAACTTTGAAAATATTTTTGTCAGAAACCACTGGACCGATTTCAATATAGTTTTTCCAGAAATGTTTCTTCGGTGATCCTCTACCAAGATTGTTCAAGCCACCATGATTCGTCAAAAACATGTCCACTAGGGGGCGGGGTTTATTTTCCTTATATATCTATATAGAAAACTTTAAAACTCTTCTTGTCATAAACGACTGGACCGATTTCAATATAACTTGATAAATGTTTCCTTAGTGACCCTCTGTCAAGATTGTTCAAGCTGTCATGATTTGTCAAAAAACATGGCCGCTAGGGTAGGGGGTGGGGGTGGGGGTGCGGGGCTTATTTTCCCTATATATCTATATAGAAAACTTGAAAAAATCTTGTCGTCAGAAACCACAGGACTGATTTCAATATAACCTTTTACCAAGATTGTTCAAGCCGTTATGATTTGTCAAAAAATATGGCCGCTAGGGGCGGGGCTTATTTTCCCTATATATCTTTACAGAAAATTTTAATGATCTTCTTTTCAGAAACCACTGGACCGATTTCAATATAACATTGTAGGAATGTTTCTTATGTAAGCCTCTATCAAGATTTTTCAAGCCGTCATGATTCGTCAAAAAACATGGCCGCCAGGGGGCGGGGCTTATTTTCCTTATATATCTATATAGAAGACTTTAAAACTCTTCTTGTCAGAAACCACTGGACCGATTTCATTATAACTTTGCAGAAATGTTTCCTTGGTGACCATCTACTAAGATTGTTCAAGTAATCACGATTCGTCAAAAAACATGGCTGCCGGGGGCGGGGCTTATTTTCCCTATATATCTATATATAAAACTTTAAAAATCTTCGCAGAAACCAATGGACCGATTTCAATACAACTTGGCAGAACTGTTTCTTTGGTGACCCTCTACAAAGATTGTTCAAGCCGTCATGATTCGTCAAAAAATATGGCGGCTAGGGGGCGGGGCTTATTTTCCCAATATATCTATATGGAAAACTTTAAAAATCTTCTCGTAAGAAACAGTTGGACTGAGTTCAATGTAACTTGGCAGGAATGTTGCTTTGGTGACCTTCTACCAAGATTGTTCAAGCCTTCATGATACGTCAAAAACCATGGCCCCCAGGGGAACGGGGCTTATTTTTCGTATATATCTGCATAGAAAACTTTAAAATTCTTCTTGTCACATACCCCACGACCAATTTCAATATTACTTGGCTGGAATGTTGCTTTGGTGACCCTCTACCAAGATTGTACAAGCAATCATGAATCGTCAAAAAACATGGCTGCCATGGGGTGGGGCTTATTTTCCCTATATATCTAAACAGAAAACTTTAAAAATCTTCTTGACAGAAACCACTGAACAGATTTCAATATAACTTGGCAGGAATGTTCCTTCGGTGACCCTCTACCAAGTTTGTTCAAGCTGTCATGATCCGTCAAAAAACATGGCCGTTAGGGGTAGGGCTTTATAGCTATATAAAACACTTTAAACCACTGGACCAATTTTAATATAACTTGGCAGAAATGTTCCTTTGGTGACCCTCTTTTAAGATTCAGTTCAAGTCGTCAAGATTTGTTTAAAAATAACATGGACGGGGGTGTCGGGTGGGGGGCGGGGGGGGGGAAGGGGGGCTGGGTGGTTGGTGCTATAAAATTTATACAACAATCGTAGAGCAGTGAACTTGGCTGAAACTTCAACAGTAAATATGCAAATCTGTTTGCTCAAGTGAGCGATATAGGACCTTCATGGTCCTCTTGTATATTATTTGTGGTCACTGAACATATTGGTGTAGCTTGGAAACTCGAGTCCCGCTTAAGGATAAATGGCCAGCCATATTGTTAGCGATGAACATACTTTTTATAAAATCATAAAATACTGGTTTTACATACTAGGTGAATCAGATAAGAATATTTTGATATATATCTATTTTTAAAAATGGCATGCCTGTAATTTCGACTATATAAGGAAATGTAGAGGGTTGAAGCTGTTCTATAAACGGGACGTAAATGAACCGTTTTTTTTTTTTTTTTTTTTTTGTTTTTTTTTTTGTTGTTTTTTTTTTTGTGTTTTTTTTTTTTTTTTTTTTGCCGTTTTTATTTTGCAAATTCCGTTTCAATAACGCAATGTTTAGATATAACAAAAACGGTTTCGTACTATACACAATAAATGTGAGGGAAAAAAGTACGTTAGTTTGTAAAAAAAATATTGCAAAACACGAAAAAAATCTTTTTGTTCACGTGGTGTGTTGGAAGAGAACCGTCTAAACCTCAATGGCGACTTTGGAAAAGTGATACTTTACACAAATTTAAGATGATCATATCTGCGTTATGTGCTGAATGATCTGCGAGATGTTACATGTATACTTGTTCCATTACACTGCATCGGATAAAATAATATGTTCGATTAGTTTGAAAAAACTTATCAAATGTTTTATTTTCACATTTTTTGTGCACCTTTATATCTGGACTATTGTACTGATTATCCCCCTTAAGCCGATGCTAGGCGGGACGTATATAACTCTGCAAACTAAAATGTTGGCGTATGAAGAGTCTAAATGAAACCGAGAATCCGATTTTAAGTTTTTATGTCCCCACCCGCCGCTACCTAAGGGGGAGGAGGCATATTGTTTTGGTGCGAATCCCGTCGGTGTTGGCGTAACACTTTCTTGTCTGCACAATATCTTCTGAATCAGTGGTTGGAGTCTTATAAAATCTTCATGGATATATAAATTGGACATTGCAAAGAATTGATGAGATTTTTGTGATCCTGACTTAATTTTAAAAGGCACGGCAGTAGAAAAACGGGAAATTCGGTGGGGACAGCTGTTTTCTCTGCAAATACTATTCTTGTTATGTATCTGTTGTTTCCAAGACAACCTTTATATATTTTGTTTATCTTCATATGACAACCCTTTAGCTTTCAGGGCTGCACAAAAGGTAAGAGAAAAATCCAGGGAGTGCCACAATCACAAGCCGCAGCCCTTTCCAGACACGAAGAGGAAACAGACAAAATCAAACAAGCGCAAATCGAACAATGTACGAAAAGCACTGAGATTAGCTCTCTCTTCCTCAAGCGAGGTAATCGCAATGCTAAAGGGACGGAAAAACACAAGACCAAAATAACACAAGACTAGACTTAGATTAAAACAAATCGCCTCGTAGAATGAACCACAAAGCAAAAATAGTAAGTCTAACTCCAGGACCACCGCCTTAGAACGGTCAGTAGAATAAAGCACCGTGGTGGAGGGGGAGTGGGGGGGGGGGGGGGGGGGAAGCGAGGTGTTAAAGCACTTTTACAACTAGCCAACTTACCCTGGGTCCCGATGCTTCTCTTAATACAGAAATACATAAAAATTCTGTTCGCATAAAGGCTCCATACACAGTCAGTGCATCAAAGCGAAAACATAAAAATCAATCACTATGATAAACAAAGACGAGTAGTCACGGCTAATTCTACTGTGTGCCAGAGTAAATGAAAACCAATAGTTGAACCATGGCGGGACAAGCCAAAGACATATCGTCAAGCCTCAACCCACTGGTTAAAGTTTTACGAAGAAGCCGTCATTGAGTCTGAGGCCCGAACCACTGTCGTACAATTAAAGAGTAAAGCATAGCTATCAACAATGATTGGGTTGATAACTAGGCATGCAGTCTGCTGCATAATATCGAGGCTATAGCGAATTCTGTTCATACCATTCTAGCTTTGACTATCTTAAAGCGGAACCGGATTTTGCAATATAGCATAATGGGCTCCATGATCGCAAGGGAAATAAAAAAAATGCATTATAATAATGAAGTACGGGGAGACTTTTTACGTCCGTCACACGGCACTTGATATCAGTGATGTTAAATAAAATCTGTAAAGGTTGCCCTTGAAAACAAAGAATGCATAGAAATATTCGTAATTCTTTCAGCAAGCCGTTTAGAAACTGCTCATCTTTTTATCATCTCTCTACTCATTGTTTTGTTTTGTTTTCAAATCTAGGTCTTAAAAGTTGAAAAAAGTTAGCGGCCCTTATCCATATTCCACCCAGTCAAATTTGAATATAGCTGCCATTTTTCCTGATTAATGCTTAACAAGGCGTACATATAGAGATTTTAGTGGCACATTTTCAGTTGCCACTGAGTATTTCAAGAAGTCCATTTACAGTGCTTTATTTCTAGTATTTTTTTTTCATTTGTAATAGCGGTAATTTGCAGAGTAACATCACTAACTGCAAAAGATATATAGTTCACAGATATTTAGATTTTAAATCGTCATAAACATCGTACTGATTTCAAGACAGGAGAGGATTAGTGACAAAAACTTTGCCGTACTACTGGTGACATGGTAATGAGAGGTCGAGCAGTGAAGGTAATGGACAAAATAAGTCCTTGAAATATCTTGGTATTGACTATCTACGTACAAATAACCAATCAGTATGATTATGAGAGGTTTAGGGAGTAGGAAAGTATCCTCACTCCTACTTCTGTTGTCCTGTATTTTCTGTGAGATTGAAAGTGGATATGCACCTCTTTTTAAGGCTAACTTCTCATAGGTGCTTTCTGCATTATATTCTGTATATTTCATTTTGTTACCAAAAATAAAATGGAGTCCAAATCTAAATTCTCTACAGATATTCTGAATGAATTCATTAACAGCGTAAAATGTAACGATGAAATCGAACAAAGATGAAATGATCGTTTTCTTTTTCCTCTTTTTTTTCTAATTGAAGAATACTGTTCTATTGTTCATGTATATTTCTACTATCCATTTAATCATTGCTGCTATTGGTGTACTGAAAGCTAAAACAGTCAAACTTCAATGCCTCGGACGTCTTTAGGACCATTAAAACTAGTTTCAGCCATGGGTAGTTCGAGCCACAGAGGGCTAATCATAGCGCCAAGTCAAGAGGCAAATGTTAATAATTTAGGAATGATTTTTAGATCTTCTTTAAAGTAATGGTATGTTGAGTGTTCTTATTGGAATCGAAGTCGGCCTCGGTGGCTCAGCTGGATGCGCCGTCCGACTGGAGACCAGGAGGTCGCGGGTTCAACCCCCGCCAAGGTCGGCAATATTCTTTCGTGGAGATTGATCATGAAATATTTTCTACGGTCATTCTCTCCCTGCCGCTGATTCAAGAAGGGCAGTTGTCAGTTTCTGGCGAAAGAATGTACACAATACTGGTTAACCGCTTAGAGGACTAAGCCTGTTCAGTAAACGTGTGGTTAGGTAAACTGACCGCGCTCGACATGACCCCATTGGGTTGACTGGACCGTAAAACCTCAACACAAACAAAATCTTATTGGAATCGCCTCATCAATGCTATTCTAATTAGCGTTCAAACATACCTTTTTGATAAAATAAGAAACTGTCCCTAAAATATCCATTAATATTTATTTTTTTATGCTGTCGGTCTCAAAACGAGTTTGAATCAGCAACAGTAATTGGGCCATCAGTGTTCGTGTCCTTGAAGTTTACTGTAATTAGGAAACAAATAGCGATTAATTGCTGCTGATGTATCTGTCAGTGAAATACATGTGAATACAAAAGTACTTTATTCTATACAGATCACTGTCGCTCTAACATAGGTCAGGTCAGACTACAAAAAGACGAGGACTCCGTTTGACATTTTACAGGGTTTCCTTAACATAATTGTCTGACAGCTGTTTTTTAACACTAAACTGGAAAACATACAGCAGGATTTCCACTATCCGAAACACCAGTGTTCGCAATATTCATGTTACATCTTACATGATTAATGTTAGGTCTTGTAACAGCCGGGCTCCATAGCGCAGTTAGCGCGTTTGACTGAAGCTCGAGGGATTGCGTTCGAATCCTAGCTCGGCCACATAACTTTCATGGAGAGTGATCATGAAAACAGTTCTACAGTTATTCTCCCTTTCCGCTATTTCAAAAAGAGTAGTTGCCAGTTTCTGGCGAAAGTTTGTGCACAAAGTACTGGTTAACTGCTTAGAGGACAGCTTGTCAAGTAAAAGTGTGAGTAGGTAATCGACTCGACTTGACCTTAACAGTGTTGCTTTGGCTGTAAAACTCCAGCTTAAATGTATCAATAAGGATTTAGCATTGACCATTCAGCTATGGTTTATAGGGTGAAACATTCCTACGAGTTACTATACAGCTAAGACCATAAATTATTCAGCACTACTGAAATACAGGCATTTACAGACAAGCACCTGTTCTGCAGTTCGTGTAATCAGTTTGAAAAACAGACGATAGTTTTATAATGCAGTGAATTAAACCATTAGCTTCACCACTGCCAAACGTAATGTCTGTTTAAGTATCAGTTGTTGTAGGCATTGTTCCTGAAGTTATGGTTTTGCCAGTAACCACATTAAACTCGCTAAATATTTGGCAGAAAATAATACCGTGAGCCATAACCTTAGCTAATGTACCGTTGGACACGTTTACCAAGCGGAAACTTAGATCAGCATGCGAATACGCACAGTCTGATCAGATTCTTCTTTTAGAGCTCTTTGGATAGGCACAGGTTCAAGGTTTCTGTAAGCGAACAGGGTAGACTGATGAGATTACGCGGATGCGCAGGCCGATCTGAGTCTCCGAAGGTACATTGTCTCAAGTTACGGCTTGTGCCTTGACCTACTTTGTTTCAAGATGGAACTATTTGTGTCATTTCAGTGAATAAAGTGACTTCATGGTGGTAATGCCACGTCGTCGTAGTCCTTTATGTTGTTTTCTTGTGTCCTGGCTTCAGGTCGCCATTGAGCCCTTAGCTTTGTTTTATCACAATGGTTTTGATTATACAGTCGACCCTCGTTATCTCGAAGTCAAAATGATTTTCTGAATTACTCTGTGATATCCGTACCTCGACATATCAGATTTGCAAAACGCAGGAAAAAAATAAATCGAACAACCACATTTCACAAATGAATGTAATTTGGCTCCTGAGATATATTGAAACTATTGTGATAAAGAGGAGAAATCTTTTCCACAATATTTTATTACCTGTTATTAGATGTCCATGTTAAAACAGGAACCAGATTTTCATCTTCACTTCGAGATAAGCGTTTATTCGAGATAAGCGAAGTCGAGATAACGGGAGTTGATTATATTTGTTTCACAGATGTGATAGAAGAACACTTCGCGGACTGAACATCTATTTGTAATTTTGAGCTGCATCAGAATTAAGGGTGAAGTTTGTTCCCAAACCCCACCTTTGCGCCCCCCCCCCCCACACACACACCACACCTTCGCCAACCCCCATCCCCCTCCTCAAGTAGGGTTCTACTGACCGTTCCAAAGCGGTCTCTGTTGCAGTTCGTTTTTATACGCCTGTATGTTACGGGGTCTGGCGTCTGTCCGTAAACCTTACTCCTACAGTTTACATTCGATCAAGCTGAAACTTGGTATATAGTTAGACCATGATGTGGAACAGCACGTTTTATTTCGGAGTTACAGTCCACCAAATATTAGCAGAGTTATGCCTCTTTGAAAATCCGATCAGGCTGTAACTTCATCTATAGATAGACCATAATGTGGAGCAGCGCATATTATTTCGAGGTTACAGTCCACCAAATATTAGCAGAGTTATGCCGTTTGAATTTTTTTGTAAATTTTTCATTTCCAGCTAACTCTCCCTAACCCCCCTCATCAAAACCACACTTCGTCTACCCCCATCCCCCTCCCCAAGTAGTATTCTACTGACTGTTTCAAAGCGGTCTCTGTTGCAGTTCGTTTTTATACGCCCGTTTGAAAAACGGGACGTATGTTACGGGGTCTGGCGTCCGTCCG
This sequence comes from Anodontia alba, assembly GCA_964016985.1. Taxonomy (NCBI): domain Eukaryota; kingdom Metazoa; phylum Mollusca; class Bivalvia; order Lucinida; family Lucinidae; genus Anodontia; species Anodontia alba. The sequence continues at coordinate 45,947,419 of OZ024825.1, forward strand.
TCTGTCCATAAACTTTTTCGTTTCCGGCCAACTCCTCCTACAGTTTACATCAGATCAAGCTGAAACTTACTTTATAGTTTGAACATGATGTGATGCAGCGCATTTTATTTCGAAGTTACAATCCATCAAATATTAGCAGAGTTATATCCATTTGAAATTTCTTTATATTTTCGTTTCTGACTAACTCCTACAGTTTACAACCGATCAAGCTGAAACTTCATAAATAGTTACATGATGATGTGGAGCAGCGCATATTATTTCGAGGTTATTACATTACACCAAATATCTGCAGAGTTATGCCCCTTTGAATATTTCCGTAAACTTTTAGCATATTGTTTAGAGGTAACAGTGTGCAAATTTTATTTTATAATAGGTACATTTTTGTAAATAACTAAAGTTATGGCCATTTATTTATTTATTTATACAATGTTTAAAGAGGATGGCACAATTAGCTATAAAATAACTAGTCTACTTTGTGGTCCTCATATGGGCAAGTTATTTATATTTTTTCATCTTCTTTTAAGAGATTTGCACAGAAATGTTGCCATTATTAAATCTTTATAAATAAGTTCATTAAATGATATAAAATTAAAAAAGCATGACTAATATAAAAACTTATAAACATAATTCTTTTTGGATTTTTTTTTAATACTCTTCTGAGGTACCTCCCTTGAAGTACAAAAATAAAATCAGTATAAAACACGTTAAAGCTTTACAAAAAACTTTCTTGCAGCATTTCTTTTCTTTTCTTTTTTTTTTTTTTTTTTTTTTTTGTTTTTTTTTTTTGTTTGTTTGTTTTATTTTTGTTTTGTTATTGTTTGGTCAGATATTGAAGTATAGAAAAAACAAATGGCCCAAAGGCTCCTATGAGCTTATAGTATAGCCATGCTTCTGGCGTCCGTCCTCCGTCGGAAACCACTTCTCCCTAGACGCAGCAAACCTCCCTATTTTCCTAGGAGGAAGAAGTCACTTCTCCCTAAATTTCTGGGGCAACTTAGACCCAGAGGTTACAGTTCACCAAATATCAGCAGAGTTATGCCCCTTTGAATTTTTTTAATTTTTTTTTGTTTCCAATTAACTCCACTTACATTTTACATCCGGAGCACTGAATTATACAGGAGTCGGTTTATGTTCTACATCTTATTACTTGCCACGGGTGTATAATGCCTCCGCTTGCGGAACTCTTGTTGTTTGTATATCTGTGGTTTCAAATGTGACGTTTTTTTTTGACAATACTTGTGCCTTCGGAAGGCTGTGCTTCTTGGCATTTTCTGGGTATCGTCAGTTATATTTTAGCTTATACAGACAACACGATTTTCTCACAGAAACTTTTCCATACTGTAGAACGTATCACTGGACAATGCAGGCGCTGATCAAAATTCGTATGTGTTGCAGTGGTCTTCTCCATAATTATGGCGCGCCTCGTTTTCACATAAATTGCGCCGATTCTACTTTAGGCCTTTGTTGTCCGAATATGCGATATAGACACTATATAACATGGTTCATCTAATGTTCTTATTTCTCCACGAAGCCTTGATGCTGTTGTTAGAATCGTCCTGGCGAGACGTTACTTATGAGTACACCAACGTATGTCTTCATAGAAAATATAAGTATCAGCCGTAATTGGTTGGAGTGAGCGGAATAGTTACTCAGGAAGCATTACAATTGGAAAAAATATTCTAGGGACACAAAAAACGAGTTTGAATCAGCCACGGTTAATGAGCCATCGATGTTCGAGACATTGGAGTTTTACTGTAATTCGGAAAATAAAGCATGCTGCTGATGTCGTATGTTTTAACCAGGTAAGTACAATTGAACTATTTTATACAGATTACATAGGTCAGCTTAGACCACAATAAAGATAATGACTCCGTATGACATTTTAAGTTTCCTGAATACAATTGCCTAATAGCAGTTTTGTTACATAGAAACTAGAGAAATTACAGCAGGAGTTCTAATAAGACAAATACCGGTATTCGGCTGAATCTTTGCATAGAGCATTATAGATTTACGGTCTACCAAGTTGATACAAATAATGATTCTAGGTTGACCTTTGACCTTTTTATGACACGGTCAAATTTGCATTCCCTTACTCTTGTATGGAGAAAATGTTGTAAAATCATTTTCTGAAAATGTAATAAAGACCGCTGGCTGAAACTTACAATGTATGATCAAATTGCAAACACTTTTAGTTAAAATCAGAATTTTGTCCTGGGTTATCTACCCTTGTCCCTGGACTATATACATGTATAAAAGCTCGTGATCTTTAAACGTCTTCTCTGAAACAGCTTGACCAATTTTCACCAGATTACACTTTAAGCCTTCTGTCGAAGGCATATTATCAAATTGTTCAAACCGTTCTGCATCATTTAACAAGATGGCCTTCATGCCAATATATATTAAAACACCTAAGAATCTTCTCACAAACCAAGAAAGCTTCAAGGCTGAATCTTGGTATGTAGCATTCGGGACTTAAGGTCCACCAAGTGTAGCTAATTGATGATTCTAGGATGACCATTGACCTTTCCAAGGACAAGGTCAGATTTGCAGCCGCATACACTTGTATGGGGAAGTGTGGCAGTACTGGAAGTTGTATGGCATCTGCAGATATGCAGCATCTGCAGATATGCAATGGCCGTTTTACTCAGGTGAGCGAGTCGAGACCCATTGGCCTCTTATTTATGTTCACAGTACTCGACATGCGTTTTGACAATTTCTGATGAAGCAACTCACGTTCCAAGTAATCGCTTGTTTGCCACAGCCTAATTCTTTTGAAGGACAAATTGATTTTCAGTCAACTAAATAATTGGTTTCTGTATATATTAAACTTGGAAGGAAAACAGACAATCAGACCAGATTTGTATGACAAGAGAGAAAGCAAACTATTAACATGATTACAGACTGAAATGCATTTTTACATGACTGCTTGAACTATATTTTGCGTCCTGTTTCTTATGAGAAGCAAAACCTGTTTAGAAACTCCGGAAAATTGGAATGTTGCCTTGTCATTAGCTAATCTGGGCCGAAGGCTCCAGGGAAGCTCCTAGGATAGTCTGTTCGTCCGTCGTCCGTCAGCACCTTTGACCAGTTAAAGGTAAAGGTCATTAACTGACATTGGTCCTCTGTCCCACAGATTCAGTAGTTTTAAAATCTTCCCTAAAATCGCTAGACAGACTGAAACCAAATTGCATATAGGGCCTCAGTGGGGAAATCAAAGTTTGTTCATGCGATCTAAGTCACATCACCAGAATGGCCATCATGCCCATATATGGTAAAATGGATTTGGAATTCTTCATCTCGCTGGTTCATGTATGCCTACATTTAGATTTTTTTTGAAACTACGTATAAAAAGCTTACAGACATGCTACAGTAATTTTGGCTTGGAAATTACCTTAAAGAAGTTGTGGTCATGGTACCCAAGCCAAAATCCAAACTCATAAATCCGTAGACGAATGAGAATGTTCAGACCAACAGACATGGACCCCAGAATAAAAGGTGTAATCAGATGTCGGCGGATAGTAAGCATTACTTGGTAAGCAAGCTTCGCCCACCATGCCAATAGGCCTGAACGAAGAAAATGTAAGCAGAAGCGTATTTCCGGGATTCTTGAAGTCTACTTTTGGCTCGCCATTGGCAAAAATATCAGAAACAATTCTGGAAACTGCTACATTGTAGGGATTGACCAGATCATGATGTCTCCCATAGAACTTCTTAAGTGTTGCTACCAGTTTGGTTTTTTGAAACCCCTGACTCAACAACTTTCCCACGCTCCATGAAGTCCTGATAATTTAAACAGGCTCTGGCATAACAGATTAACTGTGATACATAAACGCCGTATGCTGGTGCAGAAGGGATATTACTGCTCAGGAATGGAAAGATAACAATGGGAAAATTGAAGTCATCCCGTTTGTCGTAAAGCCTAGTAGTAAGCTTTCCAGTGTCAATGTAGAGATAACAGTCCAAGTATGAGGAGGAGGCTGCAGTCACCGTTGTTTCCTTTATTTCAAGTCCACGTGGATAGATTTATTCCAAATACTCCGCAAATTTTCTGTTTTTCAGAGACAATACATCATCTGTATATCTATAGGTGAAATTGAAATGTTGTTCAAGGTGTTTCTTGCCTGCTTTGAGGAGACTTTGTACAAACTCCGCCTTATACGAGTATAAAAACAAGTCAGCAAGCAACGGTGCACAGTTAGTACCCATCGGTATACCGATTGTTTGCGGAAATATCCGTCCGCCGAACTCTACAAAAATATTGTCTATTAGATATTCCAGCATCTTTATGACATCTGAATCTGAGTATTTTTGTGGTGCATCACAGTGATCCCGAACAAAGTATGATTGTGTCTTTGTAGCCAATGACAACATACTGAAAGCGAGGGTTAGCATTCTTATAGAAGAAACACTGGTTGATTATTTCCTTTAATTTAGATTTCATAAATGCCCACTAAATGCAATGCATGTCTTAACGTATCCAGCTTAAAAACATGGTGCAAATTTGATCAAAGTCGCTTAAGAAATAAGAAAGATATTGTATTTTATACAACCGCCGTTTTGGAAATTTAACTAGGTTTATTTTTTTTAAGATACAAATAAAAGTCGCCTATTGACAGAAATACTTTGCTTGTGTGAATTAGTTAACAATTCATATGCAAGTGAACACATTTACAGTTACTACAACAAAATATTGTTTAAGATACGATTTATTCAATTTTTTGCATATCTAATTAGGTGGATATGATGCCACTTGCAAAAATGGCGGCTTCATCGAGAGCACTTTCTAGAAATTTAAAATCTAATACTTTCGTATTTATCAGTCGATTTTCATAATTTTTTTCGTCAAACTGCTCAGCTCCTCATGCTATCTAGTTTCGAACATGATTATTATTTGAAGTGTTTTTACTTTATGTTCCTTGAAGATTAAACAGTTAGAAAAAAAGAAAAAGTGAGGAAAATTGCCATAAAACAGAATTGTGAAAGTAGAGTTTTAAGGGTTCTGAGTGCAAAAGGGTTAAGGATGCAGAACTAGACTTGCCCATTTGAGCTCTGGTGAGCGTAGTGGCCCATGGGTCTCTTTTTTAATCATGTTGCGCCATATTTCGGTCTAAGAGAGAAAGGACTGATGCAGATATATTCCGTTTTAAGAATGCACCAATTTTATTGGCCCTACGGAACATTGCATATGCAGCAACGTTTTTGCCAAACCGAATTAATAAAGGATATGATTCATATTTGCCATCAATATATCGAACAAGGATACTCTTGGGGAAGCATCAGAGATATTCAAGCTACATCTAAAAGAACGAAACTAATAAATTGAATACTTGAGGCTTTGAATTTATTGAATCGCTCGAAGCGTCCGATAATAACTGGTGTATTATCGGATAGGTGAACAGTTTAAAGTAACCAGAAACAATCAAATTTACCTTTAAAAGCTAAACAGGCACTTCTAATAAGTTACCATAACACGTTTTTGTAGAGAAATAAGAAAATTACAGTATATTTGTAAAAAAAAGTGTTACTAGAGCGGAGGTTTAAAAGTATCCATTTCGCAGAAGTGCTCCTAATAAGTACCCACAACATACGTTTTTTAGAGAAATAAAAAAAAATGTCTTGAAAATGCGTCTTATTTAGAGCATTGGCTTAGATGTATGCATTTCAGAGAGGTGTGTTTACGTAATGAATAGGATGAAAATCTTTAACACGGACCCCGCGCCATGCAACATTCACTGTACTAAACAGACGTGTTTATGCGAACCGAAGTTTTATGTATAGGGACCCAGGATGAAGTTGGCTGGCCGTAAAAATGCTTTAAACCCCCCGGTGGTTTATTCTAGTGACCGTTCTAAAGCGGTGATCCCGGTGTTAGTCTTATTCTTTGTTGCTTTGTGGTTTATTTTACGAGTTGATTTATTTTAAGTCTTGCCTTGTGCTATTTTGTTATTGTATTCTTGAGTCCTTTTAGCATTGCGATTACCTCGCTGAGGGAAGAGAGAGCTAATCTTAGTTTTTTCTTACGTTCTCTTTGCGCTTTTGTCTGTTTCCTCTTAGTATCTGGGATGGGCTACGGCTTGTGATTATGGCACTCCCTGGACTTTTTTCTTACTTCTTTTTTCAAAAATATATATAACGCAGATATATTCTAGTTTCGCTGTTCCAGTGGTATTTAGTAAGCTCCAAGGCTGCATGTGCAGAAATAAATACAGAGAATCTATTATTCTAATCGATAAGTCTAGACCATTTTATTCCAATTAATTCACTTGTATAAATTGGATACAACAATACAATGATTACGTTAAAGCGGGTCATCAGACGGCAGTCTACAGTAAAAAGAAACAAAAAGGTGTATTCAATACCTCACTTGAGAGCAGCTAGTGCCAAAAACCTTATTCGAGTCATTCCAGTTCATTCACTAATTTTTGTTTCTTTATTATCATCATGTTAACAAGTCTGTAATGTATTCCACCACATTCCTTAATAATATGTGCGCCACACCATGCGAAAACGTGTCTTGATTTTGTTGGACGGCTTAAAGAGCAGTCCAAAGATGGTAAAGGGAAATGTCCAGGGAGTGCCACAGTCATAAATCGCAGCCAATCCCTGTCACCAATAGGAAGAGGAAAGAGACACAAACTAACACGCGCAAAACAAACAAACGCACGAAAAGCACACAGACCAGCTCTGTTTTTCCTGAACGAGGTGATTGCAATGCTGAAGAGTAAAAAACACAAGGACATAATGGAAGACTTAATATAAATCGCCTAATAGAATTAACCACAAAGCCATAGAGTAAGTGACTACCACTTTAGAACGGTCAGTAGTATCAACTAACGCGGGGGGGGGGGGGGGGTGGTGGGCGGCGGGGGGGAGGGGGGTGAGGGGGAGTGGGCGCATAATACAGAAATACATAGATATTCGGTTCGCATAATGGCTCAAAACTCAGTCGATGCATCACAGCGAAAACATAAAAATCAAATAATTCATTATGATAAACAAGGAACAGTACTCTTGGCTAATTATACTCCCACTGCGAGCCAGAGTTAAAGGTAACCCATAGTTGAACAACGGCGGGCCAAGCCAAAGACATATCATTAAGTCCCAACCCACTTGTTAAAAATTCACGAAGAGGCCGTTATTGAGGCCAGTTCAGAAGTTTCAGGGTTATGGAGGTGTATACTTCATTCTTATACTTGCCCCTTTCAACGTTTTAATAAGGCTCTGCAATTTCTTGAATCATGTTGACGCAGCGATTTCTTGCGGTGCTTTCCTTATATTTGAATGGGGTCAGTTTGGCTATGTGGTACATTTAATGTCTTAAAAACTGCTGGCTGATTTGCAAACGGTGTAGACCACTATGATACTGTTTGAGAGCAGTTTGATTATGTATATCTACCCAAAATATAGTTAGTGCAGCAAGTAGTAAATACAAATAATGAGTATAAAGTGATAGAATTGGCTACTTTAAGGCGGTAAACCTGAAACGCAGCGACTTGTGATACATGCTAGAAATACCATATTTACGTCAGAATTCTGACAGGGCTGAGCAAACATCAGGGTCTACACTGTTTTCAATTCGTACAGGAACTCTTAGATACATCAACAGGTACTAAACTAGACCTAAACACTTCTGCAGCAAGGAATATCGCAACCAGTGATTTACTGTAAACTAGTTATACATTTAGGAAAAAGCTGGAAATCCAAACCTTTAGAAGAATTCAAAAGTCTGTTATAAAAGGGTGGAAAAAGGCCTTGTCTGATGTTATATTAACCCCTACTGTCATTTCGATATCACCCAGAAAGACGTTTTTTGCTCAGGCCTTTTATTTTAAATGAGACTGTTTTGGTCTGATTGACCATATTTTATCAGAAACCATTCGCGGTTGATTGTTGTGCTTTCCTCTTTCGCATGCCAATTGGTGGGGTCTCATACTATAAAGGTGCCGACCTAAACCAGTTACAAAATCATGTTACAGAGTTTAAACACTGAGGATATTACGTTAAGTCCATCCGTCTGAACTTCTCAACCCTCTGGGTTTTGTTATAAGCTAATTGGCCACATTATAACAGGTGACCTCAGTATTATACACAATAACAAACTCAAAGACGTTCTTTGTACTGGCCCAAAATATAGGGTCGTTTACTTGGAAACACAATTCAAAGTTAATATTCGATTCTGTAGAAGATCTTCGTATGCATGACGCTGGGTCAAACAGGAGGACGGAGAGGCTGATACACTCTCTGAATGATTAAAAGCGGTGTTGTCATTGGTAAACAGACGTATTTCGGTACTCAGCAGAACTTTCTGCTGAATTAGCCGAAGGCGTCTAACAATATTGTGTTTGTTTGCAAAACACATTATATCAACTGCTTAATGGAGGGGTTTGTTTTGTGTACAGCACAGGAAACCCGACATACAAACTCACTACGTTGTCTAGAAAAGAAACTTTGCAAAACCATCATTCGGTTGTGTCACTCGGAATTTCTCTCTGATCTTGATCTTCCTAAACTATGCAAGATTCATAAATAGCACAAGAATCCATACAAACAACGTAACCTTGCGGTTCAGCCAAGTGCTCAACTAAGCCCCTCTCAAAGATTCTAACGAGAATCCTGACAGCAGTAAAAATAAGGGCTTCAGAAGTATTGCACCATCGCATACGCAAGAAGCAATGTCAGTCAGATGTAAATACAGAAAAAAACAAAGAGCTTCTACAAAACTTACAATCACAGTCATTTTGCTCTGTAAACAGTACTAATTTTGGTCTGTAAACAGTATTCTTTCGATTTCTCAGTATTCTTTCAATTTCTCAACTCTTTATACCACAAAAGACCAGTTTCACAATCGCGAGTTTTACCGCTCTCGCTAATCCACGCATAATTTCGTTAATTCAGAACGAGGCTTGCGGTGTATCACAGATAACAATGACGGATCGTCAGACCGTGACTAACTACACAATAGAAGATTTGTGGAAATTTCCGTGTAATAAGCGGTCCCATTTCTTTTTCATGACTCTCCTCTACATTGCTTTTCAGTTAAATTCAGTACCCCATCCCGAAGAAGATCGTTGCTGTCTGTTTTAAGAGATTTTGAATATTATGAATGAAACATATTTTAATCAAAGCTGATTTAAGCTCTCTTATATGTTACCGCAAACATGTAAATGAAATATATCCGCATTTTGTTTTTTACTTGCTGACATTTCGATGTACTGCATTGATTCGCGGAAACAATCTTGGCAATTTAGTTCTTTAATATGTGTCTGTTTTATATGCATTTCCGACAAGAAAACGCTCTATAATCCAACGTTTGTCTCCCAGAACGGGTTCCCCGCCACGCTGTCGTCTGACGTTACCATTACGAGCACGCGCTACCGTTATAAGCACGCGATTTGTTTTCATGCGAGAGCTATAGAAAAATTTAACATTAGAAACGCGATCAGTCCGGTGTGTCGTCGTCTGGTGTGCATCTGAGCATCCCATAAGATGTGACTCTACACAGGGTTTACGTGATTGATTCGGTGGTACTTAGAAACTATTTTAGTGGCCAGCAGGAATAACCGTTTTGATGCGCAAATCTCGCAAACGGATAAGGTACTATTTTGTTTAGGTGTTTATCGTCTTTCAGCAGAGAACGGTGAGCGTGCGTCTCTAAAGTCAGTGACAAAAAAATCGACATCTGAAAATTTTCAATCGGAAAAAACGATCAATTAAAAAAAAAAAAAAAAAAAAAAAAAAAACAGCAACAAAAAAATGCCAGCCTCGGAGGATAAAAGACATGACACCCGCGTGTGCATCTCGAATCAGTCGGTCGGTAGAGGCAATACACAATGAAGGAAGGGGTGCATAACGATGTCAGTTTTATGCTTCAATTGCTCAACCAGTTAATGATCGCTGAAGTATTAACTGCTACATGTAACACCTGTATAACTACCGGATGCTTAGCAAGTACTTGGCACCATCACATCAGATATATTACTGAAAAGACATGGATAAGGATCAATATTATGAGAAAACTTAAATTTAAATTAGACAGAAAGTCTTTAGAAACTATATATTTAACTTTTATAAGGCCTATTTTAGAATATGGAGCTGTTCTCTGGGATAATTGTAGTTAATACGGAAAAATGAATTGGACAAAATACAGAACGAAGCAGCCAGGACCGGTGCAACAAAATTAGTATCTTAAAATGCTCTATATAATGAAATTCAATGGGAAAATCTCGAAGAGAGACGTAAAAAACATAAACTGACTATTTTATAAAATGAAATTTAATCTCTGTCCTAACTATCTCTCTTCCCTTGTTCCACAAACTGCCCAAAACCGATCACGCTACAATCTTAGAAACTCAAACGATCAAATTAATGCCCGAACAACCCTTTATTACAATTCTTTTTTACCTTCCTGTATTAGAGCTTGGAATGATCTCTCAGAAGCAGCGACACAAACTGAATCTGTAAATGTTTTTAAAATCTTTCTTAACAAAGATAGAATACCTGTTCCCAAACATTATTACAGGGGTAACCTAAAATTCCAAATCTTGCATACACGTTTAAGGACAAGTTGCAGTTCCTTAAATCTTCACCTTTTCATAAAGAATATATCTGACTCACCTTTATGTAGCTGCGTAGCACTGAGGACAACCAACATTACTTCTTCCACTGTGTGCATTATCAGCGACAGCGAAATAAACTCTGAAATGCAATCGCAAGGTACACTATCGCAGCCGTAAATTTACTCCCGTATGGCGACTCATCACTTTCTTATAAAACAAACACTGCCATATTTGAAAATGTTCACAAATATATTATAGACACAAAACGGTTTTAATTATGTTAATGACCTCTACGACGACTTTTTGTAACAGTTCACGGGATCCAAGGATGCCTTACCGATTGTCTGCGCCCTACCACTCACCAGCCCGATTTTATTTTTATTTTTTATGTTTTGTATTGTTTACTTTTTCTCATTTTTCGTTTTTTCATATTCCAAATTGCATCCCAAACTTGCATTTTTTTAGTAAAACCTATCCATCATTTGGCATATTTTTTTTTTTTCATTTTTCACTCATAATCTATCTTTTGATGTATTCTATTTTTCAGTTTGCAATCACAATTAGTTAATTACATTTACTTATTTCCAAAATAGTAACTTGTTTGCTATCACTAGTCTAATTTGTTTACTTTATTCGCATATTTTTTTCTTAATAATTGGTATGAGGTATATGTCAGCATGATCCGTAGTACACATTGACAAACAACCACCTGAATTTATACAATATTTATAAATGTAAGGAGAAGAACTCTATAAGTACTTGTGCTTTCGTTCTTATCCTATGATTTGTTTGTATTTACTTGCTTGTTTATTCAATATTGATTCTGAAATAAAAATGTTTAAACCAAAAACACGCGACTGATTATTCTTTTAAGGTGCTACCGACGGTAAGAATAACACGTTGCGAACATCAGTCAAATAATCCAGTCATAATTCATAGTAGTCCTACGGGGAAAACATGCCTCGGACTCGGCTTTGGGAATTTTAGGAATCCGGACTCGGGATTTATGCGTCCAGGGACTCAGGATTCTGTGTCCCAGAGAACCCTGAATTTATCACAGGTTGTAGCGAGTGTCTTTCATTTCTGCTTTGTCAATACACCGCCAGCCTCGATCTCTATACATTTCCGGAAATTTTCCACTCGGCAACAATCGGGAATTACGATTGTGAAAAGGGTCTATTCCGAATGACAAACTGAAATCCAAAATACGAGTTATTATTTCTTTAAAAAACAATAACTAAATAAATAAATAAAAAAAAAATAAATAAAACACAACAACACGGAAATCGTCGCTTCCAATATGTTGTCATTGGCTGTGCAGACACATATTTTGTTCAGGGCCACTCTGATGTACCACAAAAGTACTCTGATTCAGATGTAGCGAAGATGGAATATCCGATCGACAATAGCTTCGTGGCGTTTGGTGCACGGATGTTTCAACAGACACTCGGCATTCCTATGGGAACTATTTGTGTTCCATTGCTTGCTAACTTGCTTTTATATTCGTAGTCGTATGAGGCAGAGTATATACAGGATCTCATGAAAGCAGTCAAAAGCCGCTTTGCCCGGTAATTCAATTCCACCTACAGATATAAAGATGATGTTTTATCTCTGAATAATTCAAAGTTATCGGAATACCTCGAATTCATTTACCCACATAAACTGGACATTAAAGAAACATATGAGACGATATCCTCTTCCTCATACTTGGATTTTTACCTCTATATCGACAATAGAAAGCTTACTACTGGGCTTTACGACAAACGGGTTGACATCAAATCTCCAGTATTTAATTTTCCGTTTCTGAGCAACAATATTCCTTCTGCAGCAGCATATGGTGCTTACGTTTCACTGTTTTTATTATGCTAGATCCTTCTCTGAGTATCAGGACTTATCGAATGAGGAAGACAACTTACTACAACACTGTTGACAAGGCGATAGCAAAGATCTAAAATGGTGTCAGCTTTTAAGGAGTTCTATGGGAGGCATCATGACCTGGTCAATCCCTACAATGTGGCTCTTTATCTCCAAATAATTCAAAAGTTTCAAAGTACCCCGAATCCATCAACCCATAAGTGCTTGACATGAAAGAAAAATTTGAGACAATAACCTCTTCCTCATACTTGGATTTCCACCTCTATATCGACAATGGAAAGGTCACTACTAAGCGTTACGACAAAAGGGTTCACATCGAATTTCCCATATTTATTTTTCCGTTTTTGAGCAGCAATATTTTTTCTGCACCAGCATACTGTGTCTCCGTTTCACAATTGTCATTATACTAGAGCCTGCTTTGAGTATCAGGACTTTATTGAACAAGGAAGACTGCTCACTACAACACTGCTGACTCGGGGATATCAAAGATATAAAATGGTGTCAAATTGGGTAGAGGAGTTCTGTGGGAGGCATCATGACCTTGTCAGTCACTACAATGTGGCTGTTTCCAGACTTATGTCTGATGTTGTTGCAAAGGCCAAGCCACAAACAGACTTTCTAAGCCACGGACATTACTATTCCAATATTTTCCTAAAACTCTCTGTTCAGACTGATAGGGAGAAGCGTATTTACCAAATAATGCTTACTTGCCATGGACGCCTGATTAAACCCCATTTGTTTTGGGTCCAAATCTTTCTCTCTGAACATTACTTATTTTATCTTTATTTTTGATTATTTTTTTTCTTCCGAAATCTGTTTTTGACATGTTGACCTCAGACGCAGTAGAAGGTTTATGCCTTATCTTATGTCTTTGTTCGGGCCTTCCTTGGTTCAGGAGTAGTTTTCTTAAGTTCTGGCTGTCAGTGTCTGAGGTGATTGCCACGAGCTGTCATCGTTGTGTCTTCACAATGATTTAATTGGATTTACACGTTTTATACCCCGCCACACAATAGTGGCGGGGTTTATTGGTTTCACATTGGACGTCCGTGTGTCCGTCCGTCCGTCAGTCGTACGTCCGTCCGTTTTCGTTTCCGGATGATAACTTGAGTAAACATCAATGGATTTTCACCAAACTTGGTGTGTGCATTGATATTGTGGATATCTGGTTTGGGATTGCTAATGGGCAAATTTCGTTAAACATTTACGGAGTTATCTGCCCGAGACACGCCCATATTTTCGTTTCCGGACGATAACTTGAGTAAATAACAAGGGATTTTAACCAAACTTGCTATATGTATTTACATTAAGGAGATCTGGTTTGGGATTGCTAATGGCCAAAATTCGTCAATTTTTTACGGAGTTATCTGCCCGAAAAACGCCCATATTTTCGTTTCCGGACGATAACTTGAGTAAATAACAAGGAATTTTTAAACCGAACTTGCTATATATATTGACATTAAGGAGAGATGGTTTGGAATTGCTAATGGGCAAATTTCGACCAAACTTCCCAGATATTATCAACATCTGGTTTAGGATTGTTATCTGTCCCTCCGTCATTTTCTTTCCAGACATTTTCGCAACGATAACTTTATTACATAAACAAATAATTGCTGTGGCCGGGTATTATGCTTGCGGTGCTTTTATTTTTTTCTGTGATATGTCGCTGAATAGGTAATGGTGTCTCTGCGCGAGCCGAACAATCATTTTGTATTTTTACAACATTTGTGGGTTTTTAATGCGTTTTTCGTTTGGTTTTCTTATTGTTGTGTTTCGTGGATTCTGTCTATTATTGTGATCACGTTGTTAGGGAAGTGGGGGCTGGTTTCTCCGATTTTTGGCTTGTGTACTGTACGACTTGGTTTGTTTGCTGTTCCTCTTTGGTTCATTGTAGGCTATGTTCTGTGGTTGTAGCTATTCTTGAACCTCTTCCATACTATCATTCTAATTTAAGGGTAAGTATAGTAAGAGGTGTCCCCGTATTTAAGGTAAATATGGTAATATGTGTTTTAGCTACCAGTATATATTGATGCGCAACATGGGAAATGACCAAATTGCATATTTGGGCGCCTGCTGCTCACTGACAGAATCTATACTATAGAATAAATGCCATCCCGAAAACAGGCCTATATAATTTTGACCCACTTTAACCCCACTATCATATAGTAAAACTGGGGTTTACAGGGGTAAACATTATTTTTCTTATTTTTGCTCAAAAACATAGATTGTGGTACTCGTTAGAACCGCCTCGCCGAGGCGGTTCTAACGAGTACCCACAATCTATGTTTTGAGCCAAAAAAATGAAAAATATCAGAGTTTTTTTATCTGAAAATTATCAGTTTTTGGAGGTGAAATTTTCTGTAATTTGAATAGGCATGTTTTCGTCGTAATGGCATAACCGACGCTCTGATCAGATCTAAAAAAATTGTTTTTCTTATTTCTTCACGAAACCATATGTAGTGAGTACTCGTTAGGATAGCCTCACCTAGGCGCTTCTAATGAGTACCCACAGCATGTTTTCATGGAGAAATAGACAATATTTACCTGCTACCCCTATCTAGAGCTATGGCATATGCTAGAGACGTTTTCTAATGATAGGGCATATTTGTTTTCTTCATCATATTCATATGTTTGCTATAATGTCCTAAAAATCAGATGACGAAGCATGATTAATTGCTAATTATCTAAACTCGCTCAGAACATAAGTCGTAAATGCTGCACTAGAATTAATACCATGAATTTAATGATACGTAATTAATTTCTATTGATTGAATGTTTTATGCTCGGTAACAACTGAAATTATGATCCTGGAAATTAGAGGAACATGATCTGACAATTGAATTGAAGGAATGAATATGTAAACAAGCTCATCTCCATGAATGCATATGTAAATGAAATAAACACTAGTAGCAGTGTTTTCAGGGAAAACAATTGTTCCCACCATGAATTTTTTAAAAAAAATTCTACTGCTGTGACCTAATCTTATCAGTTCTTTTTTATGTCTCTATAATATATCCATGAACATTTGGTAAGAATCCAATTGCGGATAAGAAAGTGTGACGCCAGCGCAGCGCCGACACCAACGGGATCGGCACCAAAAGCAATATGTACCCCAACCTCCGTTAGGTAAGGAGAGGGGCGAAATAATAACTACGTGCAGGCTTCAGTACTCCTGTATAACTTTCGTAACATAATTTTATTATCATTAAAACATAATCAAAAGTGTACTGGATGCACACACCATTTTGTAATAAAATACCTGTGCAGCATCAATCCCGAAACGATTGAAAAACAGGAGTCCATAAGCAGAAAACGTTCCCCACCCCTTAACCACACACCGATTATCATGGCCCGCGAAACACAGCAGTCGCAGATATAAAGTAAGATACCCTCCAAGCAAGACATTCGCACACATTAAGAAAGAAATGTTAATTACTGCAATCATTAGCGATTGCATGAACATAAACCAAAAGATGGAAATGAAAATCAGCTCACAACTGCTGTTCTAATGATTAGATTAAACATTTGTTATTATTTTGCAGAACACTGTTATTGTTTCTGAATATAGAAATATGTCAGCTAAACATTTCGTTGTACTACGTAAATGTTTACAATCAAACCACAGTGTAACGTTATATCATTCGTTATATCATTCCATTTGCGCCGTCCGACTGGAGACCAGGAGGTCGCGGGTTCAAGTCCCGCCGAGGTCGGCAACATTCTTTCGTGGAGCTTGATCATGAAATATGTTCTACGGTCATTCTCTCCCTCCCGCTGATTCAAGAAGGGCAGTTGTCAGTTTCTGGCAAAAGAATGTACACAATACTGGTTAACCGCATAGAGGACTAAGCCTGTCCAGTAAACGTATGGTAAGGTAAACGGACCGCGCTCGACATGACCCCATTGGGTTGACTGGGCCGTAAAACCTCAACAACCTCAACACAAACAAACCTATATCATTCCATTACGAAAACGCGCCTATTCAAATATATAGAAAATTTCACCTCCAAAAACTGAAAATTTTCAGATTAAAAACACTGATATTTTTCATATATTCTGCTCAAAACGGATTATGGATACTCGTAGGAACCGCCTCGGCGAAGCGATTCTAATGAGTACTCACAATCTATGTTTTTGAGCAGAAATAAGAAAAATAATGTTTACCCCTGTAAACCCCAGTTTTACTATACTAAAGTGGTGTTTAGGGGGGATCAAAATTACTTAGGCGTCTTTTCGTGATGGATACATATACTGTGATTGATTGTATTTAAGGGAGCGGGATACTCTTGGCAGATTTTCCGCCGTGACAACTTTTGTTACTTCCAGTTCGCTTTCCTTTTGAAACAAGGTCCTACTATAAGATGAAATAATATATTCTTTTAAAGGAAATAAAAGTAAAAGGTTGTCTTTGAAATCAAATGAACTAAAATCGAAGACTCGGTTTTATTTAGTCTTATGCCAGTAGTGCTCTCAACATTTGTTTTCATAGCTCAAGCCCAGGCGCTTTTTCATTAAAAACGTAATGGTGTTCTCTTTTTTTCCAGGAGAAAGTAAATTATGCATGCTCATTTGAAGCGCGCTTCTTATGATAACCTACAACGTATGCATTCATGGAGAAATAGGAAAATACTCTGGCTACTTCTGTCTGGGCCAGTATTATTGTTTCTTTTTTAATACACCGCCATACGATAGTGACGGGGTATTATGGTTTCACGTTGGCTGTGTGTCCATCCGTCGGATGTCCGCCCGTCCTTATTTTCGTTTCCGATAACGAGTAAATATAAATGGATTTTACCAAACTTAATATGTGCATTGATATGAGGATCTGGTTTGGGATTGCTAATGGGCAAATTTCGTCAATTTTTGACAGCGTTATCCTCCCGCGACACGCCCGTAATTTCGTTTCCGTACGATAATTTCAGTAAATATGGATGGATTTTCACGAACTTTCTATGTGCATTGATATTATGAGGATCTGGTTTGGGATTGCTTATCGGCAAATTTCGTCAACTTTTGACAGAGTTATCAGCCCGGGACACGTCCGTAGTTTCGTTTCAGAACGATCACTTCAGTCAATATCAATCGATTTTCACGATACTTGGTATATGCATTGATATTGTAATCTGCTTTAGGATTGCTAATCGGCCAATTTTGTTTATGTTTTACAGAGTTGTCTCCCCATGACACGTCAGTCTTTTCGTTTCATCCGTCTTTTCGTTTCCGGGCGATAACTTTAGTAAATATCAATGGATTTTCATGAAACTTGCTATGTACATTGATATTGTGGAGATATGCTTCGAGATTGCTAATATGCAAATTTTGACGTAGACACATCCGTATTTTTCGTTTCAGGACAATAACTTGAGTAAATCTCAATGGAGTTTCACTAAACTTGAAGTGTGCATTTACATTGTAGAGATCTGCTTTGGATGGGCAATGGGCAAATTCGTCAGTTTGTGACAGTTATCGTCCCACGACATCGTAATGGCGCGGTATTATCGTTTCACGTTTTTATTAGTATTTGGGCGGCCGTTGCCTCTAGAAAATTCAACTTAACGGTATCTTAGATGTGACCTTCAATAACTCTTTTATACTGATCGTGCCTAGGCGGTTCGTCTGTTGCCGTTATACTGACCGTTTCTAGGCGGTTCCCCTGTTGCCGTTATTTGTTTATGTGTCCGTGGTTTCATATGTGGCGTTTTGTCATTGTTCGTCCCTTCTCTCTGTGTGCTTCGTTATTGTGGCATTTCCAGGGTATCTTTACTTATATTTTATCAAAGTCCATTTTAATGAGGAAATGTTTAGACATATTCCACAATAATAACATGCTTAATGCAGACGCGAAAAACAGAGTCCCAGATAAAGAGTCTTATATGATAGATCCTTTTGAAGCAGGAACTATACGGAACAAACGAAAATAGCAGAACTTGGGATATTACACCTGTTATAAGGGAACAGTGTGACTTTGGTATGTTAATTCCATAGAACCCTTTCAGCTACGAGTTTTTGGCGGGGAGTCTTCCATCATAGAGGTTAACTGGCATCATCTGTTTCTCTGTTTCACCATTATTGGACCGGACATCGTGGAATCTATGATATGTCCAGCAGATCTGCGCATGTTGTTTTGGATAGTTCGACTGGAATAATTACTGTTATATGAGGCTTGCGTTGTTTTTTGGGTAATTGCTAACATACACGTACAGCGAACCTGCAAAATCTGATAAAAGTCTGATAATTGGCTTAAACTGGCTTGTTGGGCCCAGAAAACGTCTATACTTCAGCTGTGTCTATCTTCGTTTTAAAATCCCTCTTCGATATAGCTGTATTTGTGCTGTTTGACGGCCGTAAAAACGTCTCTCTGTACTTCATATATGTCATATTCATCCCGAAGGTCTTTTGGAGTTGAATCAAAATGTGAAACCTTGGCAGCGTAAATAGAACTCCATTCTTCTACCTGGTAAAGAGTAGCCTGGCCACCACGACCTAAGATATCCATAACTTAAGATATCCACAACTTTCAAATTGAAAGAACCCGACTTGATCGAATCACCCACTGCATAATCATGTCCAGCACCAACAGTTTATATTGTGTCATATATTTTATATTTTCTGGTCCTGGGTGATCATTGAGCCTATTCCGATTATTGAATTTTTGAAAACTTCTGCGAGTCACTGATGAGGCCTCATTAGCTTGTCTGGCCAACAAAACTGTCTCGTCATCTTAGTTATGTGTGTTTTCATTGACCTTAAGGGTCAGTCAGTTTACTTGAGGTGATATATTATACAGTATTTGTTGATTCGTTAACCGGATGTGAAAGGACTGGATTAATAGAAGGCTGACTGAGGCATTCTCTGTCTCAAAAGTATGCTCTTTTTGTGCATGACATTGTTCATTGCATACTTTCTAGTGTGTCCTTACTGTGCAACCATGTCTAGCATACATTTATGCTCGTATAATGGAATGTTCCATCAAAATGTATAATCAAAAGGGGAATTCGGTCTATAAAAAAGATTCAATTAATGTGTTCAAGCCGCACAAACGTGCTTGTTGTAATTCTGAGAATGCTACTTAACCCACTTATGCCTAGCGTTCCATAAAAGAGATATTGGCAAACAGTGTAGACCAAAATCAGACGCCATGCTTTTGGACAGACATGCTTTAGCAAACGGTTTAAAACTTATGGTCTATACTGATGGCCGCTTAGCAGGTTTGGCACGTTAACAGGCAGTAAAATGGGTGTAGTCAAATTTAAGGACAATAATTAATTTTATTTCAACTTTCCAGTATGAGAATAGAATAAAACGTATGCGATGGCATATGACAGGGCTGATGAACACATGTATTGCATTAGCATATAACTACATGGCGTATGGTAACAAAACACAGAACAGGGAGTTGTGACGACCAAAACTCAGTTGCACTAGCCTTATTTTGCCAAATTAATTTATTAAGAACCCAGTAATACAGTGAGCGGACCAATGTTCAGATAGCACGTTCCTGCGTTCTTCCTCCGTATGCAAGTATCAGCTTTAACAGAATAGGTCTGTAAGGGCAAAGAATGGACCGAATATTTAGGCTAAATACGATTTTTCACAGGAAGGACTTATAATGCTTTCACTTCCTTAATCTTTCTTTTGTCATCGCACGTCTTCGTTCCTTTGTTAGATGGTTTTAGCTTTCGCATGTTAATTTTTCATATGCTTCGGATCCATTTGTCGGTGTCAAAAAAGACGAAATGCAGCGCATAATTTTCTTGAAATGTTACATAATAACAATATTGGTTAGATCTGACAGACTGCTTGGAACTAAAAGACAGAATAACGAAAATACGGTTAATGCTACTTTCGCATGCACAAATACCAATGTAGTGTGCCATGGCATTTTGAAACTGTCACAGCGTATTAGCCCTCCTGTTAGAAAGGCATGAGCCGCAACGTTAGAAAACGTACCTTTGGACGAGCTCCTAGCGAATACAGTCGACTCTCGTTATCTCGAATTCCAAGGGACTCACTGAAACACTTCCGAGAAATCCGTACCTCGACATATCAGAGTTGAGAGAGTGAGGA
The DNA here is from genome assembly GCA_964016985.1 of Anodontia alba. Taxonomy (NCBI): domain Eukaryota; kingdom Metazoa; phylum Mollusca; class Bivalvia; order Lucinida; family Lucinidae; genus Anodontia; species Anodontia alba. The sequence goes on from OZ024825.1 coordinate 45,967,914, forward strand.
AAACAAAGTATTGAACAACTACATTTAACAAATGAATATGTAATTTGACTCCTGAAGTTAGAAATATAATATATAAAATAATGTGGAAAAGAGGAGAAATTTCTCCTCTTTTCCACATTATTTTGTTACCTGTTGTCATAGTTTCATGTGAAAACAGGGGCCAGATTTTCACTTCGAGATAAGCGGTAATTCGAAACAAGCGAGTTCGAGATAACGAGATTCAACTGTATTTAGATCAGCATTCAGACAGCCTGATGTGAATCCTCACTGGGCGCATTTTGTATAGCAACGGATGGCAAGTTTCTTCATGTGGACAACGAGTACTATAATCAGACGTTTGGAGCACATCAGAAGGTACGTTATCTCACGTTGCTCTCTTGATAATGTTTTCTGAAATGCTAACAGGCGGCTAAGCGAGGTCAGACTGTGAGCTGTCGTATTACCCTAAGTATAAGGACTGTCAGGCCTGAGAAAACATTGTAGGCTCAGATAAGACGCCACAAAATACGACGTCTGATGAGGATCGACACTGTGTGCGACTCATCGAGTAGTTCTAGACGCATCAACAGTAAAGTTAAGTTCATCACAGAACAGTTTTGATTTGTATTGTCCTTAGGAACATTGAGCTTATTATAATATCTCGGAAATTGACTAATTTTGGTGCTGGGGGCGTATGTAGCCGTGCAAACTGGTATCATATGAAGACTCAATGAAACTGAGATTCCGGTTTTCGTTTTTTTTATGTGGTCGGTGTTTCCAAGGCCAACCTTTATAGATTTTTTTCTCAAATTTGAGGACATTTAAATATAAATTTTAGTACCGCTACTATAATTTGAAAGAAGATTACTCTAAATGCTTCAGTTCCAGATATTGCCGATGCATATTCATAGTGACCGTGTTTTCAGCTCCTCTGTGTCGAAGGCTCAGGATGAGCTATTGTGATCATTTGCCGTCCGTCCGTCGTCCGTCCACACATTTAAACAACTTCTCCTCTGCAACCCCTGTGCCAATTTTCTGCAAACTTCATGCGGAGTCTTCTGTCAAAGAGGGCTTGAAAATTTGTTCAAATGGTCAAGGTCCGTTGAGCAAGATGGCCACCATACCCATATATGGTAAAACACATATTAATCTTCTTTCCAAGAACCGAGAAAGCTTTGGGACTGAATCTTGATATATAGCATCGGGGATTCAAGGTATACCAAGTTTATTCAAATGATATCCGTAGGTGGACCGTTGACCTTTTTACGGCAAGGTCAAATTTGCGTCCCCATGCATTTGTATGGGAAAATGTTGAAAAGAAATTTTCTCAAAATACATTAAAGATTAATGGCTAAAACTTACAATGTGTGATTAAAAGTAGTAAAATATTTTAGTTATAATCAAAATTTTGTCCCCTGAGATTCATCTGCCCTTGCCCCTGTGCTATATACATGTATAAAATAGTACACATGGTTCTGCGCCATTGAACAAGATGGCCGTTATGCCCATATATGGTAAAAGCACTTAAAATCTCCTTCTCCAAAACCAAGAAAGCTTTTGGGGTGAACCTTGGTATATAGCATTGAGCACTCAAGGTCTAGTCTGTTTGTTCAAATGATAACCATAGGTTAACCTTTGACCTTTTTTCGGCAAGGTCAATTTTTTGTCACCGTGCATCTCTATTGGGAAAATGTTGAAAAGTCATTTTCTCAAAATGTGTTAAAGAATAATGGCTGAAACTTACAATGTGTGATTAAAAGTAGTAAAACATTTTAGTTACTATAAAAATGTTGTCCCCTGGGGGAGGGTATTTGACCTTGCATCTGGGCTATGTATAGATGTATAAAATTGTGTAATTTTGAAATATCTTCTGTGAAAACTCTTGACCGATTTTTACCAGATTTCACAAGGGGGCTTCTGTCGAAAGGGTATTGCCTGTTTATTCAAATAGTTCTGCTCCACTGAACAAGATGACCGCCATGTCTATCTATGGTAAAACTCTTAAAAATCTTCTCCAGAACCAAGAAGGCTTTGATATACAGCATTCTGGTATATAGCATAGCTCTACCAAGTTTGTTTGAATGATGATCGTAGGTTGACCTTTGACCTTTTTTACGGCAAGGTCAAATTTGTGTCTCTATCCATTTGTCTGGTGGAAAAGTTTAAAAATCATTTTATTTTCAATATGTATTTAAGACTAATGTCTGACAGTTACAATGTATGATTAAAGTAGTCAAACGTTTTACACCTTACACCAGGGGTTATCTGTCCGTGTCTCTGGGCTATATACGGGTACAAAATCGTGTTATCTTTAAACGTCTTCTATTCTGACCACTTTTTACCAGATTTCACATGGGGCCTTCTATCACAGGGATATTGACAAATTGTTCAAATGGTTTTGCACTATTGAAAGAGATGGCCATATACAACAAAAAAGACTTAAAAATCTACTTCTCCAGAACCAAGAAAGCTTAATGGTTGAATTTATATGGAGAAAAAAAGTAAAGATTTATTTTCTCAGTATGAATTAATGGCTGACACTTCAATGCATGATTAAAGAAGTAGAACTATGTAGTTACCATCAAAATGTCGTGGATTATCTGCCCTTTTCCTAGGCTATTCGCATCTATAAAATCATGAAATCTTTAAACATCTCTGAAATCGCTTGACCAATTTTCAACAGATTTCACTTGGGGTCTTCTGTTGCAGGGATGTTGACAACTTGTTCAAATGGTTCTGCATCATTGAACAAGGTAGCTGCCATGCACATATATAGTAAAAACCATTAAACTTTCTCCAGTGCTAAGAAAGCTTCGATGCTGAAACTTGGTATACAGCATCGGGGACTCAAGGTCAGCCAAGTTTGTTCAAAAGATGACACTAGCATGACCTTTGGCCTTTTTATGATATAGTCAGATTTATGTCCCAGCTGCTCTGGCAATACTAGAACAAGGTTGCATGGCATTTGCAAATATGCAATAACTGCTTTTATCAGGTGAACGAATTATGGCCCATGGGCCGCTTATTTCAGCGTTCGCGGACAGGTACCTTGAAATAATAGGTATCTGAAAATCGTAAAAATCGGATGGATCCATACCTAATACAGGTCATTTTCTAAACCAACAGAGCTATGCAATATTGTAAAAAAATGATGCTACAGTTGTGTCCTTTGCCAATAAAAGCGGTATTTCTACCAAGTGTAACAATTCACCTGAAGGTGTAGGAATAATTAGGATAAAGGCGATACGTGTACTAGTGAAGGCTAAGCATTTGCTTATGCATGATGCTGAAAAATAATATATTACCTAAAAAGCCATTGTTTCTGTAAGTAAATAGTATAAACGGTATTCAAGAAGAGTCACAATTACAGAACATGACCTACCATTGGCACCGAAAGAAAGAGCAATCGTACAATGACGGACAGTAAAAGGACACAAATCAAAGAAAAACAAAGCAGCCGGCTCCCTCTTCTTAATAAGTGGATCACTCTATTAGACAGGACCATTATACACAACAATAAGACAACGAATAGGACAACACATGTAAAAAGCCCCCACAGCAAGAAACCACAGGGCCACACTAGGAGCAAACAACACCAGAACCTCCGCCTTTAAACGGTCAGTAGGAAAAAAAAAAAAAAAAAAAAAAAAAAAAACAAGCGGGGATTTCAGTCGAGTTTACAGGTACCAAATCTTCAACTGAGTTTGCTGGTACTAAACAAATCTTCACCCTAAGTTCAAATGTTGTAAAAATACAAATGACCGTTTAGCTCACACAGAAGCCTCCGAGCTCAAATTTAGGAAAGCAAAAGATAGTATTCTTTTGTGATGTCAGTAATGCACATATTTTAAAAATCAGAACACAGATTTGCACAGTTAAGATATTGGAAGATACAAGCGTTGTCATTATGGTTTGGTGAACTGCACAAGCAGAGCGACAGTGCGTCAAATTGCACGCGAATAACTTTTTGTCGTAAAACTGCTGTTTATCAGCTGCAGAAAAGAAACGCATTTAAAACAATGTGTGTAATAACTGTTTATAATTTGATTTGATTTTTCAGTAATTATATGATTTTTTTTTTGTCATCCAAGTTAGAAGGAATTATAAGCGTCAAATGAAGTCGATATTTTACCTTTAATTTGATCATGAAATAAACCGTATCGCGAGAAAAAACGCTCTTCGTACTTTCCATCGATTCAATCTTTCAGTGTGCATGCCCGGCCCGATAGCAAGGCCACATGTCTTGTTCTTTGGCTGAAGTTTCCTCATAGCCTACCGCTAACGTGAGCGAAAAGCAAGCCGGTCTCGTTGACAGTCGGATTCGCGTCCGACTGGAGGTAAGTCGGAGATCAGGTGGTCATGGGTGTGTTCCCCACCGGGTCCGGCAACATTTCATGGAAATTGATCTAGAAATATTTCTACGATCATTCTCGCCCTTCCTGCCGGCCTCGGTGGCTCAGTTGGATGCGCCGTCCGACTGGAGACCAGGAGGTCGCGGGTTCAACCCCCGCCGAGGTCGGCAACATTATTTCGTGGAGATTGATCATGAAATATTTTCTACGGACATTCTCTCCCTTCCGCTGATTCAAGAAGGGTAGTTGTCAGTTTCTGGCGAAAGAATGTGCACATACTGGTTAACCGCTTAGAGGACTAAGTCTGCCCAGTAAACGTGTGGTTAGGTAAACTGACCGCGCTCGACATGGCCCCATTGGGTTGACTGGGCCGTTAAACCTCAACACAAACAAACATTTTAACAAGATTCAACCTTGAAGTTTTCTCGATTCTGTAGAAGACGTTTTTTTTTTTTTTTTTTTTTTTTTTTTTTTTTTTTTTTTTTGTTACCATATATGGGCAGGGTGGCCAGCTTGTCTAATGATGCAGAACCGTTTAAATGAACTGATAATACCCCTTTGACAGAAGGCCCAATGTAAAATCTGGTGAAAATTGGTCCAGCTGTTTCAGAGAAGAAGACATTTAAAGATTACAAGATTTTATACATGCATATATCCCAGGGGCAAGGGCAGATAACCCTGGGGGACAAAATTTTGATTGTATCTTAACTGGTTTGCTACTTTGAACTTACATTATAAATTTCAGCAATTTTTGAGAAACTGAATACTCAAGATTTTTCCCATACGTAGGGATATAAATTTAACCTTGCTGTAAGAAATTGAAATGTCAACCTAGGGTCATCATTTGAACAAAAAAGTGGTAGATCTTGAGTCCCCGATGCTTTATAACAAGATTCAGCCTTCAAACTTTCTCGGGTCTTAAAAATTGTTTCTACCATGTATGGGCATGGCGTCCGTTTTGAACAAAACCATTTGAACAAATTGATAATACTCTTTTGACAAAAGGCCCAATGTGACATCTGGTGAAAAATTGGTCAAGCTGTTTCAGAGTAGAAGACTTTTTAATATTATGAAATTTTTACATGTATAGCCCAGGGGCAAGGGCAGATAACCTCGGGGACAAAATTTTGATTGTACCAGAAGGGTTTGCTACTTCAATCATACATTGTAAGTTTCAGTCAATAGTCTTTGATACATTTTGAGAAACTGACTTTTTAGTATTTTCCCCATACAAATGCAAAGGGACGATAATTTGACCTTGCCTTAAAAAGGTCTAAGGTCAACTTAGTATCACCAAGTGTACAATGTTCGAAGACCTTGAGTCCCTAATGCTCTATACCAAGATTTAGCCTCAAAGCTTTCATGGTTATGGAAAAGAAGAATTTTTAGTGTTTTTACGCCATACGGGCACGGCGGCCATCTTGATTAACGGACCGTGACTATTTGTATAAATTTTCAACCCCCTTTGACAGAAGGCGCCACATGAAATTTGAAGAACATTGGCCCAGGGGTTTCAGAGGAGAAGTCGTTCAAAAGTGTGAACGGGCGGAAGGACGGCAATATGATAACTGGAATAGTGTGTCCTATTTCTTGGAGGTTATTTGGGTAGCGCAAATGAAAAAACGGACAGACGTTGAACGCTAGCGACGTCACCTCATTTTTCAAAAGCAGGCATAGTTTAGGTTTCAGCCCCCGCCCCTCCCCCCATGCAATAACACTTGAGGTTTTTGTTTTGATTACGGCTCCACCATGTCATAGAATGATGAGGGTCGATGCAATAGGCATGAAAGAAAATACTATACACGGAAACCGTTCTAAATCACTCACGACAACCACTTGGTGGTGTTTATTAGATTATTTTCGTTGTATTTCTGGTTCGTTATTTCGAATTAGCTAATAATAATACAATATGTTAACAACATGTGTTGATGCGCAACCTGCGAAAAAGAGTCCTAATGCCACATCTGAACAGCGAATGCACAGACCAGCCTTTGCATTCACACATAATAGTCAGTACCTTCTCTATGTCGTACAGTTAAACGTGTCCGATGAACGTAAGCGGGCAAGAAAGGCCCTGGTTAGACTGCGCATGCGCAGTCTGATCAGGGCCTTTCTTGTCCGCATATGTGGCAAGTCTTTTTCATTATTTTTGCGTATAATGTGAAACATAAACAAATACTTAGTAAATGAAAAACACACACCTGTGTAAAACAGACTAATGAGCTACGACACGCAATGAATGCACATTACTGCATGTAATAATGATGCATGTTCACATGTGTACACTTGCATTTGTCTGAACAGGGTATCCACAGTCACATACTGCCTCAAACATTACAATCAAAACCGAATGAAGTGGACGACAAATACCTTGGAACCGCATGCGCATATATCCGGTTCTGCGGACCTTTCAGACCGTCTGATGTAATGATGCGATAAGGTACCGTTCAGTTTAGTATCTATGTCTATTGCCATGTATGGATAGCGAATGCCAAGACCAGCCTGTGCATTCGCGCAGTCATATCAAGATCTTTGGTAGCCACTTTAAGGTTCATTGAAATGCATGAACAATGAATGAAGACCCTGATTGGAATGGAAGACTATTCTGTCTGCGTGTTTCCCATATGTTTTGAAATACTTCTTCGCTAGGTGCGCCCGTGTGTATTTACTTTTACCTGCGGTTCTCATTATCTCCAAACTTTATTTCAATATCAGTCAGGGCAGTAATTAATCTAAATATTCGGACTATTTAACTCATTATAATCCTTGTCCTAAACTTTGAACAAGTCCATTTATACTACTTGTTGATATGTCTAAAATCTGTTGGATATTTGGTAAACTGTATAGAAGCTGATCAGATGCCACAAAACGCTCTGGCCTGTCAGTTTGAATACTTAGTCTAAATACCGTAAGTAATTTTTTTTAAGTTAGCAAATTGCTAGACGACCAATTTTTATTACCGTATAGCACTTGCAGATTTTCATTGTATTGGTGTTTGCAAACGATCCGTGATCCTTCTGTCTTGCAGTTGCTCTTCGTTTCTTTACTGTTTTCGTTGAATTGAGCTTTTTGACATCGTTTCGTGTCATTCTACCTTACGCGGTGTCTTAAGAAGGCCGTGTTCCGTGAATTTTGCTCTTCTAATGAGTACACATTTGTTTTCGTTGAGAAATAAGAAGAATGTTTACATAATACCCCTACTATCTTAAGCCTTAACTTCCGCATATGCTATCAGGGAAGTTTTTTTTTTTAATGATAGGGCTTGTTTGTTTCCTTCTTCATGTTCATATATTTGCTTTAGACATGTCCTGAAAATCAAATGACGAAGCATGATTAATTACGAATTATTTAAACCCGCTCAATACTTAAGTAGTAAATGCACTAGAATTACTACCACAAATTTAATACTTAAGTTTCCATTGATTGAATGTTTTATGATCGGCAACAACTGAAATTTCGATTCTGGAAATCAGAGGAACAGGATCACAGACAAATTGAATAAATGAATATGTAAATAAGTTCATCTATATTACTGCATATGTAAATAAAATAAACACGAGTAAATAATAACAGCGTACAAACGCCACGATAATCATCACTGTTTTTTATACGCCTGTATAACTTTCGTGACATAATTTTAGTAGCATCAGAATTTAGCGTACTGGATGCACGCAACGTTTTGCAGTGATTTTTTATTTTTTGCGCAGCATTAATGTTCAATTGTTTAAAGAGGAGGTGTCTATAAGCAGAAAAACTTCCCCAACCCTTGAGCACACACCAAGTAACATGGCTCGCGAAATACAGCAGCCGCAGAAGTAAGAGGGCCCGCAACTTCCTGGGTTAGGTCTGATCAACCAACCTCAACAGCTATGAAATATAATACAGAAAATGTCCAACTAGAGCCTCCCTTAAAGTACATAGCCTACCATTGACGCCATGAGGAAGATAAAACAAACGAACGAAAACATAGCAACGTAGCTCTCTTCGCTTAAGCAAGATTACCCGCCAAGCTAGACAGTCACACACATCTGGAAGGAAATCTTTATCACTGCGATCACAAGAGATTGTATGAAAGTTAACCAAAAGATGGAAAACAAAACCCGCTAAGAGTTACCTTTCTTATGAACAGATTAAACATTTGCATGATTAATTTTGCAAAACACTGTTATTGTTTCTGAATATAGAAATATGTGTCGGATGTACGTTTCGTTTGCATAGTCCATTTTAATGAGGCATAGTTTAGAGAGAGAGAAACAAAAAAAAGCGCATGAATGCAGACACGAAAAGATGAGGACCAGTCCCGGGTTTATTACGCCTGTTACAAGGGAACAGTGTGACTTTGCTATGTACATGTAACTTCCATAGAACATTTTCAGCCATGAGTTTTTGGCGGGTATCTTCTATCATAGAGGTTAACTGGCATCGTCTATTTCTATAATTAACCATTATTGGACCGCACATATGGAATATGTGTTATGTCCAGCAAATTTGCGCATGTTTTTTGGACAGCTCGACTGGAACATTTACTGTGGTGTGAGGCTTGCAATGAAAAGGTGTCTTTATGGGTTATTACTAACATTAAATGAACAGTGCAGCTGCAAAATCGTATAAAGGTCTGATAATTGCCTGGCTTAGAAAATTTCATCACTTCAGCTGTTTTTACTTTCATTTTTAGAACCTTCGCTATGGCTGGCATTTATGCCGTTTAACGGCCGTAAAACGTCTTCCTGTACTGAATATATAATGCATATTCATCTTAAAGGTCTTTTGAGTTGAATCAAAATGCGAAACTTGGGCAGCGTAAAAAACACATCTTCTACCTTGTATATAGTAGTCTAGTCACCATGACCTAAGATATCCACGACTTTCAAATTGAAAGAACCCGACTTTATCGAATCACTGCTGCATAAACCTGTCCAGCGCCAACAGTTTATATTGTGTACATGTAGTTTATATTTTTTGGTCCTGTGTGATCACTGAGTCCATTCCGATTAAAGAACTTTTGAAAAACTGATACGAGTCACTGATGAGGCCTAATTAATTAGCCGAAAGTACCGTGTCTGACAAAGAAAACTTTGTCACGTCAGCTGTGATTTCATGTGTGTTTTCATTGCTGTTAAGGGTCAATTAGTTTATGTGATATTCTTCAGTATTCAATTCTGTAATCGGATGGGTAAGGACCTGCTTAGAAGACTGACTAAGGCATTCGCTCTCTCAAAAGTATGCTCTTTTTGAACATGATATTGTATAATGTCTAGGGTACCTTTACGATCCAACTATGTCTAGCGTACTTTTCATCAAATGTATAATCACCAAGTATAAGGGGAATTCGGTCGGTACGAAAAGATTCAAGCATTGAGATCAAATTGAAGGCAATGATCAGGAATCGATACTATTACCTTACACCTTCCGTCCAAGACAACAAAGGGAAAGAATGACACACTTAAAGCAACGACAACACAATCAGACCACTACAAGCAGAAAAGCAAAGGACAGTTTCTTTCCCAAAACTTGGCCAAACGGCCATCCAAAATAATAAAAAAAAAATACCAGGACATACATGTAGAGACAAACATTGATAGAAATAGTAAACCACAGCAGAAGCACCGCCTTGGAACGGTCAGTGAAAACATTACTGGGAGACTTAAATCGATTTTACGTGGCCATAACCCTCGCCCTTAGTTCTGCGTGGTATACACACGGCATTTATTTAGTCTGCGCGAAGGGTTCCTTACTCATCAGTGATACATATCCGAGAACATAAAAATCAAACAAATACAGAGGTGAAACAACGATGAAGAACCGCAAGCAAAAAATAACTGAAATCCTGAAGCAAAAGAAAATAAACAGTTGAACCGTCGGGCCCGACACAAGCCAGAGCAACAGGCACCAACCGACTTACTTAAAAGTCTTTATGACCGGAGTCGCCATAGAGTCTGAGTCCCGACCCGCCAGCGTGCAACCAAAGAGGGAAGCAAAGTTATGAATCGTGATTGGGTTAACTACCATGCATGCAGTCTGTCGTATAAAATTTATGTTGTTCCCTATCTTTATATATGGAAGAATAATGTTACGAAATTGAGTGCTAAAATTATTGCAAGCATATATTTTTCTGAATTTATATACTAAAAAGGTAAGAGAAAAGTCCAGGGAGTGCCACAATTACAAGCCGCAGCCCCTCCCAGACACCAAAACGAAGAGGAAACGAACAAAACCAAACAGCGCAAATCAAACAAACGTACGAAAAGCTCTCTCTCCCTCAAGCGAGGTAATCGCAATGCTAAAAGGACTGAAAAAACACAAGAGAAAATAACACGAGGCAAGACAAATCGCCTCGTAGAATAAACCACAAAGCAACAAAGAGTAATACTGACACCGGAATCACCGCCTTAGAACGGTCAGTAGAATAAACTTCCGATGGGGTTAAAGCACTTTTACAGCCGACTAATTTCACCTGTGCCCCGATGCCACTCTGAATCACAACTAGTAAAACAGAAAGCAAAATGGGCAGCTGTTGAAGGTGACCAAAGTGCTAGCATCACAACACATCATATAGAAAAACAGAAAGCAATGCGGGAACCACAAAGCTATAAAGAGTAAGAACAACACCAGGACCACCGCCTTAAAACGGTCAGTAGAATAAATTACGCCTTCAAACGGTCAGTAGGAAAAAAATAACAAGCGGGGATTTCAGTCGAGTTTACAGGTACCAAATCTTCAACTGAGTTTGCTGGTACCAACCAAATCTTCATTGTTCAAATATTGTAAAAATACAAAATGACCGTTTACCTCACACAGAAGCCCCCCGAGCTCAAATTAAGGAAGATAATGAAAGATGCAAGCGTTGTCATTATGGTTTTGTGAACTGCACAAGCAGAACGACAGTGCGTCAAATTACACGCGAATAATTTTTTGTCGTAAAATTGCTGTTCATCAGTTGCAGAAAAGAAACGCATTCTAAAACAATGTGTGCAGTAATTGTTTATAACTTTATTTGAATTTTCAGTAATTATATGATTTTTTTATTATCCAAGTTAGAAGGAATTATAAGCAGCTTCACCCTGGGTCCCGATGCTACTCTTAATACATAAAAATTTGGTTCGCATAAAGGCTCCTAGCATCAAAGCAAAAACATAAAAAAATCAAATTAATCACTTTGATAAACAAAGATGAGTACTCCTGGCTAATTCTACTGTATGCCAGGTTAAACGAAAACCAATAGTTGAACCAAGGCGGGCCACGCCAAAGACATATTATCAAACCCCAACCCACTGGTTAAAGTTTTATGAAGAGGCCGTCATTGAGTCTGAGGCCCGAACCGCCGTCGTGCAATTAAAAGGGTCACCATAAAACCCCCAACCCACCGATTAAAATTTTTCGAAGAGGCCGTCATTGAGTCTGAGGCCCGAACCGCCGTTGTGCGTTTAATAAGTCATCATAAAATTCAGGTTCTGATAGGCTTTGTTGCAAAAGAAATTTAAGTTCAACATTGAATTTTGGAATTAAATCGAAATGACGTCTATAAAATTTAAAAAATGCTTTTTACCGATAATTCAGATTTAGAAGTTTACCAGTTAATGATTTATTTCGAGTGTTAAAGTCAGTAACATGACTAGACTCTCTGGCGAACCGAATTAGTTGTGAGATGTTCACACTGTAGGATGCTCGACGAGGAACATCTCCATCCAAGTAAGGAAGTTAACCTCAAAATCAAAATCAACACGTTTATCATAAATTTTGCATGAAATAAACCCATCTAAAATAGACAAATGCAGATCCGAAAACGGGGCTTCATTTTCAGAAGTATTTACTTTATTCAACTGAAGCTCTGACGGTTAAATTTGACTAATCAAACCATCAAAGTATTTATTGTCAATATTAAATAAATCGTCAAAACATCTAGACGTCAACGTCGAGCTGAAAGCTTCAATAACTTCAGATTGCTTTTCGTCAGAAAGAAACGTCGTGAAGTCTCTTTCATAACAGAACAAGAATAAATCAGCCATAAGCGGTGGGCAATTCGTATCCAGCGGAATACCCACAGTTTGTCTAAATAGCTTAGTACCAATTCTTATATAAATATTGTCAAGTAGAAAAGTGAGAGCTCCACACAATTTCTGACATGACCATAAGGTATAAATTATATGCTTTTCGGAAGTGAAAAACGCATTTCGTCCCGTTACATGCAAGCAGAGGGAACCTTCCCTATGAAATGTCCATTCAGTTAAATCATTTAGTTTTTTCTTTTATATGAATTAGAGGTAGTGTAGTTTAAAGCGTGGAAAAATCATACACAGACAGACTTGATGCACAAAAACTTCTGGATTTAAGTTTATTCAAAACTTCATTCGAAGTTTTAATGGATCAAAACAGATTCTTACCTGATCTTTCATAGACCTTATCGCAATATTTAATCACATGCTTTCTGATGGCAGTAAGACAATAAGGCAACAATTTAGAAAGTTCAGTAGTGGTGCAAGAGCTTGAATTTGAAATCAACCGTGCTTTATATGGTCTTTTGTGAAGTTTAGACAACCAATATATCATAGGGAGCTTACCTTGGCCTTCTTTAATACTTGCAGTAAACTCGGTGGCTGACTGGTAGGTATAATCATTAACCACAGACCCTCTTGTTAATCAAGGGTTATAGTCCATAGGCATTTGTACCACCAGGTCTTTGCTTTAGAATATTAACATAATGGAGCCGTCAAACAACGACGGCATAGTTTGCTGCCTTGTCTTCCGTTGCCAAAACATAATTCATGAACACCTAGTTTAAGGTGACTTGAGGCCGTCTTTGGTTTAGAAGGTTATAAATTAGTATTTTGACAAGAGAAAGAAATACGTTTATTAAGTATTCTCAAAATGCTCAGTTTCCATTTTTAAGGGCCGCATGTTCAACATACTCAAGGTAGCAGCAATTTCTTTCCTACATTTATTGAAATCAATTTTAGAAGAAGACGGTATTTCGGTCCTTCAAAATCATATTTCGGATTGTAAAATCATGAATTATTTTTTAATTCCCAGTGATTGTGTGACCTGCTGCTATATAACACTACACTGAGTCTTTACAATCTTAGATCCCAGGAGGATTTGTATCAAAATCGAAATCTGAAACAAGTTTATTAAAATTAAAAATGATAGATCGCACTGGTTTGTTATACTTATAGCAAATTATGGATGTTTTCAGTATTTTGAAAATAAGTTGGAATGGATGAAATAACCGAATTGTCCCGGAAGATATGAGACGAATCAATAAAATACATTCCTTTATTTATGAAAGAAATTTGGATAAAATAACGTTTGTGATTAATTTCAGAACCAATATAAGGACGAAGAGCTTGTTGAGTATAACCACTAGTTAAGAGAGCTGCGTCATATAACTGATTAGAAATATCTGAGACTTTATTCGCTATCTAGAATACATAATACAGACATGGGTATTGAACTTAAGAAGGCAAGCATAGAGTGGCGTCCGTTATTTTGTAATATTTTAGTCATTTCAGTCTAGTTAGCTCGGCTGTTTTCGAAGAAAACGACGAGGTATTGTCATAGCTCTGGCGTCGTCTGCGTCTGCGTCTTCGTCGTCGTGCAAAAACTTGGACATTTTGTAATATCTCTGTCATTACTGAAGATATCTACTTGAAACTCGGACTAGTTGTTGATTATGAAAAGGGGAATTCATACCAATAGAAGAGGTAACCCTCAAAATATTTTTTGCCCAGTTATGCCCCTTTTTCGACTTAGAATTTTTGTTTTGTCGTCGTGCGAAAACTTGGACATTTTGTAATATCTTTGTCATTATTGAAGATATTTACTTGAAACTCAGACTAGTTGTTTATTATGTAAAGGGAAATTCATACCAATAGGGGAGATAGCCCTCTAAATATATTTGGCACAGTTATGGCCCTTTTTCGACTTAGAATTTTTGTTTTGTCGTCGGGCAAAAACTTGGACATTTGTAATATCTCTGTCATTACTGAAGATATTTACTTGAAACTCGGACTAGTTGGTCATTATGAAAAGGGAAACTTGTACCAATAGGGGAGGTTTGTTTGTGTTGAGGTTTTACGGCTCAGTCAACCCAATGGGGTCATGTCGAGCGCGGTCAGTTTACCTAACCACACGTTTACTGGGCAGGCTTAGTCCTCTAAGCGGTCAACCAGTATTGTGCACATTCTTTCACCAGAAACTGACAACTGCCCTTCTTGAATCAGCGGAAGGGAGAGAATGACCGTAGAAAATATTTCATGATCAATCTCCACGAAAGAAGTTACCGACCTCGGCGGGGGTTGAACCCGCGACCTCCTGGTCTCCAGTCGGACGGCGCATCCAACTGAGCCACCGAGGCCAGAATAGGGGAGGTAACCGTCAAACTATTTTAGCACAGTAATGCCCCTTTTTTCGACTTAGAATTTTTGTTGAAAAATGGTTTCTTTAAGTAGTTCTGTTGCTTATAATCAAACATGCCCTATATATTTCTAAAAGTAACTGCAGCCGAGCGTTGCACCCGCATGCGGTGCTCTTGTATTACTTCTTTTAACTGCGCGTAATTGATGTTTATAGCTACCATTTTTCCTGATACCATGGGATCTAGTTTTACGTTTTTGGCATTCAAAAACAGAAAATATCAAAATCGGGCATTTTAGAAATACTACCCTAATGATAAATGTTGTCGTTAAAACCCAGTGGGAAAGTCGTCTTAACTCCATTTTAATTCTGTTACATGTCTTTTCGTAATTTTAATCTATATGTAGAATTTGTATCTTAATTAATCCTTCCACTGGATGTATAGAAATGTCGATTTGTAGGATGACGTACGTTTAAAGCGACGGTACAAGAAATTATCAGTGTTTTAGGCTTTATCATTCTACGCTAAGCGGATTTTTAACACACGGTATATCTGTTCAACATATTGCATTCCACAGTTTACAGTACGTCAGGTAATTACATATCAAATCAGTTGCTTTTTGCATACATCAAATCAATTGATTTCCAGTCTAAATCTGAATAGTTAACTACTGAAAATCGTGTACCGTTTATAGATGAAGAAACAGTAGACACATTACATAAATGTTTACAACATCTACACCTCTTAACATTGCACTTAGAAACAGGATACATTCCACGCCTTTTGAATGGATTACGTAGAATAGGTGATTTCATAGGGGATAGTCGAACTCTAAGGTTCTTATCAAATATATTAGTATTACCCGCTCCATTGATATTGACAGAAGCAGCGGAAAATGAGTTTAAAGGTCTTATTATAACCGACGGCATCATAGCTCTAAAGCTAAAGTGAAATTGGGATATGTACAGAAGAAGTAGAAAGCAACCTGCGGGAAGATATTGTCATTCTAAAACTATTTGTAATACTCATAGCAGAGGTTGTGAGGCGATGCTGCCAATAGAACAGCGGTATACGTACCGGCTATTAATGAAAGCAGCGTGCACAAGAACTGAAGATAAGTCGTTCAAATATTGACCTTTAATGCAGTATCAAAAGGATGTCGAGTAAAAGGAACGGTGAAAAGCAATCGCAAAAAACAATCCCTTAGGATTGTAATAATAAGAGCATTAAATGAATGTACGGGGAGACCTTTTAAAGCCTACACACAGCACAGACACAACATCCCTGATAGGTAAATGAAAGGCCGTATAAACGTAGTTGTTGTCATTATAAGAATGCTACTTTACCCTTTTATGTTTAGCTCCCATAAAAAGAGATATTGACAAACAGTGTAGACCCAATTCATGATCAGGGCGTTAAGTACAGGAATTTCTATAAAAGATGGTATGAGAAAATCTAACTAAAATTATAGTAAGGTTTTCCACTCGTCATAAATGGGATTATCAGGACACAGCTGTTTTACTAAGTTTACTCTAATGGACAGACATGCCTGAGCAAACGGTATAAACCAAGGGTCTATACCGCTTGACGCTCAGCAGCTTTTTGCACATCAGCAGACAGTAAAATGGGCTTATTCAAATTTAAGAACAATAATCAATTCTATACCGAGAGGCAAAAATAAGTATACACGTAACTATTTTTTCACATATCACCGAAATTTTACATATTTAAATAAATCATTGACATCATAGTTAAGAACAATTATTTACGCATGATTTGCAACAATTTTCAGGAAATTCTATCAAAGAGCAAAGAAATGGCATTTACGGATACGAATAAGGTGTCCAAATCAACATTAGAGTATGAGTAGCTTCCTTTTAAAAGTTCATTATGGACAAAGAAACCTACATTAAGCATTTGTATTGCGTTCAGTCGACAGAAGGATAAAAATGCTGTAAGGACATGTTTCAACTTCAAATACATAACAGAGTACACTGTCAAATTTCTATATAAAGGACATAACGTTTTTGATATTTTCATTCCTCTTCTGACGGAATACACTGAATTTGTATGGGACATAAATTGACATTGTTCTGTTAAATAAACGGTTTTAGGATATTTCATCTGTATGTGGTACAAGAAGGATAAGCCAAGTCACATTTTTTTTTCGAAAAATTCAAGTGAAAACGACCAACGGCCACTTCAGATATAGACTCTTTAAATTCAATATATTTTTCAATCAAAGGGAGATAATTTGAGACGGAAAGAAATTCAAATTCAGCTTGACGTCATTTGATGGTAATTTCGACTTAAATAACGCTGTGGTTTTACTCACAGACATTTGTTCAAGACATTTATGAAAAGTAAAATGACATTTGTTTTATACAAAACGAGTTATGACTGGAAATGCTGTTTTTAATTAAGGGCTCATAACTCCATTATTTATGACTGCAAAAGAATTACCTTTGTGATTTTCATTTTCAGACAGACGTTTGACAAAAATGACCATGAAAACATTTAAACGAAAAACGTACAACACAAGCTGGTACTAAAAACTCGAAAATGTATACTTTTTATAGCCTTTGAGTATATTTCAACTTTCCAGTATGAGGATAGAATAAAACGTATACGATGGCATATGACAGGTTTAATGAACATATCAAACCATTGCTTGTATTTGTTGTGCATATAACTATATGGGGTATGAAAAAAAAAGCACAATAGAAGTGAGTTGTGACCAAATCCCAGCTGCACTAGCCTTTCTTTCCCAAACTTTTTTTTAAGAGAAACCCAGTAATACAGGGAGCGCATGGCGGACCAATGTCTTGGTAGCACGTCCTTGCACCCTTCCTCCATATGCAAGTATCAGCCTAGTATAATGGCCTAGTATGGCAAGAAATGAACCAAATATGTAGGGTAAATACGATGTTTTGCTTGGAGCACTTATGATGCTTTCACTTACGTAATCTTTTTTTTTTTTTTTTTTTTTTTTTGTCAACGCACGTCTTTGTTCCTGTGTTAGACAGTTTTAGCTTTTGCATGTTAATTTTTATATGCTTCGAAACCATTTGTCAGTGTCAAAAAAGGCGAAATGCAGCGCATAATTTTCTAGAAATGTTAAATAATAACAATATTGGTAAGATCTGACAGAATAGTGCAAATACGGCTAATGCTGCTTTCGCATGCACAAATACCAGAGCATTCTGCCATGGTGTTTTGAAATTGTCACAGAATATTAGCCCTCCTGTTTGAAAGACATGAGCCGCAACGTCAGAAAACATACCTTCGGACGAGCGCATAGCGAATATTTAGATCAACATTCTCACAGCCTGATCAGAATCCTCACTTGGTGTGGATAGCCACGGATGGCAAGTTTCTTCATGTGGACAAAGATACTCTAATCAAACGTTTGGAGCACTGTCAGAAGGTACGTTTTCTGACGTTGCGGCTGATAATGTTTTCTGAAATGCTAACAGGTCGCGAAGCGAGGTCAGGATGTGAACTGTCGTATTACTTTAAGTATTGAGAATGTCAGAGCAGAGCAAACATTGTAGGTCGATATAAGACGCCATAAAATTGCGGCCTCTGATCAGGATCAACACTGCCTGCCACTCATCCAGCAGGTCCAGATGCATAAAGTAAAGTGAACTTCATCAAAGTACAGTTTTGATGTTTATTCTCCTTGGGAAAATTGAGCTTATTTCTTGGACAAATGAATTGGTTAATTTTGGTGCTAGATGCGTATGTAGCCGTGCAAACAGGTGTCATATGAAGACTTTCAATGAAACTGAGACTCCGACTTTCGTTCTTTAATGTTTTAGGTGTTTCCAAAGGCAACCTTTATAGATTTTATTCGTTCAAATTTTAAGATATGTATGGTAACCTTTATAGATTTTATTCGTTCAAATTTTAAGATATGTATGATAAGCAATCAAATATAGACTAGTGTCTACTGTAATGCGAAATAAGATGACTCTGAAGGCTTCAGTTCCAGATAGTACCGATGCTTACTAAAGTTCGCGTACAAGTGCCTTGAAATAATAGATGTCTCTATAGTGTGTAACTAAAATCCGATGGATCAATGGCCAAGACTTTTTAAAATACATTGCATTTTCCAAACAGACCGAGCTATGCAATATTGTCACAAAAAATGATGCCACAACAGTTATCTCTCTTGTCAGTAATGACGGTAAATCTACCAAGTGTAACAATTCACCTGAAGGTGTAGGGACAATTGGGATAAAGGCGGTACGTGTATTAGGGAAGGCAAAGCATTTGCTTATGCATGATGTTGAAAAATATGAAGTCAGCTAAAATGCCACTGTTTATGTAACTAAATAGTCTAGACTATATTCAGGAAGAGCCACAACCACAGAACATGGCCTACCATTGATACCGAGAGGAAGAGCAATCAGACAATGACAGACAGTTTAAAGACACAAACGAAAGAAAAGCAAAGCAGCCAGCTCCCTCTTTACAAGTGGGTCACAATGTTGGACAAGATCATTATACACATCTTATTACAACAAATAGGACAAAACATGTAAAAAGCCCCACAGCAAGGAACCAAAAGGCCACACTAACAAGCAACACCAGAACCTCCGCCTTAGAACCATTACGAAAACACGCGTATTCAAATATACTGAAAATTTTACCATCAAAAATGAATATTTTCAGATAAAAAAATTCTGATATTTTTCATATTTCTGGTACTCGTTAGAACCGCCTCGTCAGGGCGGTTCTAACGAGTACTTACAATGTATGTTTTGAGCAGAAATAAGAAAAATAACGTATCCCCCTGTAAACACCAGTATTACTATACAAAAATGGGGTCAATATTATATAGGCATGTTTTCGTGATAGGCCAGTAAAAAAAACACTCGGAGGTTTTCAGTCGAGTTTACTGGTACCAAATCTTAACCCTAAGTTCAAATCTTGTAAAAATACGAAATCATCGTTCAGCTTGCACAGAAATTCCCTAGCTCAATAAGTTTAGTGTTTGTTATGAAGAAAATTGTTAAAGGAAATAAAAAGATATTATCCTTTTGTGATGTCAGAAATGAACAGCTTTTAAAATCAGAACAAACGTTTACGTGATGAAACACTGGTTTGAACAGTCAAGGAATTGAAAGATGCAAGCGTTGTCTGTTATCATTATGGGTTTTGTCAACTGCACAAGCAGAATGACAGTGCATCAAATTGCACGCGAATAAACTGTTGTCGTAAAAATGCTGTTTATCAGTAGCAGAAAAGAAACGTAATCTAAAAAATGTTGTGTTCAGTAACTGTTTAAAATGGGATTTGAATTTTCAGTAATAGTATGGAATTTATTTCATCCAAGTTAAAAGTAATTATTAGCGTCAAATGAAGATGGCATTTTACAATCATTATGATCATGAAATGAGCCGAACCACGAGAAAAAGGCTCTTCTGACTTTTCATCGATTCAATCGTTCAGTGTGTATGCCTGGCCCGATAGCAAGGCCACATGTCTAGTTCTACTCAGCCTACCGCTAACGTCAGCGTATAGCATGTTGGTCCCGGTAGCTCAGTCGGATTTGCGTCCGACTGGTTGTGAACGGCTGATCAGGAGATCGCAGGTTCGATCCCCGCCAGGTCCGGCAACATTTTTTTCGTGGAGATTGATTATGAAATATTTTCTTCGGTCATTTTCACCTGTCTGCTGATTCAAGAAGGGCAATTGTCAGTGTCTGGCGAAGGAATGTGCACAGGTACTGGCTAACCGCTTAGAGAACTAATCCTGACGAGTAAAAGTATGGTTAGGTAAACTAGCTCGACATAACCGTACTAGCGTTATCTGGGCTGTAAAAATCAAACTCAAAAAGCTTATAGCATAGGTTCTGATGTGAATGCGCAGGCTTGCCTGAACCTTGGCTGTTCGCATATGCTATAACGCCTCTTTTCCCGTAACACTGCTCAAATGTTGACTGACAACTATTCCAAGGAGTCATAAATTTGTCTTGTTTCAGTCTACTGACCGTTCTAAGGCGGTGGTCCCGGTGTTAGTCTTACTCTTTGTTGCTTTGTGGTTTATTCTACGAGGCGATTTGTTTTTTTTGTCTTACCTTGTATTTTATTTTGTTCGTGTGTTTTTCAGTCCTTTTAGCATTGCAATTACCTCGCTTTGGAAGAGAGAGAGAGAGAGAGAGGTAATCTTCGTGCTTTTCATACGTTTGTTCGATTTGTGCTTGTTTGGTTTTGTCGGTTTCCTTTCCCTCTTAGTGTCTGGGAAGGGCTGCGGTTTGTGATTGTGGCACTCCCTGGACTTTTCTCTTACCTTTTTTCTTCATTATTGCACAACCCTTTCTTATAAAGATGTTAAAACTTGAATTCCCTTCAGCGGCTATTTGAACTCATTTAATTCTTGACTAAATTGGCCGAACACGTTTTAAGCAAAAACAAAAGAAAATAATAATAATGATAATAATAAAAAATATGAATTTGAAATTATTATTTAAATGAAACTAAAACAAACAGGAAGTAAAAAATGGTCTCATATGGCGGAAATGGCGAAACATCTACCAAGTGTATCCAGTCCAGTCTCTTGCATATAAACACTACTCCAAATAAGAGGGTGTATCCACATAATAATTTTCTTATTCTTCAATAAAAACATACGTTGTAGGTACCGCATCTAAAGGAGCTTCTAATAAGTACTCACAACTTGTTTTTATTGAGAAATATGAGACAGCTCTGTACTTTTCGGTTGAAAAAGCGGCTTACCTGGAGCTATGATATAAAGATGGTGATAGTAATTTCGATATAAAATCCGACAGAGATAATGATGTCTTTTTGAGTACCCAATTTATAGCCACTGTATATGTATCCGACATTAACTGTTGTGGTAGCCTGGTTTCTAACCCATCCTTATCGACTATGTTATGACAATAGAGTGTTTCCTCACCCAGAACGATAGTGTAGGATTAAATTTCATTCCCCTTTTAGAAGAGACCGGTGCGATCGACCAGGTGGGGAGTTGTCATATAAGTCCGAGACAATATTTACTGTAAACATCGAAGTGACCTTCAGCTGCAAGGTCTAGAGGCAGTTTGGATCGAACTTAGCATCAAGTCAAAGAAATTTCGTAAAGGTGAGTTTTACAGACCTCCAAGCAGCATTGCAGCGTACTTTGATCTCAGCGAAAGCATTGACAGAGCTTACAACACAAACATTATTGATATCTTTTTTCTCGGAGACTTCAGTTACAACCTTCAGATTAATAATGTTAACAAAATGACTGAAGTAATACAGACACACAACTAATAACTGAGGATACACATTACACAGAAAATTCATCGTCATTGATAGATCTAATCTTTGCTCGCAACAAAACACACGTCTTAACGAGTGGTGTCATTGATATTTTCATTCCAAATCAAACACGATATCATTGTCTGACTATCGTCCTACTGAAGTTTTACCACCTGTATCGAAAACATATACCAGGCGAATCTGGAACTACAAACTTGCAGACTTTGATAAATTCAGACCATCTTTAACCGAA
This sequence comes from Anodontia alba, assembly GCA_964016985.1. NCBI lineage: Eukaryota > Metazoa > Mollusca > Bivalvia > Lucinida > Lucinidae > Anodontia > Anodontia alba. The sequence goes on from OZ024825.1 coordinate 45,990,120, forward strand.
TACAGCCTTATTGTCAAGGTCGAGGAAACCAATATATGCTGCAGAAATGTTCATTCCGAATAAAGTAGTTACAATTAGACCACCTGAATCACCTTGGATAACTTCCAAAGTTAAAAAGGATATACGAAAACGCAAACCACAAACGCTTTAAACGAATCAACAATCTTGTATATTGGGAAAGTTACAAAATCTAGCAGTTACAGAACTTAGAAACTCTAAGAAAAATTACTTCGGTAAACTTGATGAATTACTCTCTACCAGTGCAGCAGACTCGAAAATATGGTGTTTTCAAACAAATACAATGTACCAGCGCACTACTTCAAAGAGAGAGAAAACTTGTCCATTCGGATAGGAAAATTACAGAAATCAACCAATAACCTCAGCTTTCTGGTTAAAACAACAGGCATTTCATCTTTCAAATTTTCTGTCACAGTGTTAGTGAATAGGCGTTTTCAGCTTTTGCGGTTTTTTTTTTTTTTTTTTTTTTTTTTTTTTTTTGTTGTTGTTTTTTGCTTGACTTTTCTTTTTTGGTGCGGCCTTCAATGATGCACTGGAAGGCTTTGCTTTCGAAACTATTTTGCCCCAAATTAGCACCCGTTGCTTTTTTTCCACAAAATATATCGTGTGCCACATTATGGCTCTTATTCTTGGCATAAATAGCATTCGCAGCTACTGAAAATTAACTGGCTAGGTCCATGTAACTGTTTTAAGTGCAAACAAATAACATCTAAGGTACACATTGAGTGAAATTATTTGAATAACATTTTGTCTTGATTTCTTTTAAGAAAACCAACTCGAAAGCATCGTAAACGCAGTCATTTGCTCTAATTCAAATGGACAGTAACCTACCACACAAGACTAGCCAGCATTTTAGTTCTGCTGATGTTTCAAAAGGACCGTTTCAACTACATTTTATTGACAGAAAATGCTTGACCAAACATCCAAATGTTCCGTCGAGTAAACATCTACTATACCTACCCAAACTGAGGTTGTTTATCTATGCTGATCTGAGTGCACCCGTCTATTTACTTCTCCTTTGGCACAGATAGCGTGATCTGGCACAAATGGCATCAATTAATCCGATTTGGAACAAGTAGCTTCCGAAACGGTTAGGCACTGTGAGCTAGATGTACGGGACCCCAACCTTCGCCCTAAGCTTCCATAGTGGTAAAACATTTATTTGTTCGGTCCATCTGGAGGTCTTTTAACTCATCCATGAATCATTAGGGGCAACATAAATCATTGCGGGCAACCTGCTCTGGACGCTAAAACAGATAAAAAAAAACTTCGAATGGCCTAGGACCCAAAAGATGATTATTGGGATTGTGTGTCCTGTTTCTTTTGCCCAACCATACAGTTGGGCAAGGCCTGCTATCCTTGCACCAGGTAAGGGTAGAGGGGGAATGTTTTTATTTCTTCTGTTTCTTCACTGTCATTCCTGTTTCTCCCTTCTCTCTCTTTCATCTTCTCTACTATCTCTTCCTTGTCTCGTCTCCCTTTCTCTGGGAGACGACACACAATGACCCACAAGGGCTGACGTGTCGTTAAACCCCAAGACAGTCAATGTTTCTTTGGCAGTTGGTAAAGCGGGTGGACGTTACAGTGCTAGCGACGTCACCGCGTTTTTCAAGAGCTCGCATGGTTTATGCTTCAGCCTCCCAACTCTAACCACCTACAATTTTTTTTTTTTTTTTTTTTTTTTTCTTTATCTGCTGATTGTGATGATTATGGCTCCACAATGGTCAAAGAATGATGAGAATCCCTGCAATAGGTCGGGGGATAAAGAAAATACTATGCTAAATCGTATCTAGAAAACCACTCTAAACCATTAATGACAACCACGTGGTGGTGTTTATTTGATTATTTTCGTTGTATTTCTGGTTCGTTATTTCGAATTAATAATAATACAATATATTAACAACATATGTTGGTGCGCAACCTACGAAAAGAGCATCTAAACAGCGAATGCAGAGACCAGCCTTTGCATTCACACAGAACAGCAGCACTACTCTTTAAGTCGTATAGTTTATAATATCCAATGAGTGTAAGCGGAAAATGAAGGCCCTGATCAGACTGCCTATGCGCAGTCTGATCAGGGCCTTCCTTGCCCGCATATGTGGCCAGGGCTTTTCTCTTATTTTGCGTATATGAAACATAAACAAATACTTAAGTAAATGAAAAACAACACCTGTGTAAAACAAACTACTGAGCTACGGCACGCAATAAATGCACTTTGAGCATGTAGTGATACATGTTCGCATGTGTGCATTTGGGTTGTCTTAACAGGGTCTCCATAGTCAAATACTGCCTTCAGCATTACAATCGAAACAGACTGCGGTGGACAACAAAGTAATTTAATCGACGCATGCTCATATCAATCCGGTTCTGAACCGTTCAAAACGCACGAATTGATAAGGTTCCATTTAGTTAGTATTTGGGATCTGCCATGCAAAAATGAGTCTTATTGGCACGTGTGGATAGCGAATCCCAAGAACAACTTACGCTTTCTGTCAGTCCGATAAGGACCTTTACTAATCCCTGACAGGATCTTTGAATGCTGTTTATCATAAAAGCATAAACGGAGAATGAAAACCCTGATTAGGCTGTGCGGACTTGAAGATTATTCTGAATCTGCGAGTTTTCCATATGTTTGGAAATACCTTTTTGCTAGGTGCATCTGTCTGTATTTACAGGTACCTGTGGTCCTCATCAACTCTGTTCTTCATTAAAATATAAGCCAGTAACGTACTTATCCTAAATATTGGGGCATCTTAACTCCTTACCATACTTGTCTTGAACTTTGGACAAGTCCATTTGTACTGCCTGCTGATAGGTATAAAACCTGTTGGATATCTGGCAAACAGTGTAGACGCGGATCATTCGCCACAGAACGCTCAGGCCTGTTTGTTTGAAGACTTAGTTTAAATATGTTAAGCACCGGTAGAATATTTGGCAAACAGTGTAGACGCGGATCATACGCCACAGAACGCTCAGACCTGTCTGTTTGAAGACAAAGTTTAAATATGGTAAGCAATGATTGTTAAGTTAACAAATTCCTAGATGACCAAATTTTTTTTTTACTGTATAGCACTTCCATAATCGCATTGTATTGGTGTTCGCAAATGATCCGTGTCTAGCACTTCCATAATCGCATTGTATTAGTGTTCGCAAATGATCCGTGACACGGATCATTTGCAAACACCAATACAATGCGATTATGGAAGTTGCAGTTGTTCTTCGTTTGTTGACTATTTTCGTTAAATTGAGTTCTTTGACATCGTTTCGTGTCACTCTATCTTATTCGGTGCCTTAGGAAGCCTGTGTTCCGTGGTTGTGCCCTTTCCTGTGTATCCCAGTACAGTTTACTCTTCTTATTTCAAACACTGATAACTCAAAGTACTATATAAATCAAACGAAATTATGGACAAAACTGGCTTTGTTATATGTTCCATGCATTTCACGTTTATCTCCGACTACTTTATCTCAAACGATAAATTCTGGTTCCTTGGCGTTTGAAATAATGAAAGATACCTATAGTACCGACAACGGCACCTTTTGCTGGGACCTTAACCCATTTATGTTGAATAGACTCTTCTACCTTAACTCTTCGGTCAGTCCATTTCCAGTATAAGGGTGTCTGGTTAGTTTTTTTCATTCGGCGGCGTCTGATCTGGGTCGACACTGTTTGCCAATGTCCCTTTTATGGGACACTAGGCTTAAAACATAAGGACTGCGAATAACCAGTATTGAACAAGGAATAAGACTGCACATTTTCATTAGAAAACCACTGGATTTTGCAAATTATTTAAGGGAACTGCAGAAAGTGACAATTGGGTTGATGACTTTTGCTTAGAATAGCTTTACGATAAGTATGTAACTATCTAAATTAGTACTCATTAAAATCACAATTCCTAGATATATGTTCGTTGCAAAAATAAGTAATTATCTTTTGAATACCTTTATCTGAATCTGCGAAAAAGTAAACGTTCTGCGTAATCAGACCGTTCATCTGATCACTTGCATTGTCGTATCACAGCTATTGGCATTCTTTATTCGGATATAGTTGGAGATCATTTTCCTTTGACAAGCGCGATTGTAACGATGAAATACACCGATTATATCAATTGGAAAATTTCACATTTTAGTATAAGGTAAACTCGCAATCAGGACTTATCTTGAATAGAATCAGCAATTGGCACTATTAGTTTGTTTGTGTTGAGGTTTTACGGCCCAGTCAACCCAATGGGGTCATGTTGAGCGCGGTCAGTTTACCTAACCACACGTTTACTGGGCAAGCTTAGTCCTCTAAGCGGTTAACCAGTACTGTGCACATTCTTTCGCCAGAAACTGACAACTGCCCTTCTTGAATCAGCGGAAGGGAGAGAATGACCGTAGAAAATATTTCATGATCAATCTCCACGAAAGAATGTTGCCGACCTCGGCGGGGGTTGAACCCGCGACCTCCTGGTCTCCAGTCGGACGGCGCATCCAACTGAGCCACCGAGGCCGGCAGGCACTATTAGTTTTTCAGATTGATAATTCTTGCCTGATTTAGAGACTGATGACGAACATTTTCGCAATAAGCCATTTAATGAAACGTAATATCCTTGATTAAATATCTGATCGGTGTACACTGTGGTCAGTCCCATTATGGCATCTGTGCGATATGACCCTAAAGGGTTACTGCGACAAATCGATTATTGCATGTTTTAAATGACTCGCATAACGGCTCGAAATTTAAAACTATGCAATAATCTATACTTGTCTTCGATTGAAATTTCAAAGCTGAATAACAACTGAGTAACACATGCAATAAGTACAGAATACAGTCAAACATTAATGGCTCAAACATCTTTTGGACCATGAAATATGTTTCAGACATAGGTAATTCGAACCACTAATGGTTTACGACAAATTTTATCTGTCATTCTTCGTTGCCATGCGTGGTTTTAGAGAAAGTGGCTTTGACTTCTATTGAAGTTTGTATTTATCCGCGCAAAAACATAGACCATGTGTGTATATTAGTACGCCATTGAGATATCAACAAAAAGTAGTGCGACTTGTGCTTGATCCATGGTTCAAGTCTTCATATGAACCGCTGAGAAAACTCGCTTTAATACATATGCGAACAACAAAGGCGCAGATCAGTCCGCGCAGCCTTTATTTTTCACTGTAGCTCGTTTTGTTTTCTTCTTTTTCGAAAGAGAAGCTTCACATAAGCTTAAATGAAAGGCAAAATGATTTTCTGGAATGTACAAGTTTCTCATAGAATCTGTCATTACAGGGCTAGTCAGCCCTTTGATTTATCATAGCGCCCGATCAGGAGACAGTTGGGGATAATTTTGGGCTGTCTTTTCGAATTTCTATAAAATGGAATGTTACGTGTACTCATTAGAATCGCCTCGTTGAAACAGTTTAGTGATTATTGGTGTACTTATTAGAATAGCCTTGATGCAATTCTAATGAGTACACACATATACCGTAGTATGGTAAAATAAGAAAATTTCCCCTAAAATGTCCCAAAATATATCTTTTTTGTATTTGTTTTCTTGAGCTTTAAATAGATTTCCTAGGGACTCAAAGGCGCGTTTGAATCAGGCACGATTAACGAGCCATCGGGGTTCGGGTCATTAGTTTTTTTTTTCTGTATGTCCCGAATATTTATGTCCAAAATTAAATGGAAAATGGAAATTACTTTAACGTCAGTTCATACATGATCAGCCTGCTTGTTGGTTTCCGTTAAAATCTTATTGAACTAGAACACTGACGGCGTATGAGTATTTTATCTCTGATTATGGACTGAACAACAATTCCAGGACCTATCAGCACTGAAGAAATGTAGGCATTAAGTAAACTAGGTGAAAACAAAGAAGAATAAGAATAAACATAATATACAATTGAACTACAGTCCTTTCGACATCACCACGAAAAATGTTTTAGGCCTCGTATTTGAAATGAAAGAAGTTCCGATTTTTGTTCCGATAGACCTTATCTTATATTAAAGATAATAACAATTTTAGCATTTAGTAAATAAGACGATGGGGATTAAGACTGAGCTTTATTAAAACGTGTCAGTTTTGGCATAACTTTTAATTTAATCATGAATGAAATACAACTCACTTTTCTGTTGAGCTTTGTTAACAAGTGTTGTTTTTTAGACTACACGTAATTAAAGTTCCGCATCCACTGTTGAAGATGAGGTTATCCTTCCAGGACAAGACGGTATTAAGTGAGGTGAAATAACGTTTGGCTGCAGCAATTTATAACGGTTCTGTATCTAATGGCTATTACTTTGAAACAGCATTTCCCTGTAGTCAAAGATTAGCTCTAGCAATGAATATTTTGGTCGGTAAGCCTTTGAGATTACAAACGTGAAGAAAAGTCTTGTTAACATAAATATTCTCCCCTGCTGTAAATTAGACAGTTAACGCTTTTCACTCTGGATAAAATTTTTAGCAGACTACATATTGAAATATTTGCCTTATTTTTCCTAGAAAACAGGTTTTGACATTCCATGTAAATTGTCTCCTGAAGACAGACAACTTGTGTGAAATGTAAAATCCTGTCGGAAAAATAAGGAAAAAAATTCATCAATTTATCGCCTGCTGAATAAGTCAAAAAAGACTGGTAAACATTAATGTTCTTGTCTGTCTACAGATATAAACAGAACTGGTAAACGTCTTTGAATACCAAGAGAGTAAATATTTGTCAAATAAGGATTTACTTGGAGTTTTATGACCCACATATTGTTTGAGCAAAAACTATAAGTAAAGATACCTAGGAAATGCCACAATCCCTATGCACCAAAAGGAGAGACGAGGCACAAATAACGACAAAGTAAACGCCACATATGAAACTATAGACGCACAAAGAAGAACTGCTACAGAGAAACCGCCTTGGAACGGTCAGTAGAAAAATAAAAAGGCATAAACCAGTTTTTTTTTGTTTTTTTGTTTTTTTTTTTGTTTGTTTTTTTCTAGCGCGAAACCTTACCCTTAATTCTAATGCAGTTTCAAATTACAAATATATGTTCGGTCTGTATAGGGGTCCCAAATTTTGCCTTGTAACAATTACCTTACGTATATCAGAACTATTTTAGCTGAATTCGCAGCTTACCGTACAGATAAAATACTACCACTAATCCAATTTAAGGAGACTTGATACACTTGGTAGATTATCAACCATTTTAACAAGGGAGGAAGCATTCCCAGCTAGCATTCTACATAAGTCTACATCGGGCCGTCATCGGCCCGTCAGCTACCCTGACGGCCCGATATAGATTTACATAAAATGCTGACTGGGATTTGTTATTTCCAGTTTACGCTCCAGCACAAAAAAGCACCGAAAAAAGGTAAAAGGGAAGAACTTGCTCTCAAGTGGAGTTAATTCTTTCCTTTTAGGGAAGACCCCTGTTCAGAAGAAATACAACAATTAGAAACTTGCCTCCATTGAAAGTGTATCCATACCCCTTAGATTTGATTGGCTGAATCACAGACATTTTGTTGACTCGCAAAAAGTCAAAGATGACTTTTGTAAACGAATTAATCTTATCTGCTATTCGAAACCACAAAAATAGCTCTCTGGTAGTTACCTCCTTGCATGTTCCTCAGTCATAATCTTATTTTTTGTCTCCGTAATTGACATAACAGTTCCGCGTTCGTGACAGAACTAATTGGCACGTGATAAAATTTAAGACGTGACGAAGAACAACTAATAACACAAAGCCAGTACGACAAGCTAAATCTAGTATCAGTATGTGCATCCTTTTGGAATGTCATGGCTTTGCTTTTGGCTTGTTTGGCTTCGACCATGTCCTGATACCGTATGCACACTAAGAATTCGTACAGATAGGTCAGTTGAAACTATGCAGACCCTGTTCAGACGCCACACCACACGTCATCTGATCAGAGACTACACTGTTTATCACTCACTGATTCAGCAGGTCTTAGAAACTGGTAGCAAAACTGGCTTGTTCTTTGGTCAGAGACTACACTGTTTGTCAATCATCCAGCAGTTTTAAGAAACACAAGACAAAATATTTAGACGTACACGTCTAAGTACCGGCGCAAATTTTGTTCATGTTTACATAGAGATATGGGACTTTAGTATACCATTATACTAAAGTTTAATAAATTTTCAGTGTAACAGGTAAAATCGAACAACAATGTAATTCTTTAACTTTTCCTATGAGCCGTCTCATCTGGATCTACGCTGTTTGGAATTCAGTCATTCAACTTTACGTATAAACTTCTTTTCAAGCGATCATTTGTTAAAAAAGAAAAACAAACGACAAATGTCATCTGAAATTTGGCACCGAAAGAGATAATGTTTGATTTTATTAAGCTTTATGAAATTTCTTGATTGAAATGAAAATAAAATAGACATTAATCTGTTTATAACGCAGTTCGTTTTAGTTTTTATATTTGCCGGGATCGTCACTAACCGACGTCCCGGCTAATATAATTGTTCTTTGTTTCCAAAGGTACCCTTTATAGATTCTAATTGTTCAGATGTTAAGACAATGGTAACGCATACGGTGTCTGCATGTTTAGGTTAAATACGGTTTTCCGTATGCGAACTGCGCATTCTAGACTTGGTGTTCGTTGGCGTCGCGGTCTCATGTCTAAAAAGTACGTTCTTGACAAAGTCAGTATGACAACTGCACTATACATTAGAGTTGAGGCAAATCTCATCAATGCTTATAGTACTGCATGACCGTGAGTTGGATGCATTTATCTAAATGAATGGTGAAGATAAAATTAAATATTACTGACGAGATGCTGTTTTACAAACTGCAGTAAACCCACGTTATAACGACAGGATTTGTTCCCAAAGATATAACCGTTAAAATGAATTTGCTCTTGTAAACTAACCCTTAACGAGCAGAATAAAAGAGACAATAAAAGCGTGTGTTTGCATGTAGCGGGATGGCTTTAACCAGTTTCACTCGCGCAAAACCTCACCCTTAAATCTGATACAAACATATGGTCAGTCCGCATAGAAATTATCTACCTCATCAGTGAAACATTGCTGCAACATGTATAATCTCACACACTCTGATGAAACAATGCAAAGGTGTCAATGGCAATCTGAAGTAAGAACACAAGAAAACTACAAAGGGACCTCGATAAGCCCCAGATTGATTTTACAGCTGACCGTTCTAAGGCAGTGGTTCTAGTGTTGTTTGTTGTGGCTGCTTCAATGAATGTTTTTTTTTTTTTCATGTTATGTCCTGTTTGTTGTCTTATTGTTATCATTGCCCAACCCCCCACCCACCCCCACCCTCTTTCCACACGAGATGGTCCGAATGACAACAATCAGACAATAGGGAAAACACACCAAAATAAAGCCCTGCGGGGATCAGCTCCTTTAGGAACAAACAACACCAGACCCACTGCCTTAGAACGGTCAGTAGTAAAACCCGGGAGGTTTTAATCGATTTCGCTTAACCTTGTTTCAAATCTAAAAAAGACAAAAGTATAATATTGAAGCCTGAGGTTACGTCTTTTATCAGGCCCTCCATGGTTCAACCGACACAGTGGCTCAGTTTGTAGAGCGTCCGCTTTGTGACTGGTAGGTCGCGGGTTCCATCCCCGACCGAGTCATACCAAAGACTTTAAAAACGGTACTAGCTGCTCTTTCGCTTGGCGCTCAGCATTAAGACAGTAGAGCTAGGAATCAGAACTGGTCAACTCGGTGTCAGTATAATGTGACTTGGTGGAATATCATGTCAAATGTCTGAGGCGTGATATTTCAGTGAGGCAGCACTCTAAAAGTGAGCACTGATCTCCCTGCCCACATCGAGACACCGTCAAGATATGACTGAAAGATTGTTGAAAGCGACGTAAAGCCCGAATTAATAATACCGGCCTCGGTGGCTCAGTTGGATGCGCGTCCGACTGGAGACCAGGAGATCGCGGGTTCGAGGAGATTGATCATGAAATATTTTTTACGGTCATTCTCTCCCTTCCGCTGATTCGAAAAGGGCAGTTGTCAGTTTCTGGCGAAAGAATGTGCACAATACTGGTTAACAGACTGCCCAGTAAATGTGTGGTTAGGTAAACTGACCGCGCTCGACATGACCCCATTGGGTTGACTGAACCGTAAAACCTCAACACAAACAAACAAATAAACCATGGTTCAGCTAGTGTTTTTTAGCTCTGGCTCACAGTGTCTGAGGTGCTTGCCACGAGCCCTCACTCTTTTGTTAATATAATTTACGTGTACACTGTACTGCTGTCCACTTGGCTTTCTGATTTTGCATCAACATACGTTGATGCGCAACCTGCGACAAAGAGCCCTAGTGCCACATCTGAATAGCGAATACACAGACAAGCCTTTGCATTCACACAGAATAGCCAGTACCTTCCTTGTAAGTCATAGTTAATTAAGAGCAATGAGTGTAGGCGGGCAAGGAAAGCTCTGATCAGACTGCACATGCGCAGTCTGATCAGTGCTTTCCTTACCCGCATATGGGACAAGGGCCTTTTTCTTCTTTTGCGTATAATATGAAACATAACAAATACTTTAGTAAATGAAACACACACCTGTGTTAAGCAAACTAATGAGCTAATCAGTAATTGATGCTGGCATTGCTGCCAAACCACCTTCAAAAACTGCACAATTTATTTTCTGTTGGTTGGTTCTTGGCTTCTTTGTTCTTTGGTTTCTTCTGTGAAAGCTGAGAAGTTTATTTGTTGTTTTTTTTTGTTTTTTTTTTGTTGTTGTTGTTGTTGTTTTTTCCCCAATATTTGAACCTAGGATTTAGATTTCGTGCCAGTAAAATTGAGTTACGCCCACCCCCGGAAGATTTTAACACTGACTGATCTAAGGCGGTAATTCTAGAATTGTTCGTCACTGTGGGTCCTTGTGGCTGCTTGCTGCAGGGCTTTTCTTTCATGTTTTGTCCTGCTGTCTTTCTGTTGCATGGGTCCTGTCTGACAATGTGATCTTCACGTTGGGGAAGAATGAGCTTGTTTGTTTGTGTTGAGGTTTTACGGCCCAGTCAACCCAATGGGGTCATGTCGAGCGCGGTCAGTTTAACTAGCCACACGTTTACTGGGCAGGCTTAGTCCTCTAAACGGTTAACCAGTATTGTGCACATTCTTTCGCCAGAAACTGACAACTGACCTTCTTGAATCAGCGGAAGGGAGAGAATGACCGTAGAATATATTTCATGATCAATCTCCACGAAAGAATGTTGCCGACGTCGGCGGGGTTGAACCCGCGACCTCCTGGTCTCCAGTCGGACGGCGCATCCAACTGAGCCACCGAGGCCGGCCGAAGAATGAGCTGGTTACTTTGCTTTTCATTGGTTTGTAACGTGTGCTATCTGTCGTAGTTTGTTTACACTACCACTTGGGTGCCATTTGTAGGCTATACTCTGTGACTGTTGCTCTTCCAGGAAAGCTTCTTTACCTACGGTATCTTCCGTAGCTGAAATTTTTTGGAGAAAAAATGTGTAAAAAGAACAATCATACATACATACATACATACATACATACATACATACATACGCACGCGTGCGTGCGTCATAATTTTCTCTGGCGAAAAGAACATCTAGTTATAGGGGACATTACAATTCAAAATATTCCCATTAGCTGCTCAGAAAGCATTGTAGACTAGGTAATTATTTCTCTTCCCTTGCCTGCTTCTGCAACACGACACCTATTTCTCTAAAGCCTTGTAAAGAGGACTTTCAATTCATTTTATTGGTCTAGTTATCCGGTAGATTACATAAAACGCTAGGCCCTATGGCATCTGTGCCCAGCGAAGACAGATCAGCCCGCGCGTGCGCACTGCCTGATCAGAGTCGTCGCTGGGCGCTCAGTGGATAACAAAGGATCCAAAGAAGCATTTCCGGCGAACAATGAACATTGATTAGACCGCGCAGATAGTCCAAACTGATCTGAGTTTTCACTTGGCGCACATATTAGAAGGTACATTTCTCAAATTGTGGCACATATTTTGTAAGACGCTGTTTCGACAGTAATATATTGACATTCAGGAAAGATTTCGTATGCGTATTTCGTATACCGGTTATAATGGGTGGTAAGGTGGTGGAACACAGCAGGTGGTGGAAAATGGGGGCAGAGGTGTTTGTGTGGGGTTGCATGTTAGTACTTTTTCTGTTTCTGCACAGTCATTCATGTTTCCCTCACCTTCCTCTGTTTCCCACATTTCTTTTCCTTAACGGCCTTTCTGACAATTTTCTTCCTTTCTTTGGGAGACGGGTTAATGCGTAATTCAATAAGAACTCAAAACCCCATTAGACTAGCCTTTTTCCCTGCCATAGGCGATAATTATAGGTTTTGCAAACAGCGTAGATCTAGATGAGAAATGCAGTCTTTCAAATTCACATATAAACTTCTTTCCTATCAATAGTTCGTTAGAAAAAAAAAAAAAAAAAAAAAAAAAAAAAAAAAAAAACAGACGGCAAATGTCGTCTGAAATTCGGCGCCGAAAGAGTTAAGGGGAATGGATACACTTACCGGGAATGCACTTCTGAAAAAGTGACTACTTTAAAAGGAAAGAATTTGCTTCTAGAGAGGGAGCGAACTCTTTTCTTTTAGGGTAGACCATTTTCAGAAGTGCCTTGATGCAAAAAAATGTGTCTCCCGTGTCAAAAAGTGAATAAGTTAATCTTTATATCCACTAACAATATGGTTCCTTCACCATACAGGATAAATACACCCAATTGGTCTGAAGCGATGGGTTATTTCAAGCAAACAGAATAGATTTGTTGATAGCCTGCTTCATTAACCATCAATAAACACCCACAAGAAACTCGTCTAAATGCAAGAAAGCTCTCTCAATTAAGAATAGCACAAGGATACGTAATCGGAATGCAGACAGCAATTTTACTACGTTCAGCTAATGTTTGTGAAAATATTGCGCTATATTTTAGATTTTGAATGGAATTGCAGTAGCATGAAACGTTCATAAAATACACTTGGTATTTCACATCTGGCAAATGAATTACTTCTGCTAAAACAGTAGAGCCTTCCCTTGATTGTTGTTAGTCAGTTCCACTTTAACGTGCTGTTCTAAATTAACAGAAGATATTGCTAGGAAACGTGGAATGGACACTCAAGCACGCTCTTTGATGAGGTTTGTTTTACTTTAGATGGATTCCTTTTCAAAAGAGAGAGAAACAATTTTGACAAGAGTGCACGCAAGTGTAACATTGGATCTCACGAGGCTATTCATAATCATATAAAAAAGGTTCATAAACTGTAAAAATGGAAGTGAAACACGCACCGGAGTTCCCTAGCACTAAAATTTAAAATCGGTGATATCCAATAGCTAACCTTTATCACTCTGGGCGAATACAGCTGATGACAAATTGGTTAATTTTCCCTGAAAGTATATAGGCTTTGACCTTCCACGTAAATGGTCTCCTTTCGAAAAAATATTTCAAACTTTCTTTTAAATTTTAACCAAACATGCTATGCGTTAAACAAGATGTCACTGATACCGCTTAATAAAGGCTGAAAGTCAAATTTTATTCGATGCTAACAGACGTCGATGTAAGCTGCAGTCATGATACGGATATGCTTGAGCCGACCAGGCCTCGTATGATATACATTCTTTGCCACTTAGTGAAGAGTTTCAGACATACTGCCAGATACAGTCGAACTTCGATGGCTCGAACATCTTTGGGACCATAGAAAATTGTTCGAGACGTGTGTGGTTCGAGCCGCTGAGGGTTAATCATGGTGCCAAGTCAGGAAGCAAACAGCGGCAATTTAAGGATTTTGTTTTCGATTTTCTACACAATAATTGTATGTTGAGTGTACTCATTAGAATCGCCTCGATGAGGCGATTCTAATGATTGCACACATCATACAATTTCACGATAAAATAAGAATCATTTTCCTAAATATTTGTTTTCTTGAGCTATTGCAAGAACTTCATAGGGTCTCAAAAACGAGATCGAATCAGCCATGGTAAACGAGTCATCGGTGTTCGAGCTATCGAGGTTCGACTGTAGTAAAATAGATTTGATGCTTAGCCTGCCGGGTACAACATTGAGAAGACATTTTTTTTTTTATAATTCCTAGAAAATAGGCTTTGACTTTTATACAAATTAATTTGCATAAGCAGTCAAAGCCTATTTTCTGTGAAAAATAGAAACAAATGATCTCTCTTCAAGACAGTTTGCATGAGGATCTAAAGCCTGTTATATGAAAAAAAAATCCACTTTGACCCCTACAGAATTTGCCAAGAGAGTGACCAAGTTTTAGACACGTGTGGCAATAAGTTAAAAGTGCCCCAATATTAAGAGTAGGTACGGTAAAACACGTGTTCTTTTTTTTTTTTTTTTTCTTTTTTTTTTTCTTTCTTCTTGCAGACAAATGAATTCATGGCCGCGACATGACGTAACCAACAAAGTGACTCTGTGCCCAGCGAAGACTCAGGTCAGCCTGGGCGTCCTCCAAGTTTGATCATTCTTCGCTGTCCGCATGAAGAAACCTTGCGTCCTTAGCTACGCATTGAGCGCACAGCGCAGACTGTTCAGACTGGGCGAAAGCCCAGGCTGATCTGAGTCTTCTCTGGTTGCACAGTTACTTTATTGGTTTTGTTATGTTGCGGCTCTAATATTATTATTCAACAGTTCTAATCATGGAACAAACCAAAGTCAGTCTGTAATCTAAAACGTAGACTTACAATAATTATCATAAATAGTGGGACATCCTAATTCAGAGCTGCCGGCCTTGTTGGCTCAGTTGGATGCGTCGTCCGACTGGAGACCAGGAGGTCGCGGGTTCAACCCCCGCTGAGGTCGGCAACATTCTTTCGTGGAGATTGACCATGAAATATTTTCTACGGTCATTCTCTCCCTTCCGCTGATTCAAGAAGGGCAGTTGTCAGTTTCTGGCGAAAGAATGTGCACAATACTGGTTAACCGCTTAGAGGACTAAGCCTGTCCAGTAAACGTGTGGTTAGGTATACTGACCGCGCTCGACATGACCCCATTGGGTTGACTGGGCCGTAAAATCTCAACACATACAAATAATTCAGAGCTACAGATTATAAGAGTATTCTGACATTTTTTTTTTTTTTTTTTTTTTGTTGTTTTGTTTTATTTCTCCGCGAAATATATATGTTGTGGGTACTTATTCATAGCCCCAGATATCCACAGGATATACTTTTTTTTTCTTATTTCTCCGAGAAAACATCTGTTATGGGTATTCATAAGAAGCGCTTCGCGTTTCTAATGGATACCCACAGCATATGATTTTGTAGAGAAAAAAGAAAAATATCATACATTCCGGCTGAATAATAGTCTTATTTGGAGTTACGCTTATTAGAAGCGCCTTCTGATGAACATCTGATAAGTAACCACCACAAATGATTTTATGGTAAAAAAAGAAAAGTGTCAACATTTTTTTAGAAAAAAAAGCCCTGTCCGAAACTGTGGTAATTCCCCAACATTTTGAATCATTTATATGACTACGTTGTGTGTATCGGAATGATAGGCAGTGTATACCTTGTTCAAACTAATCACTATGGCCTGCTGTATTTGCTCATACATATAGAAATTCATGAACGTTGAGTCTGCCTGGTGAGTCTACTCTTTGCTCACAGAATGAATCTGGCCACACAATGCGTTTTTTTTTTTCAATGTTCCAAGCTACGTCACGGTAAGTAAAGATGCATTTGTTTATACATTTTACCTTATTTGTACAATACATCACGAAAACGCGCCTATATAATTTTGACTCCATTAAACCCCACTTTTATATAGTAAAACTGAGATTTACAGAGGTAAACATTATTTTTCTTATTTCTGCTCAAAAACATAGATTGTGTGTACTCGTTAGAACCGCCTCGGTAGTTTTGAACAGAAATATAAAAAAAAATAATGTATACCCATGTAAACCTCAGTTTTACTAAATAAAAGTGGGGTTTAAGGGAGGGGGTCAAAATTATATAGGCGCGTTTTCGTGATGTGTAATAGACATGAAGCAAATTGACCCGACAATGATGACTATGCATGCGTATTTGAGAACGTTCCCACGTTTATCTCGTGTCACTACTCCAATATGAAAACAATGCCAGAGCATATTGTTTTATGCGGACATGCAGTAGCTATGACTGATTAAGAATAGCACGTAACATATACATACAATATGACAATATAACATATACATACAATATGACAATAAGCAAGAGAGAGAGAGAGAGAGAGAGAGATTCATTATATAAAAAAAAAGCAAATACGATATACGTGTTCGAACTACTGAATTACTGATGGCAGTGGCCTAAGTATTGTATATGTAATAAAATGATTATTAACCTTAAATCCAATCAGTACACTTCTTTATAAAAATGTCTAGTGATTTTGAATTTTTTATGTTAATGGGGATGCTGTTCCAAACCACAACGCCTGAGTAAGATAAACTACCTTTGAATAAATTGCATTTTCGTTGTGGCAATAAGTAATTTTTGTGTGTAACAGATCTTAAATTAGACGCAGTATTATCGAGATTCACATCGCGCATTTGAAATAACTCCTGTAAATAGGTTGATGCCAATTTGTTATAAGTTTTGTACATAATTTTAGCTTTTTTAAGAAATACACTATGATCAAATGACAGGTGCCTCGTGAAGACCATTATAGGTTTGGACAGGATTAATGTACAAGCCCGTCTTTGTATTTATTTTACTTATATTGCTATTAGATGTATTAGACCAAACAGTACTGCAATACTCTAAATGCGGCTTAATGTAAGCATTATAAAATAACAGTCCAAAGAAATTAAATAAATAAGCGCTTATGCTTTCGTTCTAATCCTATTGTTGTATTTTTGTATGTGTTGTGTATGTAAACATTTCGGAAATAAATATGTTTAAACCAAATAACAGTCTATGCTCTATGGATAAACACTGCCGTATTTTGCTAAGAAGCCATAAATAAGAAGATACATTTTTGGAAACGTGGAGAAGCTGATTATTCCACAACAAATTTTCATCAACTTGTACACCCAATATTTTACTGATTGTTGTCATTTTGATGTCAGTTTCGTTATATCTCAGAGACAGATTAGGATTTTGTAAATTGATTCTTCTTTGTCTGCTAGTAATCAACATAACATTTGTTTTCTCGGCATTTAAAACCATGCCATTTTGTCTACATCAAACATGAAGTGCATTTAACGAAAATTGTAGATTGTATTCAAGCTGATCTATATTACATTGCACATCATTAATAGTGGTGTCATTAGCATATAGGTCAACATTTGCTGAGTTCTTTAACACTAATGGCAAATCATTAATAAAAAGTAAGAATAATAAAGGTCCTAATATAAACTTTGAGGAACACCACATATTACATGTGCAGGTTCAGATACATTATTATTTAATGAAACGCGTTGCGTTCTATTTGTTAGGTAGGACTCGAACCATTCTAGACAGTTTTCACTACACTTGTAACATTGCAAATTTTTAAGTAGAATTTTATGGTCGACCAGATCGAATGCCTTTCGGAAATCTACTAAAACACAACCGATAAGTTTTCCGTGATTAAAGGCTTTTAACCAGGAATCTACCATAAGAGTAAGAGCAGATTCTGTAGAATGTTTAGGGCGAAAACCGTTTTGAGATTTATGAAGCAAAGTATAAGTATTCAAATATATCATAAATTGATTATTAATCCATTTTTCAATTAGTTTTGATATAGTAGGGAGAATAGAGATTGGCCGATAATTGTTTACATCATCTTTCGCACCGGATTTAAAAAGAGGTTTAAATTTTGCTTCCTTCCACGAACATGGAAATTCACCAGAGAGTATGCTTTTATTCACAATAAAAGTAAGGCTAGGTGTTAAAACATTTTCTGCAATCGTAAGAACTCTTGGACCTATATTATCTATTGTAATTATTTACAGTATAGTCAGTTCTCGATAAAATATCTGTAATCTCGCTCTGCTACCTGTTTTTTTTTTTTTTTTTTTTTTTTTTTTTTTTTGTGTGTGTGTGTGTGTGTGTGTGTGTGTGTAGACTTTCTCGAGTATTGACATTGCACCAAAAATAATAAATTCGATCGAAACTTCGATTTATTGACGAATGCTACACTGTTTGTAGCTCTTATGATTCTCCGCGACGTATTCTTAACAATTATCTACTCTACTACTTAGCTACTATCGTTAAGTTACGTTACGTATGTTACGTAACTTTCTTAACTTTATCATAACGTCACTTCACGGACCTAGCAGTATGTATTATCGCAATACCAGTTTAACCTTAATACAACCTTCTATCCACCGTGTTATAAGAAAAAACTTTCCATCACCTACTAGTTCGCAGTTTTGATCGGGGTATCTTCTCCTTTTGCCGATAAATTTTGCATTACAAGAACCACCCTTAGTATGCGGTTACCTAAACTCCTTTCCGTACATATTCTAGAATTGAAGATATCCATTTAGCTAACTGGTACCGTATATAAAACAAAGGTGATAGTTTAATGGTAAAGAGTGTAGACTCAGATCAGACGCCGCATTCTGCAGCGTCTGATCTGGTTCTACACTGTTTGTTCAGGCATGTCTGTCTTAATACTTAAGGTAAAATCGGTATCTAATACGTGTACATGCACAAGGAAACCTGATCAGAATGCAATGGGCGAGCACGACCTCTTCCTCCGTATATGTTATAAGACCGTTTTCTTATGACATTATTCATTTCATTCATGATTCCGGTATGTCAGCAGAAAATTGATTCCTGACAATGTTCATTTCTTCTTATCAGTGCAATTTTTCGGTAAAATAATTACATGCAAATAGAGAAGACTGATAGCAACGGTATCTTATGCCATGACGATCAATCAGTCCAAGTCAGAAAATAGTGTTAGCAGAATACATGCAGAATATTTGAGCCAGGGCACAGCACTTCATACAATAAACGTCAAAAAGATTACTGCATGTGCGTCAAGCAAGTACTCAGACCAGCCTGTGCATCCGCGCCGTCTGATAACAGTCTTCGCTGTCGACAAGAAGATGCATGGGGTCCTTAGCTACCCATATAACGCACAGCGAAGACGCTGATCAGACTACGCGGACAAGCAGGCTGATCTGTCTTCGCTAGGCGCACATGCACTCATGTAGGAAATGCTGTTACCCGACTCATTTGTTGAACAATCCTATTACAAGTTACAAGATTTCGTTAATGTATTTATTTGGCATCGCAAAATATACCTTAGATAGGAAGGAATAAATCGAATCTAGGCCAAAAATAGCCCTTATTCAATATGCAAACAGTGAATGCAAAAATCAGTCTGCATTTCTCTGCAGTCTAACTGAAGTAGTCTGTGTTTTTCGATATATATTACAGTATTCGCTGATTCGGTAAGCAAGCACAAAAGCCCAGGCTCTGATCAGACTGCGAAGGCACGGGCTGGTTAAGGTATCCGTAGCCCGTATATCGCATAAGCACTCGTTCGTTTGTTGCGTATTTTATATACCATTTATGAAATGATTGAGAAGACAAAAAATGATAATGTATTTTTTGATAACTTCAGTTTTGCTTCCTCTCTGAGAACATTGTATTTCTGCGCTTAAGTATCTTACAAGATAAAACAATGGAAACGGTAGAAGCAGAAGCTGGTAATGCATCACGAAAACACGCCTATATAATTTTGACCCCCTTAAACCCCACTTTTATATAGTAAAACTGGGGTTTACTGGGGTATACATTATTTTTCTTATTTCTGCTCAAAAACATAGATTGTGGGTACTCGTTAGAACCGCCTCGCCGAGGCGGTTCTAACGAGTACCCACAACCTATGTTTTGAGCAGAAATGTGAAACATATCAGAATTTTTTATCTGAAAAATTTCCTTTTTTGGTTGTAAAATTTTAAATATATTTGAATAGGCGTGTTTTCGTTATGGCAATGAATGATTTTTATGCGATGATACGCATGGAACCTTAACTACTTAACCATAGGATTCCTAAAATTAACACAAATCCGTCTGGCTATCTATTGATAATTACGTACCAGACTCTAAGTTGAAGATACCCAGGAAATGCCACAATCACGAAGCACAGCCCACCCAAGGCACCAAATGAAGGAGAGATCCCAGTCAGCATTCTATGTAAATCTATATCGGGCCGTCATCGGCCCGTCAGGGTAGCTGACGGGCCGATGACGGCCCGATGTAGATTTATGTAGAATGCTAGCTGGGATGGGATTAATAATGACAAAACAAGCACAACATATGAAACTACAGACGCACATAGGACTGCACAATGGAGCCGCCTTAAAACAGCCAGTAGGAAAATTACTGGAGGTGCTTAAACTAGTTTTATTCCAAATGGAATAAGAATATCGAGAAGAAAGAAGAGCATAACCATAAACTTTTGTTTATGAGGATATCCTCTGAAGTGATAAAACATGTTTCGAGAGAGAGAGAGAGAGAGAGAGAAACATGTTTCTTACGAACATTCTTTCAGTCAAATTCATCCAGAGGTTTATTAATTTATATGGCAAGGTAGTACAAAATGAAAACTCATATGTAGGCTAACTATACATCGGAAATATCAAGAGCTGATGCGTTTATTTGAAACCTCAACAGATAGTCATATTGTATCAAAGCGGTTTTTACTAGATCTTTCTTATGCTCTAACGCAGTCTTTAATAACATATCTAAAACGCTCCTTTTTAGCTCACCTGAGCACGAAGTGCTCAAGGTGAGCTATTGTGATCAGTCAATGTCCGTCGTGCGTCGTGCGGCGTCAACAATTTGCTTTAAAAGCCTACTCTTCCTATACCCTTGGGCCAGTTCACTCTGAACTTGGTAGGAAGCATCGGGGTGACTTGTAGATCAAAAATAGCTAAAATCCTTCCGATCGGAAATCCAAAATGGCCGCCATGGCGGCCATCAAGAAAAATCTATTTTCGTTTCTTCACCTGAACCGAAAGGCCAATTGACTTGATATTTGGTAGGAAGCATCGGGGTGACTTGTAGATGAAAATAGCTAAACTTGTTCCGATCCGAAATCCAAAGCCATTTTGAAAATATATTTTTCGCTTCTCCTGAACCAAAAGGCCAAGTGACTTAAAACTTGGTAGGAAGCATCGGGGTGACTTGTAGATAAAAAAAAAACAACTAAAATCGTTTCGCTCGGAAATCCGCTGTGGCGGCCATCGTGAAAATTTATTTTTAGCTTCCTCTACAAATTGACTTGAAGCTATCTTGGCGGCCATCTTGAAAATCTATTTTTCGCTTCTTTTCCTGAACTGAAAGGCCAATTGACTTGAAACTTGGTAGGAGCCTTCGAGGTGACTTGTAGATCAAAAATAAATAAAATTGTTCCGATCAGAAATCCAAGATGGCAGCCATTTAGATTTTTTTTTTTTTCGCTTCTTCCCCTGAACCAAATGACCAATTGACTTGAAACTTGGTAGGAAGCATCGGGGTTACTTTTAGGGCAAATCAGCTAAAATCTTTCTGATCGGAAATCCAAGATTGTCGCTGTGGTGGGCCATCTTGAAAATCTGTTTTTTCGCTTCTTCTGAACCGAATGGCCAATTGACTTGAACCTTGGTAGGAAGCATCAGGGTGACTTATTTTAGCTTCTCCTGAACTGAAAGGCCAATTGACATGAAACTTGGTAGGAAGCATTGTAGATCAAGAATAGCTAAACTTGTTTCAATGCAAAATTCAAGATGGCCGCCAAGACGGGTGACTTATTTTTCGCTTCTTCTGAAAAAAGGCCGATCGTCTTGGAACTTGATAGGAAGCATCGGAGTGACTAGTAGATCAAAATAGCTAAAATCATTCTGATCGGAAATCCAAGATGGCCGCCATGACTGCCTTCTTAAAAATCTTTTTTTTTTTTTTTTTTTTGCTTCTCCTGAACCGAAAGGCCAACTGACTCCAAACTTGGTGACTTGTAGCTAAAAATGAGCTAAAATCGTTCCGATCAGAAGTCAAAGATGGCGCCATGGCCGCTCTCTCGGAAATCTATTTTGCACTTCTTCTCCTGAACCGAAGGCTAATTTATCTGGTAATCAGGTGAGCGATACATGGCCATCTTGGCCCATTTGTTTATATCAACATACTATGTGAAAATTGGGTCTGGAGCCCTAATACATTCGAATGTTCTTAAACATAATTATGCCATTGTCACTGCTGGCTTAGACAACAAAAGAAGGAGAAATGATGAAAATATAATGACAAAAAAAAACACACACAAAAAAAAAAAAAAAAAAAAAAAAAAAAACACATATGAAACTACAGACACACGAACATAGAATAACTGCAACAGACCAATCGCCTTGGAACGGTCAGTAGAAAAACAACTTGGGCGTAAAAGCAATTTTACTCGAGCGAATCCTCAACCTTAGTTCCGATTCAGCTCCAAATTAGTAAAACAGTCGACTCTCGTTATCTCGACCTCTGGTCCCTGTCTTAACACAGGGATCTACCCACGGGCAGCAAAATATTGTGGAAAAGAGGAGAGCAATTTCTCCTCTTTTCCACAATATTTTCAATATATTTCGAACTTAGGAGTCAAATTACATATTCATTCTGTTAAAGGTGACTGTTCAAATAACTGTTTTGCTCATTTTCGCAAATCTGATATGTCGAAGTACGGATATCTCGAAGTGTTTCATAGAGTCCCTTGGATTTCGAGATAACGAGAGTCGACTGTATATGCTTGGTCTGCAAAGGAGTCATCTGTGAATCATCACAGTAAACACGTACAATCACAAACACTGTGATTAAACAAAACAGAACCATGATGTGCCCGACCACAACATTGATAGTCAATCTCCAACCAGCTAAAACTCATTGAGCAGGCAGCCTCCCTGTAATCTGAGGACCGACGCACCGTCGTGCAATTAAAGAGGAAGGCAACGTTATCAACCATATTTGGGTACACAACCATGTGTTTGCCGCAGAATATTTATGTTGTAACCTATCTTTTTGTAGCGAGTGACAATCATTTTTGAAGTACTAATTGAGGAGATACTTAACAATGGAGAACTATCTTACACATGTTTTCATTTGGTAACTTTATGATCTCACAAAATTTATCCCCTAGTTCTTTTTGGGAGCAGTATATCATCTCTTGTACCTATGGTCTTACACTAACAGTTGCCCAATAAAATGGCTTAACACTTAAAGCAGTTTATTATACACGTGATAAAAGTATTCAGAGAGCCCTGACGGCTTTGGTTTGCCTTGAACCTTTCTCTCGTCTACCCTGAACTCTTCCTGGTATATCGCCTAAAAGGACCTTTGATTGCACGAATAACAAACATAAACAACCTCAAACATTTCTGAACCTGACTGTAATCTTAAAGCTTATACAAGTCATTTCCTGAGAATATATTGAAATGCGTAATTTAATACAAGCTTTGTGTTCAGAAAAGGCTCAGTTTCCGTCTAGGAGCGTATAAACCGTGTTGCAGTCCCGAGTGAATGGAAATGTAGTTCAATGACTTGCTGCTCTTGACAAGTGTAATTGATTTAAGACACAAATATTGACCACTTCAATAAAACAGAAGACAGTCACAGCAACCCACACAATTTACAGTAGATAAAATGATTATTGTGACAGGATTGTCTCAGACCGTCATCATATTTGCTTGGCGTGCAGAGTAAAACAAAGCAGACGATATGTTCATCAATGTTAATCAATTCGCATGGAATGTCACGCCCCATTTTCTGGGGAATAAACAAACTGTTATTGATTTGTCTTTGCTGAATTTGCCCAAATACTGATCAGGGCATATGCGAACTATGCGTGTGATGATCAGATTGTACGTATGCTAAGACTGTTTAGGGCATGCAGCTATTATCAAATATACAGTCGACTCTCGTTATCTCGAAATCCAAGGGACTCTATGAAACACTTCGAGATATCTGTACCTCGACATATCAGATTTGTGGAACTGAGGAAAAAATTAATCGAACAACCACCTTTAACAGAATGAATATGCAATTTGATTCCCTAAGTTAGAGATATATTGAAAATATTGTGGAAAAGAGGAGAAATTGCTCCTATAATGAGCAATTTCTCCTCTTTTCTACAATATTTTGCTGCCTGTTGGTAAATCTCTGTTAAAACAGGGACCAGATTTTCACTTCGAGATAAGCGGTTATTCGAGATAAGCGGCAGCCGTTGAAGACAATAACCAAAATGCTAGCTATACAACAAGAAACATAAAGCAAAGTGGACAGCCGTATAGTTGGTGACCACAGTACTAGAATTTTAACAAAGATGATCACCTTCAGCAGATCTGCTGATGCTGATCGTCTTTTTTAGAATTTGAGTACAGATCTGCTGATGCTGATCATCTTTGTTAAACTTCTAGTACTGATCTGCTGATGCTGATCATTTTTGTTAAAATTCTAGTACTGATCTGCTGATGCTGATCATTTTTGTAAAAATTCTAATACAGATCTGCTGATGCTGATCATCGTTGTTAAAATTCTTGTACAGATCTGCTGATGCTGATCATCTTTGTTAAAACTCTAGTACAGATCTGCTGATGCTGATTATCTTTGTTTAAATTCTAGTACAGATCTGCTGATGTTGATCATCTTTGTTAAAATTCTAGTACAGATCTGCTGATGCTGATCATTTTTGTTAAAATTCTGATACAGATCTGCTGATGCTGATCATCTTTGTTAAAATTCTAGTACAGATCTGCTGATGCTGATCATCTTTCTTAAACTTCTAATACAGTTCTGCTGATGCTGACCATCTTTGTTAAAATTCTAGTACAGATCTGCTGATGCTGATCATCTTTGTTAAAATTCTAATACAGATCTGCTGATGCTGAGCATCTTTGTTAAAATTCTAGTACAGATCTGCTGATGCTGATCATCTTTGTTAAAATTCTAATATAGATCTGCTGATGCTGATCATCTTTGTTAAAATTCTAGTACAAATCTGCTGATGCTGATCATCTTTGTTAAGGTTCTAGTACAAATCTGCTGATGCTGATCATCTTTGTTAAAATTCTAGTACGGATCTGCTGATGCTGATCATTTTTGTTAAAATTCTAGTACTGATCTGCTGATGCTTATCATCTTTGTTAAAATTCTAATACAGATCTGCTGATGCTGATTATCTTTGTTTAAATTCTAGTACAGATCTGCTGATGTTGATCATCTTTGTTAAAATTCTAGTACAGATCTGCTGATGCTGATCATTTTTGTTAAAATTCTGATACAGATCTGCTGATGCTGATCATCTTTGTTAAAATTCTAGTATAGATCTACTGATGCTGATCATCTTTGTTAAAATTCTAGTACTGATCTGCTCATGCTGATCATCTTTGTTTAAATTCTAGTACAGATCTGCTGATGCTGGTCATCTTTGTTAAAATTCTAGTACTGATCTGCTGATGCTGATCATCTTTGTTAAAATTCTAGTACTGATCTGCTGATGCTGATCATCTTTGTTAAAATTCTAGCACAGATCTGCTGATGCTGATCATCTTTGTTAAAATTCTAGTACTGATCTGCTGATGCTAATCATCTTGGTTAAAATTCTAATACAGATCTGCTGATGCTGATCATCTTTGTTAAAATTCTAGTCCTGATCTGCTGATGCTGATCATCTTTGTTTAAATTCTAGTAAAGATCTGCTGATGCTGATCCTCTTTGATAAAATTCTAGTACTGATCTGCTGATGCTGATCATCATTGTTAAAATTCTAGTACAGATCTGCTGATGCTGATCATCTTTGTTAAAATGCCAGTACTGATCTGCTGATGCTTATCATCTTTGTTAAAATTCTAGTACTGATCTGCTGATGCTGATCATCTTTATAAAACTTCTAGTACTGATCTGCTGATGCTGATCATTTTTGTTAAAACTCTAGTACTGATCTGCTGATGCTGATCATCTTTGTTAAAATTCTAGTACAGATCTGCTGATGCTTATCATCTTTGTTAAAATTCTAGTACTGATCTGCTGATGCTGATCATCTTTGTTAAAACTCTAGTACAGATCTGCTGATGCTGATCATCTTTGTTAAAATTCTAGTACAGATCTGCTGATGCTGATCATCTTTGTTAAAATTCTAGTACTGATCTGCTGATGCTGATCATCTTTGTTAAAATTCTTGTACTGAGCTGCTGATGCTGATCATCTTTGTTAAAATTCTAGTACAGATCTGCTGATGCTGATCATCTTTGTTAAAATTCTAGTACTGATCTTCTGATGCTGATCATCTTTGTTAAAATTCTAGTACTGATCTGCTGATGCTGATCATCCTTGTTAAAATTCTAGTACTGATCTTCTGATGCTGATCATCTTTGTTAAAATTCTAGTACTGATCTTCTGATGCTGATCTTCTTTGTTAAAATTCTAGTACTGATCTGCTGATGCTGATCATCTTTGTTAAAATTCTAGTACTGATGCAGCCCCAAATTACAAATAAAATGCTCTACTTCATAAAATGAAAGATATTGCGATAAATGAAAGCAAAGGATCAATGGCGATCAAGCCAGAATACAAGAAAAGTGTAGAAAATAATATAACATTACCAAGTAGGCATCTTACGGAAGTAATCTAAATTTGGGGTACCCAAGTAACACCGGTCTGTCAAGGTGCTGAATATCGCTTCAATGACATGCAATAACATTAAAAAAAACACCAGTTTAACGAAAACGAGAAGAATTGTAGTAGAAATATTACTATAGAACAATCAGTAGCAAGGAGTGGTTTGGAGCTTTAACCTGATTTTACGAGTGCTCATCCTTTTTCCTGAAGCATGGACTGCGTACAGGTGCAAATTACTCGCGAGTATTTTGCCCTGGATCCCACTCGTCCTTCTGGACGCAGCCCTGTAACAGTTCCATCAATATGACACATGTTAGTTCTCTGGCGAATGAGGTGGGGTCGTTTGCGTAAAACAGCAATTTTACCAAAGTTACCCTCAAAACAATGAAAATACTTGGTGTAAATACTAAAGTATCAATATTCTTACTTATCATCATTCTATTTGATACCAATGCATGGGGTTTTATAGAGACATGTATCTACATACGCTGAGCTGTCAATGGTGTGTGATATAACTGTTACATACGTTACTAAAAGCCATAAATCTCAAATATGAAATTCCTGATACAGCGTTTTGGACGACAGACCAGTCAATGACTAGAAATTTAATCTTACCTTGCTTTACGATAGCTAAATACTAAGTGACCTCCTTTATCAAGAAATTTGAAAAAAAAAAAAAAAAAAAAAAAAAAAAAAACAGCTTGACTAAGCAAATGATATAAGGAACGACAGTAACTTTAAAACAACCTGAACTTCTCTTCTGAAAAGTACCGTTATTTCAAACTTCTTAACATTTTATTTGCTGTGGCTGCACAGCAGTAGTACAATGTATTTAAACATTATAGTGTGTAAAATATTTCAGGCATATATATGTGAAGCGGGATAAATACACCAAGGGAAATAACTGACGTGGAAATATTCGCCTCCCTTCTCATCGTGGTTGGCGCTGCTCTTATGAGTGTTCTTCATGGAAAAAAAAAGAACACATTCTTTCTTTTAAAAGTAGTCCCCATTTAAGAAAGGTTTCAAACATTAAAGATGCAACTTTCTGTCTGGTAAAGTTGTCTCCCTTGGCAAAACTGCAAAACGAATTTTAAGTGCATCCCATCACCGGAAAGGTTCCATTACGCGTGGCATGGACCTAAAGATTTATCCTTTATTTGAAACTTGATTACATCCAATAGAATTGCACCTGAAGATCACAGGCACGTCTTACAATTCCCGATAATCAAGGTAATGAACTGCAGCTAATGTAGGCATCAAATACTCCATTTAGCTTTCAACAAGCCAAATGTAACAGAAACATTGTAATTACCCAGAAAACGGGGTAAACTGTCACGTCATGTACATTTGTAAATGAAGAAGGCGCTGATGAAATATTAGAATTTGACGTCAGCGGTAGGTATACATATGAGGAAGACAGAGTCATCTGAAACGCTTATATAACAATGATATATAGACACCTGTAGAATTTTATATGGGCCGCTTCAAGCAAAACAGTGCCTTCGAGCATGCGAAGATTCAGATAATCCTGCGCATGCGCAAAGTATCATCCGAGCATTTGCTCTCCAGTAATACATTTTACAGTATCCAATGATTATGTTGGCGGACAGTGAAGATCCTG
The DNA here is from genome assembly GCA_964016985.1 of Anodontia alba. NCBI lineage: Eukaryota > Metazoa > Mollusca > Bivalvia > Lucinida > Lucinidae > Anodontia > Anodontia alba. Next base: position 46,018,270 of record OZ024825.1, read on the forward strand.
AGCGACTGCGCGGAATCCGCGCAGTCTGATCCGGGCCTGCGCTATGCGCAAATGCCTCGAGGGAACCTTTTCACTTGGCAGTTCATATGATAAAAGTCCGCACATACTTACATACATACATAATACCTGTATATTTATAAAAGAAAATACAGAACAATATCATACATTTCAGTAGCACCAGAAAGAAAAATAGGAGATACCGGGAACTCCTGTGACGTCATCGATAACGGTTGGTGAGCAAGAACATGGTTGGAGTGTATAGAAAATATAGACAATGTGTATATTTTATATTGTGTTGGAAGCCTAAAATGGTAGGCTTTAACTGTACTTTGACTGATCTTTTGTATACAAGTGATGTTTCTCAATGGCAGTCAGATTTATTAGGTTCATTCTTGCAGGCATTGTAAAATATCTGTTAATTAGACGAATGCCCCGCTATCAGCGGGTGTTTACCGTAGGATTCCTTTGAAGAGACGACTGTGCATTCCAACATAATAAACACATTAACATATAGAATTGCCATCAATTTATTCAGCGGTCCTTTAAGTGATTGCCAACAGGTTATATGTTTACTGTTTGTCTGTTTTTTGTTTGTTGGTTTTAGTTTTGGACTACCTTTGTTTTCTAATCGATCATTTGTTAATATATTAACTCTTGATCTCTTTTAAAATAGGAAGTCACATTGTTTTAAAACCATGTATTAGTATATTTATTTATTTATCTATTTATTTAACCAGCAAATTCCTGTACATACTGTCCGGAATACAGTATGATTAGCTATAGTAAGCATTACATATTTACATATGATTTTGAAATAAACTCTATGAAAGGGCCTAGAAAAAGTATTCTTAGTGTCAGGATATGCATTCTTAGCAGCATAAGTTGTATTCTAAGCACTATTATATGTCTCGAGTATGTAAATTTGAAGACTGAACAGTGTCTAGGCAGAAGGAAATTTGCCTTAAAGAACATTGGACTTTAATAATAGTAACGAAAGTTCATTGTTTTGTCTTATTTTGGTTGAGTCGGTCTTTAGAAGAACAATAAAAGTTGTACGTAACATTCTAAGTGGAGACATGCAAGGAGTCTAATTAAGATAAGCAGTTACAGTTGTGTGACATAGGTTACCAGACATATTAGGTAAATGATCAAGTTCGAAACTGGGTCACTTGGGGTAAAAAAACTAGGTCACCATGTCAAATCAAAGAAAAATCATATTAACACTCTAGAGGTCACATTTTTTAAGTAATTATCATTTAAGTAATCTTGCTCAAAATGTTTGCCTTAATGATTTCTAGGTCAAGTTTGTAACTGGATCACTTGGTGTCAAAAACTAGGTCTCCAGGTTTCAAATAAGAGGTCACAAATTTGAAGTAACAATCATGAATATTACTCAAATTTTTTGTCTTGATGATTTCTACTTCTACTTCTTGCCCCGTACGATCAATCACTGATAATTACTGGGAGTGCGCTGTCCGAAAACAGCTAAAAAAGATGGCGTAAATGAAAATTGTACATGTCAGATAAAGATGAATGATCAGATGATGATTTGTTAAAAACAAACTACAGTGACTAAAGTTAAAAGGATAAAATCATTTTTGGTTTAAAAATTGACAGTGGCCAGCCCAGCAGTAAATTTACTGAAGCTGGGAGCTGGCTCTGACACTGTAGGGGAGAGTGTTCCAATTTCTGATGGTTCTAGCGGAGTTCATGCGGAGTCCGTGAATATGGTATATATATAAAAAAATGTCTTATTTCTGTAAGATGATGGTGATCTGCAGCAACAAGATTGGATTTGATTTTATACAGTAAAACAAAGGAATTTTGAATTCTGTATTCTAGGGTTTTCCAGTTTAAAACTTTTAGCATTTCAGTTACACTGCTTGTATAGTCGTAATCACTTAAAACATATCTTACTGCTGCGCTCTGGACTCTTTCACTCTTATAACTAAGTGTGTTTTGTCAAGGGTGCAAGACAAGTGCAGTACTCGAGCCGAGGGCGAACATAAGTGTTGTAGGCTGCTTCTTTTACTTTTTGATTGTTTGTCTGAATATTTTCTTTTGCTGAATTTATGGTGTTATTGGCTTTAGATGAAATGTTATCAATATGGGTTTTCAATTAAAATCATCACTGACGGTAACTCTTAAATACTTGGCATTTACATTTGTTTTCAGAACAAAATTGTGAAGCTTATACGAGAAGATGATAGGAATTTTCTTTTTAGTTACACGAATCACTTCACATTTATCAGTATTGCATTCCATTGTATAAGTCATTCTGGAGTGCAACCGGATCTGATTTAGAGTTTATAGTTAAATATACTATCGTGTCAGCAGCAAACAATCTAGTTCTATTTTTGAGAGAGTTTAGTAGGTCATTTATGTATGCAAGAAATAAACAAGGTCCCAAGACAGAGCCCTGGGGGAAGCCTGACAGAACTGGTACTGCTTCAGATTGTTTGCCTTCGACAACTACAGACTGGTTTCGGTTTAGGAGGAAAAATAATTTATCCAAGAAATTGTTTTTAGGTTAACACCCAAAATGAAGAGCTTACAGATGAGTAACATATGATCAACGATGTCGAATGCTTTGCTAAAATCTATTACAATAAGATCGGTTTGTTTGCCGTTTTCCAGGTTATCAAAATTTTCTTGAGTGACGCTGAAAAGTTGGTTTTCACAGCTGCGTTTAGACAAAAAAAAAAAACATGCTGGAATGGGCTGAGAATGTGTGAGTCAAAATGGTTCATAATATTGGAGACTAAGTAAGTTCCATAAGTTTTGAGGAGATACAGGTCAGTGAGATAGGTCTGTAATTAGACGGTTTGGATTTTGGGCCTTTTTTATAAACAGGGGCGACAAGTGCAGACTTCCAGTCATCTGGTACGATACCAGTTTGTAACGAGCTCTGGAAAAATTTTGTTTTCGAGTCTAAAACTAGGTCCTAGAACAAGTCAAAGGAAAATCTTGTTAACACTATAGAGAGTTTAAGTAATCACCATGAATCTTGTTCAAAATGTTTATCTTGATGATTTCTAGGTCAGTATTGAATCTAGGTTTCTTGAGACTGAAAAAGTAGGTGACTTGGTCAAATGAAAAGAAAACCTTGTTAACATGCTAGAGGTCACGTTTTTTAAGTAATCATCATATTGTTTGTCTTGAAGTTTTCTAGATCAAGTTCAAAACTAGGTCACTTGGTCTTAAAAACTAGGTCACTAGGCTTAATCAAAGGAAAACCTTGTTAACACTCTAAATGTCACGTTTTTTAAGTAATCATTATGGAACTTGCTCAAAATATTTGTCTTGATGATTTTTAGGTCACCAGGCCAAATCAAAGGAAAACCTTGTTACCACATTAGAGGTCACATTTTTGAAGCACTCATCATTAATCTTGCTCAAAATGTTTGTGTTGTTGATTTCCAGGTCAAGTTCGATATGGGGTCTCTTGGATCCAAATCCTAGGCTACCATATCAAGGGAAAACCTTGTTAACACTAATGGTAACATTTTTAAGTGACCATCATGAATCTTGTTCCAGATGTTTGTCTTGATGATTTCTAGATCAAATTTGAAACTGGGTCCATCCCTTATGATCTATAGTTTACGGTCCAGTGACTTTCTAAAGTTTTACTGTTTAGGTCAATTTCTCAGCAACAATTGGTCCTACAACAGTGATACTTAGCACTAGCATACACCTTAGCGTGGCCTCTTGAATGCAGACCTTAACCTACATTTCACGGTCCACTGACTTTGTTATCGTTTTGCGATTAGGTCAGTTTCTAAGTCCTACAGCCAGTGATTATTGGCACATGCATACATCTTAGCGTGACCTCTTGACTGCAGTCATCCATATTTGACCCTGACCTATATTTTACAGTATGTTAGGCACGCTACATTGCCTTACTTGTTAATATAATCATCACGAATCTTAATCAAAACGTTTGCCTTGATAAGTTATAGGTCAGGTTCTCTAAGTGTTATGATACTTACATGAACGATACAAGCCTGTCATGGCCCTCTTGTTACTGTTGTGTTGATATTGATTTCCGCTCAATAAATTTTGCAGTATGCATGGATTTTATTGGAAGTTTGCGGAGAATATGTCATTGTAAAATGCAGGTCAAGGGATAGGAGCGATTATTAGGACAAATCCAGTATTATTTTCTTTTTTCATATCAAATGTTTGGCGCTTAAAGCAGGCGATACATCCGATTCTCGGCCCTCTAGTCTAGATATAGACATAGAGAAAACTGTAATTTTGTTGGAGACAGACACTTTTATCTATGAAAGTGCTTCTGCCATCTCATTGTCCAGAAAATGTAAGACAGAACAAAGTTAAATAAGTTATGTTTCGAAACATTTTGAAATTAGCAGTGTTGAATAGTTAAGATCTTTCTGTCAAGGTGGGACATGGAAGCTCCTTTTTTCGGGCAGACTAGCATTTACCGGAATTCCCATCTGATTACCTCTCCAAAGACATTTCAGTAGGCGGAAAGGTTTTGGAGAGGCCGTTTGTCGTTCTCCTTAAAACTTCCATTGTGAAAAATTATTTTAAAAAGACAACAAGCCCTCTTTGGTTTTCTATTTGGATTTTCTAAAAATACATAAACGTAGTAGTTTCGTCGACGTATATCAAATAACCGTTCTTATTCATAAATATACGAGGGTTGTTCAGAAAAATCGTAAAATTTTGTTATAAATCACACAATAGTCATAATAAAACAAGGAATTTTGTACCTATCTTAACTTCAACATCTCCTCTATAAATTCTATGAAAACCAAAATGATATACTTAAACTCAAAAATGTTATGTCCATTACAAGCACGTATGGTACAGGTACCTGGAACACGCCGAAGTCAGTATGACGTCGCGAAAACGTCAAACGTTGTTCAAGTCCAGTGATCATCGCACTTTCTCAACATAGTTACCTGCAATATCTACGAATTCCAAGTTCTTCAGTTAATATATCATGTACTGTAGAGCACGAAACACCAAGCTCATCAGCTATAATTCTGACGGTGGTTCTTCTGTCCATGTTAACCATGTCCTTAACTAAATCCTTAATGGAACAAGTTATTACTGCAGGTTTGCCAATCGTCCTCAGTTGTTTTTCTTCCGCTCCTAAAATGCGACTGCTATTTTAAAACAACCTGGACTGCATTTATCATATTTTCCTGTTGATTTGATCATTCTCAGTGTTTCTGTAAGTGGTTTATTTAGAGCAACAAAGAATTCACCACACTCTGCAACACAGTGCCACCATTTGGCTTTATGATTTTTTTAGTTACCACTGTCGCAACAAGAGAACAAAAACACTATAGTTTTCTTCCTGAAGAACAGATTATTTTCAAATTTTCAGGAAATGACTTCGTGACGTCGAATTATCGCTTGACGTTTCCGCGCTTTTTTGACTTTGAGCTAACAGTCGGAAAATTAAGTTTATTTTATCAAGAACATGTTTGGAAAAAAAAAATGGTATTTTTCGGGCTACTCCGGGTATCCATTATGGCGTTGCTATGGCAACTTGTACATCTGGTATCCTTGGTTGGTTTTATTTTATTTTTTACGAATACTTTAAGGATAAGTAAAGGTTTATGCATACCCGATTTCATGTATATTGTGTGAAGATTATAAGAGATATAACAAAAATTCTACGAACTTTCCAAACAACCCTCGTATGTAGTAAATAAAAGGAAATTCTTTCTTAATTCAGTTGGGTACCATAATAGCACCGCCGTATCAATAGTGTCCCCCCAGTAAGCATTCTACATAAATCTACAGCGGGCCGTTATCGGCCCGTCAGGGTAGCTGACGGGCCGATAACGGCCCGCTATAGATTTTTAAAGAATGCTAGCTGGGCCTGTACTAAATGTCCCGAAATTTAAAAACCAAATAAAACATAAATGGAATAATCGAAAATGTAGCTTCGCGGCCTATAGAGACCAACAAAATTATCAAATATTGTTTTCGAATTATTTTCTTCCACAGCGGAACACTTGTGGCTGAAATGAAATAACAGCTGGCTGCACCAATTTAAAAAGTTCATGTGTGGTAATAGTTATGAATTGAAAATAACACTACATAACGGTCAAGGATTAGCATCATTAAAACTACACTACAGTGGTCAAAAAACTGGCTCCGCAGATGCATTGTGTATGTTTTAGTGTGTTTCTTGATTTTTTGTTTTGTTGTATTATCATTGAGTGTGTGCGTGTGTGTGCTTTTGTTTAGTAATAAGTGTTACTCTATTTATCTTTCGTTTATAGAAAAAAAAAAAAACAAATCACCTCTGCAGTTTAATATCGTCTTTTTCGTATAATAAGAACAACGTAATTTGCAGGTGTTTTCTGTGCAATTTATCCTCACTCATTCATTAATGTAATCATAGTTGATTAGTCTGCAATATTTCCCTCCTGGTGTTTCTCAAATGGCAACATCAAACGCAACGTACCTTATCAAATAAATGTGCCGTAACGTTAGAAAACGTACCTTTTCACATGTGCACCCAATGCATTCGCGCAGTCTTATGAGAGTCGTTCTGCGCACGAAGCACCTTACTATCCAAAATGCGCCCAGTGAAGATTCTGATATCAGACTGTGCGAATGCGCAGTCTGATCTCAATCTTCGCTGGGTGCACATGTCTGCAGGTACATTTTCTGACATGGCGACGCATATAATATCATGCGAACAGCCAAGTCTCAGTTGCAGAGATTGTTTTGTGCCCGAACCATTCGGCGATATGTTCTATAATATCAAAAGTTAAGCAACAAAACGTGACACCCTGATTAAACTGTGTGAATATACAGACTAGTATGGAGCTTTGCAGTTTGCGCACGTACATTTTCGCTTGACTGAGCATACCCAGTTGATTAGTCTGGCATTTGCGGTATGCCACTATTATTGTTTACTTACTTTATCTTCGTCATCATATCGACCTTCATTAACTTTATTTCAATATAAGTCAAAACAAAGTCTTTGATGCGGTGATATCTGTCAATGATTATAAACTCAGATATACATAAACCCCTTAAGCGCTAGTCACAACTGCAGCAGACGATTCACATGAAACACCAAGTCTTATTTTCTATGAAAACTAATCTAACAATTAAAATGTCGATGCGAAAGTTGTGATAAGCGCTTTAAAGGTTGAATGGTTGAAAGTACCATTTGCGCTACTGGTTAACGTATACTACCTTAATTTAAGTATTCGTTCACCTCAACTCCTTACCATACTTGTTCTAAAATTTAAACAAGTACAGTTTACTACCCGATGTTGTGTTTAAAAAATGCCTGATGAATGGAAAACAGTTTAAACCCTAATGAATAGCAAACAGTTTTAACATTCTGCGGCGTCTCATCAGGGTCTACACTGTTCGCTCAGGCCTGTTTGTCCGAATACATACGGAAAATACGGTATATATTTTGATATTTGCAATTTTTGGGTTGCTCTATATATTGGATATTTGCGATTTTAGAGTTAAATTGTTAAAAGTACACTATATATGTTGATACAGTCGAACCTCGATGGCTCGAACACCGATCGCTCGTTTACCATGGCTAATTCGAACTCGTCTTTGAGTCCCTACGAAATTCTTCCGACAGCTCAAGAAAACAAATATTTAAGGAAATTTTCTTATTTTATCGTGAAATTGTATGTTATGTGCACTCATTAGAATCGCCTCATCGAGGCGATTCTAATGAGTACACTTACCTTACAATCACTGTGTAGAAAATCGAAAAGATTTCCCTAAATTATCGCTATTTGCTTCCTGAACTGGTGCCAAGATTAACCCTCAGTGGCTCGAACTACCCATGTCTCGAACGAACTTCCATGGTCCCCAAGATGTTCGAGCCATTGAGGTTCGACTGTATTTGCCATTTAAGGTTGAAATGGTTGAAAGAACACTATACATTTAATATTTGCGATTCTTAAGTGTTAAATGGTTAAAGGTGCGCTATTTATTGATATTTGTGCTTTACGGGTCAAATGATGAAAACTGCACAATACAGTTTGATATTGTATCTGTGAACATTTCTTGAGTTCTACTGTTCTTGTAATTGTCTTAATCATTTAAGTTTAATAGATTGATTTTCATTGGCTCAGAACCGCCTTCAGCCTAGTCCATAGATCGTATTATATACCGGCTGTCGCGCGCCCTCCAGTGTATATTTTTCTAATATTAGATATCAACTTTTAGTGACGTCGCCGGTAGAGACGCCGACGTCTACGCGCGCTTTTCATATAATTTTGGGTCTGGTGTTTACTGTTCAATATTGTCACAGATTACCAAGAGAAAAGACAAACTATACAATAAAATAGTTGTTGACTATTGAGGTATTGGGTATGACATTGATATCCACCACTGAATACCAATATTCTCGGCTATCGTCTCGGTCATCACTGGTATTCTCTTGTGGATATCACATCATATCCAATACCTCAATGGTCAATAATTGTATAATATGTAATATGGTATTTGTAAACATTTCTCGAGTTCTGTTGTTCTTGTAATGATATTTATATTGTCATTAGTATACAGCTGTGCTATACTTTGGTGAAATGTACCATTAGAACTGCGCACCCGCCAGGTTAGACTAGCTCTAGTATCCAGTGACCAAATTTCTTTTCTTATTATCCTGCTTGATGATCCACTAAAATAAAAGTAAAAAATAATCTCATGACTATAAAGGCTGGTCTCTAGAGTGACCAGCCTTTATAGTCATGATATTATTTTGTTTTTAGTTTAGTGGATTATCACAAAGAATTACAAGAATGAATATTTAGTCACTGGAAATTGCAGCCAGTCTACCGCCAAGTCTAATCAGAGCCTTTGTTGTGTACTCTTTGGCTACCAAAGAATTCATGGTTTGTTCAAGAGTCATGGTTTGTTCAAGCAGACAACGAATACTCTGATCGGACTCCTCGGATGCACAGGCTGATCTGAGTCTTCGCTGGGCGTACATAAACGATGGTACATTTTCTAGCGCCGCGGCTCAGTTGTGCAGACAGAAGCGCAAATATCCACAGCTGAAGGCAAACCTTACATTCTCTGGAGATTGGAATGTTTGTTACAATAACTCAGCAGGACCACAGCTGTTTTGGATTCTGCATACAAGTCACGTGGTCATTGTACAGCCAGTTCTGCCATTGATCGACAAGTCAGTGTTGCCGTTTATTTCAGCCGCATCATCAGAAAACGTACCTTCGGATATGTGCACAGAGCGAAGATTCAGTCAGCCTGCGAATTCGCGTAGTCTGGTCAGAATCTTCATTGGGTGCATTTTGACAGTCAAATTAGATATTTCATGCGGACAACGAAGATTCAGATCAGTCTGCGGGGATGCACAGGCTGATTTGAGTCTTCGCTTGATGCACATATCAGAAGGTGCATTTTCTGATGTTGGGACTTATTTGGTTCAGACAGTCTACCGCATTTTCCCTGTTCGGACAAACAGGATATGCAAACAGTGTAATCCCAGACGTAAAGGAGCAATTTGATGTGGTACTCACTGTCATATCGTCACAACATTTTTGACACATCAGGTAGTCAAAACACTTGATCATATTTCAATATAAATATGTAAAGGAGATAAGTTGTCCGAATATTTAAGGTATATACGGTGTAATGCGATATACGCACATCATTTCAGTCTTGTCTGGTCTTGGCAACACAGATTTTGCCATGATAAGAGTCAAAAGACGTCTTCGAATGGATATGGAATTCGCATGTTCAGATCATCCTGCTATTCCGCACGGTGTCGTTGGAGCATTTGCTCTACTGATTGTAAGTATACAGCTAAGCCCTGATCACACTGTCCAGATTTTTAAGCTGATCTTAGCCTGTGTTATCATCATCATAAACATCAAAGATACATTTCGCTTGGCGCGGCTTAGCAGGTTTCATAGATGCGCAGGTTGAAACGGGCTTTCGCTGCCCACATAAGCACCAAACATAATTTTCCGTACATGTACCACGATGCGCTATATTCAAATTCAAGAATGTCGATATATAGCACAGAACACTTCGATACTTCACCTATTTACATTTGTGTGCGTGTTCGTGGCTGTCAAAGAATTCCGTTTAAAATCGATTTATTTTCACATAACGAAGTTTTGCATTTAGAATAAAACACTAAGTAGAAAACATCTATGTGATGCCGAAAGCACAGTTGCTGTGACACACACACACACACACACACACACACACACACACACACACACACACACACACACATTATGTATCAAACATTTGAAACATATAAATGGACAAATATGCTTTTTCAAAATTGAATTGTTGCCAAATGCTATGTTATTGGTTTCCAGGTAATAACTATATGTGAACGGTTTCCAGTCAATAAAAGAATGACCGGAACTATGTTAACGGTTTACAGTCAATAAGTGAGTGACCTGGACGAAGATAACGGTTTCTGGTCAATAATCGAATGGCCGGGACTACGTAAATGGTTTACCGCCAATAAATGAGTGATCTGTTTCCGGTCAGTAAATGCATGGCCGGAACTGTGTTAACAGTTTACAGTCTATACGTGAGTGACCTGGACTAACTTTGACGGTTTACTGTCAGTAAATGAATGACCGGACCTAGGTTGATGGTCTACAATTAATAATTTGGCAATGACTGCACGACAAATGTCGGTTAATAGATGATCCAATTTAACCATTGGTCAGCATTTCGAAATTAAGGTCATAGTAATTATATATTGAAAAGCAAATACAAATAAATGTATAACTATTTTTTAATCGTAAGTTTGTTCTTTTGAAACCATTCATTTTAGCAATAGCTTACGGTTTTCCACGGGTAAACAATACGCCATTTGTTTGTCCGAAACTTGCAACGGTTTATGAAGTTTGTCATATCAGGTACAAAAGCATGGGGACAATAATGAAAGCTGTCACATTTGTCGTCTGCAATGCGTAAAATAACAGTTAAACTTTCGGACAAACAAAGCTATTTATAGTTCAGTACCTATATAGAATCATTCCCTATTTGTTTTTAACAGATTCTGAAAAGAGGGTCCCTATGGAAGCAAGAAACACGTTGAATAAACGTAAATAGCAGCCTCGATGTTATTTAGTCTGTTCGTCCAGCTATCTCTCAATACTGAGTCGATCAAGGAGATCGGAAGTCGTCCTGGATTTACCGCCCAATTTTTTAAATCTTCTGACAGCTTCTGTGATATACATGTATAAGATTGGCTGCATGTTTCTTGAAAACAAACACATGTCGAATGCAACGGCATGTAGTAAACTTATAGATGTGACACACAAATAGAATAAATCTGTATCTAAGGGGATGGAAATCAATATTTTTTTTTCAAAAATTGATAACTTTATCTTTGGTTTTCAAGATTAAAGGCAAGCTATACTTATAACATCCTAAAATTTCGGCAAAAATGATGACTTTCGGCACAAATCACGGGTGCATCATAGCTTTAAATTTTACAACAATAGTTACGCTCTCCATCACTAATGCAAATACCTGTACCTACATAAATATTACCAACGCTTACACCTGTTATTTATAAAAAAAAAAGGACAGGTATTGTACGGCAAAATTAAACTGAGGCATTAGCATATTCCGTGAACTCGATTCGTTAATCATCGGTTTCCGAATGACAAAATTAGTAGTACATTGCGGCAAACCAGTATATATATAAATTTATAAAGTAACACTTACCCGGTTAGTCTAATGGATAAAACGTAAATTTTCAATCACAGGGTCATGGGTTCGTCTCTTAGCAGAAGCTGGCGAAATTTTATATTGACATTTTTATGCGATATGAAGACTCACATGTCTCAGTATGTTTCATTTGGGTAAATAATAAAATTCGGCCAGTAATCGGCATATTTATAAATAGTTCTTCCTTTCTTCCAATTAAAACCGATCTAAACAGATACTCTTTAAACAAGCTTTAAATTCTTTGAAGGCAGGTAGCTGCTTAATGCAGAGGAACTTTCTGCATTACTCCCATCCTGCATTAAGCAACCACCTGTCTAAAAGACCACTCGGAATCATTTTTGAGTGACTGCTAAAGAGACGTTTCTTTGTATGTAGTAAACTGTATAAAATAGTAAGAGAAAACTCCACGGAGTGCCACAATCACAAACCGCAGCGCTTTCCAGACACCAAGAGGAAGAGGAAACAGACAAAACCAAACAAGCGCAAAGCGAACAAACGTACGAAAAGCACTAAGATTAGCTCTCTCTCTCTCTCTCTCTCTCTCTCTCTCTCTCTCTCTCTCTCTTCCCCAAGCGAGGTAATCGCAATGCTAAAAGGACTGAATGTAAATTTGCCTACAAAATGATGGAAAATAAAGTTTCAGTAAAGTACACAATTTTTATTGCTGTGGCCCTCTAATGACCTATCATTAATGTTATGAAAACAATTTTTCCAAATAAAGTGTAATTGAACCCTAAATTTGGGTAAAACAGACCATTTTTGCTATTGAAATGCATGAAGAATAGAAAAGTTTTTATAAAGTACTGTCACCCCCCCCCCCCCCCCCCCCCCCCCCCCGTGCCTCAGCTAATCCTTTTGCAGACATTTGTATATGCATATTTTACACAAAATATGTAAGTGGCTACCTGAGGCAAGTGGGGGAGGGGACGATACCCTAGAGCAAAAAAAACCCTATTTTGTCACTCTCAGGTTAGCAGTTTTAAGCATAGAAAGAAGTACAAATGTTATAAATTGAATTATCTGAACTGTTATGTCCTGGCATATTCATGTCAGTAAAAACACAACAATTTAAGTGATCATATATTTGGCCATAACTGCCTGACAACTGTTGCAGAAATGCAGCTTCCACTCAGTACCATAAGGATTTAAAGCCTGAGTCCGTATGTGCATTTGGAAAGCAACTGTACAACACAAGATACCTGTGCATATATATTGTATATATAGCCAATGAAGTGGAACCTACAGGCGGATGTGGTTTACATAATAGGGCTCCAGTTAAGTAGTCAGATGTATTTTTATTTCTTATTCTGCTGTGACAAAAAAAAACCTTGTTTCTTAATAATCCATATTGTCTTGTAGATCTAATGAGATTCCAAAACTTATCAATTTGTATTTAAAAAAAATGGTAAAAACACACTAATATTTATCACTAGGATAACAAGCTTACCTGGAGCACCTGGTTACATATGAGCTCACTGAACAATAAATGCCCTCACTGCTATAGGGTGTGTTAAATGTTTGGTACAGGTTTTTATTTTTCTGTGGAAAATGTAAATTTATACCATCAATTTTAGTCAAATATTTGGCTATATATCCAATATATAAGTGTGTACTTTATAAGAATATGCATAAACATTCACTTACATGAAAACAAATCCAAATCTGGATCAGTTTCATTTTTTCTCCTATAGAAATAAAATACAGCTTCTGTATGATAAATATTTACAATTTAGCTACTTCTGCCTCATTATAGAACACGTGTTCCTAAAAATACCAATATAATTGTGTGGAGAAACCATAGAAGCTTGGGCAACGCGCTGAAAAAATAGGCAGATTGCCTATGTTACCGTCACTGAGAAAGCCTTTGCGGAGTTTGGGGTGGATAGATGGAGAGGAGCCTGCGACTCGAGGCCTGCGACCATGTGGGGAATATTATAGATGAGATGAAAACCGCAGATTTTGACCCTTGGGAGCAAGGCGAACGTTCTGTTTTGGTCGCGGTTCGAACCACGGACACCGGTTTTGCAAAACGGAAATCCTTACCATTACACTAAAGACTAGCTTTATTAACTGCAATGAACAGTCATAGATATCTGCTGCTAAAAAATGAAATCCGATCGCCGGTTATGACGGGAACCTACGAAGCCGTTGGTGAAAACTAATTGTCTCAGTTAAATTTAGCCGTACCATAAGGTATAACACACTGCAGGTAAATTTATGGTCATGGTCAGTTGGGCGAAAAATGTATGTTCAACTTATAAATAACATGTGTAGCATAATGATAGAGTTTTTGTCACAATCCTTGGTAGTTTTTATTAATCACGGAGCTTAGCCCGGTTGTTGTTTTTTGCGGCTTTTTGACAGCCGTCCCACCCCTCTTGTCAAAACATGCCATTTTGATATAACCTGTCATTCAAAAGTGCATTTGTATGCCAAATTGCAAATTGTTTGAAAGGGCAAGTGTGTGTGTGTGTGTGTGTGTGTGTGTGTGTGTGTGTGTGTGTGTGTGTGTGTTTTGGGGGGGGGGGGGGAGGAGGAGGGGGGGGGGGGGCACGTACTTGTGAAATGTTTTCTGTTTCTTATATAATTTAATAAATAATTAATACTTTTCATCCGAATTGATTAAAATCGTTCCTTGAGCTATAAAAACGATTGCATAGCTGAATAGAAAAGTAACTTATCTTTTAATTTCAGTCGAAATGAGTTTCGTTCATTGTGCCTTAGATTCAGATAACTTCTTGTGCATTTGTTAATGGAAGATCTATCTCCTTTCCCATCATTAATTCAGGAACTGTAATATATTGTAGAACATTGTTCATGCTTGTTAGCTCCGGATGAAGAGTTTGCGTCAGTTAATTCGATCTAACACTCTCTCCCCGCTAGTAGTTACTTATGACCTTTCTAAGGCGGTAGTTCTTGTATTGTTCATACTCTGTGGGACCTCATGCAGATTGGCTCCAGTCTCCAGTAACTAGATATTTATTCTTATAATCCTTTTTGATAATACACTAAAATAGAATCAAAATAATATCACGACTATAAAGACTGGTCACTTTAATGACCAGTCTTTATAGTCATGATATTTATAGTCATGATATATTATACTCACTGGAGTCTGAAGCCAATCTAGACCTCATGCAGCTCACTGCGGTTTTGTGTGTGTTGTGTCCTGTTTGTTCTCTTATTGTTGTGTTTGCGGGTCTTTGCATATTTGTTTTATTTGTATTCGTGCTCTTATTTATGACCATTTTCTATTTTTATATAGTTTGAAAAAGCTTAGAATGTCATCTTTCTTTCTGCTCATGAGGTTTAAACTTGTCCAATAAAAATAATGAAACGCCACTTTTCATCATTTTTTGTTTCTTAACATATGAAACAGAGTCTATTAATGGATTAAATAAATATGAAACTGGACTATTTTGATTTCCAAACGAATCCAGATACAGTGAAGACAGAGAAACCAATAGGTCAAATGATCATCCTTGCAATGCTTAGCCACTAGGGCGACCAATTAAAAAGAAAAACAACAAATTCTTCCGTAGGAAATTTCGGTCCAAATTTTCACTTTGATATAAAAAAAGTGGCACAAAAGGTTTCCTTGGGGTGTTATAGAGTGCCTACCAAACTTACCTCATCTAAGTCACACACACACAGGTGGAGAAGTTAATTTTAATCATATGGAGCGCTCATGCTCAGATGCTTCCCGGCTCCATGTTGACCAAGCTGCCTTTAATCAAAATACTTTCGTACTATGGACGATGACTAAAAAGGGGAAACCGTTGGAGGGGAGGATAGAATTATGATATACGGATAACTTACTATCTGTATGAGCATCAGCGAAAAAATAGGTCACTTATGGCATATACTTCTAGCGACCAAATCGATCAGCGTTCCCAACACGCAGTTCGGTCAGTGGTCACAGTCTGTTTGTAGAACCCTTGGCTATTTGGATTGTGTCCTGTGGAGACTGATCAGACTCTGAAGATGAGAAAGCTAATCTGAATCTTTGCTTGGCGGACGTCAGAGTCTCGCAAAGAGCATTTTCTCACAGTGTTCAAACATATTTTGTCTTATGGTCATACCGAAGACTGGTAAGATTATGAAGCTGTGCATTTGCTATGAATCTTCACTGATCGTACGTTCCGTAGTGATGGTTTTGCTATTACTTTACTAGATCAACTAGTAAGTTTAACATAGCAGTGAATAAGAGGGGTTGCGGATCCATCATTTTGCTGACCCAATCATGCACTCATCAGGTGAATATTTTTCCTTATTTCTCCGCAAAAACATATGTATAAAAGGGTTTCTAATAAGTACCCACAACATATGTTTTCTTGAGGAAATAAGACAAAAATCAATAAGTTCTGAAGGGAATCAGGAACGGCCTTTGAGAGCAGTGAACACACTCGCAAAACTAAAAACAGCTAAAGTGTCAAGTTTTCTGGGCCAGGCCTTCTAGTTTCGCATCACGAAAACATGCCTATATAATTTTGACCCCCTTAAACCCCACTTTTATATTGTTAAAGTAGGGTTTACAGAGGTATACATTATTTTTCTTATTTTTGCTCAAAAACATAAATTGTGGGTACTCGTTAGAACCTCCTCGCCGAGGCGGTTCTAACAAGTACTCACAATTATGTTTCGAGCAAAAGTATGATAATATCAGTTTTTTTTTTTAACTCAAAATTTTCAGTTTTTGGAGGTGAAACTTTCTATATATTCGAATAGGCGTGTTTTCGTAATGGGCCGGTTATGCCTCATCAGTGACGTCCATATGAATTTTCAAAACTCCCGGAAGGGGCTCAATGATCACAAAGGACAAGAAAATATAAACTAGACTAGCGTGAAGTACGGGGAGACCTTCTACGGCCGTACATGGCACTAACACCAGCTGTAGTGAAGATGAATAGGTTCTAGAAGGAATGACCTTTGAGAGCAATCAACACACTCACAAGTTTTGTTGTTGTTGTTGTTTTTTTTGTTTGTTTTTTTTTTTTTTTTTTTTTGTTTGTTTTTTTGTTGTTGTCTGCTTAAACATTTTATTTCCTTGTCCCAATTTCTTCTTTTATTCAACTCTCAAAGCACCAATCACAACTGCAGCAGACGACAATTTTGAGTTTTTTTTTTTTTAACTTTCCAGAGAAAACAAATCTTATCATTTCATGTGAATCGTCCGCTTGGCCGACGATTCACATGAAATGTCAAAGAAATGTGAATCGATTCACATGAAATATCAAGACTTGTTTCCTCTGACAAATACAAAATGAATAAAACAATAAAACTTTAAGAATGTTGTCTGCTACAAAATTTGCTTGGCGCTTTAAAGGTTAAATGTCTTTCGTCTAAAGTAAGCCAAACCAACTGACGCCAAAGACTTTCATTAGGACCTGTAATTTAAAATGAATCAATAAAATTGTCCTAGACGTCCTTTGTCTAATCTTCTACAGTTTTTTCTAAAAACCTAAATGTGATTACAGACGTGGCTGCGTGCATGATTCTAACTTTCTAATTTAATTGGCAAACTTTTTTTTTTCTCTATCTTACATCAAATAGTATGCGATGCGAATTTGGAATGAACAAATGAGTAAATAATGAATGTTATTTAACCGTTAAAACGCGAAGTAAAATTGTAGCAGACGACAGTAAAATATTTTCTAATTATTATTTTTCAGAGAAAATGATACTTGACATTTCATCTAGGCAGGCGATTCACATGAAATGTCAAGTCATATTTTCCCTGAAAAATAATTTTAAAAAAATCAAAATGTCGTCTGCTGCAGTTGTGATTGGCGCAATAAGAGTTAACTTAGCTAAGGAGCAGCGCAATCTGGCTTATGCTTCAGCATGACATGATAATTAACTGATCAGTAACGTGAGGAAATGTACCTTATTATACATTTACTAGAAAATATGTTCATTTTGCATAATTTATGTGATACTAACATGGCTTTCAAGCACATAACATTCTTGTGGAGCGCAAAAGGTGTGATAATGGGGACACGTGGATGATACGGCATTTTGCCCGGGCAAAAAAAAAAAAACCCATATCACTAGGTCAAGTTGGTGATACGGCTTTTTTGCACGGGTAAAAAAGACATATCACCACATTCGGAGCACTCGGCGGTCTTGCCTTTGACTACGCATACGATATCAAATAGACAAACTTGTCAGAAAGAAAAATGTATGATAAATAGATTATGATGACAATTTTCATATCATACCCCATATCAACCCGAGACACCCATATAAGCCCGACATGCGCCCATCGACTAATATGAATATGAAGACAACTACGGGGACAGCCAGGAAAAGCAAAGATCACAGAACACAGCCTTCCCAAGTCAGCGAATGAGGTTAGAGTGACACCACACGACGTCACAGAACGACAGCGATCCCAACTTCAGATCATAAGATCCCAGGCTCGAATCTCGCTAGAGGCGGAATTTTCTCAGGGAATTTTACTCATGACTACAGGGCTTTAGTGCACAGAGGCTTTCAATATCACCCTTCCATCGACTTTAGTAATGTTGAAAGGGGCGTTAAACACGAAATAATACTCCACATGCTTTGTTCTAGACGCGGCATATGATCAGGGTCTACACTGTTTGCAACTTAACCAGGAGCAGACCAACCAACAGATAGTAAAATGGACTTGTTGAAAATTTAATACAAGTATGGTAAGGAGCTAAGGTGTCTGAATATTTAGGGTACTTATGGTAAATGCCTGGGCCCATTTGTTCAAAACTTAAAGAAGTTGATAGCTTACGTGACGTTAACATTTCTATCTTGAAATATGGCATAAACATTGATATTTTTGCTGACAAAAATGCGAGTAGCTTTTGCATTGCAAAAGCTACTCACATTTTTTCAGCAAAAATATCAATGTTTCTGAAAATACCTTAGCTACAACATTTAACGAGTTTGTCATTAACGAGCTCGTTAAGCTAACGATGCTTTGAACAACTGGGCCCTGGATGCTTTCAT
Source organism: Anodontia alba (assembly GCA_964016985.1). Taxonomy (NCBI): domain Eukaryota; kingdom Metazoa; phylum Mollusca; class Bivalvia; order Lucinida; family Lucinidae; genus Anodontia; species Anodontia alba. Next base: position 46,036,954 of record OZ024825.1, read on the forward strand.
CGGATGATATAATGCTGACATGAGCATGGCGCCTGAGGTTCACTGTAGAGTATCAATAGATCAATCTTAAATTGTGGTCTTTTGAAGGAGCAACAAAATAGGCTAAATGCATGCTCATGCGAAAACCAGGAACAAACGACGGGTCCGCACATTTCGATTTACAGCTTTGTTTTTTTTTTTTTTGTTTTTTTTTTTTTTGTTTTGTTTTTTTGCATGTAAGACTTCAGGTTCTGCAGTGTCATATATTCGTTCAGTCTATTTTTATCTTTAAAGTGTGTGTGTGTGCGTTCGTGTGTGTGTTAGAGAGAAAGAGAGAGAGAGAGAGAGAGAGAGTTTATATGAGTCATGATATTAGTTTTATGCATGTGCATGATCATTACTGCAGCTTTCATATTTGTAAAGAGTAAACGAGTACCGTTTTACGCAAAAAGATAAAAGCCAATCTCAATCTAAGCAATCTTGCTGTCTAATCATGGTATTCGCTGTCCACTCACAGAACCGTTCGGGATTTTATAATAATAAACCGGAGCACAGTCTTTCCTACAAGATTGCATGCGCATCGGCCCAGTCTGATCAGATTCTTCATTGTCCGCCTGAAGACGCTTTGGATCCTTGTCTACTCACATAATGCCCTGAGAAGACTCTGATCAGACTGCGCTGATCTGATTCTTCGCTGGGTGCACACGTAATCTTGTGAGAAATGCTGTGCCCCGGCTCATATATCGACGTGTAGTAATTAATGCCTCATCTGGATCTTTACTGTTCTTATGTCCCAAATTTACCTTTTCTTCTGGTATGGCTCATTCGATTTTATGCAAGCCTGTAGAAGGTTTGTTTGCTCAAGATTGCGGAAAATTGACAATTCTGTGCTGAATTGAGAGTTCCTGCAAAAACAAATAATAATAACAATATTCTAGTCGGACGTTAAGGAAAAGGGATCTTCGATACATGGGAACAGAACGGCCAAGATTAGCATGCAAATACTGTCCACTCAAACTTATATGAGCTACAACTTCAGAAAATATTCCATCTGTCATGTGCGCTCAGAGATGGCTCAGGCTACCCTACATATCCGCATTCTGGTCAGTATACGTACCTTGGTTAGCTAAAGAGTGACCAAGAAGACTCTCATCAGATTGTGTGTAAACGCAGGCTGTTCTAACTGTTCCTGGGCGCACATAACAGAATGTACATTGACTCAGGCCTCAACTCATATATGTTTATTAAATCTAGTGTTTAAGTGAAATGGATGTACTCTCAGTGAAGCAACTCTGTCAGAATTCGCCACCCCTCTAAAAAGGAATCTACTCTAAAAGGAAAGAATCTACTCCCTCTTTAAGGTAGAACCCTTTTCAATAGGGACTGGGGAGCAAAGTCTGTCCTTTTAGAGTAGACCGCTTTTCATAAGGCAAAAAGAAGTCAAAAGTTGTCTCCCTTGTCAAAAATGGTGACCACTCCATCATTGCAAGAGTGCCTAGTCCCTTTAATATATTTAAGGAACCTATAAAATTCACTCCAAGAAAGTCTATTACTTTTCCAACTTGCTAATAGCCGTCATCTGCGCGTTGATTTCTATTTAATATGGCGCTGTATGACAATAAGTACATACCGACAACATGGAGTAATTTACTGCAATACACAATTGGACAGTGAAGCGGCGCCGAAAGGAACGTTGTTTGAATAACACAGTAGGTTGTGTGAAAGCACTTTTGAAAGTTTTGAGCCGGGCACAGCAATTCCTACATTACTGCATGACGCCAAGCAAAGACTCAGATCAGACTGCGCCGATGCGCAGTCTGATCAGAGTCTTCGCTGGGCGCTGTTTGTGTAGCCAAGGATCCAAACAAAACGTCTTCAGGCGAACAGAGAAGACTCAGGTCACCCTGCGCATCCGCGGGGGCTGATCTGAGTCTTCGCTGGGCGCACTTGCAATATTGCAGGAAATGCTGCGCCCTGGCTCTTTTTTATAAATGAGTAGCTCTGTGTAGAGACTACTGTCTACTGGAGAAGTAGAACTGAGATAAAGATTCGATTAAAAAAATGAACAATGTTTCGGCAACGTGAATACAACGTTGTGATGTTGCAGCAACGTCGAAATAAAGGTCAATAAAGGAGTTGCATCAGAATTAAGAGTGAGGTTATGCGCGAGTAAAACTGCCTTAACCCATATTATCCTAGCGTCCTATAAAAGGGACAATGACAAACAGTGTAGACCCAGATCAGACGCTGCAGAACGCGGCGTCTGATCAGGGTCTAACACTGTTTGCATAAAGTGTAGAAACTTCTGTAAAACATGGAAATCATAAAACTAATCAGACAGCCCTTCTATTGGAAATGGACCGTTCCAAAAAGTTTAGGTAGAAGAGTCCACTCGGCATTTATAGGTTAAGCCCTTTGCCTCCTTCTCCACTCGCAGTATTTTTTTCTATTGACTATTCCGTTGCGGTTCTGCTTTGTCCGTGCGTAGGTGGTTTCATATGTGGCGTTTGTTTCGTCATTATTTGTACGCCATCTCGCAATTCTGATGGTGACTCGGAAAGCTGTACTTCGTGATTGTGGCATATCCTGAGTATTCCTGGATATCTTCACTTATATTTTTACACAGATACATTTCGTTGCACTTTTCATATCTACAATATACGATTATATACACAGCTGCCTGGTTTGTGCACTTTAGTAAACGCTTTACACTATGGTTTAAAATTCAAGCTGAGAAAATTTCATCACGAAAAAACGCCTATATAATTTTTACCCTGAAGTAAAACTGGGGTTAACTGGGGTATACATTATTTTCTTATTTCTGCTCAAAACATAGATTGTTGATACTCGTTAGAACCGCCTCGTCGAGGCGGTTTTAACGAGTACCCACAATCTATGTTTTGAGCAGAAATACGAAAAAAGAATTTTTTATCTGAAAACGTTCATTTTTTTTTGTGGTAAGATTTTCAGTATATTTGATAGGCATGTTTTCGTAATGTTGAAATATCTCATATTCCCCAGAAAACAGGATTCGATAATTTACACAATTTGCCTTATGCATGAAATGTAAATTATATTTCTTATAAAAACAAATAAGAAAAAAAATATTATCAATTTGTGTTGAATATAGAACCCGATTATTCGAAAAACAACAGCTCCTTCCCATATTTACAAAATGCAAACCCTGCAAAACAGATATGTCTTGTCAAGGCCTGAAAGGGCCAGATCTTCGCTTTCCATTGTCCAGTATCCAAATTACAATATGGGGACAATATACAAATGAATGTAGATTTTTTATACATAGCATGTTGGGTATATGTACAAATTTCATCCGACAATATTTTGAAACATTTTTTTTTCTTGTTTATCCCAGAAAATAAGCCTTGACATTTCATGCAAATTGTCTCCTCAGAGGCAATTTTCATGAACTGTCAAAGCCTATTTTCTGCGAAAATTGTCGACTCTAAATTATCCCAGGGAGTGATAAAGGTTAAACAGCAAAGATAGTAGCCAGACTATGTGTGCTCAGGCATGTTTAACCCTTAAAATGCCAAGAAAACCTGCATCTGAAAATGTCTTCGCTCATGTCGTCTGCTGAATATTCTTGCAAACTTTTCAAACCTATTTTTGAATGCAGGCAAACAGTGTGGACCCTGATCAGACTGCTCCTAGGGGAGCAGTCTGATCTGGGTCCACACTGTTTGCAAAAATGACTTTTCAAATCACAAGCAGATGACAAAGCAGACGACAATTGTTGTGACTGGCTGTTTAAGAGTTAAATCTTAGGAACAGCTTGGTTCTTCCGCTGGATCTTAAGTTTCAAGTAATCCTGTCGATATGTTATCATCCTGTCACGAAATCTTTGTTTGAAACCATTTTTGAAACTATACAGTCGACTCTCGTTATCTCGAACTCGCTTATCTCGAATAACCGCTTATCTCGAAGTGATAATCTGGTCCCTGTTTTAACACAGAGGTCTACCAACAGTCAATAAAATATTGTGAAAAAGAGGAGAAATTGCTCCTTAGGAGCAATTTCTCCTCTTTTCCACAATATTTTCAATATATCTCTAACTTAGGAGTCAAATTACGTATTCATTCTGTTAAAGGTGGTTGTTCGATTAATTGTTTTTTCCTCAGTTCCGTAAATCTGATATGTCGAACTACGGATATCTCGAAGTGTTTCATAGAGTCCCTTGGAGTTCGAGATAACGAGAGTCGACTGTATTTGACTCTCATTATCTCCACTACTGATATCTCAAACTTCTGCTTAACTTAGTTAAGAGCAAGATTAGTTTAGTTTTCTGTATTTTTCTCACATTTCATCTCCTTTTATAGCAGACCTCTGTCATCTCAAACATTCCCATTACGAAAACAAACCTATTCAAATATAACCACCAAAAAATGAAAATTTTCAGATAAAAATTCTGATATTTTTTCATATTTCTGCTCAAAAACATAGATTGTGTGTACTCGTTAGAACCGCCTCGCCGAGGCGGTTCTAACGAGTACCCACAATCTATATTTTTGAGCAGCGAGGCGTTTCTAACGAGTACCCACAATCTATGTTTTTGAGCAGAAATAAAAAAAAAATAATGTATACCCCTGTAAACCCCAGTTTTACTATATAAAAGTGGGGTTTAAGGGGGATAACATTATATAGGCATGTTTTCGTGATTACTGTATATATGAAAAGTAACAGAGAAATGTGTTTCCCATATTATCTACGAGATATAACAACCTGTTCTAACGCTATAATTTAGAAGGAAATGTTTGGAATAAAATATATCAAGTAGGAATTTTTTTTTCCTTTAAGCTCTCGGGACAAGCTCAGCTGACGAGATATTAACGATATTTTTCTTACTTTTCCTAGAAAATAAGCTTTGACATTCCATGCAGATTACATTCCTAGGAGACAATTTGCACGAATGGCATTTTATGTGAAACCATGATAAATTAACAAGAAACAGTGAAGAAGCTCGAGGGCTTAAAATTGCCACGAATTTATGATACAGTTTATATGAACTTGTCAATTCTAAGTGCATTTCAAATGAGTAAAGCATGCATTTGGATGCAAGGAGGCCTTGGACAGCAACAACAGTAACAACAACAATAATAATAGTAATAATACATATATGCATACATGTATTTAACTTTATATGTATATGTAGTATTCAAATAACTTGGGACGAATCAAATTATGACACCAAATTTAATTGCAGAAAATAATTTTACCGCACTTAAAATGCACCATATATTTCCGGCTCACCCTCATAAGGACACAATTTCATGAAATCTCAAAACATATTTCTTGAGAAAATTAGAAAATATTTCAAAATGTCAGTGTCGTCTGCGGTAGCGTTTTCCTAGCATGCTAACCGTTAACGAGTTTAATCACCATTCACTGAGTCCATGGGTCAGGTTGTTCGTCTGTTTTTCATATCTTGTTACAATTTGACGCGAAGGTAATGATCATGGCTTCTTCTTAAATTTCAATTAGTTTTGCTGGTATGATATAAACTCCCACTGAAATTACCTTCTTCGGTAGTTTGATGGCAGCTTAATCATTTTTCGAAGAAATGGGCAGTAGTCCATCTGAACTTGTTGGACCTTCAAAGAAGATCCAACAAGTTCAGATGGACTACTGCCCAATTCTTGAAGCTGTTCACATCTGTAATGAAAGAGGATAACTCAAGAGACAGAAAAAATGATCCGGGAGGGGCCGAAAAATACCGAGCACCGGGATCTCCATCAGCTTTGTGACTGTAAAGCTTCGAAAAATACGCAGTCCGCCTATCGAGAATGGCTGGTTCTATAGTGAGGAGTTCACTGCTTTGCATTGGATTCTAATAAGGTTTTCTTGTTTTCTTCTGTTAGATCTCTCACCAGCTGATAAGCTCTCTTGGTGGAGTTCCTACTAAGACATGTCCCGACAATTACTTTCTGTTCAATTCCCCTTGGCTTGCCTCAAAGTCATTTTGTATGTATTTATCGCTTGGTACTTTTCGGCACCTCCTAGTTCATTTTTTTCTGTCTCTTGAGTTATCATCTTTCATTTCAGAGGTCAAGAGATTCGTTTGTTAGCCGGCCTCGGTGACTCAGTTGGATGCGCCGTCCGACTGGAGACCAGGAGGTCGCGGGTTCAACGCCCGCCGAGGTCGGCAACATTCTTTCGTGGAGATTGATCATGAAACATTTTCTACGGTAATTCTCTCCCTTCCGCTGATTCAAGAAGGGCAGTTGTCAGTTTCTGACGAAAGAATGTGCACAATACTGGTTAACCGCTTGGAGGACTAAGCCTGCCCAGTAAACGTGTGGTTAGGTAAACTGACCGCGCTCGACATGACCCCATTGGGTTGAATGAGCCGTAAAACCTCAACACAAGCAAACCAAGGGTTTCATTTTGCGACGTTGCTTACCAATGATCTTTCTTCTTTTTGTCGGTCACTGCTGAGTTGAATTTCAAGGTCAGTGTTCTCGACATCAAGCATTTTGCGCGGTTCAGATCTCCACCTGTTTGTCTTGGAAAGCGTCTACCACAACTGGGTCTTCTGTTCCTGCAGGTCAAAACTGAACTGCATTGGTTGCTTTGTTGGCCTTCTTTAGCCGAGTTCTTAGTCACCATTAATAAATCGTCCTATGCTTGCTTCTGGAAAGCTTCGTGTTTGGTCGTTTCCTCACTAAGATGTTATCAGTCTGGTGATGTCAATCATAGCTGTGCCAAGTCAACCTTCGTGATGATTTATGAGTATCTACATGTAGTTTGCTACCACTGGGTAGTTATATATGACAAATTCTAGTGGTTTCAGCTATGGCTGTTATTAAATCTCAAATATGGTTGAAATCGTATTTGTTCTTATGTATCTACATAAAAAGACTGCATATTTATATTCTTGTTGGTGTTACATATACCTTCAGTGTTTTTGCATAGCAGGTCACAGTCTCTTACTGAACATCGTAATCAGCCTATAGTGCCTTTGTCAAACAAAAGGATTATAAAGCTGTATAAGTAGTGTTCTGGGCCCAGTTGTTCAAAGCGTCGTTAGCTTAACGAGCTCGTTAAGGGTCATTTTGTTAACTGTTTTAGTGGATTCAATATACAATATTCTGATATTTTTTGCTGAAAAAATGTGAGTAGCTTTTGCACTGCAAAAGCTACTCACATTTTTTCAGCAAAAAATTTCAGTATATTTACTCGATGTAAATTTTAACGAATCGTTAACTAACGACATCGTTGAACAACTGGACCCAGTATTATATTCTTTGAGTTGCTCACATATAGTGTTCGAAATATAAAAAAGTAACTTCCCTTACGTCCTCAGAAGTTTGGTATTCAAAGTTTTGTTACGAACATTGAATTCAGCCAAATGACTAGACACGCTTGCAAACCGAATAAGCTGAGAAGTGTATACACCGTAAGAGGGGACACGAGAAACGTCGCCACCCACAAATGGGAAATTAGCAATGTCGAAATCAAAATCATCGCGTTTGTCATAAATTTTAGATGAACAAAAAGCCGTTAGAAAGTAATAAATGCAAATCTAAAAATGCGGCTTCGGTATCAGGAGAACTAGGTCAACACGGTAACCAAATTTCTTACATCGCATTTTAATTGAATCGGTGATGAATTTATGAGAAACGGTGATGGAGTTTGATTGCTTAAAATGCCACGAATTGTTATTTATGATACAGTTTACGAACCTTAAACTCTTAGTGCATATTCATGTTAGTGTAGATTTCTTTTGGGAGCAATGAAGTTTCCAACAACAGCAACGGCAATAACGACAAAAAATAATAATAACACGTATTCAATCTACGTAGTGCTGAAAATAGCTTGAGCCACTGTCCTGTTTATATGGGCTTTCCAGTCCTGTATGTTTTCAACAGCCTGTTTAAAGTCTGTTTCTGTATCTTCCTTCTTCAACGTCTCTTCCTATACTGATGCACCTATATTTTCTGTTTTATCTTCCAGGAATTGACAATAACTGCAAATTACATCATGTTCATGCTGACATGTATATTTTAATTTACCATTACGAAAACACGCCTATTCAACTCTATTGAAAATTTTACCACCAAAAAATGAAAATTTTCAGATAAAAAAATTCTGATATTTTTCATATTTCTGCACAAAACATAGATTGTGGGTACTCGTTAGAACCGCCTCGACGAGGCGGTTCTAACGAGTACCCACAATCTCTGTTTTGAGCAGAAATAAGAAAAATAATGTATACCCCTGTAAACCCCAGTTTTACTATATAAAAGTGGGGTTTAAGGGGGTCAAAATTATATAGGCATGTTTTCGTGATGATTCTCTTCGATCTAAGCCCAACTCAAGCAATGATCAGCTCATACACTTTTAACTTTTATGTGCAACTTATGTTCTGATTTTAAGTTTGTTTTACTCTGTCTTAAAGACGGTTGCATTTTTTCTTTCATTCTTGTGTTCTTTCACAACAGTCCACAGTATTTTAGGCAATCAAAGCCATGTGCTCCTGCTGTCTGAACCTTTCATTGATTTCTGTTTTGAGGCAGTACACACATTGAACAGAGTTGACTTACGAAGAGACTGGAAGTTTGTTTCATGACAGCATTTATAATAAATATTTAAATATTTATCATGTTGGAGTGCATATTAGTCCTGACAACACATGGTATTTCCAGTTTCTCTCTATTTTCTAGTTTTAAAGTTTTATTTCCGAAAGTCAGCACTTAATTAAATGTTGGATTACAAAAAAACGTAAGGCATATTCAATTTGTTGCGGGGACATCTTTTGTCTGAACTGACTCGTTTTCTCTTGCATTTCTCCTAAAACTTTCTTGCCATATCTATTGCAAACTTTGTCACAACAGGATATTTACTCAAGAGATAGTTTTTCTTGTGTTTCTTTGCTATTATTGAAAGCAGGTGAGTTTTGATAGAACTATCTGATGACTCTTCATACAGTTTTATAAAGCAATGTTCTGTTTTATTCTCTACCTGTTCACCTTCATTCTTATTGGTTCTCAATACTATTTCACTCAGCAGCCTTCCTTGCCCTGGAGCAATTCCCTCAGTCACAAGCTGAAATACTTGTTCTGCCTTATTTTGATAGCAAGTTTGTGTTTTGTCACTGCATTTGTCCAATGGATTAGATAATTGCTATTTAAGAGGGCTCTCAGTTCCTCTGCCCATATACTGTATATAATCATTGAGTTTTTCTATAGATATCTGTTCTTCTTTGCTCCAGTTAGATGTCTGTGAATATGTCTGATTTTGGTCGTACAAAAGACAGAAATAAGAAACATCTAGTGGAACAGTAAACCAGAGGACAATCGGTCCTGAATCGCTCAACTGACTTAGAGCTGTTGAAAAGCTTAAAGTCAGAAATCTCAGTGACCTTGGGCGAGACCTTTGATACTCGCATGACTTCATAAAATCGTATAACTTGACTGCTTCTACTAACTTTTGACATTAAATGCTGCAATAGTTTCTAAGAAATGCATTAATTTCACTTTTTCCATACAAACGCCTAGGCTACAAAATCTGACATTGCCATGAAATAGGTCAAGGTAAATCTAGATACTCATTTGAACAATCGTTTGATTCCCCAAAGCTACATACAAAGTTTCAAGGCATTCGGCCGATTGGTTCCTATTTTTAGCTCCCCTGAGCACAAAATGCTCGAAGTGAGCTATTGTCCCTCATAACGGGTAAGGTCTTGGTACAGTCCTGAAAAGATAAACCGAAGTGCAAACAAAAGGGGTAATTAAAAGACTTTTCAGACATGACTAGTCGCCATTGGCTAGTCACCTCAAAACAATTATGGTTGCCTTTTTATTGACCCATTATAGAATGGAGACCCTTTGAAGGGTCATTGACAAACAGTGCAAACCCAGATCAGACGCTGCAGAATGCAGCGTTCGATCAGGGTCTCCACTATTTGCAAACAGTTCAACCTTTTTTTTTCTCTTGGAATATTTAAACCACATAGACTGACATACCTGAAATGGAAATTAGAATCTTCCAGTATATAGTGAAGGGGAGGTCATTCAGTTTAAAATGGGTCAAACAATAAATAAACGCGCCGCCAAGTCAGAAAACATACCTTTAGACATGTGCGACCAACGAAGACTCAAGTCAGTCAGTGCATCCGCACGGTCAGGCCCCGGGATTACAAAACTTCTTTCATGTTCGACTCAACTGAGCATGAAATTTCACTTGGCCATAAAATTAAAAATACCAACAATTATTTTTTTTCATGATCAACTCAGCTGAGCATGCTCAGCTGAGTTGATCATGAAAGAAGTTTTAAAAAATTATCAGTATTTTAAGATTTATAAGCAAAATAAATTTCATGCTCAGCTGAGTTTTATAACCTCGGGACCAGATCACAATCTTCAATGGCGCTTATTTGCAAGCCAAGGATATAAAGTTTCTTTATGTGGAAAACGAAGACTCAAATGAGTCTGCGCAGATGCACAGGCTAATTTGGGTCATCGTTGGGCGCACATGTCAGAAGGTACATTTTCTCACGTTGCGACGTCAATAAATAAATAAAATGCAGCAACAAATTCTGGTAAAAACACATCACAGATAGCCAGACTGCAACTCAACCGACTTTGTGACAGCATAAAATAATTAATTCATAAACTAACTTAGGAAGAGAAGCCAGAAGAATAAAGATGTCAATAGATATTGCGTGTCAAGAACATATAATAGAATACAGAGGAACACAACTTCGTATTGTGTATTAAACAGTTCAGAAATAGAAAGCCTTGAACACAGACTTCTGTACAATGAAAATCTGAAAGGTTGTCTTTGAACTCAAAGAAAACACAGTAAAACGAAAATCGGAGACTCTGTTTTATTAAGTCCCTTCATATGCAACTGAAAATGTATTGTTCTGATTGACCATATCTTATCAGAAACCATTTGTCTTTTTTATTTCTGTGTTTTGTTCTCAAATACTTACCCTAAAATAAACTGACCTATGCATTCATTTTTTTTTTTTTTGTCTCAGTTTGTTTTTCTTTGCTGAATTTAAATTATTGAAGTTTCACAACAGTATTGTGAAAATTTCAGAAAAAATGAAAAGCTGCCTCCAAGTTACCTATCCTACAGACTTTTACATAATTGGCATTCATTTTTACTATGGGAAAAAGTGAAAATATTTAAATTACACAAAAAAAAAAGAAAAAAAAAAAAGAAAAGACAATGACTATAATAAATGTTTTGTGCAAAGGTAGTTACGACAAGTGGTTTGCATTAAACATGATAGAACTTTATAAATTTACTTCTTCTGTGTGAAGCGCCAAGCAAAGAACGACTTTCTGAAGAATGTCGGAAGCATAGTAGTTTGCGAGGCTGTATACGTCCCAAGCATAGGTTTAAGTGGTATTCGATTTTTAAAGTAATCAGAATGGACTGAATGATCCCAAAGGAAATACGATATAATCTGCATAAGATATAATACAAACAGTTCAGAAATAGAAAGCCCGGAACACAGACGTTTATACAAGTACCTACAATAAATATTCTGATCCCTTAACTCCTTGCCAAGACTGGCTCCAGTCTCCAATAATTATTTTTTTCTTATAATCCTGTTTGATAATCCACTGAAATAAAACAAAAATAATATCTTGACAATAAAGGCTGGTCACTCTTGTGACCAGCCTTTATAGTTATGATATTAATTTGGTTTTTATTTCAGTATACACTGAAATAAAACCAAAATAATATCATGACTATAAAGGCTGGTCACTCTAAGAACCAGCTTCTATATATTATTTTGGTTCATTTAAATGGATTATCAAACAGAATTATATATTTAGTCACTGTAGACAGGAGCCAGTCTACTCCTTACTACACTTCTTCAATTTGAACACATTCATCAGACTACCTGTTGATGCGTTCAAAACCTGCTTGATGAGTCGCAAGCAGTGTAGACCCTGATCAGACGCGTCTGATTTGGGCTACACTGTCTGCACAGGCCTGTCGGTCCCATTATTATACCCCCAATTTCGAATGAAATTGGTGGAGCATATTGCTTTGCATTCATTTATCTGTCCGTCCGTGCGTTCATCACGATTTTTGTGCATGCCATATCTAAAGAACCCTGCATGCTAGGGTTGAGAAATTCTAAATATGGGTTCCCAATGAAAAAATAGATGACCTGCATTTTTTTTTTTTTTTTTTTTTTTTTTTTTTTTTTTTTTTGTCCGGCACATACATGTTTCAGAGTTATGCTCCTTTTGAAAAAATCAACGCCTGTTCAGCACACTTTTTTGTGCATGTCATATCTTAAGAACCCTGTAGGCTTAGGTTTTGAAATTTTATATATGGATTCCCCATGAAAATATAGCAGACCCGGGTTTCATTTTTTTCTTGTGTCTGGTATATATGTACTTTCAGAGTTATGTCCCCTTTGAAAAAAATCAGAATTAAATCATGTCAGTAAGATATCTCAAAAGTTATTTCAACTAGGATTAATTAGGATCTTGAAATTTGATATTGCGATTGGGAATGATGTGTAGATTACCTGATTAGATTTTGAGGGAATTCCGTGAAAAAATTGATATAGTTATGACCCTTTATTGGTTCTGGGCATTTAGAGCTTGTCAGCAAGCTACGTATTTAAGCTAGGGTCTTGAAAATTTAAAGGCTGATTGTGGATTATGTGTAGATTATCTGATTGTATTTTGAGGGAATTCCTTGGGAAATTGACATAGTTATGGCCCTTTTAGTTCTGAGCATTTTGACCTTGCGAGCAAGATATCTCAAAAAGCATTTAAGCTAAGGTCTAGATAATAATTTATATACTGATTGGGGATGATGTGTAAATTAGCTGTTTAAATTTTGAGGGAATTCCGTATAATATTGACGTAGGTATGGCCCTTTGCACTTCCGGGCATTTTGACCTTGTCAGCAAGATATCTAAAAAAAGTATTTAAGCGAGGATATTGACGTTTTAAAAGCTGATTGGGGATGATGGGTAAATTACCTGATTAGATTTTGAGGTAATTCATTGTGAAATTGACATGAAATATTGACAGAATTATAACCCTTTGTAGTTCTGGGCATAATGACCTTGTCAGCAGGATATCTATAACAGTGAATGTAGATTACCTGATTAAATCTTAAGGGAATTCCATGAAAAATTGACGTAATTATGCCCTTTGCGGTTCTGGACAGTTTAACCTTGTCGGCAAGATATCTAAAAAGTATTTAAGCTAGGGTCTTGAAATTTTACATGCTGATCGGGTATGGTGTGTAGATTGATAGATTTTAGGGAATTCAGTGGAAAATAGATAGTTATTGCCCTTTATGGTTTTGGGCATTTTGCTTTTGTCAGCAAGATATCTCTAAGAGTATTTAAGCTAAAGTCTTGAAATTAAATATGCTGATTAGAGATGATATGTAGACTACCTGATTAGAGTTTGAGGAAATTAAAAAAAAAAAACAAAAAAACTTGACATATTTATGGCCCTTTTTGATATGCTGATTAGAGATGATGTGTAGATTACCTGATTAGAGTTTTGGGGAAATCCAAGAAAAGTTGACATAGTAATGGCCCTTTGCAGTTCTGGGCATTTTGACTTTAGCAAGATATCTCAAAAAGTATTTCAGCTAATGTCTTGAATTCATTATGCTCATTAGAGATGATGTGTAGATTACCTTATTTAATTTTTATGTAATTCCATGCAAAGGCGATAGAATTATGGCCCTTTGAAGTTCTGGTCATATTGACCTTTTCAGCAAGATATCTCAAAAAGTGTTAAAGCTAGGGTCTTGAAATTTGGTACGCATGATTGGGATGATGAGTAAATAACCTAATTAAATTTAAATTTTGAGTCTGGTTTATAGATTCTAGATTCTAGAGTTGGACTTACAGAACATAAAGTGTGTGTGTGTGTGTGTGTGTGTGTGTGTGTGTGTGTGTGTGTGTGTGTGTGTGTGTGTGTGTGTGTGTTAATAACTTTGTGATCAAAATGTCTAGAGAACCGTTACATCTTGATGCAATTTATGCCCCTGTTGGACTTAGGCATTTGTGTTTTAAACGACTTTGTGAACAATTATATGGATATGCGAGCTATATGTATTTTATTATGATACGAAGGAAGTTTGCAAAGGGTATGGCTGTGTCATTAGACCAACTTCGTACTGTAATAAGGTGGTGTGCAAATCCGCACTAAGCAGTGCGTTTTGTCACTACGAAGAGCTATAAGTTCGGCTGAGTTGGTATCACCCACTCTGATACACTAGGGCCTGAACCAAAATGCCACAATGTGCCCAGATAGTAGCATACAAATCTGCACTGTATTGCTATTTGGGACCATTTCTGACTCGTTGTATAGCTTCTGACGTCAACTGAACCGTAGGTGTTATGTTATGAAAAGAAATGAATATAAGGATAAGGAGTTGGAATTTCAACACAATATGATAAGACTTGCTTAAGTAAGGGATGCTTGTCTCACCTTTAAGGGCAAGCATATGATTGGAGGCCTTTCTTTAGGGGCAAGCATATGACTGGCGGCATACGTTTTTACAAACACAAATATCTAGTTCAGGGTTGTTTCGGTACCATTAAATGTTTACAGCATACATCAGCAAAAGGAAAAGTGGCGAAACACATTTACTTAAAGAAATGATCTATTACCAACCGGAAAGGATGATATTGTCTATAATTCACTCGCAGACGTAATAATGTATTTCTATCCCCACTGCGTAAATCTAGCGGTAAAATTGATCAAATTCTGATAGAGAAAGTGTTTAGATTTACATATGTATGTAGTGTCTATGTATGCATTTTAATGATTTTAACAGTTGGAATAAAGTTCTGTCTACGAGGGCTATCAATATCATAAATTTGTCCATGCGTTTTCAAAAATTTTGTCGATGACATTCTGAACTGATTCTACATGTGTAAATACAGTCGACTCTCGATATCTCGAAGTCCAAGGGACTCTCTGAAATATTTCAAGATATCCGTATCTCGACAAATCAGATTTGCAGCATTGAGGAAAAACTAAATCGAATAACTACATTTCACAAATAAATATGTAATTTGACACCTGAAGTTATAGATACATTGAAAATATTGTGGAAAAGAGGAGAAATTGCTCCTTAGGGGCAATTTCTCCTCTTTTCCTCAATATTTTGTTACCTATTGTTAGATGTCCATGTTAAAACAGGGACCAGAGTTTCACTTCGAGATAAGCGGTTATTCGAGATAAGCGAAGTCGAGATAACGAGACCCGACTGTAAATCATTGGCTTAAAGACATTTCTACAATAAGTTGTGTGGAAGCCGGATTTTATGGTGAGTTAGTTTATAAAAGGAAGATTTTGTTGGTAATTCTAATTTTACGGAACATTTTTAAAAGATTATTAGCCGTTATAAAAGGAAAGGTTATAACGTGAGTATTATGCGGTAGGCAACATGCCTAGCCATGGTTGATAACTATGCTTTTCTCTTTAGCTGAACGACGTTTGGGTCGCGTTTCGGACTCAAAGAAGGTCCCGATCTAAATCTTACCCACATGGGAAGATGTCTGATACCATAGCCTTGGCTTAGTCCACCGTAGATAATCTTGTATCTTTTTTTTTTTTGTTGTTGTTGTTTTTTGTTTTTTGTTTTATGCATTGGCTGTCATTTATATCTAGGTTTGTGATCACCTCACTTGGGGAAGAGGGTGCTGGTAACGTGGCTAGTTGGTCACCTCATTACGAAAACATGCCTATTCAAATGTATTGAAAATTTTACCACCAAAAAATTGAAAATTTTCAGATAAAAAACTCTGATATTTTTCACATTTCTGCTCAAAACATAGATTGTGGGTACTCGTTAGAACCGCCTCGACGAGGCGGTTCTAACGAGTACCCACAATCTATGTTTTGAGCAGAAATAAGAAAAATAATGTATACCCCTGTAAACCCCAGTTTTACGATATAAAAGTAGGGTTTAAGGGGGTCAGAATTATATAGGCATGTTTTCGTGATGTATATACTCTGTGAGTCAGCCCCGCCGATTCCTGATTAGCTTAGCTATTCCCGTATATTTCAGGTTTCATTAGTATTAGTTTTTTTTTTTTTTTTTTTTTTTTTTTTTTTTTTTTTTCGTTTCATTGATTAGTGCAGAAACATGTAGTTGGAAATAAAGCCATAGCGACTGTTTATTGTCTGGTACTTTTTGATTAATCAAACCATTCTTAGAAATTTGACGATTTCAATATCTCCAATGTTTACCACTGTATGGTATGCATACTGAAGTCTATCGTTTTCGGACGAGTCCTTGATTGCGTAGAAAATTGCGGTTGCTGTGCGTCTAAGGTTGACTTCTGTATACGAAATGGTAGTTGTTATGAATGTTTATAAGAATTAAGTGGAGTGAGAATCAAAAGAAGATTTTAAAATTAAATATCTAGAAATAGCTAGTAATGGCATTTTCCAGTGAATATATGGCAGTTGTTATGAATGTTTATGTACCGGTTTTGATAAGAATTTAGTGGAGTGAGAATCAAAAGAAGATTTTAAAATTAAATATCTAGTAATAACTAGTAATAACATTTTCCAGTAAATATTGTTGAACTTGAAGAAAGTAATCACTGCTTGGAAGAAACAGGTGATTGCTATGGATTTTTCAAATGCATATGACAAATATCAAATAAACAGATTTTATTGCTAAATAGTAATAAGAGAAACCATTAGGAAAACACGCCTATTCAAATATATTGAAAATTTTACAACCAAAAAAGGAAAATTTTCAGATAAATTTTCTGATATTTTTCGTATTTCTGCTCATAATATAGATTGTGGGTACTCGTTAGAACCGCCTCGGCGAGGCGGTTCTAACGAGTACCCACAATCTATGTTTTTAGCAAAATAAGAAAAATAATGTATACCCCTGTAAACCTTTTTACTACAGAAAATTGAGGTTTAAGGGGTCAAAGTTATATAGGCGTGTTTTCATGATGATACTTGTTGTTTGTTCCTAGATGCTTTTGGAAAACAGTCGTTGTTATACATGACATTGTGGTTGCTATGACTTATGTTTATACTGTTCTTGGTGCAAGGTAGCTGCACCGGGAATGTGCAACAAATACACAGAAATATCTGAGTTATTTTATAATAAAATACCCTATAGTAATATTTCTCCAGTGAAATATATTTGCTTGGTTGCTTGTAGAAAGGTGGTGGTTGCTATGTACGATAACGTAATTGCTATGGACTTTTTTTTCGCTGTCTTTGATATAAAGTATCTGTATTGACTAGGAATAATACAAAAATAAAAACTCAACATACGAGTGATGTTAAAGATCAGATAGTAATGTATAACAGTGAAATTTATTTGTTGTGGCCGCTTTGGGGAAATTGGCATTTGCTAAGCATGAAACGAAATATATGAGTGATGCTTAAGATCAGTAATATCTAGCATAGTGCGTGACAGGGAAATTTATTTGTGGGGCTACTTTCGGGAAATAGGTGGTATCTAAGCATTTGATGATGATTGCTGCGCTGATAGTGTATATTACATGCACAGTATATTGCTTGCCCAGTATTATGCTTTTATATGTAACGTTAAAATCAAGTAACCGTAGTAATATTCTCTAGTGAAATATATTTGCGTGGTTTATTTGTGGGAGAATGGTAACTCCTTTATCACAAAATTCGGGTTGCTATGCATTCTTCTTGATATAAAGTGTCTGCGTTGACAAGGAATATCACACACACACACACGCACGCACGCACGCACGCACGCACGCACGCACGCACGCACGCACTCGAATTATAAGCTTAATATTATTAGCATATTGTTGTTGTAAACCTCAAATTCCAGTGCGTTAAATTGACATTTTATACCAGATTTTATTAAAGTAGGAAAACATCCTAGCTATCTGGTAGCTGTGACGATGATATCCAAATAACATATATCATTGCCAGTATTTAGTTTTATGAAAGATCTACATTATGAACTGGTTTTTGACCTAATTATTTAGTTTATCTTTCCATTCAATCTTAATGGTTTGTGGCATGGCCTCTGAAATATGTGGCGTTAACCGGACACTCTCCGCACTGTCTGCTCAACTCCTGTATACATATGCTAATTCTTGTATTCCGTTAATAAGTTTGTGTATTATGTACCCACATGATTCTCCATAAAATATAGTAAAAATAGGATTATGTAGGGGTCAACATTATTAGACGGATTTCTAGCTTAGCAATATATATTTATGATAGCTTTACCAAATGCTTTAAAGCCAACATTACGAAAACATGCCTGTTCAAATATACTGAAAATTTACCTCCAAAAAATGAAAATTTTCAGATAAAAAAAAAACTCTGATGTTTTTCATATTTCTGCTCAAAAACATAGATTGTCGGTACTCGTTAGAACCGCCTCGTCGAGGCGGTTCTAACGAGTATCACAATCTATGTTTTTGAGCAGAAATAAGAAAAATAATGTATACCCCTGTAAACCCCAATTTTACTATACAAAAGTGGGGTTTAAGGAGGTCAAAATTATATAGGCATGTTTTCGTGATGAAATCTTCCTCTTTCCCCATAATTTATGGTAAAATGCTATGGTTTAAATAACTCTAGATAACAGGCTTATAAAAAAATCAATTTTTCATGAAACCATAGAAAGGCGCTTCCGATTAGTACCCACAACATATATTTTGTGGAGAAATAAGAATATTATCAATATGTTCGGTTTAAAAAATGGCTTATCTAGAGGCATTACTAAGAAGTATACATTTCAGGTAGTGTGTTGACGTAATAGAAAGACTACTGCTCGCAAACTAGCTATACTTGTTGATTCGTGGATTTTCTAATAATTGCATTGCATTGCATATTTTGACCGATGCTGTCTGTTTTAGTATATTACGTGTGTTTGTACAAACCTGGTCCCGAGATTATAAAACCTTTTTCACGCTCAACTCAGCTGAGCATGAAATTTTCTCTGCTAATAAATATGAAAATTCCAACAATAGTTGGCATTTTCATATCTATTAGCAGAGAACGTCTCATGCTCAGCTATGTTAAGCAAGAAAGAATTTGCAAAAGTTAGTTATTTGAGATTCATTAGCATGACAAATTTCATGCTCGGTTGAGTTGAGCATGATTTTTTTATAACCTCGTGGCCTGTCTTGGATTACCTTGCAGTAATCACATGGGATTCCATTTACGCAGATTATGCAGTTGGCAGGCGGCAAGGCTTTAATATCTTTAAGGGAAGTGAATACATTTGGTAGAATATTTGCCATTCCGCTAAGGAAGAGAATTTTAGTGACTTCCAGTTTATTTTACTGCAAACCTGTTCCTTTCCGAAAAGGGGTTTACTCTATAAGAAAAGAGTTTGCTCCCTTTGGGAGCAAATTCTTTCCTTATAGAGTAGCCGGAGCAAATTCTTTCCTTATAGAGTACACCCTTTTAGAAGGGGACAGACATTTTGACCGATATCTCCATTGAAGATTAGGCCCCGTTTCAGAAGGGGGCAGTGACAATTTGAGAGAGCTATCTTCCTTGAAAGTATATAAATTTTCCTTAATGAAATAAGCCTGCATCTTTCAGTATCGCCTGATGTAGTTTGCCAATATTTGCCATTACTCGATACTTAAGTTCAATCTACATATAATAGACTAAAGAGTGAAAAACGCTTCACGCAGAAAGTTGTCCAAACTCTGGAAATGAAAATCAGTCAAGCGCAAATTGATATATTAGCTGTTTCCGTCAATTTTCAAATAATTACATGCATATTTTCACCGATGCAGTCTGTTTTAGTATTTTACGTGCGGTGTTATAAGTCTCTGTTTGACTGCCTTGCAGACATTAAATTCGATTTCCCTTTCCTTCGAGCGCAGATTCCACAGTTGACAGGATGCATGACTTTTACTGAATACACTTCGTAGATACGTTTGCCATTTCCGATAAGGGAGACAACGTTTGTCACTTCCTGTTTGCTTCACTGCACGCTAATCCCTTTCTGAAAAGGGTTCTACTCTATAAAGAAAGAATTTGTTCCCTATGGGAGCAAATTCTCACCTCATAGAGAAGACCTTTTTCAGAAAGGGACAAATACAATTTGACAGAGTTATCTCCCTTTAAAGTAGATCAGTTCCCCTTAATGAAAATAAGACAGTATCTTTCAGTATCACCTGATGCAGTTCGCCAATATTTGTCGTTACTCGATACTGAAGTTCCATCTACAGATAACAGACTACAGAGTAAACAGTGCTTCACCCTGAAGGTTGTCCAAACTCTGGAAATAAAAACCAATCAAGCACAAATTGATAACACGCCTATCTGTGGATATCAAATAGAGTGGCAAAATGACTATGGATTTATCGCTATCCAGTAATGGTTGCAATCAAATCAACTTCCCTCAGTGTCATAATTTCCCTTTCCAAGATTACAGATGACTAAAGAATTACTTCTGTAGATCAATGTCAACTAGCGGCATGGAATATTAATTCTGCTCAAGTTAAGTTCAGGGATTAAGAAATTAAGATTGTGATTGTATTTCTCTTTTTCAGAATGTGACTGATTGATTCGAGGAACAAGTTAAGTAGCTTCTTCATATGCAATCAGTGAGCTCAGGATTAAATAAGGAATATACGTAAACGATCAGGAATACTTTTTTTTGTGAATATAAGAGAGGAGTAATTCAAAGATTCTTCAAAAGACAGTAAGTGTATTTTCTTTTATTTTAAAGCAGTCTGACTTTTTATTTAAGGGGAATGGATAAACTTTCAGGGGAGACTTTACTGTCAAAATTGTTTAGCCTCTCTTCTGAAAAGGGGTCTACTCTAAAAGGAAAGAATTTGCTCCTCCTGGGAGCAAATTCTCTCCTTTTAGAGTAGACTCCTTTTCCAAAAGGGATTGGTGTGCAGGAAAACAAACAAGAATTCAGAAAAGTTGTCTCCCGTGTAAGAAAAAGTGGAAAATCTACAAAGATTACCCTATTCCCTTAAATAAAATGCTTAGAAAGTAGTGCTGTGAGAAAATGTATTTTCGGAGTGTCCAGGAACAGTGAAGATCCAGAAAGGTGGTGAAACTGCACAATCTGGTCTTCGCTATACATTGATATATTTTACAGTATCCAATAAATTTGTAAACGCATGCGCAGACTTATCAGGAGCTGCGCAGGGGCTTGGTGGTGAGTATCTGCTTCAAGGGCATAATCCCACCAGTCATCTCAGAGTAAACTGAATATGTGACATTATGTTTTTTTCAGTGAACCCTTGTTACAAAAGACAGAGACGTTGTCATTGAATTGAATTTGCTGTTTTAAAGACTCCTTTATGAGCAAATTGATATGTAAGAAAGGCCTTGTTTTATCATTATTTCCTCATAGCACATATGATTTTGAATATTTGTAAGAATCGCCTAAGTGAGGCGATTGTAACAAATATCAAAAATATTTGTTTCTTGAAGTATTAAATACAGCAGATTGATATGAAAGAAATGCTTTGTTTTATTATAATTTTCTCAAAATACATATCGTTTGAATATTTGTAAGATAAAAAACAACAAGATTAGTTTCTTGAAATATTAAATACGTACAATGCTCTTGCATAATTTCTGAGTAACTGAGCAAAGGTTTCGTTCCAGTCAAATTATCATTATAACGAATTTGTCGTTTTATCGACTGTCGATATAAAGAGGGTTCACTGTAAATGTATATACATATCGACACATTTTGCTGTCTTTGTCTAAGCTTCTTGGTGGTCTTTATGAACATGTTTTATTGACCGGCGCGGGAATCGCGCCGGTCTCTTGGTATAGCTTTGGATTTTTATATATAGGAGCGTGTTTCGATTAGCTCACTAAGGACTTTTCATATTTGCCGGGATCGTCGGTTTTTGACGATTCCGGCAAATATATATATATATATATATATATATATATATATATATATATATATATATATATATATATATATATATATATATATATATATATATATATATATATATATTACAAACTGTGTTATAAACAGATTAATGTCTACTTTATTTTCATTTCAATCAAGAAATTTCATAAAGCTTAATAAGTGCAAACATTAACTCTTTCGGTGCCAAATTTCAGACGACTTATCGTCTGCATTTTAGCTCACCTGAGCCGAAGGCTCAAGGTGAGCTATTATGATCACCCACCGTCCGTCGTCGTCGTCGTCCGTCTGTCCGTCCGTCCGTTCACAATCTTTAAACAACATCTCCTCCTAAACCACTCATTGGAATTCAACCAAACTTCACAGGAATGATCCTTGGTTGGTCCTCTTTCAAAGTTGTTCAAATGGTTCCGGTCCATTGCATATCTAGGTCACAGGAGCTAAAAAATATTTTTAACTAAAAACTTAAAAAATCTTCTTGTCAGGAACCACTTGACCGATTTCAATATAATTTTGCAGAAATGTTCCTTTGGTGATCCGCTACCAAGATTGTTCAAGCCATTTGGATTCGTCAAAAAACATGGCCACCAGGGGGCGGGGCTTATTTTCCCTATATATCTGTATAGAAAATTTAAAATCTTCTTGTCAGAAACCACTGGACCGATTTCAATATAATTCTGCAGAAATGTTCCTTTGGTGATGCTCTACCAAGATTGTTCAAGCCATTTGGATTCGTCAAAAAACATGGCCGCCAGACGATGGGGCTTATTTTTCCTATATGTCTATATAGAAAACTTTAAAAATCTTCTTGTCAGAAACCACTGGACCGACTTCAATATAATTTTGTGGAAATGTTCCTTTGATGATCCTCTACCAAGATTGTTCAAGCCATTTGGATTCGTCAAAAAACATGGCCGCCAGGGGGCGGGGCTTATTTTCCCTATATATCTAGATATAGAAAACTTTAAAAATCTTCTTGTCAGAAACCACTGGACCGATTTCAACATAATTTTGCAGGAATGTTTCTTTGGTGATGCTCTACCAAGATTGTTCAAGCCATTTGGATTCGTCAAAAAACATGGCTACCAGGGGGCGGGGCTTATTTTCCCTATATTATAGAGAAAACTTTAAAAATCTTCTTGTCAGAAACCACTGGACCGATTTCAATATAATTTTGTAGAAATTTTCCTTTGGTGATCCTCTACCAAGATTGTTCAAACCATTTGGATTCGTCAAAAAAACATGGCCGCCAGGGGGCGGGGCTTATTTTACCTATATATTTATATAGAAAACTTTAAAAATCTTCTTGTCAGAAACCACTTGACCAATTTCAATATAATTTTGCAGAAATGGTCCTTTGGTGATGCTCTACCAAGATTGTTCAAGTCATTTGGATTCGTCAAAAACCATGGCCACCAGGGGGCAGGGCTTA
The DNA here is from genome assembly GCA_964016985.1 of Anodontia alba. Classification (NCBI taxonomy): domain Eukaryota; kingdom Metazoa; phylum Mollusca; class Bivalvia; order Lucinida; family Lucinidae; genus Anodontia; species Anodontia alba. Next base: position 46,060,238 of record OZ024825.1, read on the forward strand.
TTTTCCCTATATATATCTATATAGAAAACTTTAAAAATCTTCTTGTCAGAAACCACTGAACCGATTTCTATATAACTTGGCAAAAATGTTCCCTTGCTGATCCTCTACCAAGATTGTTCAAGCCATCATGATTTGTCAAAAAACATGGCCGCTAGGGATCGGGGCTTATTTTCCCTATAAATCTGTTTAGACAACTTTAATAATCCTTTAGTCAGAAACCACCGGACCGATTTCAATACAACATTGCAGGAATGTTTCTTTAGTAACCGTCTACCAAGATTGTTCAAATCGTCACGATTCTTCAGAAAACATGGCTGCCATGGGGCGGGGCTTATTTTCCCTGTGTATCTAAATAGAAAACTAAAAATCTTCTTGTCAGAAACCACTGGACCGATTTCATTATTACTTGAAAGAAATGTTTCCTTGTTGACCCTCTACCAAGATTGTTCAAGTTATCATGATTCATCAAAAACATGGCCGCCAGGGGGTGGGGTTTATTTTTCCCTATATATCTATATAGAAAAGTTTAAAAATTTTCTTGTCAGAAACCAATGGACCAATTTCAATATAGCTTGACAGGAATGTTTCTTTGGTGACCCTCTACCAAGATTATTCAAGCCGGCATGATTCGTCAAAAACATGGCCGCTAGGAGGCAGGACATATTTTCCCTATATATCTATATAGAAAACTTTAAAAATCATCTTGTAAGAAATTGTTGGATAGAGTTCATTGTAACTTGGCAGGAATGTTGCTTTGGTGACCTTCTACCAAGATTGTTCAAGCCCTCATGATACGTCAAAAAACATGGCCGCCAGGGGGCGGGGCTTATTTTCCGTATATATCTGTATAGAAAATTTTAAAATTCTTCTTGTCAGAAACCACGTGACCGATTTCAATATTACTTGGCAGGAATGTTGCTTTGGTGACCCTGTACCAAGATTGTTCAAGCAATCATGATTTATCAAAAAACATGGCTGCTAGGGATGGGGCTTATTTTCCTTATATATCTAAATAGAAAACTTTAAAAATCTTCTTGTCAGAAACCACTGAACCGATTTCAATATAACTTGGCAGGAATGTTCCTTTGGTGGCCCTCTACCAAGTTTGTTCAAGCTGTCATGATTCGTCAAAAAAAAACATGGCCGTTAGGGGTGGGGCTTATTTTCCCTATATAGCTATATAAAACACTTCAAAACCTTTTTGTCAGAAACCACTGGACCAATTTCAATATAACTTGGCAGAATTGTTCCTTTGGTGACCTTCTTTCAAGATTCAGTTCAAGCCATCATGATGCATGAAAAAAATATGGCCGCTGGGGAGTAGGGCTATAAAATTTATGCAAAAATCTTAGAGCAGTGAAACTTCAACAGTAAGTTTGCAAAGCTGTTTGCTCAGGTGAGAGATATAGGACCATCATGGTCCTCTTGTCTTTTTTAACAAATTATCGCTTGAAAAGAAGCTTATACGTAAAGCTGAACGACTGAATGTCAACCAGCGTAGATCGAGATGAGACGGCTCATATCATCTGGATCTATGCGGTTTGCAAAAGCCTATTATTATAGCCTATGGCAGTGAAAGTTCAAGAATCACATTGTTGTTCGATTTTAACCATTACATTGAAAATTTATTAAACTTAAGTACACCCTTGTCCCATATCTCTATGTAAACATGAACAAAATTTGTGCCGGTACTTAGACGTTTACGTCTAAATATTTTGTTATTCATATCGAACAGGAGTACGTTAAACATCAGACAAGCATCATGTAAATGGCCTATTCAGTGTTAAAAGAAGGGCCTCGTGTTTGTGTTTACCTACCATAGGCGTGTCTTATATTTGAAATTGCCCTTAGCTATATGAATCATGCTTTTACCCACTGGTGAATTATATAAGGGTTTTTTAGAGGTCGGAGGTAATGGTGGTAATGAAGGTGGTGGCAGTGGTGGTACTCAATGTCATTAAGGAGCCTGAACATTACTCAAAGCTTTTCCACCATTTTTACAGGGGACACACATATTGTGACTTTCTATTTGCTATTTGCTTCATTGCGCACCAGTCCCCCTCTGAAAAGGTGTCGTCTCTAAAAGGAAATCGTTTATTCCCAAAGGAGCGATTTTTTTATGTGGGGGAGGGAGGGTGGGGTGGGGATGGGTTGATCCCTTCTGAGAAGGGAATTAAACACAAGTTTGACAGTACATCTATACCTCTTTAGAAAAATGGAAACACTTTTTGGGGAGGTGAATCTTTCAAAATGTTTTTGGTTCCCATACTTTAAAAGAAATAATTTGCTCTCCTTGGGTAGAGCCCCATTCAGAAAGGACTTTGCATGCTGGAAGGTAAACAGGAAGTAACTAAAGTTGTGTCCCCTGTACAAAAAGGCAGAAAATCTACCAAGTACATGTGTATATCCAGTCCCCTTAATTAATTGTAAGCGAATGTTGTGTCCGTGCTTCGTCGATTGCTTGTTATAGCGAAACACATAGGGCGTGGTTATTGCGAAATGTACAAGAATGAGAAAATATGAAAACCGATGCTAACCTCAGAGGATATGTCAGTCAAGGAGTAAATAGTGATATATCTGGGATATTTTTTCTTATTTCTCCATAAGATATATGTTGTGGGTAATCGCCAATGCGCTTCTAACAAATACGTACCTACAACATACTTTTTTGTGGAGAACTAGAGAAAATATTCCAGAAACAACAGTCTGGTTACAAACACTTATGTGGGCAAATGACACTGCCTAGTCAAAATGTAAATTTGGTTGAACAGCACTCTCACTATAATTATAAAGTGTATGAAGTTGGCTTGGAGTTTGAAGTATGGAGTTTGGTTTATGTTTGTGTCGAGGTTTTAAGGCCCAGTCAACCCAAATGGAGTTTGGTATTCGATTTATTCCGTAGTAATAAAGTAAAGTAAAGTAACGGTTATGGTTGAGCAAAAATCGATATTCCAAGTTGCGAATCCCAAGCCAACTTCACACACTCGTAACATTATATTCGAAATGAATGACTACGCCTGGTAGACGCAATCGGTTATACAGTCGAACTTCATTGGCTTGAACATCTTTGGAATTTGTTCGAGATATGGGTAGTTCGAGCCACTGAGGGTTAATAATGGCACAAGGTCATGAAGCAAATCGCGATAATTTAGGGCAATTCCGATTTTCTACACAATAATTGTATGTTGTGTGTACTCATTGGAATCGCCTCGACGAGGCGATTCTAATGAGTACAAACAACATACAATTTTATGATAAAATACGACAATTTCCCTAAATATTTGTATTCTTGAACTATCGGAAGAATTTCGTAGGGACCCAAAAAACGAGTTCGAATTAGCCATAGTAAACGAGCCATCGATGTTCGAGCTATTGAGGTTCGGTTGTATATTTTGCATTTGCATTTGTCACAGATGTGTCCGGCGTTCTTCATCGTTGACCTCAACCCGGTTATACAAATAAATCTTCTTCCTTTTAGATAGGTATCGTTCATGTCTGATTTTAGTGGTGTCCGGCGTTCTTCATCGTTGACCTCAACCCGGTTATACATATAAATCTTCTTTCTTTTAGATAGGTATCGTTCATGTCTGATTTTAGTGGTGTCCGGCGTTCTTCATCGTTGACCTCAACCCGGTTATACAAATAAATCTTCTTCCTTTTAGATAGGTATCGTTCATGTCTGATTTTAATGGTGTCCGGCGTTCTTCATCGTTGACCTCAACCAGCTTATACAAGTAAACTCTTCTTCCTTTTAGATAGGTACCGTTCATTTCTGATCTTAGTGGTGTCCGGCATTCTTCATCGTTGACCCCAACCAGCTTATACAAGTAAACTCTTCTTCCTTTTAGATAGGTACCGTTCATTTCTGATTTTAGTGGTGTCCGGCGTTCTTCATCGTTGACCTCAACCGGCTTATACAAATAAAGTCTTCTTCCTTTTAGATAGGTACCGTTCACTTCTGATTTTTGTGGTGTCCGGCGTTCTTCATCGTTGACCTCAACCGGCTTATACAAATAAAACCTTCTCCCTTTCAGATTAGTACCGTTCATTTCTGATTTTAGTGATGTCCGGCTTTCTTCATCGTTGACCTCAACCAGCTTATACAAATAAAATCTTCTCCCTTTTAGATAGGTACAGTTAATTTCATATTTTAGGGGTGTCTGTATTTTCTCTCTTTGCCAGAAATAGCTTATTTTATGTACGCAGTGTAGGTCCACGTTAAGCGTGTGAAGACATAGCTAAAACGAGACCAAAAGTATTACTACTCACTTATTATTTTATTGCTCTAACCCAAGTGCTATGCAAAAGATATTAAAGGTGTGTCATAAAAGATGATTATGGGATCCCAGCAGGAAATGGTAAGAAGGCATTCTGAGCTATGGATCAGCTAAATAAGCCAGTACATCACGAGAACACGCCTATGTTATTTTGACCCCCTTAAACCCCACTTTTATATAGTAAAACTGGGGTTTACAGGGTTATTTTTCTTATTTTGCTAAAAACATAGATAGTGGGTACTCGTTAGAACCGCCTCGCCGAGGCGGTTCTAACGAGTACCCACAATTTATGTTTTGAGGAGACATATAAAAAATTTCAGAATTTTTTATCTGAAATTTTTCCTTTTTTGGTTGTAAAATTTTCAATATATTTGAATCAGCGTGTTTTCGAAATGTAAATTTCTCCTCGATAGTATACCATGTTTTTTTTTTATATACAGTCTCATACATGTATGAGTGATAAGACTGATGACCAAGACACATCTTATTTTTATGTATTTAACCATTGCCATGCTGAATAAATTAAGATGCCACGCCCACTTCTAATTTCAAGCCAATCAGATTACTTGATATAGGTTTTTGATAGAAATTCGCATATTTAATGACAAACAGCGCAGATCCAAATTATTTGGTTTCTTCAAAAGCCAACTGATCTGGATCTACACTGTTTGCTAAGGTAGGGCATGTCGTGTTCAGCAAGGGAAGGATTAAGGTCCTTTTTTCAGCACCTGTCGCGCGACAGAACTCGGACTCCGGACCACTCGATTCCGAGTTAGACATTAGAACTATTAATTACATAACCAAATAAGATTATAAAAGAAAAAAGGAACAAAAGAAAGAAGGAATAACAAGAAGTTGGAGGGGTATGTATATTGCGTTTTAGTCGATGGTCCGTTCAATCGACACACTTTGCATAGAAATAGGATCTTGAACTTCTATGTGTGGAATCAGGATAGAGAGTTCCAGTCTTGTAGCTCCTGTTATCCCCTTTTTCGACGGACATAATGGGATCTAGTCGGCAAAATATCTCAAAAAGTGTTTGAGCTATAACCTTGAAACTTGATATGCTGATTGGAAAAAGACAAGTCAATTACCTGATTAACTTTCGAAAACAATCTGAGTTTTTACGCTGTTTTGCCTCTATTATGATGTGTAGATTACCTGACCGGCCCGACATGACCCTAACAGTGTTGACTGGACCGTAAAACAAAATCAGACAAGCGTTGAATCTAAAAGAAATGACAAAAGTACAAAACACTTCACAAAAGGGTCTAGGATTCTTGGGAAGGTAAATGAATACACTGCCAAGAGAGGTGACTCTTGAAGTATACAGTTATCCTCCTATACTCCGACATTCTACTATTTGCACGACTTAACGTACAATAATAGAAAAGATGGAAACAGAAGCATAGCAAGAAGTCACAAGACTGTTGGTTGTACATTCATAAATAATGCGCATAAGATTAAGATTAGTGTCACTTAGACCGGTTTTATTCAAGTTCAAGGAGTGTTTGTTAGAGATGAGAAAGTAATTATAATCTAAATATTAAATCTATTATAATCTAGATACCGATTTAAAAATGACTGCAACCAGGGGGAGGTGCATGATTAAACTCCGCCCGATCAAGAAGAAACAAAAATGGTATACTCCTTCTTAACAAATCCTCTGCATTTTAAATAGACACATGGAACAAATGAAGCCAAAGCGTGTCTTTCAGGTCATTTGTGAATACTGCAGGCCTATATCAGCTTGTGCATCCGTGCAGACCGATCAGTCTCCGATATCCGCTTTCAGAATTATTGGATGGTGCGGACTGTGTCTAAAGGTGAATGGATACATCTAGATACATGTATTTGACTTACTTTTATGACAAGGGAGGCAACTTTTATGACTTCCTGTTTGCTTCACATGCACATTAATCCCCTTTTCGAAAACGTGGCAAAACAGTTTTGACAGAGTTGCACCTGAAAATGTATCCATACCCCTTTATAAGGCTCACTTTAGAAATTTAACCCATTTATGCCGAGTGGACTCTTCTATCTAAACTCTTTGGAACGGTCCATTCCAATTGAAGGGCTGTCTGATTAGTTTTATGATTTTCATGTTTTACAGAAATTCCTATACTTTATGCAAACAGTGTAGACGCTGATCGGAGGCCGCAAGATGCGGCGTTTGATCTGGGTTTACACTGTTTGCCACTATCCCTTTTATAGGACGCTGGGCACATAGGGACAAATCTCGAGTTTACTCTAAATATACGAACACACCTTAACTCATACCTGTCCCAAAAATTGAACGTGCGTTTTTTAAAACCTGTTGGTATTTCTCAAAACTGCTGGACGTGTGGCAACAGCGTATACCCTCAGCTGACGTTCTGTGGCTTCTGACCTAGGCCTACACTGTTGGCTCTGACCTCCCTGCCCATATACTTAAGGTATCTATGGTAACTACAAGCAATTACTTCACTACGTTGCGGAACCTTTAAAACATGTACATGTAGAAATAAATTCTAAAAGGAATGTGAACTCTCACACAGAATATTGAAAATACGACAGTCAGGGCCCGGTTGTTCAAAGCGTGGTTAGCTTAATGAGCTCGTTAAGGGTCATTTCGTTAAATGTTTTAGCGGATTCAATACACAATATTCTGATATTTTTTGCTGAAAAAATGTGAGTAGCTTTTGCAGTGCAAAATTAGCTTTTGCAGTGCAAAAGCTACTCACATTTTTTCAGCAAAAAAATTCAGCATATTTGCGTATCACTGTATGTAAATTTTAACGAATCGTTAACTAACGACATCGTTAGTTTTGAACAACTGGGCCCTGAAGTTTTCTTGGCCAACTAGCTAGATTCGGCCAATAAGGCCTCATTAGTGACCTCTTAAATTTTCAGAAGTCCTGGAATCGGCTTACTGATGAAAATATTAATTACACACGATAGTGAAGTACAAGGAGACGTTATACGGGCACCACATGGCACTAAGAAACAGCTTTTTTTTTTTTTTTGAAGATAAATAGATTCAAAATGCAATGACCCCAGCTGTAGTGGAGATAGAACCTGTATGAGAGCCATACAAGACAAAATATTTAGACGTAAACGTCTAAGTACCGGCGCAAATTTTGTTCATGTTTACATAAAGATATGGGACAAGGGCATACTACATGTAAAGTTTAATAAACATTCAATGTTACAGGTAAAAAGAAAAACAAAGTGATTTTTTAATGTTTGCTTTTTTTAAGCTTTATGAAAATGGACACTAATCTGTTTATAACACAGTTTGTCATAAGATTTTTTTTATGTTTGCCTGGATTGCACAAACCGACGCTCCCGGCAAATATAAAAAGTCCTCAGTGAGCTAATCGAATAGTCTACCATATATAAAACTCCAAAGCTATATTAAGAGACCGGCGCGATTCCCGCGCCGGTCAGTAATGACAAAACTTGTCTTTGGACACACTCAAAATGCGCAAACCCAGTTCATATACGGGCCTTGTTGTTTTTCAAAATTGGACTGCTTAACCAAGACTGCATTGTGCAGTCAGGCCTGCACATGCGCAGTTCGCATGCCCTTGTTATCGCGTTTTCTCGTGCCTATACTCGATACTAAGGAAGTGGTCGATACAATCAAACGCTTTTTTTTGTGCGAGGTTATATAATTATTGTACAAGGTCTTTTTACGCTTGGCATGCTAGGAAACATTTCAGCAGACGACAATCTAAAATATGTGTCTTAATTTCCCCAGAAGACAGGATTTGACATTTCACGCAAACTGTCTTCGAAAATTTGCGTGAAATGTCAAAATCTGTTTGCTGGGACAATAAGAAAGATATTATCAATTTGCCGACTGAATTGCCCAGAGAGAACGAAAAGGTTAAAGAAGATTTATGCAGCAATTCCAGACTCCCTTTTAACGTTCTGCACGCTGATGTTTAAAATGGGCTTCCGACTTTTCCTCGATATGACGGTTTTATATCTTATCTTGATCGTCTGTAAAGAAAGGGGACGTTTCAGGTGAAATACAGGGTATTTTTAAGGGCTATTATTGCTTAAAGCACCTCTCACAACGGCAGCAGACGACATACTATTATGTTATTTCAGAGTTAATAAAACTTGACTAGCAGACGATTCACATGAAATGTCGTCTCATTTTCTCTGAAAAAATAAAAACAAAATGTCGTCTGCTGCAAATTGCTTGACGTTTTAAGGGTTTAGATGAAATATAATTAGCTTGAAGTTTTGATGCAATGTCAGCCAATTTGCAGACGACAAATTGTCTTACTTTTCTTGAAATGACAGCTTTCCGCCTCATCCCCTTCGTCTCCATAGGAAGACGGTGTAGATGAAATGTTGAGTACTTTTTCAGAGGATAATAAGATTAAAGTAATCAGTTGTATCTGTTGTCGTCTGCCAATTATGCAAATGTACAACATGGCAATGTTTATCCCATTCACCCCTCAGTTTCTGAAGTGGACTCTTCCGTCTATGTCCATTATCTCAATAGATCGAAAACAAAATGACAGAGAAGTAACAAAACAGACATAGGCAAACAGTGTAGATCCTGATGAGACGGCTCGTAAAGCCGTCTCATGTAAGAGCCGTCTCATCTGGATCTACACAGTTTGTAAAACCGTATTTCTGGTCTTCGGAGCTGAAAGAGTTAAATCCAACAAGACAGTAAATGTCTAGAAAAATCATTGCAACGTATAACCTTTACCACACTCCGGCAGACGAATTCTTCATGATATTTTTCTTCTTTTTTCCAGACAACAGGATTTGACATTCCATCAGGCAAATTGTCTCATTTGGAGAAAAGTTGTACGAAATATCAATCCCTGTTTTCTGGGAAAAATAAGAAAAATATTAAAAAATGTCGCCTGCCGAAATTTTTACCCAGAGTGCTAAGCGTTAGGAAAGGAAGTAACAGTGATCATAACAATTATAGTTGATGTTTTCCGTATAAGGTTCGCAGTTTTCCGATGGAATTAGTCTCTTGGCGGAAATATCTGTCGATTAATTGAATTATTTATAGCTATGTCATTGCAATATTATAAGATAGAAGAAACAATGGTAACAAATGTACGAGGGTCAGTCAATAAGTTATGAAAATGACCCTATAGCAAATTAATTATTTAAGATTCCGAAACGATGGAATGCAATCATTCAATAGAGGAGAAAATACATTGAAAGGTTGTAAATAAGGTATGTCCCTATTATTATAGATTCTCTGTTGTATGACCATTATCATAACTTATTGACTGACCCTCGTATATGCGAACTTCAATAGCTCAAACATCTTTGGGACCATGGAAAGTTTATCTAGACTAGGGTAATTCGAGCCTCTAAGGGTTAATAATAGTGCCAGGTCAGGAGGCAAATGGGGGTTATTTTAGGATGTTTTTATGATATTTTATAAAATATGGGTATATTTGGCGTAGTGATTAGAATTGTCTCAATTAGGCGATTCTAATGAGTATACATAACACACATTTCACGAACGAATCAGAAAAAAAAATCCTACAATATTCTGAAATGAAGAATTTCCTAGGGACTTAAAATCCAGTTCGAACTAGCCACGGTAAACGAGCCATCAGTGTTCGATTTGCTGAAAGTTTATTTATATGCGAACAGCGGGGTACCAGATCAGGCTGGAGTGGCGCATTCAAACTGATTTTTGCATACCTACCAAACCTCAGGGGTTTATGGTATCTTATTAAAGGAACAAATAATCTCTTTCGCAATCTTAAAAATATGTCGACTGTAAGGAACCGCCATGCTAGATAATATCCCCAGCAGTTCACTGATCAAATTCAAACCAGCTGCACTACGCTAAGGATAGTGTCTGCAAGTGTTCCTTATTTATGCATATTAGCCTTGAGACTGGCAGGGAAATGTATAAGTATAGACCATTACGAGAATTTGTTACTGCACAATTAATTTATGATTTATTAAGGCTATCTACGTCTATATCATTTGGTTTCTTACTGTCGGTTGTCTAAGACATGCGCGATGGAACGGCCAAATAATGTAACATCGGCTGGTTGCCAGTTCTATCAGACCCATCTGTATTCACACTGAAGTAGGAAGTAATTTATCATAACGTGGAGCCAATTCTTTCCTTGAACTCTTCCAGCGCCAAAGTTCAGAATACATTTGTCGTTTGCTTTTTAAACCCTTTTTTTTGCTGAGCCCGGATATGCCCTGCCTTTGCAAACAGTGTAGATCCAGATCAGTTGGCTTCTAAGAAGCCAACTGAACTGGATCTGCATTGTTTCTCATTAAGTATTCAAATTTGTATCAACAACCTGAATCAAGTAATCTGATTGGCTGAAAATTAGAAGTGGGCGTGGTATCTTAATTTATTCAGCAGGACAAGGGTTAACAAACTATCGATTGGAAAGATGTTAATATGTGAAGTTGAAAGACTGAATGTCAGACAGCTTTTCAAAAGCCTACTATTATCGCCTGGGGCAGTTAAAGAGTTAAAAGCAGCCCCAATTGTATTCAAGCGAAAGTGATACACTTTCTGGGTAGGCAATTGTTTTACCTTCCTTCTGAAAAAGAGTCTACTCTAAAAGGAAAGAATTTGCATATTCCAGAAGAGAAATGGTAGCGCAAAAATATACAAAAGTTGTCTTCCTTGTAAGGAAATGGCGGAAAATCTACCAACTGTATCTAGTCCTGTATAACATTAGAAAAGCATACAGTCGAACTTCAATGGCTTGAACATCTTTAGGACCATGGAAAATTGTTCGAGATATGAGTAGTTCGATCCAGTGAGGGTTCAGTCAGGTAGCAAATGACGATAATTTAGGGAAGTCTTTTAGATTTTCTATACAATAATGGTATGTTGCGTGTACTCATTAGAATCGCCTCAACGAGGCGATTCTAATGAGTACACACAACATACACTTTCATGATAAAATAAGAAAATTTCCTTAAATTTGTTTTCTGGAGCTATCGGAAGGATTTTGTAGGGACGAATAGGGAAGTTCGAATCAGCCATGGTAAACGAGCCATCGGTGTTCGAGCTACTGAGGTTTGACTGTATTTCTTTCTGCAAAAGTAGTCAATCTTTGAAAAATGACAACAGAATTCTCAGGTGATTCCATACATCTTAAACCGTCTGCAGTATGACAGAGCATGGTGTTATTTGGCTTCTGTTGTTTTCTGTTTTATACCGTATATATACCTAAGCATTTGGACGTACAGGCCTGAGAGAACGCTGTAACCCAGAAAAACGCCGTCTGATCAGAATATATACTGTTTGCCACATATCCAACAATTTTTAGAACCAGCCGATATAAAATGGAATTTTTCTAATTTTAGGATACGTATGGGAAAACATTAAGGTGTCCGGGTATTTAGAATATACACGGTAGTCAAGTTCTTACGAGCTAACTGACTTAGTAGACGGAAATCAACCAAGCAATGTGAAAAAGGGTCTTGGACGAATGTGTGGACATCGGATGCCCGATGCGTAGAAGAATGTGCAGATATCGAATGCACATCCGCACAGTCTGATAAGAACCTTCAGTTCTCGCTTAAAGAGCATGCAAATATTGTGACGTTCATCATGAAATGCAAATATCCTTAGGCTCGAGCGCCAGCGTCGGGCATTAGCTTTTCGTATCAGTCCCGGACCTCGGATATCTTTCACATGGCGCGGCGCAGAAGGCTGAGCTTTGAACATATACCAGATAGCATCTTTTGTAATAAGTTTGCATAGCTGAATGACAACTGTTGATATTCGTTCGGGCCGAGAAAGTATGCGAAGTGAGCTCTTGGTTTATAAATGAGGCTTATCTAGTATCAGAGCCCTCTCTCTCTGCTTACATATTCCTCAGACACTGTAGAATTTATCAACGGATAGCATTCAATAAATATGAAAAATGCCGTGATGAGACTACAGATATGCGGATGGTCTGAATTAGCACGTTTTGCATATGTTTGAGGACACCATTCGCGCTTGATGCGGCCCAGATGGTACCCTATTTATGTCTCCTCACCATAAGTAAAGGGGCCTATATTTTATTGGTCCGGATCCAGTTGGTAGTGAGATATATACACCACGAAAACATATAATTTTGACCCCCTTCAACCCCACTTTTATACAGTAAAACTGGGGTTTACAGGGGTATACATTATTTTTGTTATTTCTGCTCAAAAACATAGATTGTTGGTACTCGTTAGAACCGCCTCGACAAGGCGGTTCTAACGAGTACCCACAATCTATGTTTTGAGCAGAAATATGAAAAATATCAGAATTTTTTATCTGAAATATTGCCATTTTTGGGTGGTAAAATTTTCAGTGTATTTGAATAGGCGTGTTTTCGTAATGTATCGAGCGATCGATCGAGAGAGAGAGAGAGAGAGAGAGAGACAGCATTTTTGTCCTTTAAGAGCAGCCCCTTTGACAAAGGAGAAAATATTTCATGTTAGGGGATCTCGTTTATTTGCAAATATTTTTTCTTACGCACATTCGTAATGAAAGTCTCCAAATCACGGTTTATTGACGTCCTTTCGTGTGGTGTGATAGTGTATTGCGGTTTACAATACTGTCTAACATATCAGCCGGGGCACAGCATTTTCGACAAGATTGCATGTGCGCCCAGCGAAGACTCGGATCAGACTGCGCATCCGCGCAGTCTGATCAGAGTCTTCGCTGGGCACTCTTTGAGTAGCCAAGGATCCAAAGCGTCTTTAGGCGGACATCGGAGACTCTGATCAGCCTGATCAGTCTTCGCGAACGTGCAGACTCTTTGAGTCTACGCTGGGCGCACATGCAGTCTTGTCGGGAATGCTTTGCCCTGGCCATATTTCACTTACATCGGGCCAGTGATTTGTATTTTCGCAATATTCGTAGAGCATTGTATATCGATCACTTGTACATTTTAGCTTCGCTGATCGACGACCGTTATACACAACCCCGGGCACGTTTAGTATGAACCAGGTCTGCTAATGAGCGACGTGAGCCGAATTCGACCGATAATACCCGGCTAGTCGAGAGCACCATATTGCAACCATGGGTCAACCAGCCCCCAGGGTTGATTTTAACTGCAAAATATAAATTTTAGCAATTTTTAGAAATCTAATTGTGCGTCTGCATTTAAAATGTTAACGCGTGAAAAAGTGCAGATGATGCCAGACACTTGCGTCTGCAGACAGTGATAATTAAGGCGATAATTTCATTATTCTGACTGCACAAAAACATACAGATTTTGGATGCTCATTATAATTAGCTCAGAGAAGTGAATTTAACCTTCACCACACTCTCTTAGCTCTGCGCTAATACAGCAGAGACAAATTGATGATAGTTTTCTTATTTATCCTATGAAGTAGGCTTTGATATTTCATGCAAATTGTTTCCATAGGAGACAATTTGCATGAAATTTCAGTAGTATAGGGCATCTATACTACTAATGTCAAAGACTATTTTCTGGGACACATACGAAAATAATTCAAAATGTCGTTTTTGACATTTCATGCAACTGGTCTCCAAAAGAGACAATTGTCCCATAAGGAGACACTTTGCCTGAAATGTTAAAACCTGTTTTCAGAGAAAAACATAAGACAGAAAATATTTCAAAAATGTCAACTCCTGAACGCTTTACCCAGCATGCTTAGCGGTTACTATAAAAATATTCCAAAACCGTTTATATGTATCTCTTTGTTCATACACTGGTACAGAGTCTTATAATCTACTAACGTCAGTAGAATTATAAGCCTTTGACTGGTACGATTAGTTGGTTATTTATTAGAAAGTCGGGCAATCGGTTCCTTAAGCTGTTAAGAATTTGCTATGGGAGCTGAAAACTAGACTCTGAGCCCAAGCGAAATTAAACAATGAGTCTAAAATGCTGGCTGCCTGGCAAATAGTATAGGCTTTGATCGTATTCATCACGAAAACATTCCTATATAATGTTGACCCCCTTAAACCCCACTTTTATACAGTAAAACTGGGGTTTACAGGGGTATACATTATATTTTCTTATTTCTGCTCAGAAACATAGATTGTGGGTACTCGTTAGAACCGCCTCGCCGAGGCGGTTCTAACGAGTACCCACAATCTATGTTTTGAGCAGAAATGTGAAAACAAAATCAGATTTTTTTTGTCTGAAAATTTTCCTCTTTAGGTTGTTAAATTTTCAATATATTTGAATAGGCGTAATTTCGTAATGGCTCTTCTAGAGTCTAGGATCCCTGTGCGTTTTATTAGGGTAAGTACATAAGCTAGGTCAATTACTTTCAGAATATTGACATTTAAACTTCAAGATTCATTCTCACGACCAACTGTAAAGTAATTTACAAACAAATTGACTTTATTGATTGAATTATTAAAGAATATTCGGCACAGAACATGCCTCATTTAATAGAAATTAATTTTGTTATTTTGTCAGCGATTTCAAATCCCTGACAAAATTCAGTATCCATAAAGAAACAAAGCAACAGTCTCTTAGCATACGATTTCTCTGATTTTTTTTCCAAGATAGAAGAACAGTACATAGTAATCTCTCTCTCTCTCTCTCTCTCTCTCTCTCTCTCTCTCTCTTCCCCCCCCCCCCCCCCCCCAGCTAGCATTCTACGTAAATCTACATCGGGCCGTTATCGGCCCGTCAGCTACCCTGACGGGCCGATGACGGCCCGATATAGATTTACGTAGAATGCTGACTGGGTCTCTCTCTGTCTCAAAACGCATACGCAGGATATTTGTATATATCGTTTCTTTTTATCAATGTTATCATAGTCGAACAAAATTGTATAGTCTTCCAGTATTTCAGAGATAAACAACATTATATTTTAGACCAAACTGATCGAGCTTTAAGAACTTTTAAACAGGGTAATGCGCAGTTATCAAATTTACCCTAAATATTCGAACAAACATAGTTAAGCAAAAACCCAAACAAAACTACTCCTAGTCTGGAGACCCAAAAAATGTGTATTTTGTAAACAGTGTAGACCCAGATTAGACGCCACATTCTATGGCATCTGATCAGGGTCTCCACTGCTTGAAAATAGTTTAGCCATCTTTCTCTAGAAATATCTAAATCACAATGCCTGACATACCTAAAATTGAAATTCGACTATTCCAAAATAAGTGTGGGGGACTTTATTCGGTCTATCCCTTTCTCTGCCACAGGCGATATTAATATAGGGATCACCCATGGTTTTGCATGCATTAACATTTGCCGGGTCCCGGGGAAGCTGTTTGAACACGAGGCCGCTCGGCCAAGTGTTCAAATATCTTCCGAGGGACCCGGCAAATGTTACTGCAATGAAATAACCATGGATGATCGCTTTTCTTGCATAACTTACGATTCCAACAGCAAATTGTGACGAAACGCCCCAAAGCTCCATATAATTTCTTCAGATGCGACGGCAAACCAACATGGCGGCTAGTTCAGAATGTTGTTACAATGACGCCAGTTGCCAAATGGCCCTCTGACGTCATCATAAAATTCTAAAATGCTACGTTCAGGGCTATAACGTTACGTCACTCAACGTAACGTAAACAAAGCAAGGCCCATCTTGTGATATCAAAAGTTCAAAATCCATGTTCAAAAAGCACGTGAATTTCATGATTAGAACATGGGTTTTGTTGTTTGAACACGGCTTCTGGTCCATTCTAGAATAGCTTCAAACAGCTATGTTCATAGGATTTTATGCAAGAATAGGCTTTTGCAAACAGCACAGCTCCAGATGAAATGGCTTATAATGAGCCGTCTCATCTGGACCTACGCTGTTTGACGTTTGACATTCAGTCTCTTAAATTTACATATTAACCTCTTTCCCAGCAACCCTTTGTTAAAAAACAGACGACAAATGTCACTTGAAATTTGGCACCGCAAGAGCTAAAATGGGCAAAGGCACGCCACAAAAAAGTCAAATTTTATGACACGTAACGCATTCAGCCATTCCAGCATTCCTTAGGAACTGTATCTGGTATCGTATCTTATCACTTGAATTTTGGTTGCTTCAGTGTTTGTGTCAGAAAGGTGTTTGCTAGAGGGAAAACAATGCGCAGTTAGATCAAACTGCACTTAAATGTTTGCATGTGCATGCCTGTTCGACTTTTGAGGGTAAATACAGAAAGCAGCAATGTAGCCTGCCCAGTCTTGTCTGTCAGTCATGACATATGCGTCTGTTTAGTAAAAAGGGTAAGAGAATTCCGTTCTAATGGCTGATCTTGTATATGCTTAATGAAACATGGTACGCTTGGTAGATTGTCCACCATATGTCTGTTTTCCTGCAGACCAATCCCTTTCCTTCCAGGGTAGTCTCCTGTTTAATAGAAGGGAGGCGAAAACAATTATGACAGTTGCTTCCATTGAAAGTGTCATGATCTGATCCCCTTTATGTAACTAACACATCGAAACTGAGGCATTTAACTCGCGGTGAGGACTAAGGTAATTTATAACATCACGAAAAGCTGGTAACCACTAAATTGTAGGGTTATTGTTCTTTTCTAAATAATGTCACTATTTCCTCCCAACCCTTGCCCTCAGCTTCCATAGTGGTATTTATATATATATATATATATATATATATATATATATATATATATATATATATATATATATATATATATATATATATATATATATATATATATATATATATATTCGGTCCGCGTGGAATCTTCTAACTCATTCATGAATCATTACGGGCAACAAATAAATCACAGGAGATCCCTGGTGTATTAAACAACACCATTAGAATACTGGAGCAATAGAAAATAACCAGTTGATCCCCGACGGGCCGAGAAACAGCCATAAAAATGTCCGGCCCAGACCATCTACATGAATATTTTTAAGTCAGGGACATCATAGAGTCTGAATCCCGACCCATCGCCTGCAATTAAAGAGGTTAGCAAAGTTGTCAACCTTGTTTGGGTCAACCGCAAAGCAAGCAGACTGTTTTATGACACCAGTGTTATACCCGAAAAGTGTGAAACAAAGTTTATGTAAATCAGAGCACAGCACTCATCAAGAACACATCTACTTGCAGCCACAGCAGCCGCAGACATCAGACAGAAAACCTAACCACGGTTACCACGGTTACTAGCCGTGGTCAGGTTTTCTACCTGATGTCTGCGGCTGCTGTGCTGACCTAACTTAGCATACAACCTAGCACACATCAACTATTATGATTCAAGAAACAAGACAGACGCAGGTATAAAAAATCAGAGAAGAGGTGGGAGGGTTTAAAAAGAAAAGTATAGAAAATTTTGGCAAGACCAAGGATATTGCAGTGAATTAAAAATTATAAGCTATCGACCTTATGTGTTTTAACAGAATCCATACAGAAGTACTCATATTGAAACAGTACGAAATACACGTAATGGTCATCAGCCTTTTACAAAAATATTCGCCACCTGATCCCCGCCCTAAAGCTTTATTCAGCTTTCACGTTTTATCCTCTTGTCATAGCATAATTACACCTATTTTAGAAAAATAACTTCCGTGACAGTCTTTTTCTATCAATATATCTACCGCTTCTTAGCGATGACAGTTACGCATTTGTTTTTGAATATATAGAGCTCAATATGAGAAAATGGCACTTATCTGTTATTAAATTATACTCATTTTGTGCGGGCAACGAACGCCCAGATCAGGCTGAGCATCCGCGTAGTCTCATCAGGGCCGTTGTAGCACACCTATAGAATTATTGGATATAGAACATGTTGACTACCAGAGAAGGTCCTGGTAGCGTAGAAGCGCAGATTGACTTTGGCCTTGGCATAAGGATTCTTTCCCGGAGTTGTGCATCAGTTATGATACCATTGAAATATAGCTTAAAATAGGAAGTCTTGGAAAGTACATGGATATAAAGTACATAGAAATACCAGAAAGTACATCAGATATGACAAAGGTACCTGTCTTTACCCTAAATATCCGCATCCTTTACTTATTACAGTACTTAGCCTAAAATTAGAATAAGTCCATTTTATTGTCTGTCGACGTGTCTAAGAAAATTAAATGTAATGCAAACAGTACAGAACACGTTCTGCGGCGTCCGATCGGGTTTCCAACGTTTGCTAAACGCTGTCTGTCCAAATACTTAGCGTAATTATGATAGTCCATCACAGTTTTTGGGTCGATTGTTTAGTAAACAAACGCCAAAAATTCCTTAAGGTGGTTGTTCGGGTGATCATCATAGACCAATGTAATCAGAACACGCGTTAGATGAAATCAAGGTAACGGTTATTTATAGCCAAACTATTCTTGTCGCTGTGACGTCAAGTTGTTATTGATAAAGGGTTTTCTGTAAAACCTGGACTGGGACATTTGAGACATTGGCAAACAGTGCAGACCCAGATCAGACGCCGCAAAACGCGGCGTCTGATCAGGGTCTGCACTGTTGTCTTAAATAACACGAGGTTAAGGGTCAAATCAAATAGTATAAATCCTCGTGTAGGACCATTTTCCTAGCCTACACTAAGAGACAATCGGCTCACCAGTGCTGTCAGTGCTTTGATTGCTTGTTGTCCTTCTGTTTATTTCTTATATATTTAATTTGTGCTTTGTGGCTTTTGCTGACTTAGGAGGCCATCCACTACATGAGGCACAACATGAGGAAATATACCTTCTGATATGTGCGCCAAACGAGGAGTAAATCAGCATGCGTATCCATGCAATCTGGTCAGTCTTCGTTGTCCGCATGAAGAAACTTTGCATCCTTGGCTATCCAAAATGTGCCAAGGGAATATTCTGATCCGACTGTGCGAATGCGCAGGCTGATCTGAATCTTCGCTGAGCGCAAATGTTCGAAGGTACGTTTTCTGACGTTTCGGCTCATATGTAGGATTCATTACGAAAACACGCCTATTTTAATTTCTTGAAAATTTCACCACCAAAAACTGAAAGTTTTCAGATAAAAATTCAGATATTTTTCATATTTCTGCTCAAAACATAGATTGTGTGTACTCGTTAGAACCGCCTCGGCGAGGCGGTTCTAACGAGTACCCACAATCTATGTTCTTTTAGCAAAATAAGAAAAATAATGTATACCCCTGTAAACCCCAGTTTTACTATATAAAAGTGGGGTTTAAGGGGGCTCAAAATTATATAGGCGTCTTTTCGTGATGGATCTGTTTCGAAGCGGCGCCGGCAGGCAATGACATCTTTTCAAGGCGAAATTCGCTTTCTGGTTTCGTTAGCCTATTTACTAAAACTGATTTGCCTTTTTTCCGTAAATTTTAAGCCTGTTTATCACCGTTAAGTCAATAGCAGTTACATATTTAAATAATTAAGAGTTTCATGATCACGAGTGGTAATCTAGGGCACTAGCTCCAAATTGTGTCAATGGAAAACGGCTAACAAAGGTGTGTGTCGCAGAATTTTATCACTAATTATTTCTTTACTATCGATTTATGAAATACGAGTATATCCGGCAATGCCATTGTGTGTAGATATAATTTAACTTTGTTGTTGATTAGAATTTGTCGTGGAAATCCGCAGGAATTGAATTTAATTTTACCACAACTTTTAAACACGGAACTGAAATTTCTAAAATTCATTTCTGTCAACACGGAGATTTGGACCGACGATTATTCTTTTCTGTTTAATCTATAGCCTCAAGACCTCTTGAAGCACCACCCCTGGTGAAATAAAAAATGAATATTATAAGTAAGCTGAGAATTACTGGCGTAGAAAACGTAGCTGGCGAATAATAACAAAATTTCTGTCCAAGCTAGTTCCATCGACAAAGACATAGTTCTATCGACAAGGAGCTTTTAATCAACTTGGCTACACAGGTTTATGGAGGTTTCGTCCCAATGCAAATTTTTTCCAAGAGGTTTCGTACCTAGAGATTTCGTCCCATATATTGGAAAACAGAATGGCTGTTATTTAAAAGTAAATAAAATAATAAACCATTTTGAGATAAACTTCTCTGTGTGGTAGCTGCACTTAGTGTGTCTACTGATTTCTTTCTTGTAACCCCAGTTATTTACATGCTTATTTAATAGTGATGGACAACATACATTGATAAGATGCAAGCAATGCATATTGTTGTTTACAAACTATATGTCATAATTAATGTAATATCCATCATTATTACACAAATAGGTCAAACCATGCCTTGTTTACAATAAAGAAATCGTAGGCTCACTGTGTAACAACTGCCATACAGGGTAGTGTATACGTATCCTGACGGGTGTTTACCTTGATGCAATAAATCTACAGTCGACTCTCGTTATCTCGAACTCGCTTATCTCGAATAACCGCTTATCTCGAAGTGAAAATCTGGTCCCTGTTTTAATACAGAGATCTACCAACAGACAACAAAATATTGTGGAAAAGAGGAGAAATTGCTCCGTAGGAGCAATTTCTCCTCTTTTCCACAATATTTTCAATATATCTCTAACTTAGGAGTCAAATTACATATTTATTCTGTTAAAGTTGGTTGTTCGATTAATTGTTTTCCTCAGTTCCGCAAATCTGATATGTCGAAGTACGGATATCTAGAAGTATTTAATAGAGTCCCTTGGAGTTCGAGATAACGAGAGTCAACTGTATTTACAAACTCGAAGGAAAGCAGGCATTCAAATGGGAGATACAAACATGATTACCGTTCGAGGGAATTCGAAGAAAGGCTTCAGCTTTTACCAGATTAGTTTAGTCATCACGAAAACATGCCTTTATAATTTTGACCCCCTTAAACCCCAATCTTATATAGTAAAACTGAGGTTTACAGGAGTAACATTATTTTTCTTATTTCTGCTCAAAAACAAACATTTTGGTATTCGTTAGAATCGCCTCGCTGAGGCGGTTCTAACGAGTACCATAATCTATGTTTTGAGCAGAAATATGAAAAATATCATAGTTTTTGTACCTGAAAATTTTCAGTTTTTGGAGGTGAAATTTTCTATTTATTTACATGTAAATAGGCGTGTTTTCGTAATGATTACAGCGGCTATGCCTTTGAAATCATAACAAGGTGTCCCACAATTTATGCAACCGGTTTTAAATGCATGTGCCGTTTTTTTTGTTTTTTTTTTTTTGTTTTTTTGTTTTTTTTTTTGTTGTTGTTTTTTTTGTTTTTTTATTTTTGTTTTTTTTTGTAAAGGTAAGTATTGAACAATGCAGTGTCGTGTATTAACTTGATTCAAATGGATAAGTTTAAAATGTTGGTGTTATGTATCAATTAATAATCATACAGCCCCTAAAACTTTCCTGGTTCTCGAAACAATTTGCGCTTATTTCCAAAGACTTCAATTTATGAATATGTTCGGTGCAAACTTTACAATACTTTTTCAGTTTTCATTCTCTGGTCTGAATGCCCTAAATTCATTACTTAAACCTCATTTTCAGACGATCGGAAACTTTATAGAAGATAAAACTTATCTAGGAATACACCCAACAAAAACTTAAGTATGGCTGCCTCAAAATTATATGTTAATGGTTCAAAATTTGCGTTTGTAGAAAGAGGCGTTTCGTAGGAAAATATGAACTGATGTTATGCGACATTCTGAAAGAAATCTCGGTATACTTCAATACTTTCTTTTCCTCTTGGTAGGCTACTTCTTTTGATAGCAGTAATCCTGAGAGTTTTCATAACCATTATGTTTCATAAGAACTAAATTCAATAATGTACTTGTAAACTGTAACACGTTTCAGCATTTGTTAAAATTTTAACGTCAGAAATATGTCTGTAATAAAAAAAAACACTGTCCCTCTCTTACACCAAACGAATTAACACATTTGTTAGTTTTGACAAGTGTCTGTCTGTGATAAAATTTGTACAATTGCAGTGACGTATCCAACACAGCAAAGCGAATAATACTCTCTTGCACAGAGATTTGCTAACTCAATTCTTTCGACAGTTGAGCGTAAGCGAATAAGTGAACATCAGGAACCGACGCAATCAGATCCATATCAAGCATATTTATTTGGTTTGTCCCTTTTACTCACGAGACTAACATGAACCAGTTAGCTGCCGTTTCGAATCGTAAAACAGAGAGGCTTGTTGGTAGGTTTAATCAGTATTTTCTGTCTCAATACAGCTTTATGGCACATTTATCACGGCAGAAAAAAATGTCGACGGAACTAGCTCCTTGTCTATTGAACTAGCTCTTTGTCGATGGACAGACAGTTCGTCATTATTCGTCAGCTACATTTTCTACGCCAGTATTTTTCAGCTTATCTGTAATGTTTCAAGTTTGATTTCAACAGGGATGGTGCTTACGGGGTATCTAGGCGATTCATATAATGAAAATAAAAAGCCGTGGGCATAAATCTCCGTGTTGGCAGAAATTTTAGAAATTTAAGTTCCATGCTCAAAAGTTGTGGGAAAATTATATTTAGGCCCTGCAAATTTCCGCGGCAAATTCTAATCGAGAACAAAGTTAAATCAAATCTACACCCAAAAGCATTGCAGTATTTCTTTTTCATAATTCGATGACAAAGAAATAATTAGTGATAAAATTCTTCGACACACACGTTTGTTTACTGTTTTCCTATAGAGGGTACTAGCTCGAGAGTGCCCGGATGTGGCGAGGGAACGAAATTCTATTGACGCAATTTGGATTACCACCCGTGATAATGCTTCAAAGAAGTTAAATGCAATGTACATATAATCATTGTAAGCGCATTTTATCAAATTGGGCCTGGTGGGTAAATTAGATGTAATCCTTGAGAAAACGAAGGCAAAATTAATTACATTTAAACTATCTCCAGTAACGAGCAACAGCATACCCATTAACACAGTGTTACCGATTTCATCACTTACTCCAAAACTTAAGCCGGTGCTAGGGGGCGTATGCAGCAATGCAAATTACATTATAGAAGAAAGTGCTTAGGCAATAATCATAAACCTAACCCGCAACCCTCCCCCCACCCCACCCCGCCCCAGCCATCCCGAACACCATCATTTTAGGTTATACAATCAAAACATAAATCCAGCAGATGGCCAATGCAGCATGTTGTCAGTCTAATCAAAGTCAAGTAATGCAACCTGTGTACCATAAACATGCATGTTAAAGTTTATCCAATAAATGCTTTGTAATATTTTTCTGTGGTCATGGAGTGATTATGAGAAAAGAAAAAAAGAAAAAAAAAAAAAAATATATATATATATATATATATATATATATATATATGTGTGTGTGTGTGTGTGTGTGTGTGTGTGTGTGTGTGTGTGTGTATAATTGTGCATTATTTAAAGCCTTAATAACAATTACAATTATTTGGAATTACTGCATATATAAACAAGTTCAGCAACCTGGTTTTCTTTAGCATGCACAGATGGAATTATATCCTTTTGACACTATTTAAGAGTTGTGTGCTTCTGTTATACATGTGTGTATATCAAGGGGCTAATCACTTGATCTGCTTTCTTAGCCTTCTTAACCGTCCCCCCCCCACCCCCCCCCCCCCACACACACCCACTCACACACACACACACACCCACCACCACCAAAAAAATGTATTCGCTTGGTCAGCATTATTTACCAAGCTTCCTTCTGTTATTATGAGTATCTCAAGTCTGCCTGGTTGTAGATCAACCTAAATTGTTTGCCTATCGGATCATTTGATTTAATCTATTACTGCAAACAAAGAAAGTAACAGTCCACCCCTTGGTGATCAACTCCTCTACATGTCCCAACTCCAAGCTGAGCTCACCTGGCTCATTTTTTTTTTTTTTTTTTTTTTTTTTTTTTTTTTTTTTTTCATTTCTTAAAGGCAATGGTGGAATCAAACACCCATAACTATAAGACCGTTAAAAGTCTGAATGCTTTGTTTTGTGGAAAAGTAAGAGGCTAAACCAGATAACCAGTTAAATGCTCAGTGTTTATGATTTATGATCATCGAGTGAGTAGCCAAAGAAGAAAAAGCCAAATATATTTTGTGCTTATATTTGTTATGTATTAAATAAATGACGGAATAATACCTCCTGTTCTTTTGTTGTGTATAAATATATTGTTTATGTATACTTTTAGTAGGCAGACTTTGCATCAGTTTATAATTCTTATGTACCATCTGTTCTCGCAGGAAAAGGGGTCTACTTTAAAGGCAAAGAATTTGCTTCCCTGTGGACCAAAATCTTGTCATTAGAGAGAAGACCTTATAATAAATTCATTTCTCACATTGGAAGACCTCTTGTCAAATCGTTTGTTCACTATATAAGAAACTCTAAACTCTGCAGAACGCATGTATTAGCTTACCCTGTGGTAAACAGAGCTTGCATTTGGAATATAATCGGCGGCAATGCCTGCACAACTGTGTCTAATGCAATAATTACAAGAAATTCAATATAACACTGGCTTACAAGCCATTATTGGCAAAGAAGCTACAAGTGTGGCAAATGAATTGATCTGCACAGTTACACAAAACTTAAATTCAATGACATAATAATAATCGTAACGCAAGAAAACGCTGATTGGCCATAGGCCCCTAGTGAAGATTCAGATAAGTCTGCGCATGCGCGAAGTCCGATCAGAATCTTTCATTACGAAAACACGCCTATTCAAATATACTGAAAATTTTACGACCAGAAAATGAAAATTTTCAGATAAAATTTCTGATATTTTTCAAATTTCTGCTCAAAACATAGATTGTGAGTACTCGTTAGAACCGCCTCAGCGAGGCGGTTCTAACGAGTACCCACAATCTATGTTTTTGAGCAGCAATAAGAAAATTAGTGCATACCCCTCCGAACCCCAGTTTTACTATATAAAAGCGGGGTTTAAGGGGGTCAAACTTATATAGGTATGTTTTCGTGATGACTTGGCACATTTCAAATAGCCAAGGATGCAAAGTTTCTTCACGCGTACAACAAAGACTCTGTTCAGACTGCACGCGTGCACAGGCTGATTTGAGTCTCTGTTGTGCCTACGTGTCAAAAGGTATGTTCTCTGACGCAGCGGCTCATAACATGCTGCCCTGAGATGTTGGCCGTAAATCTTTTTATTTCCAATTGCATCGTTAAATTCTATGGCTGCATTTGTTGCTTCCTAGAAATAAATTGTCCCTACAATCGTGAGGTTAAATAGTGTCAAACTCCTATTACAGTCAAACCTAAATAACTCTAGTATCTTGGGGACCAAGGCATTTTATTCTAAACATGGGTAGTTCGAGCCACTGAGAGTTAAGCTTAACGCCAGATCAGGAGGTAAATGGATATAATTGAGGGATGTTTTTTCAATCTTCTATAGAATAATAGTATGTTGGGTGTACTCATTAGAATTGCCTCGAGGCGATTCTAATGAGTACACACAACATACATTTCATGATACAACAAGATAGTCTCCCTAAGTGTCCATAAATACTTGCTTTCTAGGGCTATCAGGAAAATTTCTTAGGGAATCAAAACCAAGTTCGAATTAGATATAGTAAACGAACCATAGGTGTTCGAGTTATTGAGGTTTTACTTTAATTAGGGCCCATTAACACAGTGTGAGACAGTCTGTATAGACAATGAAATGAACATATATCTATCCTAAATGTAAGTTTTTCTTCTTTACCTGTGCTGTCATTCGCTCTTTCCCTCACCCACCTCCGTTTCCCTTTTTCACTGCATCTGCTTGTTCTTGTCTCCCTTCTGTTCCCTTTCTATGCTAGCCGACACCAAATGACCCACAAGGGTTGATGTGTCGTTAACCCATTTGTGCCTAGCATCCCATAAATAGGACATTGATAAACAGTGTAGACCCGGATCAGACGCCGCGTTCTGCGGCGCCTGATCTGGGTTGACACTGCTTGCATTAACTACAAGCATTTCATTAAAACATGGTAATAATCAAATTTGACCAGACACCCCTTAAACTGGAAATGACTGGTCCAAAGAGTTCAGGTAGAAGAGTCCACTCGGCATCAAACAAGGTGTTAAACAAGAACTTAAACTCTCTCGGTGCCAAATTTCAGACGACTTTTGTCGTCTGCTTTTTTTTAAAAAAACAAACTACCGTCTGGAAAGAAGTTTATATGTAAAGTTGACAGACTGAATGTCAAACAGCGTAGATCCAGATGAGACGGCTCATTATCTATGCTGTTTGCAAAAGACTGTTATTATCAATTATGGAAGTGAAAGACTTAAATATACGGACGCCTTAACTATTTACCATTCTTACTTGATGATTTAGGAGCAGTTTGATCTGAGACGAACTGTTTCTCAAGTTTTTGTCCTAATATTTGTCCGAAAAAGACGAAATAGACAGTCAACCCGCTTTATATCGACACTCGATACAATGGCAAAATTCGTTATAATGATAATATGAATGGCACGAAACCTTCGCTCAAGAGATGAAAGTTAATCAGAAATTATGCAAATACTTCAAGAAGCAAACATTGGAATACTTGTTAAAATCTTCTCGCTGATGCTATTCTAACCAATACCCAGAAATATGCTCTGTGAAAAAATAAGAATAAACACAAGGCATTTCTTACATATCGTTCTTCTCATTACGGATTCTCTAAAACATGAAATCCATTTAAATGGCAAGATCTTTGGGAACAAATTATGTCATTGTAACAAGGGTTCACTGTATTTCGTGATAGAATGCTATTGTTTTTATGATCATTTACGTAGAAATATTGTTGATGTCTAATTTGCTCCGATGTGCACAATAGATCATGCACAGTTCTACATGATATATATACCTGAGGATAAGTTAGGCCACTGACAAGATTAGAACTTTCTCTGTGCGTCAATATCCTCACGACTATCCGAAGACGTATAAAAATTTATTTTACATCCTTGCGACTATCCAATCATATTGTAAGCCGGCAATATAACAACGACAGGTCTAAATGTTTATTTTGAATATTGTTTTGTGATGTCGCTTTATATCTCAAAAGTCTTCACTTCTTCTTCGTTTTGGTTCCACGACTGTGACCCTAACTCGATATTTCGCCTTACTGACAATAAATAATAAAGTCTTCAAACTAATACTATACGATATCCGTCTTTTAAAGGACACTGAATCAGTAAATTGTGAAGTTCTGTTGCCATCTACACTTGTTTTGTTTCAGCGTTTTCAGATTTCACGCTGTTCATCAACAGATAATCACTTCTGATGCATTCTGTAACTAATGCTTAACTATTTCTGCACCAGATGACTTCATTTAATACTGTAACTTATTAAAGCGTTAAAGACCGTGTTTGCCTAATCATTCATATTCACATGCAATGGTGTGGTAACGCTTATATCTGGGCTATTAAGTAAGATTTATTTTGCTCTAGTCGAGTGTAATAGAGTTTCTTAAACAGTTTGACCCTTTAAGCGCTAATCACAACTGCAGCAGACGGCATTTTTTTTTTTCGGAGAAAACAAGTCTAAACATTTCATGTAAATCCCAAACAGACGATTCACATGAAATGTCAAGATCTCTCTTTTTTTCTCAAAACTTGATAATTTTAGAATGTAGTATGATACAAAGTGTGTTTGAAGCCTTAAGGGTTAAGGTCTACTGATGAAAAGAAAGCTGCATTCTGATGATCAGTCGTTGTCAGCTAAACATGTGATAGTCACATATTAGAGCAAAACACGAGCGTATACAACGAGGAAAGAGCTAACAAAAAGATGGATAGATAAAAAAAAGTCAACGGCAGACTGATTCTGTTGACTCAAGGATGTTATTAATCTTCATCATAACAACGCAGGCCCTGATCAGCCTGCGCTCATGCGCAGGCTGATCTTGGCCTTCGTTGTCTTCGTTGTGGATACGTATGTCTAAACATATTCCAGCCTATTACAGCTGCAGAATGTAGTATTTGCTTTATCTTAAAACTGCATCACAATGATATAAAGAAAAAGAAAAAAAAAGCGTCGCAAGTTCTATCAGCTGTTGTCACAAAACTTTGAAAAAGGTCAGATTTGCCCACTCTAGAAACTTTTCTCGGTCCAATGGACTTAACCATACAAAAACATATTATTGCAAAGAAAATCCATTTAAACGGAAATAACTTTCTTTTAAAAGGTGCTTTACTAAAGAGATTTTACCCATTTAAACAAAGCAACCTTTTATAATGTAAAAAAGTGACACAAAAAATAATACCGGACATTCGTGTTTACTAGGTTGAAGAAAGAACAAAATTAGGACTGCTCTATAGTCGACTGAGATATTCTGTTGGAATTATTATTTTAGTAGTTTGTTTAGTTTACAGTTTAAGAACTGTACATACAAGTGTTTTGACTATATCGTGCCACATTGTTTCAGTTTCTGTGATACAAGTCATTATCTATATATAAGTTTTGAAAAGTGGCTTGATTAGAACCAAAAGTCATTGATAAAAATATATAGAGAGAAAGACAAACGGACATAAATATGGTTGATAAAGTCATGATCCTTGTTCTCAAACTCAAGATAAACAATTAAGATTTTAGCTTTTAAAGTTTGAAAAAACAACAGCTTAATTAGTAGTTCAGAAACTGTGATAAATCTGAATGCATAGAACAAAAATCAAAGCACTGACAGCACTAGTGGATCGATTGTCTGTGTGTAAGCTGGGAAAATGGTCCCAAATGGGTTTCATTTAACCCTTTCCTGTAATTTTAGAAAACAGTGCAGACCCAGATCAGACGCCGCGTGTTGCGGCGTCTGATCTGGGTCTGCACTGTTTGCAAATATCCCAAATGTCCCAGTTCAGGTTTTACAGACAACCTTCTATCAACAGCGCTCTGACATCACTGCGACAAGAATAGCGCGGCTATAACCATTACCAGAATTTCGTCTAACGCGCGGTTTGATTAAATTGTTCAATGATAATCACGTGGACAACTACCTTAAGGAATTTCGGCTTTTGTATACTGTGGCTCGATTGTGAACAATCGACCCAACTAGGTAAGAAACAGAAGAATGTGAGCTAGAAGCCCATTTTCCAGTGCCACAAAAACTCCTTTTCTTCCTATCCACATACGTAACAACAAACAATACCAGCTATCTTTTAGTATGTAAGTGATTTTTTATCAGATGTACCATAAACCCTTCTCTCTAATCGACAGTCATAAAGATTGTGACGACAATCTATGGTAATGTTTAATAAAACATACAATTTTACAACATTGTATTTTTGCTGTGTCGGCTGTCGTATGACAGGTGCAGCTATCTGAGGCTATTTCTGTATGGTGGAGGAGTGCAAGTATAAAACTGTCCGGAAACAGCCATAGTTTGAGTGCCTTTAATTCTGTTTTCTTGAAAATATCGTACAATTAAGTTCACGTAATACAATCATTTGGGTCGTGTATTTTATACACTTGTAAGAACCTTATGGGCCCAGTTGTTCAAAGCATCGTTAGCTTAACGAGCTCGTTAAGAGTCATTTCGTTAACTGTTTTAGCGGACTTAATATACAATATTCTGATATTTTTGCTGAAAAAATGTGAGTAGCTTTTGCAATGCAAAAACTACTCACATTTTTTCAGCAAAAAAATTTCAGCATATTTGCGTATCACTTGATGTAAATTTTAACGACTCGTTAACTAACGACGTCGTAAGCTTTGAACAACTGGGCCCTGAAATGCTTCGAAATACTTTTATATTACATATATATTTCAGCCGCGACGTGACAAACTCGACAGCATATCGTTTTGTGATCCTTAAATTGCACGTGCGCAAGCACCTGAAGGGGTCAGATGACTGTAGCTCCGACCTTATGCCTGTATTGTGTGAGTGAACAGCGAAGGTTCTTGCGTGTCTGCGCGAATGTGTAGGCTCACCTGAACCTTCGCTGGTCACATGTTTGATAAGTATCTTTTCACACGATCAGCCTTAATTGTCATCTGTTTTACTCCAACATGTAAAATGATATATACATTGAATTTGTAATAATTATACATGGCCATAATGTTTTTCATTTGTTTTATTTGATTTAGAAAATCTGGCTATAGAATTGAGTTATTAGATGGCATGAATATTTATTGTCATCTATCTAGATAAATAAAGCATTTACTTGTTATTTACGTTACCAGTTTTAATCAGACTGAAATGTTTAATTCCTACATTAAATTGTGTTTATAAATATAATCAAGCACTGGAAATGAAATTGCATATAAAAACCAAGGAAGTGGCTTTAATCTCTAGAATGTACTTAAGTTTGAAAGATTGATTTTAGAATTCGTAAAATCTGTAATAGGTAAAGTATATAATCCATTGCCGTAAACCCAGTTCCCAGCTTACAGGGTGTAAACATCCGTCTTTCGACAACGGAAACATAGCTCTTTAAAACTGGTTGTGTCTGCAAAATTCTCCTGGTAGGGGAGCAGAGTCAAACTTGTGTCATAGTCTAACCGTATGCACATTTTAAAAGGAAAAAATATAATCAGTTTGTGGTTTGCTGAAAGACCCCAAAGAGTGGACATTATAATAACTCGTTTGACAACAGTATACAGTTAAAGAGTGAACATTATAATAACTCGTTTGACAACAGTATACAGTTTCTTAATCCTGACATTTGCTATTCACGCCAACCATAATTTCCACTAACAAGATCATTTCTGAAAAACAATACAGCAAAGGTTATTATAGTAGTAAAATAGTGTTTTTTTTTTTTGTTTTTTTTTTGTTTTTTTTATTGCTTTCTGGTTGTTCGTCTTGCCCTGGTCTCACAGAATAGAATGAAAATCAATAGCTGTTTCCGAAGGATTTATCTTGTAATCCAATTTAATGAAGTGAGAGTCTATTCTATAGTTGTACACATGACGAAATGACATTCTAGAGACATTAGCCCTTAAAGCGCCAATCAAAGTTTGTAGTAGATAACAATCTACATATTTCTTTTTAATTTTGAGAGAAAATAAGTCTTGGCATTCCATGTAAATCGTCTGCTTGCAGACGATTCACATGAAATGTCAAGACTTATTTTCTTTGAAAAATAATTTAAAAATATGAAATGTCGTCGGCTGCAGTTGTGATTAATGTTTAAAGGATAAAAGTCCAGACGGTTACAGAAACCTTACTGAATATTGCTTAGCTAAACGACTTTCAAACAATTTATGACATTATAAGACATATAAAGGCTATTGGCACATTGTTCAAAGCATTGTTAACTTATAGAGGTACTTAAGGGATTGGATAGTCATTTTTGACAAGGGACACAACTTGTGTGACTTCCTGTTTGCTTTTCTGTACACCAGTCGCATTCTGAAAAGAGGTCTACTCTTAAAGGAAAGAATTTGCTCCCGAGGTTTTAGAATGAACCCGTCTTAAAAATGACTCTACTCTAAAAGGAAAGAATTTGCTCCCAGGTCGGAAAAATGAAGTGTACTCTAAAACGAAAAACGTTGCTCCGAAGGGTAGCACATTCTTTCTTTTAAGAGTTGACACCTTTTTAGAGGTGGGCGGAGTTGGGAGCAAATCAGTGTTGACAGTTATCTCCTGAAAGTGTGCTAACTCCTCGAAAGGGACTGGAGACACTTGGTAGATTTTCAGCTACATTTAACAAGGGAGATAACTTTTTGTGACTTCCTGTTTGCTTTCCTGTACAGCAATCCCCTTAGTTGGCAATTTCTTTCCTTTTAGAGTAGACACCCTTTTCTGAAGGGGGCACACGCAGTTTGCTAGTGTTATTCCCCTTTAAAGTGTATCAAATTCCCGTAAGTCTATATTTTCGTTTTCAAAATGTTTAAATCAGGCAAATAAATATACTGGGCCGTTGTTCAAAGCTAACGACATCGTTAGTTAACGATTCGTTAAAATTTACATCGAGTGATACGCAAATATGCTGAAATGTTTTGCTGAAAAAAAATGTGAGTAGCTTTTGCAGTGCAAAAGCTACTCACATTTTTTCAGCAAAAAATATCAGAATATTGTTTATTGAATCCGCTAAAACAGTTAACGAAATGACCCTTAACGAGCTCGTTAAGCTAATGACGCTTTGAACAACCGGGCCCAGATATTTTAATGAATGAAGGAGAGAAGTGTTACATTTGTAATCTATAACATTTAACACCACATTAAGTTACTGTTTTTTTTTTGTTTTTTTTTTGTTGTTGTTGTTTTTTTTAGCTTAAAGACCATATTAGTACCTTAGCTTTAATTAACTACCCTGCGGGCAGTCAACGTTGAAATAGCGTTGATTCAACGTTCATTCAACGTCTTGAAGTTAAAATCAATATAGGGATCACCTATGGTTTTTCATGAATTAACATTTGTCGGGTCCCGAGGAAGCTGTTTGAACATGAGGCCGCTAGGCCGAGTGTACAAATATCTTCCGAGGGATCCGACAAATGTTATTGCAATGAAATAACCATGGATGATCGTTCTTCTTGCATAACTTACGATTCCATCGGTAAATTGTGACGAAAACGCCCAAAAGCTCCATATAAACTCCATATAAACTCTTCAAACGCGACGGCAAACCAACATGGCGGCTAGTTCAGAATATTGTTTACAACGACGCCATTTGCGCAATGACCCTCTGACGTCATCATAAAATTCTAAAATGCTACGTTCAGGGCGATAACGTTACGTCGCTCAACGTAACGTAAACAAAGCAAGGCCCATCTTGTGATATTAAAAGTTCAAAATCAATTTTCAAACAGCACGTGGATTTCATGATTTGAACATGGGTTTTGTTGTTTGAACACAGCTTCTGGTCCATTCAAGAATAGCTTCAAACAGCTGTGTTCATCGGATTTTACATTACGAAAACATGCCCATATAATTTTGACCCCCTTAAATCCCACTTTTATAAAGTAAAACTGGGGTTTACAGGGGTATACATTATTTTTCTTATTACTGTTCAAAAATATAGATTGTGGGTACTCGTTAGAACCGCCTCGTTGTGTGCCTTGACGTTGAATAAAAGTTGAATCGACTTGTTTCAACGTTGTGTGCCTGTTGGGTAAATATGTTTGATAGTGTATTTACCCTAAATATTCAGAGTGACCAGCCTTTATTTTGGTTTCATTTTAGTGGATTATCAACAGGATTATTAGAATAAATATTTAGTCACTGGAGACTGGAGCCAGTCTATGTAGTCCCTATTTAACTTACAGCAGTTTGATTGATCTGGTCCTGTTCTTAATTTAGCCAGCTCTTTTTATTTATAACCGGTTGTCTATTACTTTACAGTTACCACTCTTTGACGATAAATTGGTGATATTTATATTTTGTCTTAGCAAAAGGACTTTGACATTTCATGCAAACTATCTTAATTGAACAGAGAACATATCTCTTTAATTAAATGTAAAGGCCAAAGCAACGGATCAATTATATCTGTTATACGCAGTTTGTTGACATTCTATCTGTCATCAAATACGCCGGGATACAGCATTTCCTACAAGATTGCTTGTGCGCCCAGCGAACTCTTAGATCAGCCTGCGAATACGCAGTGCGCCATCTGATCTGTCTTCGCAGTCTGTTGATAGCCAAGAGTCCAAAGCATTTTAGGTGGACAGCAAATATTATGATCAGACTGTGCGCATGCGCAGGCGCGGCTTATATGTGTTTTGTTACTGATGCAGACAGCATATCGAGTACCATAAGCAGTTCACTATGACATGTATTGACTGCTTACCTACATAACCGAAAGAAACTTTTACCTAGGCATACATCCTGTCTATAAGCCTTAGGCTCGCATAATTTGGATATTAGTTTCATCCAGTGGTGCACAGTTGATTGCTCTGCAATACCTTTCCTCCTTTTCGGTTTCTTTTGTTGTTTTTCATTTTGTTTCTGAAAAAAAAAAGACAATAGCATACGTTCATGGTTGAAGATGCAGCTTTTGAAACTACACCGTGTGAGCCTGGTCGCGAGAAAAAAATTAGTTCAGATTTTCCGTCGCATCCAGCTTGCAGTGTGCATGCCCGGCCCTTCAACAAGACCACATGTCTAACTTCTTTGGCTGAAGTTTCCCCCTGGCCTACTGCTTACGTGAGCGAACAGCATAGGTTCAGGCGAGACTGCGCGGTTGCGCAGTCTCGCCTGAACCTTTGCTGATTGCATATGCTATAATGACTCTTTCCCATGACATGTCTTGTATTGCAAGATATCGCAGATGAACCTAATCTGGATTTTATTTCGTATATAAAGGAGGTTCTTGTAAATTGCCTATTAGATATACCGTTAACATTGTCTTTCTTAAATTCTCTGTCTGGAATCAGCAATTTATTACTTTAACAAAAAATCTAAATCTTTTATAGGAAATGGACCGTTTTAACGATTTTGTACTCTGTCTGCATCTTTAAACAGCCCGTATCAGTAAATATTTGATCCATAACATGAAAACAAGTATAGTTATTAGTTACTTATTCATAGAATGATGATGATGATGATGATGATGATGATGATGATCAATGAAAGGGAAGACGCCTGCGGAATTCGAACGTTAACCTTAGCAAACAGTTCGAACTAATTTTCACATGAAAACTTTAAAAGTATTTTTGATTAGAGGGTTTGTTTATGTTATATTTGAAAATAGAATATCACTCAGACGTTAACGGCTTTGCATACCACATTACTGTTCATAAATAGACTCAATAAAAATAAGTCTGCTATTTTCGTGTATTTAATGCGTTTTTCGCTTCCAAATGATCCTTCCTTTCAGAACCCATTAACCACGCTAACCATATGACATGAATTAATTAAATGGACTGGATACATTTGTTAGCGATTTTCTGCCATTTTGGGTCGATTGTTTACAATCCAGCCATAGTATACAAACGCCAAAAATTCCTTAAGGTAGCTGTACACGTGAATATCATTGACCAATGTAATCAAACCGTGCATTAGACGAAGTCCAGGTAACAGTTATTTATAGCCGAGTTATTCTTGTCGCTGTGACGTCAGAGTGCTGTTGATAGAGTATGGACTGGGACTATTTGGGACATATAGGCAAACAGTGCAGAACAAGATCATACACCGCAGAACGAGGCGTCTGTTCAGGGCATAATGAAAACACGCCTATTCTAATATACTGGAAAAAAAATGAAAATTTTTAGATAAAATTTTCTGATATTTTTCATATTTCTGCTCAAACCATAGATTGTGGGTACTCGTTAGAACAGCCTCGGCGAGGCGGTTCTAACGAGTACCCACAATCTATATTTTTGAGCAGAAATAAGAAAAAAGTATACCCTGTAAACCCCAGTTTTACTATATAAAAGTGGGGTTGAAGGGGGTCAAAATTATATAGGCATGTTTTCGTGTTGTTCTGCACTTTTTGTTTTAAGGGTCAAATAAAAAATAGTCTTAGGTCCTCGTTCAGGACCATTTTCCGAGCATCCACTCAGAAACAATCGACCAACCAGTGTTGTTATTGCTTTGATATTACAAATGAATCTTCCTGTTTGATTTTCTTCAATCAATCCTCTTCTGAAAAGGGCTGTACTCTAAGAGAAAATAATTTGCTCCCAAATCTTAAAAGAAAGAATTAGCCCCCCCTTTGAAAGGGATTCTATTCTGAGGAGCAAATTCTTTTTTAGATTTGGGAGAAAATTCTTTACTTTTAGATTACAGCACGTTTCAGAAGGGAAGAAAATCAGTTTAGACATAGATAGCTCCCCTGAAAGTGTATGACATACCTATATAATGTTGACCCCCTTAAACCCCACTTGTATGTAGTAAAACTGGGGTTGACAGGGGTATACATTATTTTTCTTATTTCAGCTCAAAACCATAGATTGTGGGTACTCGTTAGAACCGCCTCATCGAGGCGGTTCTAATGAGTACCCACAATCTATGTTTTGAGCAGAAATTTGAAAAAATATCAGATTTTTTATCCGAAAATTTACCATTTTGGTGGTAAAATTTTCAGTATATTTGAATAGGCAGGTTATCGTAATGCCTTATAACATAATATTCATCACAAATGCAAGCGATGACACAGATCGCCCAAAGTGTCCGCGCAATTCGTGCAGGCTATTCGGTACATGTATATATAAATTCTACAGTAGATAAGCTGCATTTCCACATAACGAGACTCATTTACACCAGAAACGTATAACGTATAAGGCTGATGACTGATTAGGACACCTCGAGTGACCCTCAGGAGACATCCTTAATTTCGAATGCTGGACGCTAATGTGTTTATGTACTTTATGGTGATGTGGTTTTCTAGAGTTTCACGACAAGTAAAACAGTACCGTATCCCTTCCGCAGAATAGGGAGTATCTGTCGAAAGAATGTGCACATACAAGGTAACCGCTGTAAACAGACCGGCTCAAAATTACCTTAATGGTCCGTAAACCCTCAAATAGCAACGCACTGACAGCACCGGTGTAGACTGGTAAAATGGTCCTGAACTGGGACGTAAGACTGTTTCATCTAACCAATAACTTCCTGTTAAGCAAACAGTTTAGACCCTGATCAGACGCCGCTTCTGATCTGGGTCTGCATTGTTTGCCAATGTCCCAGTCTGGGTTTTACAATTAACCTTCGTTACTATGGACTCTGACGTCACAGCGACGAGAATAGCGCGACTATAAATAATCGTTACCTGGATTTCATCTAACGTGCGCTTTTAATTCATTGGTTAATGATAATCACATGGACAACTAACTTAAGGAAATTTTGGCGTTTGTATACTATGGCTCGATTGTACATGTAAACAATCGACCCGAAAAGAACAGTACCGTAAAATGTTAGAGTGGCAAAATGAGAAGAAGCCCTCACTTATCATTGGTACGGCAGAGAAAGTCCAGTCTAGCCTACACCTGCGCATTCTGATCGAAGCCTTCTTTTAACGCTTCAGAATCATTGGCTGTTGTAATGCACAGGCTGATATGGGCCTCTGCTGCTCGCATTCGATGCGTAACGCACGAAATGGGTCCTTTTACAATTTCCGGACAACGTAGGTCCAGATCAGTATGCACATCCGTGCAGTCTGATCTGAGCATTCTCTGTTCTTTGACATATACTATATTATCCATTGATTCTGTAAGTGGACAACTAAGGCCCAGATCAGCATGCGCATTCGCGCAGGCTGATCAGGGCCTGCGTTGTCCGCAACTTGCATAAGTGCCTTTTTGTGCATTGCGCATCATTTGATATAAATATCTTCTATAAGCTTATAGGTTATTGTCTGATTCTGGATGTTGATATTGTACGTATTTATATGCATGTAAATTAACAAATAAAATATTGCCTAAACAAAATACCCTTTTCCAACCGTAAAGTGTATATGCGAAATTTAAATACCCAGATCTGCAGGTGTATCCACATTTTCTGGTCATTCTATGTGCATTTCATGTATACAAATAACGGGCATTTTAGAATGCAATCGATCCGAAACTTGAGAAATTATGAACCACAACGTGAGAACGCGTACTTTCTGACATGAGCGCCAAACGAAGACTCAAATCAGCCTGCGTATCTGCGCAATTTGATCAGCCTTCGTTGTTCGTATGAAGAAACTTTCTGATCAGTCTTACTTTTGCATTCATCGGATAGCCAAGTATCAACGGTTTCTTCAGGTGGACAAGGACGACTTAACATATCGGACAGCCAAGTATCCACGGTTTCTTCAGGAGGACAACGACGACTTATATTGGACAGCCAAGTATCCACGGTTTCTTCAGGTGGACAACGACGACTTAACATATCGGACAGCCAAGTATCCACGGTTTCTTCAGGTGGACAACGACGACTTTACATATCGGACAGCCAAGTATCCATGGTTTCTTCAGGTGGACAACGACGACTTAACCTATCGGACAGCTAAGTATCCACGGTTTCTTCAGGTGGACAACGACGACTTAGCATATCGGACAGCCAAGTATCCACGGTTTCTTCAGGTGGACAACGACGACTTAACATATCGGACAGCCAAGTATCCACGGTTTCTTCAGGTGCACAACGACGACTTAACATATCGGACAGCCAAGTATCCACGGTTTCTTCATGTGGACAACGACGACTTAACATATCGGACAGCCAAGTATCCACGGTTTCTTCAGGTGGACAACGACGAATTAACACATCGGATAGTCAAGTATCCACGGTTTCTTCAGGTGGACAACGACAACTTAACACGTCGGATAGTCAAGTATCCACGGTTTCTTCAGGTGCACAACGACGACTTAACATATCGGACAGCCAAGTATCCACGGTTTCTTCAGGTGGACAACGACGACATAACATATCGGACAGCCAAGTATCCACGGTTTCTTCAGGTGGACAACGACGACTTAACATATCGGACAGCCAAGTATCCACGGCTTCTTCAGGTGGACAATGACGACTGAACATATCGGACAGCCAAGTATCCACGGCTTCTTCAGGTGGACAACGACGACTTAAAATATCGGACAGCCAAGTATCCATGGTTTCTTCAGGTGGACAACGACGACTTAACAAATTGGACAGCCAAGTATCCACGGTTTCTTAAAAAGGACAACGACGACTTAACACGTCGGATAGTCAAGTATCCACGGTTTCTTCAGCTGGACAACGACGATTTAACATATCGGACAGCCAAGTATCCACGGTTTCTTCAGGTGGTTAACGACGACTTAACATATCGGACAGCCAAGTATCCACGGTTTCTTCAGGTGGACAACGACGACTTAACATATCGGACAGCCAAATATCCACGGTTTCTTCAGGTGGACAACGACGACTTAACATATCGGAGAGCCAAGTATCCACGGTTTCTTCAGGTGGACAACGACGACTTAACATATCGGACAGCCAAGTATCCACGGTTTCTTCAGGTGGACAACGATGACTTAACATATCGGACAGCCAAGTATCCACGGTTTCTTCAGGTGGACAACGACGACAACATATCGGACAGTCAAGTATTCACGATTTCTTCAGGTGGACAACGACGACTTAACATATCGGACATCCAAGTATCCATGGTTTCTTCAGGTGGACAACGACGAATTAACACATCGGATTGTCAAGTATCCACGGTTTCTTCAAAAAGACAACGACGACTTAACACGTAGGATAGTCAAATATCCATGGTTTCTTCAGGTGGACAACGACGACTTAACATTTCGGCCAGCCAAATATCCATGGTTTCTTCAGGTAGACAACGAGGCAGCCGGCCGCGGTGGCTCAGTTGGATGCGCCGTCCGACTGGAAACCAGGAGGTCGCGGGTTCAACCCTCACCGACGTCGGCAACATTCTTTCGTGGAGACTGATCATGGAATATTTTATGCAGTCATTCTTTCCCTTCCGCTGATTCAAAGAAGGGCAGTTGTCAGTTTCTGGCGAAAAGAATGTGCACAATACTGGTTAACCGCTTAGAGGACTAAGCCTGCCTAGTAAATAGGTGTTTAGGTAAACTGACCGCGCTCGACATGACCCCACTGGATTGACTAGGCCGTAAAACCTCAACACAAACAAAAGGCAACGACGAATTAACACATCGGATAGTCAAGTATTCACGGTGTCTTCCAGTAGACAACGACGACTTAACACATCGGATAGCCAAGTATCCACGGTTTCTTCAGGTGGACAACGACGACTTAACATATCGGATAGCCAAGTATCCACGGTTTCTTCAGGTGGACAACGACGACTTAACATATCGGACAGCCAAGTATCCACAGTTTCTTCAGTAGACAACGACGACTTAACAAATCGGATAGCCAAGTATCCATGGTTTCTTCAGGTGGACAATGACGACTTAACACATATGATTGTCAAGTATCAACGGTTTCTTCACGTGGACAACGACGACTTAACATATCTGATAGTCAATTATCTACGGTTTCTTCACGTTGATAACGACGACTTAACACCTCGGATAGCCAAGTATCTACGGTTTCTTCACGTGGACAACGACAACTTAACATATCGATTAGCCAAGTATCCTCGATTTCTTCACGTGGATAACGACGACTTAACACATCGGATAGTCAAGTATCCACGGTTTCTTCACGTGGACAACGACGACTTAACATATCTGATACTCAAATATCTACGGTTTCTTCACGTGGATAACGATGACTTAACACATCGGATAGCCAAGTATCCACGGTTTCTTCACGTGGACAACGACGACTTAACATATCGGATAGCCAAGTATCCTCGATTTCTTCAGGTGGACAACGACGATTTTACACATCGGAGAGTCAAGTATCCATGGTTTCTTCATGTGGACAACGATGACAATACATCGGATAGTCAAGTATCCTCGATTTCTTCACGTGGACAACGATGACTTAACACATCGGATAGTCAAGTATCCTCGATTTCTTTACGTGGACAACGACGACTTAACACATCGGATAGTCAAGTGTCCACGGTTTCTTCACGTGGACAACCTCGACTTAACACATCGGATAGTCAAGTATCCACGGTTTCTTCACGTAGACAACGACGACAACACATCGGATAGTTAAGTATCCACGGTTTCTTCACGTGGACAACGACGACTTAACACATCGGATAGTCAAGTATCCACGGTTTCTTCACGTGGACAACCTCGACTTAACACATCGGATAGTAAAGTATCCACGGTTTCTTCACGTGGACAACGACGACAACACATCGGATAGTAAAGTATCCACGGTTTCTTCACGTGGACAACCTCGACTTAACACATCGGATAGTCAAGTATCCACGGTTTCTTCAGGTGGACAACGACGACAACACATCGGATAGCCAAGTATCCATGGTTTCTTCATGTGGACAACGACGACTTAAGTGTCATGTCTTACTGTTGGTTTTCTTTTGCTCTAGCATTTCAGTTGTTTCGTGCTGTCGAGTCCTCATCGTTGTTTCGTCTCTGTAATTTGTTGATTTTTTGTGTTCTCGGAGATGTAGCACTGATGAGTTAGGAAGCCTTCATGCGGACTGAACAAATTATGTGTCTAAACCGCGGCAGAAGTAATGGCGGGGATTGTGGCCACGTAAAATCGATTTAAGCCCCCAGTGAAATACTTTTCACTGACCGTTCCAATGCGGTTCTTCTGTCATGGTTTATTTTTGTTATAGTTCGTCTTTGAATGTGTGTGTCGCTTACATTTTTTGTTTTGGATAGCCATTTGGCCACTTTGTGGGAAAGTAACTGTCCGTTTGGGTTTCTGCTAGTGAAGTTTCCATCAGGGTCCAGTTATTTCGTGTTTGTGTTTCTTTCCCTTTGATGTCTCTAATGGAGGTGTTGGATAATTGTATCGATTCCTGATCATTGCCTTCCTTTCTATTTAACACATCGGATAGCCAAGTACCCACGGTTTCTTCACGTGGACAACGACGACTTAACACATCGGATAGCCAAGTATCCACGGTTTCTTCAGGTGGACAACGACGAC
The DNA here is from genome assembly GCA_964016985.1 of Anodontia alba. Taxonomy (NCBI): domain Eukaryota; kingdom Metazoa; phylum Mollusca; class Bivalvia; order Lucinida; family Lucinidae; genus Anodontia; species Anodontia alba. The sequence continues at coordinate 46,101,663 of OZ024825.1, forward strand.
TTAACATATCGGATAGCCAAGTATCAGCGGTCTCTTGAGTGGACAAAGACTAAATAAATCGGATAGCCAAGTATCAGCGGTTACTTCAGGTAAACAACAACGACTTAGCACTAATGCTGATACGAGTCTTAACTTAGCATATGTATCCAAAAGAACAGTTTCTCTTATTTCATAGTAGACCACTTTTCAGAAGGGAGACAAAGCAATGTTGACAAAATTAATTCCCCCGAAGGTGTAGCCATTCCCTTTAATCGATATGCCAAGATAGTGCGATTGGTCGTGGTCCAGACCGTTTGTACACTCGCTGAAACTCTGAGATAGTCTTGCTCCTCACCGTTTGCGTATTTTTTAGATGCTTTGCTAGTGGTATGAGCAATTTGTTAATTCCTCATAGACGTAGTTCTCTACTTTCGTGACAAATATAATTTTTCAGTGGACAAACTGTAATTACTTCTGAGTGATATATAGCCTCGTCTTATTCCTTAAAGCGCTAATCAAAACTACAGCAGGCGAGAGAAAATAAGGGTTGGCATTTCATGCTGGGCAGGCGATTCATATGAAAGGCCCAGCCTTATTTTCTTTGAAAAATAGCAGAATCAATTTTCGAATGTCGTCTGCTACAAATTTGCTTAATGTTTAAGGGTAAGATGTAGACGAGTTCCTCCTACATATATATCTGATCAGATAAGATGAAAATTGACAACGGATGATTTATTTTCTATTCATTATCTTTAGATAGCTATTTTCTGGTTGGTTCATACAAAAAAAAATGTGCTCAGCATAAAGTACAGAGCTATTGTTTACCGGTGTTACGTCATCAGGGGAATATTGGTTTCGATGAGGCCACCTTTTCACTCATTAGGAAAACACGCCTATTCAAATATATAGGAAATTTCACCTCCAAAAATTAAAAATTTTCAGATAAAAACCACTGATATTTTTCACATTTCTGCTCAAAAGTTATACCCCTGTAAACCCCAGTTTTACTATATAAAAGTGGGGTTTGAGGGTGGTCAAAATTATATAGGGGGGTCAAAATTATATAGGTATGTTTTCGTGATGACCAGTTGGCATATTATACCCAAACCAGCATAGGTATGTCATTGGGACATTCCTGAGAGTTGATAAGGTTTTCGTGACCTTGACCTCGTTTTCAGTTTGTGCGCGGGTTCGGAAATCAGTTATTATGTGAACACGGCTATCTGCCTTCAAACCAAATCAAAGCACGGACAGCACTCATCACGAAACATGCCTATATATTTTTGACCCTTTAAACCCCACTTTTATATAGTGAAACTGGGGTTTACAGGGGTATACATTATTTTTCTTATTTCTGCTCAAAAGCATAGATTGTGGGTACTCGTTACAACCGCCTCGTCGAGGCGGTTCTAACGAGTACCTACAATTTATGTTTTAAGCAGAAATATGAAAAATATAAGAATTTTTTTATCTGAAATTTTTCATTGTTTGGTGGTAAAATTTCATTATATTTGAATATGTTTTCGTAATGGGTAGGTCGATTTCTCCTGCGGCGTCTGATCTTGGTCTACACTATTTGCCAAAACCCCAAATGTCCCAGTCAAGGTTTTACAGTACTCTTTCAACAGCACTATGACGTCACAGCGAGAAGAATAGCGCGGCTATGAAAAACATTACCTGGATATACCTATATTATGGATCGATTGTAAACAGTCGACCCAAAAATTACTGTATTGCGGATCACAGGGTCTAACCTGTTGACTCAGGCATTGCTGTCTGAATATTTAGGATAAATATGTTTTCCTAAAAACTTCTACAAGTCTATTTTGCTACATGTCAATGAGTCAAAAATATAGCAAACAATATAGACCCTGATCAAGCACTGCGCTCACACCTATCTGTCCAAATTCATATGGTAAAGATTGCTATGCCGAGATTTGTATATTTTTGATAGATGACAATTTATTTTGCTGTTTGCTGAGATTTGTTAACCCTAGTCCTGCTGAACTCAGATATACCCTGCTTTTGCAAACAGTGTAGATCCAGATCAGTTGGCTTCTGCCAACTGATCTGGATCTGCACTGTTTGCCATTAAGTATGTGAATTTATATCAATAATCTGGATCAGTAATCTGATTGGCTGAAAATTGGAAGTGGGAGTGACATCTTAATTTATTCAGCATGACAAGGGTTAAAAGCGACTGATTGCCGCGTGGACAAGACTGATCGATAGTCCGAGCTGTTTCCATCTGATTGTCTTATAGTTCCGTTGTTTGTTCTTAATTGACACGCCAGTGTCTATCTGTGACAGATGTAATTTTTCAGTAGTCATTTGTGTTATATCTAGTTTGAGTGATGTATTGTCTCTCCAATTTCTTTAAAAAATCTACTTCTGTGGACTGCTGGTATATTAATTGATTCTCCGTCTCGAAATAAAGCTCTGTTCTGTGTAAAGGCTGTCAACAGAATTATCGCACATATAGTGTACATGGTCCCGTTCGTTAGTTTTATTTGCGGTGTTGTGGTATGGTATGCCTTGCTTGTAAAAGATAATGGAGAGAGAGGGTTTGGTTTTATTACTTCTGCTTTTTCAAATGTCATTCTGTTATCCTTTCCTAATTCTCAAACGTCTTCTTCCTTCCTCTCCTCTACTACCCCAATAATATAGTTATCCCTTTCTCTGGGAGAAGATGCATACTGAAGATGACCCACCATGGTTGCATCACGAAAACATGCCTATATAATTTTGACCCCCTTAAACCCCACATTTATATTGTAAAACTGGGGTTTACAGGGGTATACATTATTTTTCTTATTTCTGTAAAAACAGATTGTGGGTACTCGTTAGAACCGCCTCGCTGAGGCGGTTCTAACGAGTACCATAATCTATGTTTTGAGCAGAAATACGAAAAATATAAAATTGAATGTTTTTTATCTGAAAATTTTCAAGTTTTGGAGGTGAAATTTTCTATATATTTGTATCTATTTAGGCGTGTTTTCGTAATTGACGTGCCGTTAAACCACAACACAATAACCCCGCTTTGCTGTTTACGTTCCGGACAATGTATTTTGTATAACTGAATGTAATATCCACATTTTATATCAGGGGAGGTAACTGTCAAATGTTTTCCTTCCTTCTGAAGAGGGATCTACTCTAAAAAGAATGACTTCCTCCTCCTGAGCGCCAATTCTTTCCTGTAAAATGGACTCCTTTTAGGAAGGGCTTTGGTGTACAGGAACGCAAACAGGAAGTCACAACAGTTGGGGTTTACCCTTATAAAAATAACGGAACATTTAACAAGTGTTCCATTCCTCTTAAATGTCGTCGAATAGCAATTTAGTTTTTAGTATCATTGTTTAATATTCAGTATCCTAATTTAGAATTCAGTATCCCAGTTTAATATTCAATATCCCAATTTAGTATTCACCATGCTAGTTTAATGTTCGGTATCCCAATTTAGCATTCAGTATCCCACTTTAATATTCGGTATCCCAGTTCAGCATTCAGTATCCCAGTTTTTACATTTACATTCATTGCCATCTCTTTTCCCTTTGATATGGCTGAAATACTTATGCAAGAGACATAAACACAAAACTTCTTTATCAGCACAGATCGCCGCATAAAAGATTCATTCAACATTTATTGTAAACCATTGTTATTTGCATCCCTCAGGAGAGCCTTTTTTTTCCTTAAAGGATGTATTTAGACACCAACGCATGATACCATCACGAAAACATGCCTATATAATATTGACCTCCTTAAACCCCACTTTTATATAGTAAAATTTGGGTTTAAAGGGGTATACATTATTTTTCTTATTGCTCAAAAACATAGATTGTGGGTACTCGTTAGAACCGCCTCACTAAGGCGGTTCTAACGAGTACCCACAATGTATGTTTTAAGCAGAAATATGAAAAATATCAGAGTTTTTATCTGAAAAATTTCAGCTTTTGCAGGTGAAATTTTCTATATATTTGAAGAGGCATGTTTTTGTAATGCCAAGCAAACATGTCAAGGGGAAAAGCCGATAATACATTGCTTAAACCCTAAATAACTGAACATCGTTGCTCAATTCTTGTATCATTTTTACCCAAAAATTCGAATAAATCCCTTTATATGGCTTCAGTTATTTCCTATCTAAAACATCGATTACTATCATGAACTTTGCAAAACATTTTCTAGGTTTTGTCGCCGTCATTCTGAATTAACTTCAAACTATAATAATGGCTTGAAAACACTTCTATAGAAAGGTCTATCGGAACTCAATTTTATGGCGACTTAGTCTAATAATTCTGAAGGATTGATGGTAATACTGAATTCAGAATAATTAAGAAAGATTGTCCTTCCATACAAAAAGATAACTCATAACATTGTTTTAACCCAATGATGCTTGATAACTGCTACCATCCTAAATTGCACGACGGCGAGTCGGGACATCTCCTTTCCCAATCTTTTTCAAAAGGTTGGCGCCGACTATTGCCGTCTGTGGTTGGGCTCAGTGTAGACAGATTTGATCTGTTCTCAGACGGCCATTGGGCCCTCTACTTTGCTTCATTGCAGTTTTGTGATTAGTTTTGTTTTCCTCCAATGTGGACCAAACACATATTTATAAATTGGAGCTGTGTCTGAATTAATGGTGACGTTTCAATCGAGTAAAACTAGTCTAAACATCTAGCAGTTTTTGGACGATTGTTTACAATCGAGCCATTGTATACAAACGTCGAAATTTTCTTAAGGTGGGTGTCCACGTTATTATCATTGACCAATGTAATAAAACCGCGCGTTAGATAACATCCAGATAACGGTTATTTATGGCCGCGTGTTCTTGTCGTTATGACATCAGAGTGCTGTTGATAGAGGTTATCTGTAAAACCTGGACTAGGACATTTAGGACATTGGCAAACAGTGCAGGCCCAGATCAGACGCCGCAGACCGCGGCGTCTGATCAGGGTCTGCACTGTTTTCTTAAATTACAGGAAGTTAAGAGTTGAATGAAACAGTCTTAAGTGCAAGACCATTTTCCCAGCCTACACTCAGAGACATTCTTTTCTGCTCATCGTTCCAGGGTGGTTTCTCTGTTGCAATTATCCTTTTGTATCGCGACAATAGCAACTGAGCTATTGTACTTTTCATTGTGTGTTCCTCATTTTTTTTATTTCTGTGCCATTCGAAGGCGGTGCTTTTTTATTAGGTAAGGACATCGTTGATTTAACACTGGGATAGAAATTCTTATCCTACCCAGGGTAAGATAAAAATTGGGAAGTCTCACGTGCTTGATATGCACTGGTTGTAATGGGCGTCACGTACACCATCATTAAGGTTTACGTCACTGGATGTAATGACGTCATTAAACGCCACAGTAATGCCATCACAATATAACGGACCTAAGCAATCGCAGTGACAGCATTATTAAAATAAAACCTTCAGAAACGAGAGGTGTGCAAGAAAAAATCTATCACGTGTGTGAATGGTAGATAGAAAATCCGTCCCCCGCTATCACAGTGATGCCAGAAAGTGATCCTACCGACGGATTTTTCTATCCCCCCTCACACCAATGATAGACCCTTATATTTTATCATGTCTTTTACTTCGGATAAGGTATTAATAATGTTTCGTAGAAACTAGAAGAGCAAGTCTGAACTGTATTCGTGGCATATGCGAACGGTAACTATCAAGACCATTCTGCGAAACCGCACAATCCGATATAGGCCTTCCAATACATTGATATATCCCAACGTATTAAGGGATTCTGTAGGCGGACAGTAAATGCTTAGATTACATGGCACGGATGATGTCCGCATTTGCCCTGTGGACACAGTTTCCTTTCGCCCGGCTTATATATTTAAGGCTTAATGACGTTTCTCAAGCTGTTTCAGAAGGATAGTACATGACTTGATGTCTGTGGTCGTGCGCGAAATCTCGCCTTCACTACTAAAGCAGTTTCAAATTGTGGTCTTTTCGTGCAGAGGTCCTTACACCTCATCAATGAAACATCACGGAAAAACACAGACAACCACTGTGATGAAACAAAGGAGAAGGCTTAATGAAAATCTAAAGCATGCACACTACAAATAGGAACTCGGTGGACTAGTAAAACTAAATAAAGCTCAAGTATGGCTTCTACTGACTGTTCAGCTACGTTTCCTTCCAGCGGGCACACAACGTTGAAAGTCACGTTGAATCGATGTTGTTTCAACGTTGTGTGCCTTGGGGCGCTGTTATAGTTCGTCTTTGTTGGTTTATCGATTCTGACAAGTGTGTTGGTTTTCTTTGTCATTCTCTGCATTACATCTCTTCTTAAGGGGGTCTTGGGAGAGCTGTGTTTCATGATTGTGGTTTTTCTTTGGCAACTTTAATTATTGTTATGTAAGAGCATGGTCCAGATACTTGACTTTAATTATTTTTTATGTAAAACGTGGCCCAGATACGTTGTCAGAAACTAGTTATATTTATAGCAGCACGTCTGTCTAATATAGTTATTCCAAATTCAAGTTTGTGCAGTAAAAGTTTACTTCATCTCATTTTTAAATATTGTATTACACCAGTATGCAAAGTATGCAATTTTATGTAGAAATATGGCTTCGCCATATACAATTATTAAACGGATAGAACGGGTAAAGAAAGATGCTGCGAAAAGATGGATTTTGTGTTCTTCGTTCTTTGCTAGGTTGTCTGGCCCCGCGCTGCGTGTCAATTCCTGTTTGAATTCGAACATGATGATCACCCACTTTACGGCTGCCCACTTTGCTTTCTATCTTGTTTTTTTTTTTTTTTTTTTTTTCTGTTCTAAAAGTAGCACTACTGACACTTGCATTTGCTTTCTTCGTTGCTTTCGGTTTCTCCCTGCTTGTGATTTGTTTGATCTGTATGTATTGTAGACAATATTTGAACCTAGGGTGAAGATTTGGCACCAATAAAATCGATTTAACCTCTCCCATTCCCTATAGTGTGGTTTTGCTACTGATCGTACTAAGGTGGTGGTTTGTGCTGTTCATTTTTTGGGGGGCTTTGTGGCAGTTCTCTGTACGGCTTTTGCGTGTTTTGTCCTCTTCAATGTCTTCTTGTTATGTCTGGCTGGCATTGTGGACTCATTGTTGGGAAAGTGAGAGTTGTTTGATTTGCTCTTCGTTGATATGTTACTTACAGTCGAATTCCAGTGGCTCGAACATCTTTGGGGCCATGAACTCTTGTTCGAGAAATGTGTAGTTCGAGCCACTGAGGGTTCATCGCATCACGAAAACATGCCTATATAATTTTGACCCTCTGAAACCGCACTTTTATATAGTAAAACTGGGGTTTACTAGGGTATACATTATTTTTCTTATTTCTGCTCAAAACCATAGATTGTGGGTACTCGTTAGAACCGCCTCGTCGAGTACCCACAATCTATATTTTGAGCAGAAATATGAAAAATATAAGAGTTTTTTTTTTATGTGAAAATTTTCAGTTATTTTTTTTTTTTTTTTTTTTTTTCTTGAGGTGAAATTTTCTGTATATTTGAATAGGCGTGTTTTCGTAATGATGGTACCCGGTCAAGAAGCAAATGGCGATAATTTAGAGACATTTTTTTTTATCTTCTATCAATAATAGTATGTTGAGTGTACTCATTAGAATCGCCTTGATAAGGCGATTCTAATAAGTACACACAACATACAATTTCATGATAAAATCAGAACATTTCTTTAAATATTTGTTTCCTGAAGCGATCGGAAGAATTTCGTAGGGACTCGAAAACGAGTTCAAATTAGCCGTGGTAAACAAACCATCGGTGTTCGAGTCGTTGAGATTTTACTGTACTTTAAGAAACAACACAAAAAATCACTTTCTCTAAAACAGAACAAACTAAAGGAACTGCAACATATTTGAAAGCTCAGCATCAAGATTGTTGTAAATTAATCACGTTTAACGAGATCTAAATCCTCGCACTTATTCCTGACACAATGCTGACTGTATATTATTGGTTGATCTGCATGGGGGCGCCTTCACTCATCAGTGAATCAATTTATGAAAGGTATTTTAATTAAGTTATCAATAATGTGATGAAATACGAGGACTCAACCATAAACTGAAAGTCACCTGAGCTAAGACGAGCAGGTAAAGACTTATTCATCTAGAAGATTTCGTCGTGCAGTTAAAGGGGACAGCAAGGTTGTAAGTCGAACCTCAATAACTCGAACATCTTTTGGACCATAGAAAATTGCTCGAGACATGGGTAATCGAGCGACTGTGGGTTAATCATGGTGCCAGGTCAGGAAGCAAATGGCGATAATTTAGGGATTTCTTCTCCGTCTTCTATACAATAATGGTATGTTATGTGTACTCATTAGGATGAGGCGATTCTACTGAGTACTTATAACATACAATTTCATCATGAAATAAGATAATTTCCCTAAATATTTGTTTACTTGAGCTATCGGAAGAATTTAGTTGGAACTCAAAAACGAGTTCGAATTAGTCATGGTAAACGAGCCATCGAGTTATTGAGGTCGACTGTATATCCGATCTTGTTTAGTATAACGACTTAACATGCAGTATGTCACATAACATGTAAATTATATCCTATCTTGTTATAGCGTGCTCCCTGCCGCATGTAGGCCGAAGGCCTGCGCGAGCAAGCTCTATGGTACAGCACACGTCAAACCAAACCGGAAATAAACATTTTGTTTGCAGTTTGCCGGGTTCTCAATTGATGTAGCAGATCTATTTGTATTTGCCGGGACCAACTGGGAAAATCCGGTACCAGAATCCGGTGATTTTTTTTTTTTGACGATTTTTGGCTTTAATATTATCCAATTGTACTGTAACTGCAAAATGTGGGTTTTCAAAGCATAGTGCATTGCGAGCTCGCCTATAGGCATTGCCTGTGCTCATATTATCGCTATACAGCTGATTGTTGTGAAAAATCAGAGGTTCTAAACTATGTCGGCGCAAAACCGAAGCTTTATACATTGGACTTCACTGAAGCTGATGTTATGTGCTATGTGATGGCTGAAAAAGCTGAATCATAGTGCAGTTTTTATTATTTTCTTTGGATCACTGAGCCCATTGTGGTAGCTTGGAACACTGAGTTCCATTATAAGCAGGTACTAGAAGGCGTATATAGCCTTTACCAAATTTTAATAATCAAAATAAAAAAATCTAGAAAGTCGTTTTTTCTTAAGGCATGACATTTTATGTGAATCGTCCGTACATGACATACCGGTTTCAAGAATTTTTGTTGTTGTTGTTGTTTTCGACAAAAATGTCGTCTACTGCAACTTTAAATGACGCCTTAAATGTCATGTAGAGCAGGATAAGGTTACGGAAATTCAGCAATGGCTGTCATTTTAATGAAATAATCAGACGTAGACCTTTCTTTTGAGATCATTTTAAAAAAGTCAAACAGTCATCTCATATATTTAGTGGCTCTATATCAAGTGAAAAGGTGGCATATGCATATCAGCTTCAAACTGTATTGGCCCTTAGCATTCCTCTTCTAACATCTTTATTCTAAACATAACAGGTCCTTCTGACTGTGTGGGGATATGCCTAAATTCATACTTGTTCTAAAATTTATACAATTCTACCTGGTGATTTGCATCACGAAAACATACCTATATAAGTTTGACCCCCGTAAACCCCACTTTTATATAGTAAAACTGGGGTTTACAGGGGTATACATTATTTTGTTATTTCTGCTCAAAGGCGGTTCTAACGAGTACCCACAATCTATGTTTTGAGCAGAAATATGAAAAATATCAGATTTTTATCTGAAAAATTGCCATTTTTTGGTGGTAAAATTTTCAATATATTTGAATAGGCGTGTTTTCGTAATGGCAAACAATGAAGCCCCTGATCAGATGCATTGTTCTGCGGCGATCGACTGGCATTACGCTGTTGGCTTAGGTTTGTCTGTCCGAATACTTAGAGTAAGTACGATAATTATTGGCTACGGCAGAATGTATCAACCGACGTGAAACGATGGCACTAATGAATCTATGCGCATGCCCAAGATAATCTGAATATGCATTTTTAGTTATATGTACGTGGACGCCGTTTACCATAACTCATCCCTGAATGTTCTGGTCACAACTGCAGCAGACATTTTGAATTTGTTTGTACTTTTCAGACAAAATAAGGCTTGGCATTTCATGTGACTCGTCAGCCGAGCAGACGATTCACATGAAATACCTTATTTTCTCTGTAATACACATAAAAATCAAAATGTCGTCTGCTTCAGTTGTGATTAGCGCTTTAAGGGTTAAAACGCGGCTATCACTACGAAAATAAGTATAGTTTTCTCGAAAATGCCATCGGAATTCAAATTTTATGGCGACTTAGTCAAGTAATTTAGGACGGATTGTTGGTAATACTAATATTTCGGAATCATTCAAAAAGGTTGTCGGTCGTTACAAAAATGTTGTCAGTCGTTAAAAAAAATATATTAGGACTCGAATGTTATGCGGCAAACTGTATGCATGGTGTTAACGCAAATATGGTTTATAACTTTGTTTCCCTTCTAACTTCACGACGGTATTTCGGGTCGAATACTGGATGACGGTCCCTTCCTCGACCCATTTAAGAAGGTTGGCGCCTGATTACTGCAATCTGGGTCGGTTTAAACGTCATCCAAGTTGTGGCTTTCTTTTACTCAGACATCGGATTGCCACTAAGCCCACTATAGTCAACCGTCTTTATACCGACACCCGATACAACGACAAAAGCCTTTATAATGGCATTTTGAATGTCACGAAACCTTCGTTCAAAAGGTGACAGTTAATGAGAAATTATGCAAGAATATTGCATTAAAACTTCAAGCAACATATGTTTTGGATATTTGTTAGAATTGCCTCACTGAGGCAATTCTAACAAATATCCAAAACAAATGTTCTATGAGGAAATAAGAATAAAATAAGGTTGTCTTACTTAGCATTCTGTCCTGTATGGATTCTGCCCAACAGCAAATTTATTTTAATGGTAACATCTTTGGGAACAAATTCTGTCGTTGTCGTTGAAGGTTGTCGTTGAGGGTTCACTGTATCCAAAACAAATGTTCTGTGAGGAAATAAGAATAAAACAAGGTCCGTCTTAGATAGCATTCTGTCCATTAAGGATTCTTCCCAACAGCAAATTCATTTTAATGGTAACATCTTTGGGAACAAACGCTGTTGTTGTAACGAGGGTTCACTGTATTTCGTTTCACTTCAGTTTCGTGAGTATCTGTGTTTTACTGTTTTGTTTCAGTGAACAGTTGGTTGACCTAAGCGGACCTATGGGGACCGAACACAAGATTTCCTAATAATTTTGAGCTGCATCAGAACTAGGTGCCAGGCTTCGATACCTCACTCTCAGTAGTTGTTTCTATTGGTCGTTCCAGGAGGCGGTTCTTGTTTGTACAGTTTGTACAGTGAACCCTCGTTACAATGAAAGCATTTGTCCCCAAAGATGTTGCAATAAAATAAATTTGCTGTTGTAAAGAATCCTTAATGAACACAATGATATATAAGAAGAACCTTGTTTCATTCTTATTTCCTCATACAACCTATCTCTCAGACGATTCTAACAAATATCCAAAACATATGTTGCTTGAAGCTTTAATGCAATATTTTTGTGTGATGTATGATTTCTCATTAACTGTCTCCTATTGAGGGAAGTTTTTGTGACATTCAAATTGTCATTATAATGAATTTTGTCGTTATATCGAGTGTCGGTATAAAGAGGGCTGACTGTATTCCGGTTATTGCACGTGTGCCATTGTGTCTTGTCATTATCTATTCCTCATCTCTTCCTCTTTTGGCACCTCGAGAAATCCATACTTCGTGATTGGCATTTTCTGTATAACCATTTATTATTTCGAACATATGTGAAATGTACAGATTCAGATCATCTTGCGCATGTGCAAAATCTCATCCGGGCTTTTTCCTGAATATTAAGGGTTAATACGAGCTCTCCTGGTTCGCATGATGGAAAAATCCATTAAAGATATCTGGGGTCCTTTATGATATAATACACAGGGAAACAACGAACAATTACCAATATAAAGACTGTACAATTTCTTCAGAAGAGAAAGTGGCGACAATTTTCTTTTTCTCTTTTTTTTTCAATATTCAGGGTAAATGTATATTAGAAGATAATTTGCATCAAATGCAAACTCCTACTGCCTGCCTGGGGAAAACAAATAAAAACAAAATGTCTTCTGCTGCATTGTAGTGTTAATTCTTGAAAGGCTAATCAAAATTTACGAGATTCTTTTTTTTTTTTTTTTTTTTTTTTTTAATTATTTTCAGGGAAAATATAACTTTGCAATTTATGTGGATTGTCTGCAAGGCTTATTTTCTTTGAAAATTAAATAAAAACAAATGTCGTCTGCTACAGTTGTGATAAGCTATTTAAGGGTTTACGCTCAGCATGCTTGGTAAAACTTTCAGCGGATGACATTTTCAAATATTTTTCAAAGACAATTTGCATGAAATGTTACAGCTTATTTTCTGGGAAAGAAAAAAAAATATCACCAATTTTTCGTCTGCTGAATAAGCCTAGAGAGTGATAAAGGCTAAATACATCGACCGACCCTATCAGACTTACGACTGATTAAATTTATTATTATGACGATGTGATGAACCAAGAAATTTGTCTACAGAAACGAAATTGCCTGGCTTATCATTACGTCTTCGAACACAGTCGGGTTCATGGCTATAAACTAAACCTGCCAATAGTGATAATCTTCTGTGCTCCCACGCTTTCGTATGAGGTCTGACAGAAAATTACAATATTGAGTAATTAACCCTTAAAGAGCTAAACAAAATTGCAGCAGACGACACTATTATGGCTTTTGTTTTTGTTGTTTGGAAAATAAGACATGACATTTTATGTGAATCGTCTGCTGGGCAGACGACTCATATGAAATGCTAGGTCTTAATTTCTCTTAAAAGCAAAACAACTTCAAAGTCGTCTGCTGCAGAAGTGATTAGGTTAAAGATTACAGTACAAAGCTTCAACACTGTATTGCATTTAAAAGTGCAGTTCAGAAGGATTTTATCTAGCATATGTGGGAATTTAGCAAATGCATGTTTTCCATGGAAATGCAGCAGCAAACATACATTGCATTTATTCATCCAGATTTCTACAACTGCTACAATTATGGGAATTATGCTTGGTACTTAACCTTGAAGCGCAAAATAATATTATTTCTTTGAGTTCTGAAATAATCTAAGCACTGACATTACGAAAACACGCCTATATAATTTTGACCCCCTTCAACCCAACTTTTATTAGCTCACCTGAGCCGAAGGCTCATGGTGAGCTATTGTGATCACTCACCGTCCGTCGTCGTCGTCGTCGTCGGCGTCGTTGTCGTCGTCGTCGTCGTCCGGATGTCCGTCTGTCCACAATCTTTAAACAACATCTCCTCCTAAACCACTGGTGGGAATTTGAACAAACTTCACAGGAATGATCCTTGGTTGGTCCTCTTTCAAAGTTGTTCAAATGATTCCGGTTCATTGCATATCTAGGTCACATGAGCTAAAAATAGATTTTTTAATTAAAAACTTAAAAAATCTTCTTGTCAAAACCGCTGGGCTGATTTCAATATAATTTTGCAAAAATGTTCCTTTGGTGATCCACTACCAAGATTGTTCAAGCCATCTGGATTCGTCAAAAAACATGGCCGCCAGGGGGCGAGGCTTATTTTCCGTATATATCTGTATAGAAAACTTTAAAATCTTCTTGTCCGAAACCACTGGACCGATTTCAATATAATTTTGCAAAAATGTTCCTTTGGTGATCCTCTACCAAGATTGTTCAAGCCATTTGGATTCGTCAAAAAACATGGCCGCCAGGGGGGCGGGGCTTATTTTCCCTATATATCTATATAGAAAACTTTAAAAATCTTCTTGTTAGAAACCACTGGACTGATTTCAGTATAATTTTGCAGAAATGTTCCTTTGGTGATCCTCTACCAAGATTGTTCAAGCTATTTGGATTCGTCAAAAAACATGGCCGCCAGTGGGCAGAGCTTATTTTCCCTATATAGCTACATAGGAAATTTAAAAAATCTTTTTGTCAGAAACCACTGGACCGATTTCCATATAATTTTGCAAAAATGTTCCTTTGGTGATCCTCTACCAAGATTGTTCAAGCCATTTGGATTCGTCAAAACACATAGCCGCCAGTGGGGGCGGGGCTTATTTTCCCTATATATCTATATAGAAAACTTAAAAAGTCTTCTTGTCAGAAACCACTGGAACGATTGCAATATAATGTGGCAGAAATGTTCCTTTGGTGATCCTCTACCAAGATTGTTCAAGCCATTTGGATTCGTCAAAAAACATGGCCGCCAGGGGGCGGGGCTTATTTTCCCTATATATCTATATAGAAAAACTTGAAAAATCTTCTTGTCAGAAACCACCGGACCGATTTCATTATAATTTGGCAAAAATGTTTCCTTGGTAACCCTCTACCAAGATTGTTCAAGTAATCGTGATTTGTCAAAAAACATGGCCGCTAGGGAGTGGAGCTTATTTTCCCTATATAGAATACTTGAAAAAATCTTCTTGTCAGAAACCACTGGACCGATTTCAATATACCTTGGCAGAAATGTTTCCTTGGTAACCCTTTACCAAGATTGTTCAAGCCGTCATGATTTGTCAAAAAACATGGCTGGTAGGGGAGGGGCTTATTTTCCCTATATATATCTATATAGAAAACTTGAAAAAATCTTCTTGTCAGAAACCACTGGATCGATTTTGAATATAACTTAGCAGATATGTTTCCTTGGTGACCCTTTACCAAGAGTGTTCAAGCTATCATGATTTGTCAAAAAACATGGTTGGTAGGGGGGGGGGGGGGGGGGCGGGGCTTATTTTCCCCGTATATCTACATAGAAAACTTTAAAGATCTTCTTGTCAGAAACCACTGGACTGATTTCAATTTAACATTGCAGAAATGTTTCTTATGTAACCCTCTATCAAGGTTATGCAAGCCGTCATGATTCATCAAAAAACAGGACCGCCAGGAGGCGGGGCTTATTTTCCCTATATATCTATATAGAAAAACTTTAAAAGTCTTCTTTTCAGAAACCACAGGACCGATTTCATTACAACTTGGCAAAAATGTTTCCTTGGTAACCCTCTACCAAGATTGTTCAAGTAATCATGATTTGTCAAGAAACATGGCTGCTAGTGGGTGGGGCTTATTTTCCCTATATATCGATATAGAAAACTAAAAAATCTTCTTGTCAAAAACCAGTGGACTGATTTCAATATAAATTGGCAGGAATGTTTCTTTGGTGACCTTCTACCAAGGTTGTTCAAGCTGTCATGATCATCAAAAAACATGGCCGCTAGGGGGCGGGGCATATTTTTCCCTATATGTCTATATAAAAAACTTTAAAAATCTTCTCGTAAGAAACCGTTGGACTGAGCTCAATGTAGCTTGGCAAGAATGTTGCTTTTGTGATCCTCTACCAGGATGGTTCAAGCCTTCATGATACGTCAAAAAACATGGCCTCCAGGGGGCGGGGCTTATTTTCAGTAAATATCTGTATAGAAAACTTTAAAATGCTTCTTGTCAAATACCTCCTGACCAATTTCAATAATGCTTTGGTGACCCTCTACCAAGAATGTTCAAGCAATCCTGATTTGTCAAAAAACATGCCTGCTAGGGGGTGGGGCTTATTTTTCCCTCTATATCTAAATAGAAAACTTTAAAAATCTTCTTGTTAGAAACCACTGAATCGATTTCAGTTTAACTTGGCAGGAATGTTTCTTTGGTTACCCTCTACCAAGTTTGTTCAAGCTGTCATGATTCGTCATGGTTATAAAATTTATAAATAAATCTTAGAGCAGTGAACTTGGCTGAAACTTCAACATTAAGTATGCAAATCTGTTTGCTCAGGTGAGCGATATAGGACCATCATGGTCCTCTTGTATAGTAAAACTGGGGTTTACAGGGGTATACATTATTTTTCTTATTTCTGCTCAAAAACATAGATTGTGGGTACTCGTTAGAACCGTCTCGGAGAGGCGGTTCTAACGAGTACCCACAATCTATGTTTTGAGCAGAAATTTGAAAAATATCAGATTTTTTATCTGAAAATTTTCCTTTTTGTGGTTTTCAATATATTTAAATAGGTGTGTTTTCGTAATGGAATGCTGATGGGAGCGGTTGCCTGAATTTTTTAGGCCTCTAGAAGTGATTGGGATTTCTGAAAATAACAAAAAAGCTACACATAAACAGTATACATTGACCATTTTAGATACTTGATATCCCTTTTTTAAGAATTGAAATTCAGGGCCCAGTTGTTCAAAGCTAACGACATCGTTAGTTAACGATTCATTAAAATTTACATCGAGTGATACGCAAATATGCTGAATGTTTTTGCTGAAAAAAAATGTGAGTAGCTTTTGCACTGCAAAAGCTACTCACATTTTTTCAGCAAAAAATATCAGAATATTGTATATTGAATCCGCTAAAACAGTTAACGAAATGACCCTTAACGAGCTCGTTAAGCTAACGACGCTTTGAACAACTGGGCCCTGATTTTGAGCTTGCACTGGATGATAAAAAAACCTTAGGGCTATTTTAATGTCTGTGGAGCCCGAAGGGCACTCGAAGACATTGACTTAGCTGATGTTTTTCATCATCAAGTTGACACTTCTTGAGCGAAGGTTTTGTACCAGTCAAATTAACATTAAAACGAAATGTGTCGTTGTGTCGAGAGGACTGACTGTATTGCGCTGAAAAAAAAAGATAGTAAAAGCGCAGGATCAGAAAGCTTGCACATTATATTTTCGCATGTACCATTTAGCACTTTTTCTCGTGTAAAGGTACACCAATTAACTTATCTCGTGGAAACGACAGATAGGTTTGTTTAGTTTCCTATCTCTACGAATCTTCTGTCTAGAAAACACTTTAACCGTTTCCCTGATTATATTAAAGTCCATTATACCATTGACATCATCATCTAGGATGGGTTCATCTAGTATAATGCTTTTGGAACCTTCTGTCTAGAAAACACTTTAACCGTTTCCATGATTATATCAAACTTCATTATACCATTGAAAACATCATTTAGGATGGGTTTATCTAGCATCACGAAAACTCCTATGTAATTCTGACCCCCTAAACCCCACTTTTATATAGTAAAACTGGGGTTTACAGGGGTATACATATTTTTTCTTATTTCTGCTCAAAACATAGATTGTGGGTACTCGTTAGAACCGCCTCGACGAGGCGGTTCTAACGAGTACCACAATCTATGTTTTGAGCAGAAATATGAAAAAATATTAGAGTTTTTTATCTAAAAATTTTCAGTTTTTGGAGGTGAAATTTTCTATATATTTGAATAGGCGTGTTTTCGAAATGGTATAATGCTTTTGAGAATAGCCCATATGTATCTACGCAGAATGATCATTGATTTTGCTGTACCTGAGTTGTTCCTTTTGCAATACTGCAGCAGCACACAACGTTAAACGACGCTATTTCAACGACCAATCTTAACACGACGAGGTTTCAATGCTGTGTGTGCCGGCCTCGGTGGCTCAGTTGGATGTGCCGTCCGATGCGCAAATGCGGCGTCTCATCAGGGTCTACACTGTTTGCCACCCATCCAGTTATTTTTAGACACAACAATGGGTAGTAAATTGTACTTGTTCAAATATGAGATTTGAACGTCTCTCATCAGGGTCTACACTGTTTGCCACCCATCCAGTTATTTTTAGACACAACAATGGGTAGTAAATTGTACTTGTTCAAATATGAGATTATGTATGGTAAGGAGTTGAGGTGTCTGAATACTAAGAGTAAATACGGTAAAGTAACAAACACAGAAATCAAATGATCGATTGTCAGCAAATCAGTAATGATAATCATTTTTGTGGAATTTATCGATCAATTAATCGATTATCCGATTAATCGTGCCAGCCTTAAATACCCTATGCTCCGTGATTGTGACTCTTCTTGGACATTTTCTATCTGTTTTTCAATGCTTCTTGCAGTCACTGTGCAGATTATTGAGGCGCAGAGGCAGTTCTGTATTACGTATCAATTAATCATACGCATCAATTAATCGTACCTAAATAACTTAAACATCGAATTCAAGTTCATGCTCTTGGAAGAAGCCAATCTCACTACCTTATGCTGTATCATATATCTACTGCATGAGCAGCAGACAATGTGGACCCTGATCTGAAGCCATGGTCTGCACTGTCTGATCTACTGTCCTTTAGACATCACTTAGAAAAGAAGTTTTTGCTTGGCGTTTTATTTTAAATGAAAATATTTTGTTCTGGCTGACCATATCTAATAAAACACATTTTGTGTTTTCTGTTTCTGTATTTTGTTTTCAAATATTAACTCTAAATTTAAATTCACGTCCAAAAATTGGCAATTTTTATATAAAAGTGATTTTTGTTTAATTTTTATCTGTTGAACTACTTTTTATTTTTCTTTGCTGATTTTTAATTATTGATGTTTCATGCCAATACTATGAAAATTTCAGAAAAATTGAGCAAATGGAACTTGTTAAAACCTGGCTTCACTGTACCTACCCTACATAGTACAAGACTGTTTTCAGCAATTTATACGATGGAAAAAAAAAAAAAAAAAAAAAAAAAATTGCGATTTTGTAAAACCAACGACTAGAGTATTTTTTTTTTTTTTTTTTTTTTTTTTTTTTGTGCATATATGTAAGTAGTTACGACAAATGGTTTTGCGTTAAACCATGAGAAAACTTTGCAAGTTCACTTCTTCGATGTAAAACACCAGGCACAAAAAAAAAAAAAAAAAAAAAAAAAAAAAAAACGTGTCTCTGAAAGATGTCGAAAGGAGAGTAGGTTGACACTGTTTGCGCAAGGCTATGTGACCGAACTCTTGTGTAAATGCGGTTTTCTTATACGGTACATAATATGAACACATACAAAACAAAAACAGTAGCCTATAAACTACTACAAGACAAATAAAAATGTACCGGCCGCACCTCCACGTTCCTCTCATCTAAGGGAAATCCTATTTAGGGTATTTGAAATTTTTAATGAGGGTCACTACTGATAGGTCTTATTAGCCTTATAAGCTAGTCTGGCCAGAAAACTTCAATACCAGCCACTTCCTTTTTTATGCATGTGTTCATTATTAATAAGGGTAATTCCTTTTCTAATCTAATTATCTTCACTACAGCTGGTGATAGTGCCGTGTAGCTGCTGTAAGACGTCTGATCATACTTCAATATAGTGTAATTTACATTTTCTATTCTTATGTGAATTAGAAATTACATTTACACTTCCAATTCCTCTGCTCAAAAACATAGATTGTGGGCACTTGTTAGAACCGTCTCGCAGAGACGGTTCTAACAAGTACCCACAATCTATGTTTTGAACAGAAATATGAAAACTACCAGAATTTTTCATCAGAGTTTTCAATTTTTGTTGGTTAAACTCTCAATATATTTGAATAGGCGTGTTTTCGTAATGGAAAGAGGCTTTCAAAGGCTTAAATAGTATATAAAAATACCAAGACGAATAGGTGTTTTTTGTGTGTGTTCTTTTAATGGCGTTTTTTTTTTTTTTTTTTTTTTTTTTTTTTTTTTTGTTTTGTTTTGTTTATGTAAAAACATAACTGAAAATACCCAGGAAATGCCAGAATCAAGAAACACAGCCATACCGAGGGACCAAACGAAGGAGAGAAGCGGAACCAACAATGACAAAAAAAACAAAAAAAAAACGCCAACTATGAAACCTACAAACAATTAAACAAAACGTGCGTGCTTGCATTTATGTTTTAGGGAGAGACGTTTTCTTTTACATGTTTTTCAAGGAGAAGACATAAATACGGGTATAACTCTAAACTCAGTAAACGAAATTGACACCAGCTCGTATATTAGACAATGATTTAGCAATTGTTTTTACTGATTATAGAAATTGCATTAACGGATTGCGTGAATCTTAAACGAAATAGCAAACCAGATCTTGCCCCAGGGGATGTGTCGTCTTGCATTTAAGAAGAACAGAAACGAACTATCTCTATAAAAGGCTAATTCGAACTATATTATATTGTTTAATAGCTTTGTAAGTGAGACTCGTAAAGTATGTACTCGGCGGGGTGAAAGCTCATGTCCATTGAACCTGTTTATCCATTTACCCCTGGAGGTGCTTGATCCAAAACGGAAGTCTTATCCGGATCTACACTGTTTGCTGGTTACAAATTTACTCATCATTTTGGCTGACACCACTGATTGTAATATTAAAAGTGTCAAGATCAAAAGTTGGAAGAGGAGACTTCAGAAACGCAGGGGTGAAACGATTTGAAAATGTACGACAGAGCGGCGTGCAGATGCTTGTCATGGAAACTATTTATTTCTATTATAATTTAGCCGATATCATGTGCCACTAGTAAGATCAGACCAGCCGCGCCATCTGATCAGAGTCTTCGCATGGCACTCTGCGCATACTTTAACTGACTTCAACACTCATAATAAATTGCTAACTGCTAAACTGCTTAATCAGGGTTATCGGTATCATAAACTACGTACAGCCTTTTCTAAGTTTTAAAGACCGTTCCGATTTAGGTTCAAAATTCACTGTTGGACTAAAATCTCTTCTGCAACACAGCCTATCAGAACCAGAATTTTATGGTGACTTAGTATATAAATTCAGAAAAATATATGCTTGCAATGACTTCAGTACCCTATTTCGTAAAATCATTCTTCGATATAAAACGATTGGGCGCAACATAAATGTTATACGACAGACTGCATGCAGGGTTGTTAACCCAATCACGATTAATAACTTTGCTTCCCTCTTTAATTGCACGCCGGCGGGTTAGGCCTCAGATTCTATGATGGTTCCAGCGTAAAGGCTTACTTGAAATTTAATTTTGGGTAATGTTGGTTGGTACTTGATGCTCTATCTTTGGTCGGGCCCAACGGAGTCTAACTGTTGGTTTTTTTTTTGCTCCAGTATTTCAGTTGTTTCATGCTGTCGAGTCCTCATCGTTGTTTCATCTCTGTAATTAGTTGTTGTTTTTTTTTTTTTTTGTTGTTGTTTTTTTTTTGTTGTCGTTGTTGTTGTTGTTGTTATTGTTTTTTGTGTGTGTTCTCGGAGATGTAGCACTGATGAGTTAGGAAGCCTTCATGCGGACTGAACAAATTATGTGTCTAAACAGCGGCAGAAGTAAGAGCGAGGATTGTGGCCACGTAAAATCGATTTAAGCCCCCAGTGAAATACTTTTTACTGACCGTTCCAAGGCGGTTCTTCTGTCATGGTTTATTATTTTTGTTATAGTTTGTCTTTGAATGGTTGTTTTGCTTACATTTTTTCTTGTTTTGGATAGCCATTTGGCCACTGTGGGAAAGTAACTGCCCGTTTGGCTGTCGGCTAGTGATGTTTCCATTAGGGTCTAGTTATTTCGTGTTTGTGTTTCTTTCCCTTTGATGTCTCTGATGGGAGGTGTGGGATAATTGTATCGATTCCTGATCATTGCCTTCCCTTCTATTTAAATAAAATTTAAGATGCTGTAAATGATTAGACAAAATATAACGATGCTTTACAACTTAAAATCTATGAAAGCATACCAGTACAAAATTTTAGCTTTATAGTACATGAACTTGGCACGTTATCTCAGATCTCCCGAAAGAGATTAAAACTGAAATTTCGGTTTGCTCAACTTCGCGAGATTTGCGATAACTCCACATGTTTTTCTGTTACAGTTCAAATATTGCATACTAGACTTACATACACGGGAATTGATTTGAATCGTTATATTAATTTTGCCTTGCTGTTTACAGAATCTTTTCTTTATACATTTTAGGTAGGGATAGAATTGAGCGTTTATCAACCATCACGAAAACATGCCTATATAATTTTGACCCCCTTAAACCCCACTTTTATATAGTAAAACTGGGGTTTACAGGGGTATACATTTTTTTTCTTATTTCTGCTCAAAACATAGATTGTGGGTACTCGATAGAACCGCCTCATCGAGGCGGTTCTAACGGGTACCCACGATCTATGTTTTGTGCAGAAATACGAAAAATATCAGAATTTTTTTATCTGAAATTTTTCATTTTTTGGTGGTAAAATTTTCAATATAGTTGAACAGGCGTGTTTTCGTAATGGGTTATTTATGAAAAGTGCAAGACAGGGCGGTACAGGTTTGCCTTCGATTGAACTGTGTTCCACACCTAATTTATTTTACTTAGATGCTCTTAAAAGTGTCTATTAAAATCGATAGAACCGTCGCCTTAAGAACAAATTAGTTTCTGGAATGCTTTCATATTGCATTTATTTATAGTATCTAAACTTCCCAACGACTTATTTTAGTCACCCTCAGACTAATGAATAATTCGATCAAGAGCCAAATATATGAAATGCCTTTTGAGCATAAGCACGTTTTAGATTCAGTAAAGTTCAAATACTCTTTTACGTGCTTATTACATTAACAAGTCTATGTAACGCGTTTATGAATATCCAATGGCCCGCCCCCTCCCAGCCCCCATCCTACCACTTCCTCACCGAATTTGTGCGAATGCGCTCTCTTCTCCGGACATTAGCAGTTGACAAATAGCTTTAACACTTGGCATGCTGAGCAACATTTCGAAACGAGTTCTTATTTTTCCCAGAAAGGTCATGCAAATTGTCCCCTATCGGTAACAGTCTTTTGATAAAATCTTTACCTGATAAAAAACTATCTACTGCAGTCCTTCAAAGTACTGTCAAAACTGTGTTAAGCAAGCACCTGCAATAAATCCCAAAAGTTGTTACTTAAAACAGGTGCTTGCTTACTACAGGTTGATTTCCACATATTTTCCTTTCAAGGGATATGTAAAACTGGCCTCTTAACACAGTTTATTGTTTAATACTGGTAGTCTTTAGGACAGGTTCCACTCTACTCTCCGTGCCATCTTCCAGCCGTTTTATCCAATCAGAAAAGACCTTTATAAATGTTTGTTTTGGTGTACTGTTTATAGATGAGTAAATATAGTCCAAGTACACCTGTTCGTGGGCGTATTGCAGCCATGATGAATAACTGAAATAAAGCTTTCTCCTTTTAAACATAAACCCAGGTTTCGTTATCTGAGACAATTTCTCTCAGATATTTTTGGTATCTGCCTTTGAATGCATACAAATGAGATGTGTCTCAGTCATTAGCCTTATCACTGGGCACAACAAAACCTAGTGGACCACAAACAGATTAACCCTTGTCCTGCTGAATAAATTAAGATGCCAAGCCCATTTCTAATTTTCAGCCAATCAGATTACTTGATCCAGACTGTTGCTATAAATTCACATATCGATACATAATTGCAAACAGTGCAGATCCAGATCAGTTGGCTTCTTCAGAAGCCAACTGATCGGGATCTACAATGTTTGCAAAGATAAGATATATCCGGGTTCAGCAGGACAGGGGTTAAGGCCCAATAGAGGAATTTAGTACTGGCTTCTATTTATCTCATTCATAGATAATATCATATGAACTCTTATCTATTATCCCCTCACAAATCTTTATTACCTTTCAGAAGACCTTTTAACCACCCTACTGGGATTTCATAATCACCTCTTTATGGCATGTCTTTTATCTCTCTTACATACTGCCTAAGTGGGGGCAATACAATCATTAGAAAGTGGTACCAGTTTTGGTCTCATTTTAGTTATGTTTTAAGCCGAGCGAGAAGTTGTGAGGCATTCTGTGCCGGTGGCAACTAAACAATGGGATATGCATCGACAGAAACCTAAAGCCTTTCCTCCAGAACAGAAAACCAAATCTGAAGAATTTAACCCATTGTATACTGAATAGAGATTTACATATTCCTAGTGAAAAATGGTAAAACTATTTGCAAACAGTGTAGACCCTGATTAGACGCCGCGTTCGGTGGCGTCTGATCTGGGTCTGCACTGTTTGCCAATTATCCTTTACGGGTCTCCCGACTACAATGCGTTCAGCTAGTTGTATTAGAAAGTTCAATATTCAGCTAGCATTCTGCTTAAATCCACATCGAACCGTTATTGGCCGGACAGGAGTCCTGTAGGACCGATTACGGTCTGATATGGATTTCAGTAGAAATCTATCTTCTACTGGCATTTAATCTACAGCAACATTCCTTTTCGACACTGTCAGACGGCCTCCCGTTATGAGTTTCGTCCTGAATATTTACTATGAAACCTGAACAGACTCACCCATCTGGCTACCATAATGAAAGGTAGATCCCTCTCCTTAATGACTTTATCCTTTCACTCTTATTTCAATTGGACAAGTAGTACTCGTATATCCAAGTTATTCTGCGAATTTAGCAATATGTCCTGTATTCATCTTAAAAAAAAGCGGCATATTTTTAGTTTTTTTTTTACCACTGTAAATGACCATATAAATATGAGCACCATTTATACTTGCATTGCAAAATCAACACGTGCAATCTTTACATCATTCAACAAAAGAATCTTTGTTTTACGATGTATTGTATAATATTTGCATGTACAAGTTTTTGCCGTAGCGGGAAATAGACTACTTTTCAACTGCTTCGCAAATTACAAAATAATGCTGCTAAATAACATAAATTCTTGCGCTTTCAGAAAAGTCTTAATTTAAACATTGTAGTTGTTACTAGGCAACTACATTCGATCAGATTATTAAGACTGCATGGTATATTACTGTCAAATATTTTCGGAAAAAATGACTCGAAAGTGTAGGTTTGAAACAGAGATGGGTGTTATCATTCTGCTGTATTTTTAAACAGCTTATAGCAGTTACTCAGCTGCACACTGGATAGCAGAGCCTAATAACTATTCATAACAAAAACACTTGATCAGCAATTTTATCAAAAATATAAATGGAGGCGGAATTCAACTCAAAACTGACGGCCCATTATTGCACTGAGCTTTGATTATCACCTTTCCATCGTCTTGATGCGCCTTAAAGAATGTTGAAAGGGACGTAAAATAAATCATCGTCGGCAAAGACAAGAGTTACGAAGCACAATCTGCCGAGGCACCGATAGAAGAAGAGATGAGAGAGGGCCAAACAATGAAGAGACACTACGCCACGAACAGTCGTAATAAAATACATCAAAATAAAGAACTGCGATAGAAGGATCGCCTTGCTAATACGTTGACTGGAGCTATTATGACAAATAATATACTTTTTGGAACTATAAAGAATTGATTCAATAAAACATACTGACACTACTCATTGACCGACTCTCGTAGATGTCCTTTGTCTTTATACACCATTTATATTTTCCCCAGTCGGTTCCGCTAAAAGAAGATGTACACAAGGGTACAGACTACAATTATAGTACAGACGAGTGTTAACGATATTCAGCTGAATAGATGTATTAGTTTGACAGTATGAAAGAAATTCGTCTATTGAAATGAAATCGTCTAGCTTATCATTACTTCTCTGTGGACAACGGGATCATGGCAATAAACTTAACCTGCCAATAATTGTAATCTTTCGAGTGCAACACTTATTCATACGATGTTTGACAGCAAATAACAATATTGTGAAATTAACCTTATAAGCGCTAAACAAAATTGTAGCAGACGACATTCTATGTTTTTTTTTTTTTTTTTTTTGTTTTTTTTTTTCTGACAAAATAAAAGACTTGGCATTTACCATCACAGCCCAATACCGATTAATCGATACTATCAATTGCCGTGGTTTTAGTATATGAAGTATCTGAACGTATCGATTACATACAACCCCACATATCATGCTTTTTAGTAGAAGTTAGTTAACCTATTGTGATTCCGTTGCAATTTTAGCCAGTGTGCGGGCAAAACCTATTGCTATGTCCCACGTTAAGAACATCTGCTTTTGGGTGAAAAGCTCAGTCTGTCTATCTATCCATGTGAAGTGTTAAACGCCCGATTCGTCTGTAGCATTTGTATATTAAAATCGCTATCGTGGCAGAATGCAGTGAGGAGATCAATATTGCTCCCGTAGTGGCACATGATGAAGACAAAAGTAAAAGCTAAGTGACTGACATATGTACAGGAAACGCACCAATCCCTTACCTGTCACTGCACCACTTAAGAGGAAACCTCTTGCAACATCAACTGTTACATCTTAGACAACAGTGAATGACATTCATTCTGTCAAAAATAGTTCTAATATTGATAGTGAAATTTCTTAGAACGTATCTTGCTACAAAACTACGGCAGCTGCCACGTTATTAACACCTACAGGACAACTGATTGAAAGTGATAAAAAAGAACGTATCTTTGAAATATTATTTAGTGTCCAGACAGGTCATTCTGCCAAATAAAAGTAAGAATTAAAAATAAAACAGTGTGGAGAGGAGATGATATTATATGTATTCATTAATCAAGGACGTTGCAAGGCTGGAGAAATGGAAATTAATCTTGGGAATTGTATTGAATCTGAGGGCATTAATCCAAAAGATGTAACAATTAAAGTTGGCAAAGAGGCGTTAAAAATAATCGCCAAAGTGAATAACTTGTTAAAGTAGTTTGCAGGCTCCCTCTGGATTCCTTTATAACATAGGCTGATCATATCGTTTATCTCATTTTATTATCTTACCTTCAATTTGATTTTACTATATTTTCCCTTTTATTTTAAGAAAAAAAAAAGGTAAGAGAAAAGTCCAGGGAGTGCCCCAATCACAAACCGCAGCCTTTCCCAGACCCCAAGAGGAAGAGGAAACCGACAAATCCAAACAAGCACGAATCGAACAAACGTACGAAAAGCACTAAGATTAGCTCTCTCTTCCCCAAGCGAGGTAATCGCAATACTAAAAGGGCTGAAAAACACAAGAATAAAATGACACACGGAAAGACATACAACAAATCGCCTCGTAGAATAAACCACAAAGCAACAAAGAGTAAGACTAACACCGGGACCACCGCCTTAGAACGTCAGTAGAAGCCTTAGGCAAGGTTATCATTATATTGAAAGACATACATACATAAATGATTTTAAAGGCTCCATATTCCTCAAAAATAGACATTTTTCCAAGAAAGGTTTAATAAATTGATAATATGGCAATAATACTACGATCATAAACTGTGGCATCTGACAGCCTGTAAATATTCAGTTAATCTCACGTATTTGACCTGGATAAAAAATAAAATGATTTTTATCGTATCTCTGAATTAATGTTGGCAACATTAATTCAGAGACGATAAAAAAACATTTCATTTTTTATCCAGTTCAAAAAAGAGAGACTAGCTGAAATTTTAAAGGCTGTAAGGTGACACATTTTATGATTGTATTATTATTTTTAAACCTCTCTTGGAGCCCGATTATATGCTCCTCAAGCAGTAATTAATTGCAGGCTCATGTTTACCTTTTCATTCAAGTTTAAAAACAATTAAGGACTATCTACCGGCTGCCCATACATGGTGGCGAAATATGCCACCTGTACACGTCATCATAAAATTTAATTTACAGCTTCAATGCCAAGGCATATCAAATGTTTATTAATAGATAACAATTAATTTTATAAAAATAACAAAAGAGTTACTGTTTAACTTGCGCAAAATCGAACAAAAATATTCCTTTGTCTTTTCAATGAATACAAAATACTAACGTCAGTTTGTTTCACAATGTGTTGTTTAATGCAGCCGAAAATTAAACTGTTCAAATCTATTCAAATAAAAACCGAATATGTGTATGTCCTTAGGTACCCAAACTGATACACAAAACCAAAATATTGTAAATTCATGTATATAACGAACTGGATACTGGTTTGTATTCTATCTGAACGTGCAAGGGGGGACAGCTAAGTA
Organism: Anodontia alba; assembly: GCA_964016985.1. Taxonomy (NCBI): domain Eukaryota; kingdom Metazoa; phylum Mollusca; class Bivalvia; order Lucinida; family Lucinidae; genus Anodontia; species Anodontia alba. The sequence goes on from OZ024825.1 coordinate 46,129,358, forward strand.
CATTATACATGTACGGTCAATGTGTATTGTATAGAGCTGTTTGAGTAGCCAAAATATGTCTTTATTTGAATGAATTTGGATATCTTAATACTAAAATTAAGTAAAATTTGAGAGACACGCATTTCATTCGTGATTTTTGTTGATATTTTAAGATGAAGTATAGAGGTGGCAAATTACGCCACCATGTACGAGCATCCGGTACATTGTCCTTAATGGTATACAGAAGGTCAGCGAAAGTCAAATTGTTTTTCATGTTGGCGAATGCTAATATCTAGTTTAATCTTTACCTAGTTTAGGCGAATGCTAATATCTAGCAGACATTAGGACTTCATCATATTTGTACCAAGCTGTATCAGCTGCCGGTAACTAAACTTCGCTCTTTGCAGAAGGAAGTGGTGGATACAAAAACATATATTCAAAATTCTCCTGAATATAAGCTGGTTGCTATTATTTTGGATGTTGCTAAGTTTAGGCTGTACAAGCCTGTTCAAATAGTTTCTCCAGAAGAGACTCCTACTCGTGATTTTCTGAAACTTGACTTCAGAAAAAGGATCTTGACGCCGTTAACATTAGCAATATCCTGAACCATAAGAAAGTGACTTCAATCATACCAGCTTACTTCAAAAACCAGAGCCCACCTATCATCTCCTACAGTTACTCGTCTCCCATTGCACCTAAAATTTTCAATTACAAAAAACGTGCTGCAAGGGCTAAATACTGAGAACATTACATGAAACCCCTCAGCGTGTTCCTGTAAAACATCGGAGTTCTGCTATAATCCAGCCGGTCACATCATAACAGGAGACCTCAATATAGTCAGGATTAGCAAACTGAAGGACATTCTTTCCAAAGGCCCTAAATACAGGGAACCCAGGTCTTTTACTTGGAAACAGAATTCCAAATTAATTTTGGATTCTGTTGAAGAGTATGCACGACGCTGTGCTAAGAAAGAGGACGTGGAGGTTGACACCCTGTCTGAATGGATTAAATCGGTAATGTCCTTGGTAAACAGACGTGTCTCAGTACTCAGCAGAACCAGGTCTTGTCGACATGAATTGGTGTTTGATGATCCAGATGTTGCTGCTGAGTTAGCTGAAATCCATGAGAAGTTTGTCGTTGTTCCAGCAGACAAGGCATCTAATAACATTGTGTTTGTTTGCAAAACACACTATATAAACTGCTTAATGGAAGAGCTAGGTATGAGTACCATGACCGGAAACCCTACATATAATCTTACTGCTATGTCCAAGGATGAAATTCTACAAAACCACCGTTCGGTGATGCTGACATTCGGAATTTCCCTCCCAGAGAAAGATATTGACCTTCCCAAACTGTACTGGATTCCTAAACTTCACAAGAATCCGTACAAGCAGAGATATATTGCGGGTTCAGCTAAGTGCTCAACCAAGCCTCTTTCTCAGATTCCAACACGAATCCTAACCGCAGTTAAAGAAGGCCTTGAGAAGTATTGTGACACTGCATATGCCAGAAGTGGTGTTAATCAGATGTGGATCCTGAAAAACTCCAAAGAGCTTTTAGAAAACCTAAAGGCACAATCTCTTCATTCCGTCAACAGTATAAAATCTTTCGAATTCTCTCACTCTTTACACTACTATTCCTCATGATAAATTGAAATCTAACTTAAAGGAAATTATCAACCAGTGTTTCTTCCACATGAATGGTAACCGTCGATTTCAGTATGTTGTCATTGGCTACAAAGACACATACTTCGTTCGGGATCACTCTGATGCGCCACAAAAATAATCAGATGCAGATGTCATACAGATGCTGGAATATCTAATCGATAATATTTTGTGGAGTTCGGCGAACGGATATTTCAGCAAACAATCGGCATACCGATGGGTACTAACTGTGCACCGTTACTTGCCGACTTGTTTCTATACTCGTATGAGGCAGAGTTTGTACAAAGTCTCCTCCAAGCAGGCAAAAAACACCTCGCACAACAATTCAATTTCACCTACAGATATTTAGATGATGTATTGTCTCTGAAAAACACAAAATTTGCAGAGTATTTGGAATACATCTATCCATGTGAACTTGAAATAAAGGAAACAACAGAGGCTGCAGCCTCCTCCTCATACTTGGATTGTTATCTCTACATTGACAATGGAAAGCTTGCTACTAGGCTTAACGACAAACGGGATGACTTCATTTTTTCCATTGTTAACTTTCCATTCCTGAGCCGTAATATCCCTTCTGCACCAGTATACGGCGTTTACGTTTCACAGTTAATCCGTTATGCTTGTTCAAGTTATCAGGACTTCATGGAACGTGGGAAAGTGCTCACTAAAACGTTGTTGAGCCAGGGGTATCAAAAAACCAAACTGGTAGCAACACTTAAGAAGTTCTATGGGAGAAATATTGATCTGGTCAATCCCTACAATGTGGCAGTTTCAAGAATTGTTTCTGATGTCTTTGCCAGTGACGCGCCATAAGTAGACTTCTAAAATCCCGGACATACGCTTCTAACGATATTTCCTTCGTTCTGGCCTATGGGCATGGTGGGCGAAGCTTGCTTACCAAGAAATGCTTACTATCCGCGGACGCCTGATTACACCCTTTATTCTGGGGTACATGTCTGTTGGTCTGAACATTCTGATTCGTCATTCGTTTACGGATTTATGAGTTTGGATTATGGTTTAGGTACCATGACCGCACCTACTTAATATAGGAAATCAAAATGAAAATGTCATATATTGAAAAAAAAGAAAATGACAACATAATGATGGTGTGATTTCGGTCAAGTTCACTGCGTTTCAACTCAGACTTTTATGGGGCAGATCAAGAAATTTCGGAAAGGAGGTACACAAAAAATCACGGGTTCTAAATCGTTCTGCTATCTACGTTCAGGGGGATTAGGGTGCACTGAAAGCTGTGAATAACTGATTTTGATAGCAGCAGGTCTATTATCTTAATGTGGTATTTGACAAAAAAAAAAATAAAAAAAAGTAAAATAAAATAAAATAAAAATAAAATTTAATAAACGTTTTAAAGTAAAATATAAAGTTTATTTAGTGTATTGAGCAAACACTCTGAAACCCAATGGAACCTAAACACTGGTTATAAAACGTTAATCAAAAGCCAAATTTTAGTTATAGACAAAGTCTGCAGGGTATATCCGGACAGTTTTCTAACAACTTCAATTCGATGGAGAGGTAACATGGGCTAATTGATTTGATTATTTTCTCAGGCGGTAATTATAATACTTGTCATTTCCTAGTCACACAGCCAGAAATTAACTTTCATTTTTTTTTTCAGCAATGTTAATCCCAAACTGTTGTTTATTATTATTTTTATCACAAATAATTTAAAATACATTTCTACCAAGTGACTTCACCACTTTAGGCATTGCTGCTAGAGCATGCGCTTGTCTTGCATAGAGGTGTCAAATCTCCGTACTTTGCAATATTCAGCTGGTCTGCTAGATATCGATTGGTCAATGCCTACCAGTCCTGACGTATGAAAAAAAAGCCAAAGAAAAGGGATTCACTTTTGCAGGTGATTTAGTTGTAAAAACGTGCTGTCAAACTAATGCCAATATACAAGATCAAGAAATTCACGTTTGCAGGACCTCTGATCTCTGCTGCACACTTCTTGTAAATACATGTTGTCACAACAATGCAAAAACAGTTGTGTTGTACAATTCATCTTAAGATTTAATTTAGTTCTCAATTAAGTACCTATTTGGCATTTAAAAAATAGTAATCGATTTTAATTTCAAGATCTAGTAGTGCACCCTGGAGTTTGTTTCACGCTGGCTTCTGACGTTGATGGGTCAGGGTACACCTTACATGCCTGCTGTAGTTGAACTGAGGGTGCAACATTGCTTCTGTAGTTCAATTGCAAGGGTGCAGAACAATCAGGGTGCACTCTTGCTTTTGTAGCTGAACTTTCAAGGGTGTCTCCAGAAGTCGGCGAATCCGTTGACAAATACCGTAATCCGGCCTGAATAGACCAATATTCCGGCGTTAGAATCGGTTTTCCGGCGTTACGGTTGGACGCGGTGAAGATACTTTCATCAGAATCGGATTTGTCTATTTATCATTACTTATTTGAAGACAGTGAGGCCATCAATTTGTCTATAAATTTAAGCTGCCAATAATGGTTATCTATCGTGTACACGCATTTACACGGTGTTGGGCATTAATTACAAGATTGTGAAATCAAAGATAACAGTACGGATGTCAGCACAACGTTACGTTTTAAATAATAGTTTGTTTGTGTTGAGGTTTTACGGCCCAGTCAACCCAATGGGGTCGTCGAGCGCGGTCAATTTACCTAACCACACGTTTACTGGGCAGGCTTAGTCCTCTAAGCGGTTAACCAGCATTGTGCACACTCTTTCGCCAGAAACTGACAACTGCCCTTCTTGAATCAGCGGAAGGGAGAGAATGACCATAGAAAATATTTCACGATCAATCTCCACGAAAGAATGTTGCCGACCTCGGCGGGGGTTGAACCCGCGACCTCCTGGTCTCCAGTCGGACGGCGCATCCAACTGAGCCACCGAGGCCGGCTTTAAATAATAGTTAAGAAGGTTTGCGTTTGGTTCGTGTTTAGCGACACGTGAGACTATAGAAGATATTCCCTTCACATATTCTTATAGTAGCAAATTTGGAGCCGCAACGTCAGAAAACGTACTTTCGGACATGTGCGCCCAATTGCGTTCCAGATCAGCATGTGAACAGAATTTTCACTGAACACATTTAGAATAGCGAAGGGTACAAAGTATATATTTGTTCATGCGATCAACGAGGACAACGATCAGACAGCGTTGTTCGCAGTAAGCATTCGTTATAAATCTATAGCGGGCCGTTACCGGCCCGTCAGGGTAGCTGACGGGCCGGTAACGGCCCGCTTAGATTCATAGATAATGTTAGCTGGGCAGTAAGCATTCTTTATAAATCTATTGCGGCCGTTATCGGCCCGTCAGGGTAGCTGACGGGCCGATAACGGCCCTTATAGATTTATAAAGAATGCTAGGATGGTTGCTCTTTCTTTTTACAACCGCACGATTGGCTGGCAGGAAAGCAAAATAAAGTCACATAATTTGCCTCCGTTTGAAAAATTAGTGAAAATTTACAAATGATATTCAGTTCCATTTAGTCTAAGCGCTGTTAATGAGTCCGTGCAGTCTGGTGAATGCTACTGTTGTTCCTAGTCTATCTATTGATTTATGGAGACTGAACATACTTGATAAGTTTCCCCTGTTTTTACAACGGAGACAACTTTTGTGACGTTTTGGTTTCTTTTCTGCACACCAAACTCTTATACTGAAAAGGGAAAATAAATGGTCCCAAGGTAGCATGTTTTGGTAGACCCCTTTTCAGAAATGAGAGAAAACAATTTCTCTGAAAGTATATCAAATCGTAAACAGATTAGAGAAATTGCATTTTCGGATTTCTTGTTTTTAATTCGAAACAGCACACCAAATCATGCTCCTAGGGGATGCAGATTCTTTGATGTAAGACAAACAGAAACGAGATAGCTTTATAAAAGAGAAACACCACGAAAGGTTAGTTTATTATTTATTTAATGGTATAAGTGTATTATTAGTTTAACTTATGGGGCCTTCCCAGGGTTTGTCTTCAGAACGCGGGAATAGGGCCATTCATTTCAGGGGAACAAGGAAATAGATTAGAATATTTTATTGGAAAACCTACATATACAGAAGGTGTTTTCCATGAAATATATAATATAAACATTAAAAAGAATAAACATGAGAAAACAATCAGTAGATCTACTACTACCTTAATTCTAACATCTGATGAATAAATTAACAAATACGTTTTGTATTCACAGCACTACTGGGGTTCATAAATTCATAAAATAATTTAAAGCATTCATTAGTATTGGGATTCAAAAATGGTAGCTTTAAATTTAGTTTATTAAACAATGTAATCCGCAAATTTGTACATTTTCTACAAAATAGGAAAAAATGCTCCTCATCTTCTACCTGATTGCACTGCATACAAATTCGTTGCTCACGTGGAATTCTTGGTCTGAAGTAGCGGCCACGTTCAATTAATAAATCATGAGCACAAGGGAAGAAAAGTCTAAAAATGAAAGGAACAGGGGAACAAAGGCAATTTGGGAATAGGGAACATAGAAAATCAAGATTTTGATTTAGCATAAAGAGGGAAAATGCCGATTTGTTTCAGGGGAACCATCACGAAAACATGTCTATATAATTTTGACCTCCTTAAACCCCCCTTTTATATGGTAAAACTGGGGTTTACAGGGGTATACATTATTTTTTTCTTATTTCTGCTCAAAAACATAGATTTTGGGTACTCGTTAGAACCGCCTCAGCGAAGCGGTTCTAACGATTACCCACAATCTATGTTTTGAACAGAAATATGAAAAAGTATCAGTTTTTTTGTCTGAAAATTTTCAGTTTTTGGAGGTGAATTTTCTATATATTGGAATAGGCGTGTTCTAACGAGTACCCACAATCTATGTTTTTGAGGATTTAGTTTTTCCTCTATTCTGCAAATCTGATATGTCGAAGTACGGATATCTCGAAGTATTTCAGAAAGCCACTTGGAATTCGAGATAACGAGAATCGACTGTACATGTCACACTAAGGCAAATTTGTTATTCCAACTCAATGACAAATTTATGGCAATTGAAAACGTAAATAAAATATGATACTTAAGTGTGCTAAATCTTTCAGTACTGCTGAATAAATGATTTTTGCAAATAGTGTAGAGCCTGATGAGACACCTCATAGTGAGCCGTCTCACCAGGACTTACACTGTTTGCCGTTCTGTTTTGATTTTTGATTTAGACCCGAATTCGGAACATTTGTTCATACCAGATTTTAAAATGGGAGTGTCCACTTCATAAACTCAGGGATGAAAGGGTTAAACAGATATGTGCGAGTGTTGCTACAAATAGCCGACACAAGACTAGATATTTTGAAAACAGCATACCCAAACCGAACCTCAAATTTTCGTTCTTTTTGTGTTTTTTGTTTCCAAAGGCAGTCTATTAGATCCCTGTAGCTGGTGTTAAATGCCGTATGGCGGCCGTAAAACGTCTCCCGTATTTCATCATAATGCAGATTATATATATATATATATATATATTTTTTTTTTTATCTCCGTTTGGGCCCGTCGTCCGTCAGTCACACCTTTGGACGATTTCTCCTCTAAAACACCTGGGTCAATTTTCTTTAAACCCTATGTGCAATCTTCTGTGAAAGGGGGGATTGGAAATTTGAACACATTGCTGCGGTTCGTAAATTAAGATGGCCGCCATGCCTGCCTATATATGATGAAAACACTTAAACATATTCTTCTCCAGAACCAAGAGAGATTTAAGGCTGAATTTTGGTATATAGTATTGGAGACTACAAGGTCTACCAAATTTGTTCAAATGATGACACTAGATTGATCTTTGACTTTTTATGGCATGGTCAAATTTGCGTCCCTATGCATTTCTGTGGGGAAAATATAAAAAAAAGATCATTTTCTGAAAATGTATTAAATACAAAAGACCGGCTGAAACTTACAATGTATGATCAAAGTAGCCAATTCTTTTAGTTACAATCCAAATTATGTTCCCAGTGGTTATCTGTCCTTGCCCATGCGCTATATACATGTCTAAAATTGCGTAACCTTTAAACGTCTTCTTCTCTGAAACAATGTGACCAATTTTACAAAAACTTTCACATGGGGCATTCTGTAGAAGGAAAATTATAAATTTGTTCAGACGATTCTGCACCATTGAAGAAGGTGGCCCTCCATGCCAATATAAGGTAAAACACTTTAAAGTATTCTTCTCCCGAACCAAGAAAGCTTTGAGGCTGAATCTTGGTACATAGCATCGAGGACTCAAGGTTCGTTCAAATGGTTGTTCTACGATGGACTGTGATCTTTTTACGGCAAGGTCAAATGTGTGTCCCCATAGTTTTGTATGATGAAAATGTTGAAAACAAAATCTCAAAATTATTTTAAAGACTAATGGCTGAAATTTACAATGTATCATTAAAGTAATAACACCTTTAAGTTACAATCAAAATTTTGTCCTTAGGAAGTTATCTGCCTTTGCCGTCGGGCTATATACATGTATAACATCTTGTAATCTTTAAACGTCTTTTTCTCTGAAACAGTTCAGCCAATTCTACCGTTGTTCAGATGATGATCCTAGGATGACCTTTGACCTTTTTACGGCAAGGTCAAATTTGCATCCCCATGCAAAATGCTAAAAAATCATTTTCTAAAATATATTAAAGTCTAATGCTTAAACTTACAATGCATGATTAAAGTAAAATTTACAAACAAATTGTATCCCCCTGGTATTAGCTGCCCTTGCCATATATCAAAATGAGTAATTTTTAAACGTCTTGTACTCTGATACACCTTGACCAGTTTTCACCAGATTCCACATGGAGCCTCTGTCGAAGGGGTATTGTCAGTTTGTTCAAATGGTTCTATACTATTGAACAAGATGGCCGCCATGGCCGTAGATGGTAAAAATGCTTAAAAATCTTCTTCTTCAGAACAAAGAAAGCTTTGAGGCTAGTTCTTGGTATAAAGTACCAGATGCGCAAGGTCTACCAGATTTGTTCAAATGATGATCCTAGGATGCTCTTTGATCTTTTACAGTACGGTCAATTTTCTGTCCTAGCTGCTGTGGCAATGCAAGAAGAATGTTGCATGGCATTTGCAGACATGTAATGGCTGTTTTACTCAGATGAGCAAATTGCGACCACTGTGCCTATTGTTCATTTGTATTACGTTTTAGGGAAATGAATGATAAGTTGACTCTCGCTATCTCGAACTCGCTTATCTGGAAGTGAAAATCTGGTCCCTGTGTAAACATGAAAATCTAACAACATGTAAAAAAATATTGTGGAAAAGAGGATAAATTGCTCCTAAGGAGCAATTTCTCCTCTTTTCCACAATATTTTCAGTATATCTCTAACCTCAAGAGTCCAATTACACGCTAAATGTGGTTAATCGAATTAGTTTTACCTCTATTCTGCAAATCTGATATGTCGAAGTACGGATATGTCGAAGTATTTCAGAAAGTCCCTTGGAATTCGAGATAACGAGAGTCGACTGTATTTCAGCGAGGAGGCAACAACTTATCTTAAGCTTTCTTCTTTTATGTAGATAATTCATTGTTTACTTTTGTTTGATTGATGCTGAAAGACCACACAAATGCGTTTGTGACTATGTGAGGCATTGCATTGATTTAGCATTACCGAGGGCAAAATGTAGAATAGGATAGGGCCCAGTTGTTCAAAACTAACGATGTCGTAAGTTATCTATCGTTAAAACTTTTATCATAAAACATGGAATATACTCTAATATTTTTGCTGAAAAATGTTAGTAGTTTTTGCATTTGCAAAAGCTACTCACATTTTTCTGCAAAAATACATGTGAATTAGATGTTGTACTTACTAGAACAGTTGACATTTTGACCAGTTACGAACTCGTTATGCTAACAATGTTTTGAACAACTGAGCCCGGATCAATACAAGTCAAATGGCGTTCTTCTGAATCGAAGTTGTATATTGTTGTTACTTGTTTGTACTAGTTTATATTGTTATACGAGCGCATCAAGTTGTTTATTGTTGTTTATTGTTTGTACTACTTTATATTGTTATACGAACGCATCAACCTCGTATATGTTATACGAGTCGGAACGTCAGAAAAAGTACCGTCTGACATGCGTGTCTAAAGAAGACTCAAGTGAGGCCGCGCAATCTGAACAGATTCTTCATGTTCTGCATGAAGAAAAGTTGCATCCTTGGCAATGCAAAATGCCAAAAAATGATTCAGGTCACTGCATGAATGCGCAGGCTGATCTGAGTATTTGCAGGGTGCACATGACCGAAGGTACGTTTTCTGACATTGCGGCTCATACAGACATAATACGTTTTAAAACAACATATCGGTAAATCCATAAATTAAAAGAACCTTGCAATCATGGCATTTATTATAAATATTGCTATAAATATTCTGTGATATAGGGTTATTGCACTGATGCTGGTGAATATTGTCCCAAGCTGGTAAATAAAAGGACGCGAGCTTGCGAGCGTCCGTAGATATCCTAACGAGGAACAATATTCATTAATATCAGTGAAGCAACCATTTTATCATATAGCTATAAATATTATTCTCTCGTTTTGCTTCTTATTCTGTATTTTTGTGTAATTTGACATTGCAAATAACGCTTTCTGTAACAGTACAAAACTGATATCAGAAAGTGATATCATTCTTGCACTAGTGCAATATCAACATGATATTATTTTTGCACTGTTGCTGTTTTAGTTTAAACATATTTATTTCACAATATCTCTATGACATGCAAAATATATATACATACAATAATACTTTATGGGATTGGAACGGAAGCTTAGTGCTTATAGAGTTCTTTTCCCAAACGTTGCTGTTTTGCAGCGATTCTAGTTGTAAAAACAAATTATTTGAGCAAAAATCAATTGTGTTGCTTCACTTGCGACTTTAAAACTTTAAGAGTTAATTATTTGATGGTTTGGGTCCAGCGTGACGTCATATTTCATGACGTCACGTGAAAATGACATCAGCAATTTTGACTTCATACAACGTGAACCCCACAATGGTTGTTAATGGTCGACAAACAAGTATTACAGAAAAGAAACCGTGCAATTTTAATATTGCGTGCTGGTATTGAGAAATATTGGCATCATTGTTCCTTGGATTTTATCGTGCATTTCTAAGTTTATAGCCATATAATAATAAAAAAAATATGCGTTAAAATCCGAGGAGCATGCGGATATCACACGACCACACGCTTATTCGGATGCCTTCGAATGTTACGAATGTCGTATTATGACATATAAAAAATGCATTAGCGCAAAAATGATATTGCTGTTGTAATATCAATTTCGTACTGTTGTTAGATTTGCTTTCAGACAATGAATTTTCACAGAATTTTGTCTATAAAGCATTTAATCGAGCAAAACTGTTTACAGCTATATAATAAGAGGGTTATTGTACTGGTATTGGTGAATATTGTCCCTAGTTGGGTTATCTACAGACACTCGCAAGCTCGTGTCCTTCGGTATCCCTATCCTGGACAATATTCACCAATATCAGTGCAATAACCCTATAATGCCAAGGAAGGTATAGGTACTTCACATATCTTATTACATCTTCAGTTTTAAGTCCGCATCTGAAAACATTCTGACTCTTTAGTGTTGTTGTCTTTTTTCTCTACTTTCTCTGCTTACCTTATATTAAAATATAGAATAATTGCAATTGTAAAATATATCGTGCAGAGCCCTTATTTATCCGATGGACAATACTAATGCTTAGCACTGCGTAAGATTTTCAGTAGACGGCATATTGAAATATTTTTCTTATTCTTCCTAGAAAACAGGTTTTGACATGCCATGCAAATTGTCTACAATTTGCATAGAATGTCAAATCCTGTTTTCCAGGAAAAAAATAGAAAAATATCATCAATTTGTCATTTGCTGAAAGAGCCCAGAGAGTGGTAAAGGCGAAATTTAACACTAAACTTTGTAGACAAATTGTTAGTATTCTGTTGGGGGACTAATAGTATTCCTCTTGTTGCTGATTTGTTTCTGTTTTGGTACGAGATAGATTTCATGTTGTCTCTGTCTAATGAAATTCACACTGATGTAATTGATGATTACGGCTAGGTTTCTGTGTAACTAGATGACATATTTAACCCATGTATGTCTAGCGTCCCATAAAAGGGACATTGGTAAACAATATAGACCCAGATCAGATGCGGCGAAACACGGCGTCTGATCAGGGTCTACACTGCAAAGTGTTTGCTTTAAATGCAGGAATTTCTATGGAACACGGTAATAATTAAAAACAACCAGGCCCACCTTCTGTATGTAATGGACCGATCCAAAGAGTTAAGACGGAAGAGTCCATTGGACATAAATTATAATAATAGTTTACTTCGAAAGAAAGATCAGATTTATCTCGCTGAACTTAGTTAATAAAACCAATTGCTCTGATACCCTTTTTTGGATTTGGACGTATCTATATCTAATACGGGGGTGGTTGGATGAGGCAAAGGTGTCGTGTATTTTACGTCACCGGGGCGTCCAACTGATATTAGCTTACAGTTAGGCAAGGTTTGCTGTCCTTGTAGTAGGTAAAGGTAGAGGAGGAATGTTTTTTATTTCTTCTGTTTCTTAACTTTCATTCGTTTTCGTCTTTCTCACCTATCCCTCTCTTTCATCTCCTCTACTATCTTTTCTTGTTCTCTTCTCCCTTTCTCAACCGCAAGGGTTGATGTGTTGTTAAACCCCAACACAATCAATATATAATGATACAGTTCCTTTAAAATGTTCGACAAAAGGGATGACTTTTGACTTTGACATTGTTAATTGCCGTGTTCTTGATGGCGATATCCCCATTCTCCTTCATATGGAGGATATGTTATCTAGTTATTTGTTCTGCAAGAGTGTGTTAACCCATGTCATGCTGAATAAATTAAGATGCCACGCCCACTTCTAATTTCCAGCCTATCAGATTACTTGATCCGAGTTTTTGATAGAAATTCACATATTTAATGATAAACAGTGCAGATCCAGATCAGTTGGATTCTTCAGAAGCGAATTGATCTGGATCTACACTGTTTGCTCAGACAGGGCATGTCGTGTTTAGCAAGAGAAGGGGTTAATGGCTTTTACAGGCGGCATAAAACTGCGAAACTTCTTGAACAGGACTATAGGTATCATAAACTTCGGAAAGCCTTTTAAAACTTCATCGACATTGTTGAACATAGAGTTGCATTCAAGGTGCTTCTGCAACATTGGTATATCGGAATAAACATTTGATACTGAGTTAGTGTGTATTTCGGAAGATTTTTGGAATGTCTAATTTTTCGTAGCAATTAAAAGGTTTTTTTAACCGTTAGAAAGGAATAGGTTATAACATTGGTATTGTGTTGCAGACTGAATGCCTTATTATTGACCCTATCATGATTGATAGGTATGCTTTCCTATTTAATTGCACGACGATGGGTCGCGTTTCGGACAAGGACGGCCCGACCTAAATCTTACCCAAATGAGTAAATGTCTGATTCTATGTCCTTTGCCTGGCCCTCCATTGATCAACTAATGATTTTCTATTGTTCTTCATACACAGCGAGGTTACACGCACATCTCCCCTCGCCGCACCCCACCCCATCCCCATCCCCCCCCCCCCACCTCCCCAGCACCGGCTTAAGCGGTATTTAAATTTCAAATTAACTAGAATAACTAGAATTGGCTCAATGATACCAAAGGAAGTACAAATATAGAAAAAATAGAATCTTCTCAATGAAGAGTCTCAATAAATTAATACAGTCGAACCTCGTTATCTCGAACTAGCTTATTTTGAAATACCGCTTATCTCGAAGTGAAAATCTGGTCCCTGTTTTCACATGAAACTATGACAACAGATAACAAAATAATGTGGAAAAGAGGAGAAATTGCTCCTAAGGAGCAATTTCTCCTCTTTTCCACATTATTTTATATATATATTTCTAACTTCAGGAGTCAAATTACATATTCATTTGTTAAATGTGGTTGTTCAATTTATTGTTTTACTCACTCTCTCAACTCTGATATGTCGAGGTACGGATATCTCGAAGTGTTTCAGTGAGTCCCTTGGAATTCGAGATAACGAGAGTCGACTGTATATTGATTCCCTGCAACCTCCATAGCTCCATATAACAGTGAGTATCAGGTAATTTTCTTATTTCTCCACAAAAACATATGTTGTTAGATTCGTTCAGTCACCCTTCAGCTATATATCTTTCGCATATACATAGGGATCGGCCAGGCATACATTCTGCCGGTACAGATCTCACACATCTCGCGCTGTATAGTCATGTGATCTGCTAGCCAGCTGATCCAACAATGGCGTCTCAGCTCGCTGAAGTGAAGAGAAGTTAATAGTTTTATATAACATGTATAATGGAAATGAACTCAAATATGCAATGGAAATTAGCACATTCGTGCATAGTCTGTTCCAAGACGCCATTGGATAGGGACGAAAGGCGAGCAGTACATACAGAATCAGGTGAAAATCAGAATGAAATTTCTAGGGAAGCGTAACGACCAATGAAATCGTAATATCTGGCGCACCAATGCTTGTGGCTTATCAGTTATCTATTTTAAGCGAACAGCCTTCCAGTTTACATGTAATAGGTTAGAAGGCGTTAGCATTGTTGGAAACTTATTTTTTTTTTTTTTTTTTTTTTTTTTTTTTTTTTTGTGGACACTTATTGTATGGACAAGGCGCTTCTAATGAGTACCATAACATATGTTTTCATGGAGAAATAAGAAAAATGTATGTACTTTTTGCTTGTAAAACGACGCCTTATCTGGAGCTGTGAATTATCGTTCTCTTTCAACTGGTATCACATTTAGCATTTTAGTATTAGTCTCATTATATGCTGCATAAGTGGCCGATTAATCTGGGCCCAGTTGTTCAAAACTAACGATGTCGTTAGTTAACGATTCGATAAAATTTACATCGAGTGATACGCAAATATGCTGAAATTTTTGCTGAAAAAAATATCAGAATATTGTGTATTGAATCTGCTAAAACAGTTAACGAAATGACCCTTAAAGAGCTCGTTAAGCTAACGATGCTTTGAACAACTGGGCCCAGGTGCTCCTGACATTCCGTATGATTTAATTCAAAGTGCTATCGGACTGAAGATCACACACACACACACATACACACGCACGCACGCACAAAAACAAAACAAAAACAGGTCGCTTGTTTCCATGTGTGTCGTTTAGTTTTACTATGGCAACATTTGGATATCGGTACAGAACAGAACAGAACAACACAATACATTATTGGTGAAAATACATCTCAGCCCACTCGCAGGTGGTGCTATAACAGCTATAACAAAATCAACACCAAAGATAACACAGACAAAGAGTAAATGATTGATATTGTGGAGATCTGGTTTGGGATTTCCAATGGACCAATCTTGTCAATTTTTGACAATTATCTGCCCGCAACACATCTCAATTTTAGTTTCAGTAAGTCTCAATGGTTTTCATCAAATTTGATATGTGCATTGGTATTGTGGAAATTTATCTGGTTTGGGATTGCTCACCGTCAATTTTTGACCGCGTTATCTGCCCGCGGGGTATTATCGTCTCATATTTTAATTGCACATTGTATGCTTGTCGTTGATTTTCTCGTCACCTCTTGGTTTCTGAAGTAGACCCTACAGGCTTTGAACTTCATCACGAGAACATACCTATATAATTTTGACCCCCTTAAACCCCACTTTTATATAGTAAAACTGGGGTTGACAGGGGTATACATTATTTTTCTTATTTCTGCTCAAAATACAGATTGTGGGTAATCGTTAGAACCGCCTCGGCGAGGCGGTTCTAACGAGTACCCACAATCTATGTTTTGAGCAGAAATATGAAAAATATCAGAATTTTTTATCTGAAAACTTTCAGTGTTTGGTGATGAAATTTTCAATATATTTGAATAGGCATGTTTTCATAATGTTGAACGTCCACTGTTAAAAATAGGGATGTCAATAAAACAGCATGACTAATAGGATTGATCCAAGAATACACAGCTCGTCATGGACCGTCTCTTTGAATGTACGCTATTTGTATATAGACCTGTTTTGATCTGCAGAGCTGGAAAGTTGATTATTTTGCACAAGTAAAGACGATAGAACTGTCCCTTAGAAGAAAGTGCGTTCTCATAATGCCATATTTTTTCAATGTTCAGTTATAAGTATCGAAATTTCCATGTAACTCACTGAGGGCACCATTCAGACAAATAAATAATATGACCCTTGACAAATATAATAACGCCAGCTTTCGCTCTCGTGCAATTGGGACAGGATTTCCACTGACAAGTTGGTTTGATTATTAAGGAACTCGCACCAGACGATATGCGCTAGCTTATTTGAACATTCACATTGGCACATGCATTCTGTTTGTTATCTCTGCGCCGTATCAAATGACTTTTAATATGACTATGAATATAAAGGCATTGATCGCATTGTAAACTGACAACGAACAAAATCGCTCAGTAAGCATTCTACTATGAGCCAAGATACAATATAATCGCGAATAGTGTAAGATAAGGCCGGCTTGAACATGCGCATGCTCTGACCACAGTCTGGTATCCACTATTAACTTATTAGGAATTAATACACTTTCAGGGGAGACACACAATCTGCCAATTTTATTTTTGCCTCCCTTCTGAAAAGGGACTATTCTAAAAGGAATGACTTTGTTCATCTCGGAAGCGAATTCTCTGAAAATCCTTTCCTACTTTCAGAAGGAACATGGTGACTAGGAAATCAAATAGGACGTCACAAACGAAAAAAATGCGGAAAATCTACCCTTAACACTTATCATGCTATGGGCAAATTCAGCAGACGACAAACTTGTGACATTTTTTATTTTTCCTTTAAAACAGGATCCGACATTTTATGCAAATTGTCTCCTAATTTGCATGAAATGTCAAATCCTATTTGAACAAATATGAACAATATTTCAAAATGTCATCTGCCAAAATTTTTACCCAGCACGCAAAGTGTTAAATTAAGATAGCGTCTGAAGCAGACGACAAACTGGTTATTTTTTCTTATTTTTCCAATAAAATAGGATCCGACATTTCATTTAAATTAGAGACAATTTGCATTAAATGTCAAATCCTATTTTATAGAAAAAATAAGAAAAATATTTCAAAATGCCGTCTGCTGACATTTTTACCCAGCATGCAAAGTGATAAGTTTAGACACCGTCCAAACATTGCATATAGCTCAGATGAGAGCGATACCGAGATAAACATTTTCTTATTTCTCCACGAAACGTATGATGTGGGCACTCATTAGAAGTGCTTCGTCTGCGTGCTTCAATTGTGTACCCACATCATATGTTTTCATGGATACGTTTTGGTTAAATATTATCTGCAATAAAGTTGACCTGATTAAACTGTAGCATGCGCATGAAGGCCTAGATCTTTAACGTTAATATATGACAAATACTGTTAATTTTACCGTGGTCCTGCTAAAATGAATTATATGTAGACATTTTCACTGTTTATGATTTGAATAAATGATGAACACATAGCGTTGGACAGCTACCAGAAGTCCTTTGGATTTTAATGAAGCTTCACCGATTTCCTAAAAACCAAAAGGTAAATGCTACTATTCATTCTTCCATTACAGTAATTTTTTTTCTTCAGAAAACAGGTGTTTTACATTTCACGCAAGTTGTCTCTGACGGAAACAATTTGCATGAAATGTCAAAACCTGTTTCCTAAGGAAAACAAGAAACATATTTCAATATGTCGTCTGCTGGAAATTTGACAAAGAGTGCTAAGCGTTGATTTATGATACATGTAACACTAAAAAAAATGAAAGGAACAGAATGCTGGTATTGTAATTATGAAAAGAGAGCATGTTAAACTATTCTGTTTCAAAATCATATTAACTCATTTAGGCCAATCGTCCCCTAAAAGGGTCAGTGGAAAAAGAAGGTACAGATCAAACTCCGACTTGTGCGACAGTGATCTCTTAAACGTTGTACACCACTTTCTATGTTCTGTCACTGTCATTTTGAATTAATTTCCAAATATAACGTTGGTTTGAAAACACTTCTATACGTAATTCTATAGAAAAAGCTAGAAATGTGTCCAAAGGACACAGATGCCCTCGCCTGAGAAACAAAGCCAAATTGCTAACGCCGGACGCCATTCTTCGAATTGCGGTGTGGGGGTGGGGGGGGGGGGGGGGCGATGGGGTAGGGGCATAAAAAGTGAAGAAATACCACTATCACAAAGTTACCAAAGGAAAGAGAGATGAGAAACAAATAAGGACCACCAACGTGCTTATGCTCTTGGGACCACACAAACATCACATACCATTACGAAAACACGCCTATTCAAATATTACCTCCAAAAACTGAAAATTTTCAGATAAAAAAACTCTCACATTTTTTCATATTTCTGCTCAAAACATAAATTGTGGGTACCCGTTAGACCCGCCTCGGCGAGGCGGTTCTAACGAGCACCCACAATCTATGTTTTTTAGCAGAAATAAGAAAAATAATGTATACCCCTGTAAACCCCAGTTTTACTATATAAAAGTGGGGCTTAAGGGGGTCAAAAGTATATAGGTATGTTTTCGTGATGGAAACCAAAGACACACAAACAAAGAAGAACTGTAACAAAGGAACCGCCTTGGAGCGGTCATCAGGAAACCTACTTTGGGTTTAAAACAGTTTTATCTGCGCGAAACCTTACCCGTTATTCTAATGCAGCTCCAAATTACAAATATATGTTCGGTCCGAATAGGGGTCCTCTACTTCATCTGTAAAACATCAAAGTGAAACACATATACTAAAAAGAAACACTGCGTCACGAAAACATGCCTATATAATTTTGACCCCCTTCAACCCCACTTTTATATAGTAAAACTAGGGTTTACAGGGGTATACATTATTGTTCTTATTTTTGCTCCAAAACATAGATTGTGGGTACTCGCTAGAACCGCCTCGTCGAGGCGGTTCTAGCGAGTACCCACAGTCTATGTTTTGAGCAGAAATATGAAAAAATATCAGAAATTTTTATCTGTTTTTTTTTTTTTCAATTTTTGGTGGTAAAATTTTCAGTATATTTGAATAGGCGTGTTTTCGTAATGGCGATCAAACAAAGCAAAGGGCTCTGTGGCGATTTGAAACCAGAATATAAGAAAACCACAAACAGGATCACGATGAGCCCTAAACCTAATTTTTATGGTGAATTAGTCTATAAAGTCAGATGGATTTTCGGCAACACTGATTTTTCGGAATAATTCTAAAATGTGTCGTTATAAAAAGGGTATGCTACAACATGAATATTTTACGGCAAACTACTTGCGTTGTTAGTCCAATTATAGTTTATCCCCAACATTACTTGGCATACTTATGTTACAGTGTGAATCCCAACTCAAAATAAATGACGGTGAGACCAGTCAGAGCCTTCTGTCCTCCTTGTAAGACTTGGTGTATCTTTTGACATATCCCGAATAAGTATATCAGAACCGGAAAAGCCGGCCTCGGTGGCTCAGTTGGATGCGCCGTCCGACTGGAGACGTGGAGGTCGCGGGTTCAACCCCCGCCGAGGTCGGTAACATTCTTTCGTGGAGATTGATCATGAAATATTTTCTACGGTCATTCTATCCCTTCCGCTGATTCAAGAAGGGCAGTTGTCAGTTTCTGGCGAAAGAATGTGCACAATACTGGTTAACCGCTTAGAGGACTAAGCCTGCCCAGTAAACGTGTGGTTAGGTAAACTGACCGCGCTCGACATGATCCCATTGGGTTGACTGGGCCGTAAAACCTCAACACAAACAAACAGAACCGGGAAAAAAAATTATCTGTATATCACAGAAGTTTTGTTGTTTATGATGACATGCATATTATACGGACTATTTAACTTCTCAGAAACATTCTAGTGTTCAGTGGAAGTAGCCTTTAATCTGAGTAATTCTGAAAATTGAGTAGCGAGGTGCCTGAGTAGAGTTGCAAATAACAGCAATGCTCATAAAAAGGCTCAGATGTGTTTCCTTTTTAACACTTTGCATGCTGTGTTAAAATTTTAACATTTATCCTAGAAAATAGGATCTGACATTTTATGCAAATTATTTCCTTAGGGACAGTTTGCATAAATGTCAAATCCTACTTTCTAGGGAAAATTAGGAGACAATTTCCATGAAGTGTCAGATCCTATTTTCTAGGAAAAATAAAAAAAAATATCATCGGTTTGTTCTGTGCTGCTATGCCCATAGCATGGTAAGTGTTGTGTTTCTTGCTTCCAAAGGATCTATTTTCAGAATATGTTTATCTTCACTAGCCCTCTATTCACTTCAGTGCAGTTTATATTTTCTGGTCCTTTGGGATCACTGAATAATTATAAAAATCTAGTACTGAATAAGCGGGGGTTGGCGTGTGTATGGGTGTATGTGGGGGGCGGGGGGTTGGGGGCAGGGAGGGAGCATGTACAAGTTTGGATATTACAGTATTGTTCATGGACAGACTGAATAAATGTTCAAATATGAATGAAGATACCCAGGAAATACCACAACTCTGAAGCACAGCCCTTCTGAGGCATCAAAACTCGAGAGATGAGGAACAAATAATGAAAAAACAAACGCCACATATGAAACCACCTACGCACAAACAAAGAAGAACTGCACCACCTTGAAACGGTCAGTAGAAAAAAAAACTATGCGGGGGTGTGGCGGGCGCGGGGATGGGGGCTTAAACCCTCGCGCAAAACCTCACTCTTAATTCTGATGCAGCAGTTCTGCTATATATTTGTGTGTGTGTGTGTGTGTGTGTGTGTGTGCGTGCGTGCGTGCGTGCGTGCGTGCGTGTGTGTGTGTTTCTATCTTCCAGAGGATCCCTCTTTTTCAGAATTTGTTTATCTTCACCATAGATGGTGTTAAAGGTTGCGTGACAAGAAAACATCTTTCCGCTCTTCAGTTTAATGTAGTTCATATCTGCTAATCATTTGGGATCATTGAGCTCAGAGAACAGAGTCTTACTGAAGCCAGCGCTAGAGGACGTGTATACCGTAATAGCCCTAAGCATTTGGACAGACAGGCCTGAGCAAACAGTGTAGCCCTAGATCAGACGCCGCAGAACGCGGCGTCTGATCAAGGTCTACACTGTTTGCTGCTCATCCAGCAATATTTGGACACATCAACAGTTAATAAAATGGACTTTTTCACAGTTTAGGACAAGCATGGTAAGGAGTTAATATGTCCCAATACTTAGGGTAAATACGGTATTACAGTACAGAACAGGCTCAATAAAATAATTATTATTTAGTTTCTAAGGGAATGCCAGAATATAAAACATAGCTTACCCGATGCACTTAAAGTAGAATAGACAGTGAAAGAACAAACCAAAATATCATAATTCTAGTAATCGACCAACGAACAAGGATGATTTGCAGCAGAGGAACCACACTGGTAGTTAAACTAGTTTGACGCTCACGAATCCTCGTTTTTGGATCGATTGTGTACAATCGAGCCATTGTATACAAACGCCAAAACTTACTTAGGTATTGTTGTCCACGTGATGATCATTGACCAATGTAATAAAACCGCGCGTTAGACGAAATCCAAGTAATGGTTATTCATAGCTGCGCTGTTCTTGTCGCTGTGACGTCAGAGTGCTGTTGATTGAGGGTTATAAAGCCTGGATTGGGACATGTTGGACATTGGCATCAGTACAGGCCCAGATCAGACGCCACAGAACGCGGCGTCTGATCAAGGTGTGCACTTTTTGCTCAAATTAAAAGAAGCTGAGGGTTAAATGAAACATTCTTAAGTCTCCGTTCATAATCATATCCCAAGCTTACACTCAGAGAAAATCGACCTACTAGTGCTATCAGTGCTTTGATTAATTCTGATACAGCTCCAAATGTATTACTACTCTTTAATTCTCCACGTCATCAGTGAATATTACAGTTAAACACATAAAATCACAAACACTATGATGAAAAGTGGAAGGCACAATGTCGATCTGAAATCAGAGCCAACTAAAACAACAAATAGGAGCACTAGGGGTCGACCGTCTGCTACATTCCTTTCTTAACTGGTGTTCCTTGATTCCAAGGGATACCTATTTTAACTCTTTGTATGCTGGGTAATTTTGCATGCTTTTTTTGTCGTCTGTGGATTTCTTTTTAAAGTAACTTTTTCAAAAACATCTTTCAGGAATACCATTATAGTTTCAAACAGTTTTGATCCAGATTAGGCCCGACGTTTTGTCGGGCCTGATCTGGGTCCAACCTGTTGGCAAAGTTTGTTAGCAGACGACAAAAGTCGCCACTAGCGGGCGGGGAAAGAGTTAAGAATATATTTATCGTCCCTACAGGTGACCGTAAAGCATTCCTCTATTCTTCACTTTAGTGTAAATATTTTCTTGTCCTTTGCATCACGAAAACATGCCTATATAGTTTTGACCCCCTTAAACCCCACTTTTATATAGTAAAACTGGGGTTTACAGGGGTATACGTTATTGTTCTCATTTTGCTCGAAAACATAGATTGTGGGCACTCGTTAGAACCGCCTCGGTTCTAACGAGTGCCCACAATCTATGTTTTGAGCAGAAATATGAAAAATATTTGAATTTTTTGTCTAAAAATTTTCAATTTTTCGATGATTAACTTTTCAGTATATTTGAATAGGCATGTTTCGTAATGGAGATCGCTCACCTCAGTTGGAACAATTCTGTAAACTAAGTACTGCTCAGGCTGTTTTAGAAGGTGTGAGCAGGTTGCAAACATCAGTACTGTTCACTTACAAGCTGTATAAAATCGATTCTGCTATTTGCTTTTCTTTGTTGCATCCTTGCTTTCAAAGGATCCCTGTTTTCAGAATATACTATGTATGAAATTACCAGCAGCCGAGTTCTTGTGATAAACGCTTGCTATATCTATATCAAACAATCCATCATAACCGGATGAACTCTGAATGAAAGTCCCTACACGCAGGAAAGGAGGCAATGTACCACAAAGGAAAGAGAAGTTAACTATAAGAAATTGAAGTTGTCAGTTTTACCCTAGTTCAAAGCCTCCCAGTATTGTCAGTTTCATTTAAGCAATTCAAATATTGAGGGGAATGTATCGTAGTCTACTATGGCCTTGCTTTTAAACTCTTAAGTATGGGAAAGATGGGCGAATTCAGAAACTCGTATTCACAGAAAGGACATCGTCTCTGCATCTACATGTAAAGATGAAACAGTGAGCAAAATGGTTTCGTAACTGGCATGAGAAAAGCTGAAATAAATCGGTATAATGCCATATTTACCCTAAGTTTTCGTACAGACAGCAAACAAGACTGGACTCTATGCGAGCCGAACAATCATTTTGTATTTATGACAACATTTTGTCGCCGACCTCGGTGGCTTAGTTGGATGCGCGTCCGACTGGTAATCAGGAGGTTGCGGGTTCGACCCCCGCCGGGCCGGGAACATTCTTTCATGGAGATTGACCATGAAATATTTTCTACGGTCATTCTCTCCCTTACGCTGATTCAAGAAGGGCAGTTTTCAGTTTCTAACGAAAAAATGTGCTCAATACTGGTTAAGCGCTTAGAGGACTGCACCTGCCCAGTAAACTGACCGCGCTCGATATGACCCCATTGGGTTGACCGGGTCGTAAAACCTCAACAGAAACAAACAAAACAACATCTGGTGCTAGAGTGAAGATTTGATACTAGTAAAATCGATTTTAACCCTTGTCCTGCAGAATAAATTAAGAGGCCACGCCCACTTCTAATTTTCAGCCAATCAGATTACTTTATCCTGATTGTTGCTATAAATTCACATACTTAATGGCAAACAGTGCAGATCCAGATCAGTTGGCTTCTTCAGAAGCCAACTGATCTGGATCTACACTGTTTGCAAAGGCAGGGTATATCCAGGTTCAGCAGGACTAGGGTTAAATCCACGGTAGTTTTTACTTTTTACTACTAACGGTTGTATGTTCTTTGGGTGACCTTGTGGCTGCTCGCTGCCGAGCTTTTTTATAATGTTTTATCCTGTTCTTTGTCTTATTGTTGTATATAGTTGATCCTATCCTTGAGGCGGAAGAAAGAACTAATAGCTTTGCGTTTCTTTGGTTAATGGCTTGTGTATAGTCTGTCATGGTTTGTTTGCTCTTCCTATTGGTGTCGTTGGTATGCTTTATAATGACATGATGATTCTGCGATTGTGGCTATCCATGGACAGCTTCTATTCTATTTTGCTGCCCTCTTTATTTGCACAACGGTCTGGTGACCGACATGAAGATGGCTCAATCCAAAACCGTTCCTGTACGCTTTTGTGCCTGCTCTTATTCTATACTTGATTTTGGAAACAATTTTAGCCCTTGTCCTGCTGAGCCCAGATATTTGCCTTTGCAAACAGTGTAGATCCAGATCATTTGGCTTCTGAAGAAGCCAACTGATCTGGATCTACACTGTTTGTCATTCACTATGTGAATTTATATCAACAATCTGGATTAAGAAATCTGATCGGCTGACAATTAGAAATGGGAATGGCATCTTAATTTATTCAGCATGACAAGGGTTAATGAAAGATCAATAGATTCTAAACGAAATGATCCTTGAGTGCAATGAGGACATTCACGGAAGTGTCAAGTCTTATTTTCTGGGAAAATAAGAAAGCATATCACTCATTTTCATCCGATAATTTAACCGACAGGGCCCAGTTATTCAAAATTTAACGAAGTTGCTAGCTAACGTGACATTAAAATTTCTGTCTTGAAATATGGCAAATACATTGAAGTTTTTGCTGAAAAATGAGAGTAGCTTTTGCAAAAGCTACTCACATTTTTTGCAGCAAAAATATCAATGTATTTCAAAATACCGTAGCTACAACAGTTGATGAGTTTGTCATTAACGAGCTTATTTAGCTAACGAAGCTTTAAACAACTGGGCCCTGAATGCTAACGCTTAATCATTTCAGCACTGCAGACCAAAGCCTTAATTTTTGTTTCGCATAAAGCTACCCGGGAAAGGCCACAATCACGAAGCACAACCTTCCCTAGGCACCGAAGGTAGAAAACATCATGAAAATATGCCTATATAATTTTGATCCCCTTAAACCCCACTTTTATATAGTAAAATTGGAGTTTACAGGGGTAAACATTAATTTTCTTATTTCTTTTCAAAAACATAGATTGTGGGTATTCTTTAGAACCGCCTCGCTGAGGTGGTTCTAACAAGTACCCACAACCTATATTTTGAGCAGAAATATGAAGAAAAAAAAAAAAAAAAAAAAAACAGAAAAAAAAAAATGAAAATTTTCATAAAAAAAATCATCTGATATTTTCATATTTCTGCTCAAAACATAGATTGTGGGTATTCGTTAGAACCGCCTCGCCGAGGCGGTTCTAACGAGTACCCACAATCTATGATTTCAGCAGAAATATGAAAAAATATCAGAGTTGTTTAATCTGAAAATTTTCAATTTTTGGAGTTGAAATTTTCTTTATATTTTAATATGCCTGTTTTCGTAATGGATTTTCAAACAAAACAAACCGGCACATTTGTAATGACTCACGTACTTTCCATCTGATTTGGAACGATGGTTCTGACCAGAATCAAAGATGGGAGAGTCCATTTCAGGAACTCGTGGACAAAATGGTTAACATGTACAGTCAAGTCGACTCCCGTTATTTCAAAGTCCAAGGGCCTCTCTGAAATACTTAGAGATATCCGTACATCGACAAATCAGATTTGTAAAATTAAGGGAAAAAATTAGGACAACCACATTTCACAAATGAATATGTAACTTGACTCCTGAAGATAGAGATACATTGAAAATATTGTGGAAAAGGGAAGAAATTGCTCCTGAGGAGCAACTTCTTCCCTTTTTCACAATATTTTGGTATGAGTTGTTAGATTTCCATGCTAAAACGGGGACCAGAGTTTCACTTCGAGACAAGCGGTTGTTCGAGATAAGCAAAGCGGAGATAACTAGAGTCGACTGTATATGAGACAGAACGCATTATGGAGCTACACAGTCAAAGCCACAATCATGAGGTCTTTTCTTTTCTGAACACCAGTCTTCTTCTGAAAAGGGGTCTACTCTGAAAGGAAATACAGTCAACCCTCTGTATACCGACACTCGATACAACGATAATATTCGTTAAAGTGACAATTTGACCGACATGAAACCTTCGCTAAAGAGGTGACAGTTCATCCGAAATTATGCAAGAATATTGTTTTTAATACTTCAAGAAACATACTTTTTTGTATTTGTTAGAATTGCCTCAGTGAGGCGATTCTAATAAATACCATAGACGTGTGTTCCATGAGAACATAATAATAAAACAAACCCTTTCTTTCATACCATTCTACTGCGTTTAAGGATTCTTTACAAAAGCAAATTCATTTTAACGGCAACCTCTTTGGGAACAAATCCTATCGTTATAACGAGGGTTCACTGTACTTCGTTCCCCTTTTCAGACAGAACGCAGAAGCCATTTGAGCCAGCGCATGACAAAACCAACAAAATGGCATGTGCGCCCAGCGAAGACTCAGATCAGACTGGGCATCCGCCCAGTCTGATCGGAGTCTTCGCTGTGCGCTCAATGGGTAGCTAAGAACCCAAGCTTTCTTTATGCGGACAGCAAAGACTGACCGATTGGGCGGATGCCCAGGCTGATCTGAGTGTTCGCTGGGCGCACATGCCATTATGTAGATTTTGTAATGCGCTTGCTCTTTTCACACTTGCCTCCCTTAATAGTGCATCCATTCCCTTACGGCTGCGTTTTGTAGTCTGCTGTGTAACTGTGTTTCCGTTTTTGTCCAACTCGAGACGGATTTTGTATTTCGACAAGCGCAGCATTTGAATGTTTGCTGACTCGCCTTGTACACAGATACTTACGTGACCAGATGCACTCAGTCTGTACCATTCTTTTGTATTGCCAGGAAGTATGTCAGAATTTTACCAATATTAAAGGCAGTGACTTGAAATCTCTTAGAAGTCTCTTTCGGCGTAATAAAGAGTTGAACCTTGCTGACAACGGATGTTGTTTTTCTACAAGTTTATTGCCCAACATGGTAATGTTATCTTGCTCCACCCCAGCTAGCATTCTACATAAATCTACATCGGGCCTTCATCGGCCCGTCAGCTACCCTGACGGGCCCGATGACGGCCCGATATAGATTTACGTAGAATGCTGACTGGGACACCCCTTATTACAAGTATTTTAAGGTGATTCTCGGAGGTTCTGGGAAATCAGTTATCATTGCAGTAACAATATACCATATTTATTCAAAACATTGGGACAGACACGCCCAAGCACTGTAAAATTCCCGTAAATTTTACGGTAAATACTGGCAACTGGCTGCCAGAGCCATTACCATATTTTTTACGGGGACCCTTCTGCAGGAATTTCCTCGAAGGATGGGGTAAGTATGTGCAAGCTTAAGATACGATGCGGTAGCTCATATGGAGCCGACTTTGGTCGACGGAACGAAAAGTTGTTAAAATGGTCGCAGTCGGTCGACTAAAGTGGTTGCCGAGATATGGAAAATAAAAATGTTCTTCCCCAAAATCAAAATAGCTTTGAGGCTGAATCTTGGTAAAGTGTATATAGGACTGGATGTCTACTAAGTTTTTCAAATGATTATCCTAGCTATACCGTTGACCTTTTTATGGCTGACCACATTTGCTTCCCTCCCTATACAGTTGTTGAGAAAAAATGTTCTAAAAAACATTTTCCCGAAATGTATTAAAAATATATGGTTGAAGCTTTCAATATTTGATAGAAGTAGCAAAAATTTTGAGTTATATTCAAACTCCGTAGATTATATGGTCCTAGGCTATATACACATCATGAAATCGTTTGACGTCGTCTCACCTGAAGCCAACAGGGTACAAAAGAAGGAATATAAAAACTTCCTTTCGGATCAAATGTTATGTCAGTTAATTTAATAAGCATATCTTTTTCATGCATAAGTTATCTTTCTTAGGTATTTTGACAGATATTTGCGAAGAATGCACCTTTCTTGATGTTATAATTGCACGAAATGTTTTAATAAAATTAAAACTAAAAAGAAGCATGTTTTTTTACTGGTCAATAATAGTATTATCAAGTGAAATATTGAATAGCAATACATAATTTTTAGACAGATTTTTTTAATTCTGTTTTAAACCATTTTATCCAGTTTACATTTATAAAATCACTGCTTGGGATTATTTAAATTGTGAGCATTTCTTTTTTTTCTTTTTATGGTAGACCCCTTTCCAAAAGGGGCTTGCTGTGAAGGAAGACAATCAGGAAGTCACAAAAGTTACCATGTAAAAATTGATGGAAAATCTACAAAATGTAACTAGATCCCTTAATGATAAATAAGAAGATGAATTTACTGCTTTTCTGATTCTATATCACAAAAATGACATTGGAGCTTCGAATTCGATATACAGAATCTTAAGATAGAACTAGCGACATAAAAGATGAAATATAACCATGGTTGAAATGCGTTGTAACGTCAGAAAACGGGCCTTAGGACAATTCGCCCAGCGAAGATTCAGATCAGAATCTTCGCTGGACGCATTTTAAATAGCCAAGGATGCAAAGTTTCTTTATGCGAACAACGAAGACTCTGATCAGACTGCGCGGATGCGCAGGCTGATCAGAGTCTTCGTTGTTCGCACATGTCAGAAGGTACAAAATGTACGTTACGGCTCCAATGTAGAAGATCGCTTCGGGACTCTTTAAAATGAGAAAAGTTTTCTTATTACAACGATTAAAAAGACTAAAATGCAAAGCGATAACTTGAAAAACACGTGATTGGACGATCGGATTCTTTTCAGTCACGAAAAACTCTGTTTCTGGCTTCTGATATTGGCTTCAATTTGAGTATTTTCAAATGAAAATACACCGTATGATTTAGAATGGAATAGCAGACTTACATTACGAAAACATGCCAATTCAAAAATAATGAAAATTTTATCATCAAAAAATGAAAATTTTCAGATAAAAAAAATCAGATATTTTTCATATTTCTGTTCAAAACATAGATTGTGGGTACTCCTTAGAACCGCCTCGACGAGTACCCACAATCTATGTTTTTGAGCAGAAATAAGAAAAATAATGTATACCCCTGTAAACCCCAGTTTTACTATATAAAAGTGGGGTTTAAGGGGGTCAAAATTATATATAGGTATGTTTTCGTGATGTTTCTCCAAATTTCTGAAAGTACAATCTGATGGTTGAAATGTGTATAATTCGACGACGTTACTGACCATGACGTACATTTGTAGCATTGGATTTGCATGTTTAACATTGAAATTTCAGTAGTCTCCGTGTACTCTAATGAGCAGTAAACCTTCATATGTTTATACTGAGAATGTTTACAGACAGACAGACAGACAAATACTGAGAGATAATATTATTTTATACAACAAGTCTGGAAATTAATAATCAGTTTTTGATGACTTTGCAGAACAGTTACGTTGCCTAGTAACGTATTTAAAGATGACAAAGCAGACTGCAATGAAATCGCACACTTAAACGCCCAAAGAGGAAGGGCGTTTATGCTCCTTTGGAGAAACATGTTAACTTAGTTTTAATTCATATCTGATGCACTTTGGCAGAAGTCATGCGTTGGCTCGTGTCGTATAATTACTTGACGTTTACATTTAGCATGTTGGGTAAAATTTTTCAGCAGACGACTTTTAGAATTTTTTTCTTTCTTTTTTTTCTTTTTTTTTTTTTTCTTCAGAAAATAGGCGATGACATTTCTTGCAAATTGTCTCCGTTGGAGACAGGTTGCATTAATTGTCAAAACCTATTTCATGGTAAAAAATAAGTAAAACACCACTCAGGAGACAATTTGCATGAATTGGCAAAGCCTATCTTCTAGGAAAAATGATGCGCAACGCATGAAAAATGCCCTTATACAATTGCGGACAACGCAGGCTCTGATCAGCCTGCGCATTCGCGCAGGCTGATCTGGGCTTTCGTTGTCCGCTTACAGAATCAATGGATAATGTAGTATATGTGGACGAAAAATGATTGTCCAGATCAGACTGCACGGATGCGCACGCTCAACTGGAACTCGCTGTTCCCATATAGCAAGTGGGCTTTTTTTGTCACGTTGCACATCAAAATAAGAAAGATATCATAATCTGAACCAGCCCAGAGAGTGGTAAAGATTAAGCAATGAATGTGAAATGAGGAGCTTCAAAGCTAGCATTCTCCTTAAATCTATATCGGCCTGTTATCGGCCGACAGGAATCATGTCGGGCCGATAACGGGCCGATATAGATTTAAGAAGAATGCTTGCTGGGTTCATCTAACATAATTGGACTTCGCAAGTAGAAACAAGCTTATCATACATGCGACATATGCGACCAGCGTAAGCTTAGATCCGTCTTTGCTTCTACGGTGTGACCAGAGTTTACTGTTGTCGCTAACATAATGTGATATTTTTAATAACTACATGTGTAGTCTTTATAGACAAAACAGCTTTTCTAACCGTTATAACAGGCTGGAATGAATTTCATATTTATGGAATTTATCGATGTGTAAACATCGATAAACCACTCACAAACGTAACATAAACCCCTTCGGACTTTATTCAGTTTGTGAACAATTCGTCAACGTTTACAGATTGATAAAATTCACTCACAAAAAAAAAAAAAAAAAAAAAAATACTTTTTTAACAATTCCAACTCGGTCATGTTCACGTTGAAGCGGTGATTAAAATGGCTCATTAATGAAATTTATACCAATAAAATAGTTCCTAGATTCCTTCTCTGGGCATGTATCGAAGTGTAAATGCCAAGATTCTGTATTTGTTCTCGACCAATTGGGTTGTATTAGATTAGTCTAAGTCTGTTGAGTTAAAATTATTAAGTATTGACTTCTGCAATTGAATATTTGTGTCGCCCGTCCTAGAATGTACAATTTGCGGAGTACACAAAAAGTATTGTACAGTAGAACCTCAATAGCTCGAACACCGATGGCTCGTTTACTATGGTTAATTCGAACTCGTTTTTGAGTCCCTACGAAATTCTTCCGAAAGTTCCAAAACACAAATATTTCAGGAAATTTTCTTATTTATCATGAAATTGTATGTTGCATGTACTCATTAGAATCGCATCATCGGGGCGATTCTAATGAGGTGATTCCACATACCATTATTGTGTAGAAGATCGAAAAGAAATCCCTAAATTATCGCCATTTGCTTCCTGACCTGGGCCTATGATTAAACCTCAGTGGCTCGATCTACCCATGTCTAGAACACATTCACATGGTCCCGAAGATGTACGAGTTATTGAGGTTCGACTGTACTTTGTAAATTACGTCACTAAAACTTAATTAAATGCTGAAAATTTTGCTTGAGTTCTTTGAAATAGAAATGAGACGTGCCGTTAGAAATAACCTCATTGTGGCATATACGGACAGTGAATGGCCTCGATCAGCCTGCGCAGATGCGCAGGCTGATCAGCACCTTCACTGTCCGCTTTCACAATCATTGGATTTTGTAGATAGTATAGATGTATAGAAAAGGCCCTTATTAGAATGTTAGGCTTGTCAGGGGATCTCGCATATGTCCCCAAGACGTCTTTCGGGCGCGGCTAAAATACAAAAGCTACAAGCAGTGATTTCAGAAAAGCTTCATGGCTGGCTGATTCGGACACACTCCTAAGCCATGTTTAACGGAAGCAAGAGTATTACTTGAATGATATTTGCCGCCAGAAAGGAAGAGAATTTTTAATTTGGAAATAGGTAAGGCGTTGTTATGATTTTGTGTGTTTGCTGTGCTAGGTCTGGAAGTTGCGTGAATGTGTGAGTGCATACTGTATCTATCTTCAGTATTTGCATGGAGAAGCCCGAGCAAACTTTGGACCCAGCTCAAACCCCACAATATGCATGTCTCTACGAATACTTAAGGTAAAGACCGAATAGACTTTTACCATTTTCAGAGTATCGATAACTGCCCCGGTGTGTTTAGAGTCTACACTGTTTGCTCGGACATGTCTCTGCGAATCATTAGAGTACGTACTCTACGTCAATTTGTTTAATTGCTCTCAAGGGTAATTCTTTCTAGAATCTATTCATATGATGTTCGTGCGAAAACTTACAGCCATTTCCACCTTTGTTCGGGTGTGCAGTGTAGTCAAGGCCTTCGTCGCTGACAAAAGACGTCTTCTCTCTTCATGTCGCCTGTGCACAGCCTTATGAAAACTTGCCTATTCAAATAAACTGAAATTTTTACAACCAAAAAACAAAAATTTTCAGATAAAAATTTTTTATATTTTTTCATATTTCGTCTCAACACAAAGAGCATGGTTACTCGTTAGAACCGCCTCGCCGAGGCAGTTCTAACGAGTACCCACAATCTATGTTTTTTAGCAAAATAAGAAAAAATATGTATACCCCAGTAAACCCCAGTTTCACCATAGAAAAGTGGGGTTTAATGGGGTCAAAATTATATAGGCGTGTTTTCGTGATGGTGTGAGCTGACGGAGAAGCAATCTATGGCGTTCATGTACAAATAAACATTTCATTCTTCTCATCAGATATTTACATCTTTATTGAAATCGCTCAAGGTCATTTCCCCGTGGTTTATTAATTTCTCTGGATTATTGAATCGCTTTGCATCATCCCTTTTCCTGCTAGAGTTCCATACTCTGATAATATCATTGTTTTATAAGCATAATAAACGACTTCTGGTTTGCAAGCATTGATCAGTTTGTACATTGTCGTTTGATCATGCATTATTCAAAATGCAACATATTTATAGCATTGCCTTATATGTATCGCGTCAAGCGAAAAAGTGCCTATATCAACGTGATCAAAATGCGCAGATTCATCCTACGCATGTGCAAGGTATCATCCGGGCATACGCTCTCCTTGGGACAGGCTACAAAATGACCAATTGTGAATTTAACTGCATTCCTTCCTTTCAAAGCGAAATGACTGCAAAATTTGAATCCGCATGACTTTTAAAATTTACTTTTGACAAGTACAGTCGAACTTCACTGGCTCGAACATTCGGGACTATGAAAGTTTGTTATAGGCATGGGTAGTTCTAGCCACTGAGGGTTAATCATAGCACCAGGTCAGGAGGCAAATGAGGATAATTTAGAGATGTCTTTTCGATCTTCTATAGAATAATCGTATGTTGAGTGTACTCATTAGAATCGCCTCGATGAGGCGATTCAAATGAGTACATACAACATTTATTTTCATAATAAAATACGGCAAATTCCCTAAAATATTCCTAAACATTTTTTTTTTTTTTTTTTTTTTTGAGCTATCGAAAGAATTTCCATGGAACTCAAACACGAGTTCGAATAAAATAAGAAAAAATCCCTAAAATATTCCTAAATATTTGTTTTCTTGAGCTATCGAATGAATTTCCAAGGGACTCAAAAATGCGTTCGAATCAGCCACGGTAAGCGAGCCATCGGTGTTCGAGTTATTGAAGTTTTTACTGTATATTGTACATTGTACAATTGTACAATTACTTTGTAACACGTAGACAGATCCACGTGATTGGTTTATTCCACGGGAATGCCGTTATCCTATATGGTCGTGCTAAGGGTTCAACAAAACAGCTATAAGCCCTGATTTTGTTCTACTTCTTTGGATCTTTTTAGTTTGGAACGCATGTGCAATGAGAAACATTCTATATATGGAGTTTAGTGAAAATCGGACAACAGTTTTAGAAAAGTAAACAATGACAGACTATAGACGGACATTGATCATTCATTCTGCATTCCCTTCAGGAAAGCTTCAAAGTTTGCATAAAATAATCGTTGCCGATTTTCACCAAACTTTGTGGAGTCTTCTGTCGAAAGAATGGCGGTAAATTATCGTCCGAATTGCCCTAATGCGTTTTACAAAGTAACCGGTGTTTCTAAGCACACTTAGATTTAAAGCTAAAGATTTAAAACTGTAAAACAGAAGCTTTAGAGTTAAAACTGTAAAACAAAAGCTTTAGATTTTAAACTGTAATACAAAAGATTTTTATTTAAAACTTTAATACAAATGCTTTAGACATCGGGAAAACATGTCTATATAATTTTGACCCCCTTAAACCCCACTTTTATATAGTAAAACCGGAGTTTACAGGGGTATACATTATTTTTCTTACACTTCTGTTCAAAAACATAGATTATGGGTACTCGTTAGAACCGAGTACCCACAATGTTTTGAGCAGAAATATGAAAAATATCAGTTTTTTTATCGAAAGTTTTTCAGTTTTTGGAGGTAAAATGTTCTATATATTTGAATAGGCGTGTTTTCGTAATGGTTAAAACTGTAATACAAAAGCTAAAACGACTGTTTACGGCAAATTACATTTTTTACATTGCTTCTGTGCACACATGTATCTCTTAATAAATTGTCTCCTTACTATGTTTTCAACTGGAAATTGTATCGAGTTCTCTTATAATTACATTATTTGAAAGTAAATCAGTTCAATGACAGGCAACTGAAATGACTAGTTAGCCCGGAAATTAGGTCAAACTGTTAAAAGAACTGGTACTTAAATTTGTTAAGGATGAAAAGTACAAGAAGTCAAAAGGAAGCGGGCAATTTTATTCATCAAAGATAAATTGTGTTACTCAACTGAATAACAGTAATCTATTCAATCAGTAAATGTGCCACATTAACTCATTTATGCCGAATGTACTTTTCTGATTCCAGTCAACCCTCTTTATACCGACACTCGATACAACGACAAAATTCATTTTAATGATAATTAGACGGACACGAAACCTTCGCTCAAAAAGTGACAATTAATCAGATTTTATATAAGAATAATGCATTTGAGAATTCAAGAAACATATGATTTGGATATTTGTTAGAATCGCCTCGGTGAGGCGATTCTCACAAATATCCAATCATATGTTCTACAAATAAAACAAACGCTCTTAAATATTACACTGCTGTGTTTAAGGATTCTTTAGAGCAGCAAATATTCATTTTAAAGCAACATCTTTGGGGGTAAATGTTGTCGTTGTAACGAGGGCTTACTGTACTTTATATCTTTGGACTCATCCTTTTGCAGCACAAGGGGTGTCTGTTTTTTGTTGTTTTTTTTTTTTTTTTTTTTTGTTTTTTTTCCCCCTTTTTACAAATATTCCTGTAGTAAATGCAAACATTGTAATTCCCTATTAGGCTCTTTCTACGGCGTTTGATCTAAGTCAACACTGATTGCCAGTGTACCGTTTTTGGACACCAGACATTGATGGGTAAGCTTGATTAATAATTCTAAGAATGTCCTCATAGCATACAATAAACTCTCGTTACAACGACAACTTTGTTCCCAAAGATGTTGCCGTTGAAATGAATTTGCTGCTGTAAAGAATCCTTATACGCAGCAGAATGATATATAAGAAACGGTTTTATTTTATTCCTATTTCTTCACAGAACATTTGATTTGGATATTTGTTAGAATCGCCTCACCGAGGCGATTCTAACAAATATCCAAATCAAATGTTTCTTGAATTATTAATTATTCTTACATAAAATCTGATTAATTGTAACTTTTTGAGCGAAGATTTCTTGTTCGTTAAATTATTATCACAATGAATTTTGTCGTTGTATCGAGTGTCGGTATGAAGAGGGCGGACTGTATTAGATAACGTATCGTGGTAGACGACATTTTGTCGGAAATATTCTCTGTGTTTTTCACTTGAAAATAGGCCTCACCATAGTGCAGTTTATATTTTCATTT
Organism: Anodontia alba; assembly: GCA_964016985.1. NCBI lineage: Eukaryota > Metazoa > Mollusca > Bivalvia > Lucinida > Lucinidae > Anodontia > Anodontia alba. Next base: position 46,164,614 of record OZ024825.1, read on the forward strand.
TCCTTGTATCAAAAGAAAATCAGGTTCCGCTTAAGTCAGTACAAGTGGGCGTATGCAGACCTGCAAATTAAAATGCTGTCATATGAAGAGTCCTAGTAAAACCGAGACTCCTATTTTCGTCTTTTTATACCCCGCCACACGGAGTTTCACGTTGTTTTTCCGTGTGTCCGTCCGTTCCGTCCGTACGGCCGGCCGTTTTATTGTTTCCGGACGATAGCGAGTGAATACCAATGGATTTTTGCTAAACTTGGTATGTGCATTGATATTGTAGAGATCTGGTTTGGGATTGCTATAGGGCAAATCTCGCCATTTTCGACAGAGTAATTTGCCAGCGACGACACGTCTAATGTTTCGTTTCCGTACGATAACTTGAGAAAATATCAATGGATTTTTACCAAACTTGGTATGTGCATTGATATTGTAGAGCTTTGGTTTGGGTTGCTAATGGGCAAATTACGTCATTTTTGACAGATTTATTTGCCCGCGACAATTCCATATTTTCGTTTCCGGATAATGACTGCCAATGAACTTTCACAAAACGTGGGCTGTGCATTGATATTGTGGAGGTCTGTTTCGGAATTACTCATGGACAAAGTTCGTCAGTTTTTGACAGAGTTATCTGCCCGCGACATATCCGTATTTTCGTTTCAAGACAATAAGTTAAGTAAATTTCAATGGATTTTCGCCAAACTTGATTTTTTTTTTTCAAGGAAAATCTTTAAAGATTTTATTCTCTATAACTGGCTTTTCACATTAGACCAGTTTATTATTAAGCTGCACAGTATTTAGTACTGTATAATCATAGACAGTCTATTGATTAGTAGCATGCAAATCATTATTACCAGGTCCTTTGATAGTTATTTAATCGTGCCTGACCTTTTCATAGAGACTTATGATACATATCGATTCAAGAATCAAATGGCAGACAGTCGGTCAAGCTGTATGAATAATCGGACAAATAAGTCTGAGCAAACAGTGTAGGCCCTGATCAGACGCCGCAGTCGCGGCGTCTGATCAGGGTCTACACTGTTTGCCATTCGTTTAGCCGTTTTAGACATATAAGTAGTTAGTTAATAGAATTAAAGGGGAACGCAACCTTCAACTGTATTGTGCGTTAAAGTAAAGAACTTTACAAACAATGAAGTTTGACACAAATTTGATCAAAATCGGTAGAAAATTCAGTAAGTTATAGACAATTGAATATTTTATCGTTGGTGGAATTGGCACCGCCATTTTGAATATTTAATGAGATTTCATAAAAAATCAAATTAGTTTCATAAACTTTTAAGGTAGTTATTCTTATAATGTTTGTTTATTTGGGGGAAATGATTGCTTGTCACTAGAATTAAAAGATTATAAAAAAAAAAGAAAAAAAAAAAAAAAACGTAGTAAAAATATTCTTATAATTTGGATTTGCATATTTAATTTGGCCTGTGTGACATCACAAAGCCTACAGTATGGCGGCATCCATGACAGCCATTTTAAATATACTCAAACCACCATAACTTCCTTGTTTCTAGGCCGATTTTGAAAACTCTTGCGTCAAAATAAATGGCTTGTTAAGCACTTTGCTCCAAGATATACTGACAACTTATATTGCGCTCCCCTTTAAGAGCGAGTTCTCGATGGAGTAAAAGTAGTTTTAAGTCTCCCCGTATTTTTTTTTCTGCTAATCGTTCCAAAGCGGTTCTTCTGTTACAGTTCTTCTTTGATGGTATACTAGTTATTGAAATATGCCTTGTTGTATCTGATTGTTTGTTCAAGATACAGTCACCCCGGTTTATACCGATATTCGATACAAAGATAAAAAGTGTTAGAATGACAATTTGACTGGCACGAAACCTCCGCACAAGAGGTGACAATTTATGAGAAATTATGCAAGAACATTGCTTTTAATACTTCAAGAAACATATGTTTTGGATATTTGTCAGAATCGCCTCAGTGAGGCGATTCTAACAAATATCCAAAACATACGTAATTTTAGGAGATAAGAAAAACATCAAGGCATTTCTTACATACATTTGTATCATTCTTCTCATTAAGGATTCTTTACAACAGAAAATTTATTACAGTGGTAGCATATGCTGTCGTTGCAACGAGGGTTCACTGTATCTATTTTCGCGAAGGATGTGCTTTGTGATTGTGTGGCCTTTCTTAACTCCATTTATATTTCTTCAAACTTAGACAAATATAATAAGGGGTAAGTCAAACCTAAATAGCTCGAACACCGGTGGCTTGTTACCATGGTTAATTCGTTAGTCCCTACGAAATACTTCCGATCACTCAAGAAAACAAATATTTTATCATGAAATTGTATGTTATGTGTACTTATTAGAATCGGCTCATCGAGGCAATTCTAATGAGTACACACAGCATACCATTATTGTGTAGATGATCGACAAGATTTTCCTAAATTATCGCCATTTGCTTCCTGACCTGGCGCATTGATTCGCCTTCAGTGGCTCGAACTACCCATATCTCGAACAAATTTCCACGGTCCCAAAGATGTTCGACCCATTAGTGTTCGACTGTATTCAGTACATTTTACTATCTGTTGAGTTGTCCAAAACTGCTGGAAAACAACCTAGACCCTAGCCAGATGCTCTGAGTTTGTGCTTCTCTTATTTCTGCTAAGCTTCATGTGTTTTGTGTTCCTAATTATTGCATAAAAAGCAGTGCCGCACGTTATTAACAGCCGTGTATTAACCGGCGAAAAGCCGTGTATTAACAAGGCAATTCACGCACTGTTAATGCACGGCTACGCAACTTTCAATATGGTCGTACCGGGGCCACAGATTTGCTGCCATTACTAGATATGTACTGCCCGGCCCTAGAACGAGCATAGTCAGTGGAAATTATGTTCGCGAGACATCGGTGAAAAGGCGAAACAAAATAGTGCAAGAAATAACGCGAAATGTAGCAAATGTTTTCAGTTTTTGTGCAATAATAGCGATCGAACATGGTTTTTAAATGCATTAACATTCGCCAGGTTCTTTTGGAGGTGTTGAAAACCGCGGCCTTCGGCCTCGGTTTTCAACACCTCCCACGGGACCTGGCGAATGTTAATGCATGAAAAACCATGTTTGATCCCTATAAAGGCAAACGTATCTTTTCTGATGAGACCAAGCCATGTTAAATGTTCTTGAGCAGCACTGTCCTTAGAGTTCAACGGTAAAGTCTTCCAAAAAAGTTTTCAGGGTGTCTTTGTAACGCTTCTTCTGTCCATATTGGGAAACGTTTTCCATCCTCAAGCTCATCGCAGAAAATTTAATTTGGAGCCAGCAGATCATCTGGCGTCTTGTTCACATGACCAGCCCTTCCTAACTTAACTGAGTCTGCTTATTTCTGTCATCTTCAGGACAGTATCCGGGACCCTGTCTTGCTACTTTATCTTTACTAGTTGCCTGAGACAGCCTGTGTGGATATATAAGCTTTCGTGTATGGCGTAGGTAGACTATCCATATCTCACAGGAGATCCAAGCGTCCTTGCCAGTTTATTACACTCAGAGCATTTAGCCATGTTATCAGCAATTATTTGCTTATCTACTATTTGCTTCTGAATCTTGGTTTCGGCCTGTTATCGCCTTTGATTGAACAAGATACCAAAGCGATGTCCATTTTCATTACATTGTGTGTCTTGAAAAGCATCGAAAAACATGACAGAAACATAGGGTTGAACAGGAATTAGATTGGCTGAATTCCAACAGTGTGTTTTCTGTTTGTACTAGATATCCAATGTGGTCTCATTTCTTTTTTGTACAATAGATAAAGAGAGCTAATATAGTGTCTGATATTTGTTATGCAATCAACGTCCTGAAAATGTATTTGAAATGGAACAAACACGATCAATAATGACACAATGACAGAAGGTTCAGTATATATTTTTACACACGCGAGCGTGCGTGCGTGCGTGTGTGTGTTAGATGTCTCATTGCCTAATAACCATCACTGTGACAGTCCCATGAACTCACTAAGTGTTTAATATCGTAATCTAGATACCATAAATGATAATTCGCAATATTCGTGCAACAAGTTTATAAGTTTTTCACATTAAATGTGATGAAAAAAGTAATTATTATTTAATAAACTAATTTTTATATAACAGACAAACGTTTTATGGTATGTATCAGTTTTAAGCAGAAAACCCCAGTTTAAAAAAAAAAAAAAAAAAAAAAAAAAACGTTTTTGTGTTTTAAATATGATTGGCCCATGTTATATGGTAAATGTAAAATAGCATGTACTGGATTCTGCTCTTATTGTATTTTTAACACAAAAAGATGGTATTCATGGAAAGTACATTAGAATCGTTGGTGATCAGAAGTACTAAAATTCTCTGTAATCGCTTTTATAAGAATTGCTGACAAAGTTTGTTGATATGAAGTATGAATTTGAAAGAAATGGGGTCATTAAGGTTCCAAAATGCTTTCATTGATCCTGAACTATCCTTATCCAAATGCGGTTTTCACATTTTTCACATCGAAATACTAGTACTATTATAAGGCTGGAAGCCCGGGACAAGCCTTCTTGAGTGTCGTAGGTATACTATTCGTGTCTCAAAAAAGCATAAAGGTGAGTTGGTAGTACCACAGCCTTATATACATTCAGCTCTGTATCCAATCCGATTCCTTACCGATCCCACACATTTCCATGAAATCTGCAGAAAACCACAGTTGCTTTGGCAACCACAATCGATGTGTAAAGTATCTGACCGCGAGATACAATGGCAGTGATTTTTACGACTACTTACATTTTTTCTCTTCGCTTTAATTGTAGGTTCAGGGATACTTTCTTAGGCGTCGGCCAGTAGATCACATCGGTGTTATTGTACTGAGGACGAAGCCATTGTTGTCACATGCTTTAAACTTCTTTGCAATTTTATTTCAGTCGAGACATAGTTTGCTGTGTCGCCATCAGAAAGACTACATTCTATCATTTCAATCTGCACCTTAGTTTGGATCTTTAATCGTCTTACAGCGATAAGCTGCAATTACAGCGATGTCTGATTCGTAGTCCATTTTCATCATTACGAAAGCACGCCTATTCAAATATATTGAGGATTTTACCACCAAAAAATGAAAACTTTCAGATGAAAAATTCTGGTAGTTTTCATATTTCTGCTCAAAACATAGATTGTGGGTACTTGTTAGAACCGCATCGACGAGGCGGTTCTAACAAGTACCCACAATCTATGTTTTTGAGCAGAAATAGGAAAATTAATGTATAGCACTGTAAATCCCAGTTTTACTGTATAAAAGTGGGGTTTAAGGGTGTCAAAACTATATAGGCGTGCTTTCGCGAGGACAATCTCGGAAAACTTTGTAAGCATCGCAGAAAACTTCTTGCTCAACAGAAACGTCGCTACTATACATCGTTGCTTTAGATCACTGACCACAGGGTCAAGCTAACAAGTTACATAAATACGTCTATGTGTACATCCCCGCCACTCCTCGAAAAAAACAACAACAATATTTCGCATATTATCTATTGAAAACGAGCATGCTCTCAGTTTGACCAGGGCCTTGGCTGTCGGTTACAGAAACATTGGATACTGTGACATATATTGCTGTGTAGCAGAACTCCTTAGACTTTGTGTCCTATCTAGGTGGTCTGCAGCTTTAGTTCGTATAACCCCGAACATTCTTTCTTCTGGCGTTGCTCATTTTATTAATCAACAGTCTTTGCTGATATAAACAATAACAAGTTTGATTGGAATCAACAGTCTTTGCTAATATAAACAGTAACAAGTTTGATTGGAATCAACAGTCTTTGCTAATATAAACAGTAACAAGTTTGATTGGAATCAACAGTCTTTGCTAATATAAACAGTAACAAGTTTGATTGGAATCAACAGTCTTTGCTAATATAAACAATAACAAGTTTGATTGGAATCAACAGTCTTTGCTAATATAAACAATAACAAGTTTGATTGGAATCAACAGTCTTTGCTAATATAAACAATAACAAGTTTGATTGGAATCAACAGTCTTTGCTAATATAAACAGTAACAAGTTTGATTGGAATCAACAGTCTTTGCTAATATAAACAATAACAAGTTTGATTGGAATCAACAGTCTTTGCTAATATAAACAATAACAAGTTTGATTGGAATCAACAGTCTTTGCTAATATAAACAGTAACAAGTTTGATTGGAATCAACAGTCTTTGCTAATATAAACAGTAACAAGTTTGATTGGAATCAACAGTCTTTGTTAATATAAACAATAACAAGTTTGATTGGAATCAACAGTCTTTGCTAATATAAACAGTAACAAGTTTGATTGGAATCAACAGTCTTTGCTAATATAAACAATAACAAGTTTGATTGGAATCAACAGTCTTTGCTAATATAAACAATAACAAGTTTGATTGGATCAAGCCTTAGGCGATTGGAAATCTTAGCATTTTGCCACCACTTTATAGGGAAGACAACTTTTTTTGAACTCTTGACTGTTTTCCTGCGCACAAAAATACCTTCTGAAAAGAGATCTCCTCTAAAAGGACAGAATTTGCTACCAAACGAGGACTACTTTAAAACAGAATAGCAGGCCTCGAAGGCTCAGTCGGAAGCGCGTCCAACTTATGATCAGGAGGTCGCTGGTTCGATCTCCACCGGGCCCGGCAACATTCTTTTGTAGAGATTGATAAGAATAAAAGATTAAAAAAAAGGGTAATTTTGTAAACTGTGAGTTGAAGCAAATGATACCCTGGGACTGCAATAAAATTAGCTTCTCGGTTAGACTTTAAAAATAGACATCTTTTCACACAGAAGGCAACCGATTTTGATATACTTGCCTTCCCTGAAAATGCATCCATTCGCTTTGAGATAAGAATGCATCTCTAACTTCATTAGTACACTACAGACTGACATCTCGGATAGGCTTGGCAGTGAGAAAGGATCATAATTGAACCGAAACGTCATGAAACGTAACTTCAAACATATGCGCCAAGCTAAGATTCAGATCAGCCTGCGCATTCGCGCAGTCTGATCAGAATCTTCACTGTGCGCATTTTGGATAGCCAAGGATGCAACGCTTCTTCTTTCGGGCAACGAAGACTCTGATCAGACTGCGCGGACGCGCAGGCGGATTAGAGTCATCGTTGGGCGCACATGTTCAGTACGTTTTCTCACGTTTTGGATCTAATTCAGCAGATCTAATAGTTCTAATAAATGAAAATAATTGACATAGCAATACAGACAGGTTGTTTTGTTATTCACAGACAAACAGGAAACAAGACGGATATGTAACGCTGTGTTTCCTATAGAATTCATTACAGTTTCGTATGACATTTAGTCCGAATATTCTTCATAAACGTTTCTTGGGTACGCCGCCTCCTTGATGGCTTTCTTACAAATCAATCAAGATTTAGGATAATTGAGTCTGTTGTTCAAACAATTAGTGGTCTCTGTAGACAGGGCTCATGTGATGCAAGTCATTTAAAGGACAGTGTGTTTGTCGATCGTTCAATACAGAAAGTTCATTTGAACTGAATCTGAATGTACACGATTCATTTGTTGAGTATTAGTTAGATGATGGGGCGGGGAGGGTGGTTGTAGTGTGATATCGTGTGGTATAGTAACAAGGGGTCTTGACGTCCAATAGGTCTTGTTAACGAAGAGTATTTGGCGATTATTCTGAGATATTTATTTCTCATTTCTCACTTAAAATCATATGTTGTGAGTATTGATTAGAAGCGCTTACGTGAGACACTTCTAATGAGTACCAATACATGTTACCGAGGCTGTGACATGAAGAAAATTATCCCAGAATTTTCACCAAATACTCTTCCTTAACAAATGCGTTTCAGTGTTTTTTTTTAACCCGTGTCCTGCTGAACCCGGATATGCCCTACCTTTGCAAACAGTGTAGATCCAGATCAGTTGGCTTCTGAAGACGCCAACTGATCTGGATCTGTACTGTTTGTCATTAGTAATAGAATTTATATCAACAATCTGGATCAAGTCATCTGATTTTCTAAAAATTAGAAGTGGGCGTGGTATCTTAATTTATTCGGCAGGACAAGGGTTTTAGGAGTGTTATTGCTATACATATTTGGTTATTGATAGGGGTAAAATCTTCTATATTAGAAAACGCTTGGTCTTAAATATATAATCTTGAACAGTAGCAAACATACTTCTTGTTAAAGCGACTTGATACACTAGCTAGATTTTCTACCATGCTTAACAAGGGATACAATATTAGCGACTTCATGTTTTCTTTACTGAACATAAAGTCCCTGCCAAAAAGGTGTCTAATAACGAGCTTAAGCGACCTGCGAAGCAAATCGCCACCTGCGAAGCAGGTGACGAAGCTTAAGCTCGTATCCCGAGTCTCTAACATACTATGCAGAAGAGTTCGCATGAGGGTGTTGACTGGTTTCCCATATCTACAGCGGAGTGTATCGGCTTAATGTTGAAACCGAAAACCAACGCTAATAAGGCCGGAGCCATTGGCCTGGTTTCCGAAAAATATTATGATCAGATACGCTCCGCTGCAAACATGGAAAGCCAGTCAGCCGCCGCAAGCGATCTCATTGGCTGTAAAAAATCGTATAGCCAATGAAATAGGAGGATACTTTTTTACATCACTGACACTGCAAGACTGATCTGCGTTTTAGCCGCCATTTTTAATCTGAGATTTCTCTCGCATTAAACAACATTTTCGTGTATTTAAGGGTAAATACTGAAGTACTGCTGTAAAAAATGGATTACATTCCTACAGCACATAACAAGAATTATGCACAGGGAAGAATTTATCGCTGACAACATGATAAAGGTTGGATATGCAGTGATTTCAGCGATGGGTCCGAGTTTCAGCTGACTGGCGGTCAGCTGATCGTTCGTACTTTAGCGACTTTCGTCTGTACACACTTGCTGCACAATGATTTGCTTGTCAAATTCTGTCGTAGCTCGTATTATTGATAAACATTATAAGTATCCATAAAGTTAATACCTAGAAACCGAGATACATTGTATGGCATAACTGATAGCAGTAACGACGCCGTGGAGAGTACTACGCCCCACGCCCAAGCCCAAAAGCCAAGACAGACTGATCGACACGGACGCACCAGTTGCATGCCATTTTGTAAACGCCTGTCAAATTAGTGGTGTTTTTAGGACATGCTTCCATTGTAACCTGAAGGCATCAAATTTGGATATCACAGAAGGCAGATTTTAGGAGATTCGGACTGGATAATGTAGCTATATTACTCCTTTCAGAATCGGTTAGACTTTCAACATTTTGCAACATTTAAAAATATGACATCTGTTGTCAAAACCAACCCTTCATATCATCGATAAGATGTAAATAATCATTCCAGGTGTGACATAACCTCATCAGAAGCAGTTTCACAATTCAAAAAATAACCCCAAAAAAGGAAATGAACATGAATATCGCTAAGTTATTTGATAACTTGTCATTCAAACTCAAAGATCAGTTCTTTCTTGATACAAATAATGCTAAAAAAGACAAGCTATGCGTCATTTAACACAAAACAAATCATCACCTGTCAGTACAAGGGGCATTCTCTCAGATAGAGTGTAATAAGGAAAGTCTAATGGATTCTGAAATTAGTAGTTTTTAGTATCAAGTCAACCTCTTTTCACTTGCCTCACTTTTTAAATATGTAAAAAAATGCAGTAGAGCGATGTTTCCTAGGAAACTCTGGTTAAATTGATGTAAGCATAATATTCGATGTTGTGCACTTTGTCTTGGACCTATTTAAACAGGTTTTGTCTGGTCCGCGACTTTGCATACCTGGTGAAAAAAGGAAAAAGAAAAAAAATGCACAAAATGCTTAAGCTCGTTTCATAGGTAACACCTATTTATTTCATATTAGAAAAGAATTTGCTCCCAAGAGGAGGAAGTTCTTTCATTTTAGAGCAGACTCCTTTGGCCACCTGTCACATTTGTGTAGCCACAGCCTTGGCTGACATAGTCAGAGCACCTTATTTGGTACCTCATGTCGCAACTTCATAAAGTAGAATGCTTTGTATCAACAGTCAGACCACAAGCACATAATGGACTGGCTATAATATTCTTCGACTGCAGGTAAAGAAATGTGTACGAGGGTCCTGCAAAAACTTATATGCGCAGCGGACGAAAAGGGCCCTCATACAATTTTCGGGCAACGAAGGCCCTAATCAGCCTTCGTTGGATACTGTAGTATATGTCGACGAACAGAGAATGTCCAGACTAGACTGCCCGAATGCGCACGCTCAACTGGACACTCTCTGTTCGCATGTGACATTAGGGTCTTTTTCCCACGTTGTACTAGTTTGATAAGAATGGTGAAATGGCTGAAATATTTCTTTTTAATAGCAAAATAAGACTCTTGGTTTCTTCCATCACAGTGTTTTTGATTGTGTATTTCACTGTAATGCTTCGCAGATGAGGTAAAGGACACCTATGCGGACCGAATATATATTTGCAATTTGAGCTCCATCACAAATAAGAGTGAGGTTTCGAACGAGTAAAACTGGATAACCCCCATCCCCGCCCCAACACACACACACACGCACGCGCAGAGTTAAGGGCGAGCTTTCGCGCGTGTAAACCTATAGTCGACTCTCGTTATTTCGAATTCCAAAGGACTCTCTAAAATACTTCGAGATATCCGTACCTCGACATATCAGATTTGCAGAATTGAGGAAAAAGTAAATCAAACAACCACATTTAACAAATGTATATGTAATTGGACTTGAAGTTAGAGATATATTGAAAATATTGTGGAAAAGAGGAGAAATTGTTCCCTAGGAGCAATTTCTCCTCTTTTCCACAATATTTTGTTACCAGATATTAGATTTCAATGTTTAGGCAGGGACCAGATTTTCCCTTCGAGATAAGCGGTTATTCGAGATAAGCGAGGTCGAGATAACGAGGGTCAACTGTAGTTTAAGCCACCTCCTCCCCTACAGTAGTTTTTCTATTGACCTTTCGAAGATGGTTCCTTGTTTGTGCGTATGTGGTTTCATATGTGACGTTTGTCTTGTCATTTTTCCTTCCTCATCTCTCATTCTTTTAGTGCCTCGGGATGGCTGTGCTTCGCGATTGTGGCATTTCCTGAGTATATTCACTCATATTATGGCGTTTCATGTTTTTAATGAACTGACGTTTTATACATCATTTTCTTCATTCTACAAAACTGCAACTCGTCAATTCCTGTGAAACAGAAGACACGTAATCTTTTATTACGTGTATTAAAAGATAAAATTGAGAAATAAAGTCGATTTCAAGCTTGGTAACCTTGGTTGCAACTGCTGACTGGTTGCAGACATGTTAATTTTATCCGAAATATGAGACAATGTACCTTATCACATAGTAGCCTAAATTTCTAACATTCAGCATGAAGTATCTGGTGATGTAGATAATCTACATGCATGAAAATGTGATAAATCAGTTATACCATGGTTATACGCATGTACGTGCGATAATGCACTCACTCATGCTCGTGCATTATGTGCACGAACCATGGTATAACCATAGGCCTAGATAAGAGTGGGTATCAGGTTCATATTTTTCTTATTTCTCCACGAAAACATATGTTGTAGGTACTCATTAGAAGCGCCTCGGCGAGGCGCTTCTAATGAGTACCACAACGTCTGTTTTCGTGGAGAAATAAGAAAAATATCAACACTTTTCGACTGAAAAAAAGCACCTTAACTAGAGCTATGTATAACTAATACATATGATATGTGCGCCAGGCGAAGACTTACGCATCTACATATTTCATGTTTATTAATGCTTAGCATGCTGGGTAAAAGGCTACAGACGACACGGAAAGTTTAAATGTTTTATTATTATTTTTATTACATGTATTATTTATTTTTTCCAGATGACAGGGTTTGACATTTCATGCACATTGTCTCCTATTTTTTTCTTATTTTTTCCCGAAAACAGGATCCTAAGGAGACAATTTGTGTTAAATGACAAACCCTATTTTCTAAGAAAAAAAAAAAGAAAATAAGAAAAGTATCGCAAGTTTGTTGTCTGCTGAACTCGCTCATAGCGTCCTAAGTGTTAATGATTCTTAACATAACATAAGAAAACGCGCCTTATAAGCTAGTCGAGCAACAGATATTCGCACAGCCTCATCTGGGCCTTCGTCACCCTCTTACAGAATATCTTTATACTGTACAATATATCGGAGAACAACGCCTTTATCGGATTGTTGGGATGCGCAGGTTGATCTAGCAGTTCGCTGTTCGCATATGACATCGTACCCTTTTCTTATCCTGTGTATTACTTCCACTAGTCTGTTGATGCTGCCAATGTTTTTTTGTTGTTGTTGTTGTTGCTGTTTTTGTTGTTGTTTGTTTTGTTTTTTTGTTGTTTTTTTCTGTTGTTGTTTTTTTTGTTTTTGTTTTGTTTTTTGTTGTTTTTTTTTTTTTCATGTTTTGACTAGTTTTTCGTACGCAGCAGTCTTTAAAAAGAGTCAGCCCTTAAAGACATGTCACTTTTTTTGTAAGTCCTTTCATCCGTCAGCTCAATCTGAGTGCAATGTACATTTCTATTTCAAAAGGTATTACTACTTCGCTCCCTGCTGCTGTTCCTTGTTTAACAAACAAAAAACAAATGAGCTAGTGCATGACAAAACCTACAATAAGATCTGTGTGACCAGCAAAACCTCAGATTGACGTAGGCCCTATGTGACTCTGTTGCCCGTATACGTTAAAAATCTGGGCCCAGTTGTTCAAAGCTAACGACGTCGTTAGTTAACGATTCGTTAAAATTTACATCGAGTGTATATGCTGAAATTTTTTGCTGAAAAAATGTGAGTAGCTTTTGCAGTGCAAAAGCTACTCACATTTTTTCAGCAAAAAATTTCAGAAAATTGTATATTGAATCTGCTAAAATAGTTAACGAAATGGCCCTTAACGAGCTCGTTAAGCTAACGACGCTTTGAACAACCGGACCCAGATTGATTGATTGACTCAGATCAGCCTGTACATCCACCCAGTATGGCAAGGGTTCTCGTTTATCCCTCTTTTGATAGCCCGGAGTCTGTAGAAGGCACAAGCGATCAGCGAAGACTCTGATCAGACTGTGCGGATGCGCAGGCTGATCTGAGTCTTCGCTGGTCGCACAAGACTTATTATAGGTTTTATCATGCGCTGGCTCAAATGCTTTTTTTCAGTGAGCATCACGAAAACATGCCTATATAATTTTGACCCCCTTAAACCCCACTTTTATATAACAAAACTGGGGTTTACAGGGGTATACATTATTTTTCTTATTTCTGCTCAAAAACATAGATTGTGGGTACTCGTTAGAACCGCCTCGGCGAGGCGGTTCTAACGAATACCCACAATCTGTGTTTTGAGCAGAAATATGAAAACTATCAGAACTTTTTTATCTAAAACCTTTCAGTTTTTGGTAGTGAAATTTTCAATATATTTGAATAGGCGTGTTTTCGTAATGGTTTACCCTGCCCTAAATGTCAAAAACCGAATATACAGAAATTAAAACCATTGAAGTAAAAGACAATTACTTTATAAAAAAAAAAAATAGCAACAAAAAGAAAAAGAAAAGAGTAATTTTGATTTCCCAGGCGACATTTATTCATCATATTGACTTCAAAGTGAGAAAATATACCTTAAAATACGTGCGTTCAGCGAAGACTCATCTAAACATGTGCATCTGCGCAGACTGATCAATTTTCGCTGTCAATATGTAGAAGCTTTCGATTCTTGACTGTCCAGTGCTCACAGCGAGACTCGGGTCAGATTATACGGCTGCGCAAACTGATCTGAGTCGTCGTTGTGCGGATATTTCGTAAAATACATTTTTACGTTGCTTCCCATACACGTTGTACTTTTTATCATTTTCATGACAGACATATCTAGTTATTAGTAATGACACTGTTGCATGCGGCGCCTAAAACAATTCAACGCTTAGCACTCAGGGTGATAATTTTCAACAGACGACATTTTGAAATATTTTATTTTAGTTTTCCAAGAAAACCGGATTTAACGTTTCATGCAAATTGTCTCCGATGTTTTCCTAGAAAACAGGATTTGACATTTCATCTAGTTGTCTCCACTGGAGACAATTGGCATGAAATGTAAAATCTTGTTTAAAACAGGATAAGAAATTTCATGTCAATTGCCTCTACTGGAGACAATTGGCATGAAATATCAAATCCTGTTTTCCGGGAAATATAAGGAAAATATCATCAATGTGTCGTCTGCTGAATTAGCCTAGACAGTGGTGAAGGTTAATCCATTTCCGGTATAAAGGTAACTTACGCTGAAGGAGACTGAGTACATTTGGTAGACATATTTGTTACTTCCGGTTTGCTTTTCTGTGCACCAAGTCCCTTCTGAAAAGGGTTCTACTCTTAAAGGAAATAATTTGCTCCCAAGGGCTTGCACTCTATGCATGCATAATGGACTGTCATTTCAATGGCCGTTGCAGACCTCAGTTGCAGACTTACTGAGACTCAGACTTGAAATAAAGAGTCCTTTCTTTACTACGCGAACAGCGGAGGACCAGCTAAGCCTACGCATTCAACAGTGTTAGATCAATCGTAATTAGGCTATCCTCGGACCAGTCTGCGGGTTGCCCGGGCTGATCTTAGCCGTCGTTGCCTACTTTCGTGGAGATTGGCCATGGAATAATTGCTACGGTCATTCCCCCACCCAGCCACCCCCACCCCCTTCCACTGATTCAAGATGGTCAACGAAAGCATATGCACAAAGTATTGGTTAACCACACTACACTGCCCAGGAAAAGTGTAAATATGTCACCGGGTATATGTAAAGAACACACTTGTACTGCCTTGCGGTACAAGTCGGCTTTTATAGCGACGTGGTAGAGTGTAGGACTTTGAGTCCAGCGGACCGGGTTTGATCCCCGGTCGGGAAAAAATGTTATTTCCTTTTTTCACCTGTTACATTTGGCGCCAACCGTAAGTAACCCACATGTGTGCATAAAACTCCTTGTGTCTCATTTCACGTGATTCTCGGACTCCTAGAAATTCAGGGACGAATTTCAATTTGGATGGGGAGAATGTCACCGGGTATAGGTATATAATACACTTGTACTGCCTTGCGGTACAAGCCGGCTTTTATAGCGACGTGGTAGAATGTAGGACTTTGAGTCCAGCAGACCAGGTTCGATCCCCGGTCGGAAAAAATGTTATTTCCTTTTTTCACCTGTTACATAGTTTACTGACCGGCTCGACATAACCTTAACAGGGTTAATTGGCCCGTAAACCTCCAACTCTGCGGTAATGACCGTTTTCTCGCGTTGTTGTTGATACCAGTTTTTTTTTTTTGTTTTTTTTTTCCATGCTGTTTTTCATACGAGGCAAACTCCGAAGTAATTACTAACATGTATGAGATCACACTCACGAGGCACTAAAAGATGGAGAGATGAGGAACAAATAATGACAAACCAAACGCCACATGTGAAACTACTAATGCTGGCTAATCAGAGCTGAAAAGATAATCGATTATCAGTCTTGCCATTGTGATCGATAATCGATTAGTAATCACTGAAGATTTGGTCATAATTTTACCTGTCTGTCTGAGCATGATTCTTACCATATGTTATACTTTACTTTATGTATTTGGTCAGATAGGCCTGAGCAAACAGTGTAGATCAGTTGGCTTCTGAAGAAGCCAACTGATCTGGATTTACACTGTTTGTTATTCAGTTTGTGAGTTTATATCAACAGTCTAGATCAAATAATTTCACTGGCTGACAGTTAGAAGTGGGCGTGGCATCTTAATTTATTCAGCCTGACAAGGGTCAAATGCCAGAAGATTAGTTTACGCTTGGTTAGGCCCAGTCACAGTATATTGTAGACAGAAGCTCTATTTTCCCTCGATGTGCGACACATTGGAATTATGAAAATAGAGCTACTTTCGCTTCTGATGTTTCCTAAAATACACTATTAAATCCAGTTAAATATATGTAAATACTTTGTCCCAAGATATTTGTCGATGCCATTCAAATTTTGTCGTTTGAATATGGAATACCTACAATGAGCTACAATAAGTTGGATGAACAATTAGTGACAAACCTATATTCATACTGCATTGCTGACTATTTTTGTATTCATGTCTTTATTACATTTATTTTTATATGGAAATTTGCATTAAATTTGTTTGTTTCTTATTTCTGCCATCACGAAAACACGCCTATATAATTTTGACCCCTTAAACCCCACTTTTATATAGTAAAACTGGGGTTTACAGGGGTATACATTATTTCTCTTATTTCTACTCATAACCATAGATTTTGGGTACTCGTTAGAACCGCCTCGCCGAGGCGGTTCTAACGGGTACCCACAATCTATGTTTTGAGCAGAAATTTGGAAATTATCAGAATTTTTTATCTGAATACTTTCAGTTTTTGGCGGTGAAATATTCAATATATTTGAAAAGGCGTGTTTTCGTAATGGATTTGAATTCTGTGGGGATTGATTTCTGCTATTCTTTAATTGTAGAAGACATTATGTTTTTGATTCTGTAATTGGTTGTCTTTTCCCAATCTGAATCAGATGTTTCTTTGTTGTTTTTCTTTGTTTTTTTTTTTTTTTTTTGTTTTTGTTTTTTTTTTTCTGAACAATGTTACTATAGACTGGCTTGTAAAGGAATGAGTCTTCATCAATACAAGCCAAAGTGCAAAGAAAGTCACAGGAAAATAAGTCAGGGAAAAAAGTCAAAAAAAAAGTAACTAAGAAAAAAATATCAAAACCAACCCAGCAAACACACAACGTCGCAGGAACGTCGTTACAACGTCGCTGCGACGTCATCACATTGCAGCGACGTTGTATCGACATTGTTGGGACGTTGTGTGTTTGCTGGGAATTATGTGACTTTTCTTCCATGACTTTTTTTTCCTACCCATAACTGGGATTTTTTTCCGTGACTATTTTTTCTGTGACTGTCTTTCCTACATTCGTGCAAAGGACGTATCTGCATCACTATACCAACAAGTCAAACTTAACCCTTGTCATGCTGAATAAATAAAGATACCACTCCCACTTCTAACTGTCAACCAATCAGATTGCTTGATCTAGGTTGTTGAAACAAATCCACATACTAAATGACGAACAGTGCGGATCCAAATCAGTTGGTTTCTTCTATCCTGTTTGCAAAGGCAGGCAATATCCGGGTTCACCAGGACAAGGGTTAACGCTTTCACTGCCACAGCGATAATTATAGGCTTTTGCAAACAGCATAGATCCAGATGAAACGGCTCACTGAGCCGTCTCATCTAGATCTACGCTGTTTGAATTCAGTCTTTCAACTTTACACTTAAACGTCTTTCCAAGCGAGGGTTTGTTAAAATAAAAAAGCAGACGACAAATGTCGTCTGAAATTTGGCACCGAAAGAATTAAAACTTGGTCACATGTAGAAAAAGTATTTTATTATTGTCCGAATAACTAGCTCTTTCCAATGTTAAGTAAAGCTTTTGAAAAAGCGAATGCTTTTGCAAACTTAATATTTTATAAATAGATGCATTTTCATTTTTTATAAGAAATTTTACTGCTTCAGAGATCGACAAACCACATAACGAGACCTGTTGGAGGCCAGGTTTGTTCTGGAATCACTGAGCTCATTTGAATTTACTGAAAAAAAGAATATCGCCCAATAATGGATGAGCGAGCGATATTCTATTTTCAAATAAATTCAAATAAGCTCAGCGGCGCAAGTAAAAACAAATTAAAACATTCATCAGTATAGGGTTTCAGATCTGGTATCTTTAAGTGCAATTTCGTGAACAATGCAACCCTTGAATCTTTATACAGTAAAACCTCAATGGCTCGAACTTCTTAGGGGCCATGTAAATCTATTCGAGACACGGATAGTTCGAGCCACTGAAGTTTAATCATGGCGCCAAGTCAGGAAGCAATTGGTGATAATTTAGTGAAGTCTTTTTGATCTTATATACTATAATGGTATGCTGGGTGTACTCATTAGAATAGCCTCGATGAGGCTATTCTAATGAGTATACAAAATGTGCAATTTCAATAAGAAAATTCTCCTAAATATTTGTTTTCTTGAGCTATCGGAAGAATTTGGTAGGGACTCCAAAACGAGTTCGAAGTAGCCATGGTAAATGAGCCATCGGTATTCGAGCTTTTGAAGTACAACTGTATTTGCTCCTCATCTTCTACCTGATTGAACTGCACATACATTGACTGTTCACGTGAAATCTACACCACCATATTGGCCATGTCAAGCGAAAAAAGTGTCTTTGAGCATATGCAAAATGCGCAGATTCAGATCATTCTGCGCATGCGCAAAGTATCATCCGGGCATTTGCTCCGTTCATGCATTTTGTAGTATTCAATGATTCTGTTAGCGGACAGTGAAGGCCCTGATCAGACTGCGCGGATGCGCAGTCTGATCTGGACCTTCGCTGTCCGCATGCCCTAAGACACATTTTCGCATGGCGCGGTCCACATGTATGTTTCGACAGTATTATGGGATACATCCTGTCAATCAAAGCTGTTCTAGATGATATTCAATCTAGTCATTAGATTTTGGATAACAGACTACCAACTTTTGTAACCTTCATGATGAAGGGATTTGTCACCTTCATAAACTTCATTGAGAAAATGGGTAACTGGAAGCTTGTTTAAACGCTTACTGAATTTCAATGCTTGGCAGGTAATCAAAATTGTATAATCTGTCTCTTCCTTATTCAAATCTGGAAGCATTTTTTTTTACTATTATTATTATCTTTCATGCGGACAACGAAGCTCAAACACAGCGTGCACGTTAGCACAATATGATCAAAGTCGTCATTGTTTATTTACATAATAACTGGATACTATAGAATATATTAGCAAACAGAGAAGGCGCTGATCAGTCTACACGGACTGCGCATCACGAAAACATGACTATATAATGTTGACCCCCTTAAACCCCACTTTTATATAGTAAAACTGGGGTTTACAGGGGTATATATTATTTTTCTTATTTCTGCTGATTGTGAAATATAGATTGTGAAATATGAAAAACATCCGAATTTTTATCTGAAAATTTTCTCTCTTTTTTATTTTTATTTTTTATTTTATTTTATTTTTTTATTTTTTATTTTTTTATTTATTTTTTTTTTTTTTTTTTTTTTGGTGGTAAAATTTCCAGTATATTTGAAAAGGCTTGTTTTCGTAATGGTGTGCAATGTACATTTTTCACCTTGTGGCTGAATTGATTTCTAATAAAACTACTGGCACTGACTCCATTAACAAGATGCTTAAATAAGCTTTAGTATTAGGACTGACAGACCTGGGCAAACGATGTAGACACTGATCAGACGCCGTAAAACGTGACGTCTGATCAGTCTCTACACTGTTTGCCACTCATCCGGCAGTTTTAGACACATCAACAGGTAGTAAAATGGGCTTATTTGAATTTTTAGGACACTATACAATACAATACAATACAATACAATACAATACAATACAATACAATACAAAATAATACAATAACTTTATTACATTAAACATACATAATATTCTAGAGTAAACAAAGCATCAATGGGCAAAATACACGGTTTTTTCTTTTTCAAAGGAGCTTGCGTCTTGATGTGAACTTTTTTTGTCTTGTCGATTATTAAAAGGCCTAGATCTACTTTTAGTTTTAATCTAGATTAAATCTATTTTTAATGTTAATCTAGCATGGGATCACTCAAATCAGGTTGTGCAACAGTACATCGTGATCAGGGCACTCTCAGATGATAGCGTCTTCGCATCAGGGGAAGGAACTATTCCGGACTTATATTTTCCGTTTCAAGGGAGGCCACTCTTGCTCGCGTACGCTAATAAAGAAGGCTCAGATTAGCCAGAACCGTGGCAAAGTCCAATCCGAGCATTCTATTTAACCCTACATGTAATGCATATATAAATGATGTTTATCCTGTAAATTGCTGATAAAGTACAGTACGAGGCTATTTAAACATTTTGCTTTGTACATTAACTTAAATTTTTGCAGCTATGTAGAAAAGAGGGCAGTCCTTCTATCACAGCACCACATTGTTTTGAAGATTAGCCAGTACATATGCACAATCTACTCTGTAGTCTCTTTTTTTATTTATTTATTTAAACAATGTTTAAAGAGGATGACACAATTAGCTATAAATAACTATTCTACCTTGTGGTCCTCTAACTAAAATTTATATACATATATACAACAAGACTTAACTAACAGCTAAGAAATTCATGGGATAAAAGTAGCTTGTAGCGAAGTGAATGCTTGTATAAAGTTTTTATCAAATAAAAGTGCTAACAGGTATGTGCAAGTGATTTAAAACCAAACATGGCACTTAAGTATATCAAAGACAAATCTGTATGTTATCACAGTTTTTGTAAGTGCTTTAAGATTTGACGAGCGCATAAAACCAATATCTAAAACAATTATGCTAGGTCATAAAAGCTCTCAATTCAGTTACAATAACGGTTTCAGCGATAATTTTACACATGGTATATCATTTAAAATCATAGTTAAAGACATTTTATAAGGGTTAAAATGTTGCTTTAAGAGACTGCTTAAAGGTAGAGAGTGACCCCGATGTTTTTACTGTTTGAGGTAGAGCATTCCATAGTCTTGGTGCGGAACACGAAAAAGAGCCATCAAAAAGTGCTGTCCGTGCTCTCGGCACATAAAGTGAGCCATTTTCTGATGACCTGAGGTTAAGAGTGTGTACCTCGGATACTGGTTTTAGAAGTTGTGTTATATATTCAGGGGATAAATTATTTATTGCTCGGTATGTCAAGACAGCCTTATTATATTTAAGTCTGTCCGGAATTGACAGCCATCCCAGCTGACTGAACATATCTACTGATGGGGTATCGTAATTTGCTCGCAGGATGATTCGAGCAGCGCGTTTTTGCAGCTTGGATATGCGTTCAATATTAGTTACAGAGGCTGACCCCCAGGTAACAGAGCCATAATCAATATAAGGAAGAATATACCCCTGATAGTAAACTTTTTGAATATGTGTCGGTACATACGTTGCTAACTGGCGTAATAGAGATATTTTAGATGAGATAAGGGAGCATAAGTGGTCTATATGGGCAGACCAAGAAAGGTGTTCATCGATATAAACACCAAGGAGTTTCTGTTTACTAACGGATTGAATGTTGACATCGTCAGCAATAATATTTAGAGGTCGAGAGTCGTTCAAGCGTTTTCTAGCGCCAACTAGCATACAAGTTGTTTTGGTCATGTGAACATTCATTTTGTTTATCTTTCCCCATGTTTTTGTGTTACCGAATTCTCCTTGCAGATCTTCTTCAATAGCATCTATGTCATTACCATGCGTGTGAATCGTCGTGTCATCTGCATACAAATCAGAAGAGCACTTTTTGATATGAAGCGGAAGATCGTTGATAAAAATGAGAAATAAGGTCGGGCCTAATATTGAGCCCTGAGGCACACCAGATTGTACGGTGGTGAAATCCGTCAACCCTTTATCACTCTCGATTACTTGTTGTCGAGAACATAAATATGATTTGAACCACTGAATGGCAGAAGGGTTAAGTTTGTATAATGCAAGTTTATTCAGCAAGATGGAGTGATCAACTAGATCAAAAGCCTTCCGAAAATCGATAAAAAGGGCTCCAACCAAGTCACCCTTATCAATACATTTCATCCAGTCATTAATGAGTTTGACTAAAGCTGTTTGGCAACTATGTTTTGGCCTGAACCCGAATAAAAGCAAGTTTTCTCTGCCAATCAATCTCTGTACAATATGATAAAATGTTTACTTTCCAAATTCTGATAACTTACGTATTTTACAATGTATTGCAATTGTTTATATATATATGGGCAGTTGATAGTAGCAGATACTGATGTATATTGTTAAGTGAGACTGCCCAATATAGTAAGGAGTTAAGGTGTTCCAAATATTTAGGGTAAATATGATAATGTGTTAATTATAGATCAACTACTGTATTTACCGTAAATATCCGGACACCTTCACGCCTTACCGTACTTGTTCTAAAAACTGCACAAATCTATTTTGATACTTGTTGTCGATCCTAAAATTACTGGATGAGTGGCGAAACGTGTAGACCCTGATCAGACGCCGCATTTGCGGCGTCTGATCAGGGTCTATATATACACTGTTTCCTCAGACATTTTTGTCCGAATACTTACTGTAAATAAGGTGTTTACTGTTAAAGTTTGATTACACTTACACAGTATATCAGACCAGACAGTCAGTCTAGTAATCATTTATTTCCCCTACTGTGTAATTGTCAATAGATGGAATAGGGTCTGAACAAAGTTTTCTTGACGTGTTTCTTTGATATTATTTCCAGTCACAAACAACGAATTTTGTTTACGAGTTACAGATGCGAATCATTTGAATACAAGCCATTTAAAACACAAGTGTTTTTCTCCGTTATGGAAAACAGCCATCTATAAAATAATATTATCATCACTAATGAATGAGTTTTGTGTTATTCCTCCTTTGAAATTCACAGCAGAAATCAATTAAAAGTCCTGCAACATGTCTTCATGTTTCTCTCCTGTGCATAGACAATAAATTACCGTTATATTGCGTGTAATGGTGGAAAACTGAATTAATAAAGCTGTTTTTGGCCATTTTCACATATTTTAAAGATGTCAAACACTCCCTCTGGAGTATGGTGAAACAAATATAAAATCTCCATTAGAAGTTTAAGAAAATTCAAACCAAGTTTTATCAATGTTTGTTTAGTGAAAGAAGAACAAACCTATAAATGTTCAACAGATACAGGTTATGTTTGCCATTTCTTTTCTTGCTTTAGGCCCAATTAGAGACATTTAAATTGCATTTTCTACAAGAAAACGACATTCATTTAACCTTTACCACTCTCTGCATGATATTTTCTTATTTTCCCCCAAAGCAGGATTTGTTATTTCATGCAAATTGGAGAAAATTTGCATAAAATGTCAAATCCTGTTTTCTGGGAAAAATAAGAAAAAATATTTGAAAATGCCGTCTGCTGAAAATTTTACTCAGCGTGCTAAGCGTTAAGGCGAACAGATATACTTTCGGGGGAGGGGACTTCGTGTGCAGGAAACCTAGACTGGCTCCCGTCTAACTGATAAATGAATCAGCATAAAACGATTTATGTTTTACAAAAATCCTATCTTTTGTTTGGAATGTCCTTCTCTCTGATTTTGGCTGATTGGTTATGTGTTTCTGGCAAAAAAGGGAGATGATTTGTGTGGAAAATATTCAAGGAGGAGTATTTTACCTTTGTTAGATTAGAAATGTAAAATTCAGGCTACAGAAAAGCAAACATGAACAGCTTCAAAAGGAATGAGGACTGACAGGAATGATCACACCCATAGAACTGAAAGTACCTAAAGTGTCCACGTTTTCCGGGCCAGACCAGCTATTTTTGGGCTATTAGGCCTCTGTATATATCTGTATAAATTGTCTGAGAATCTGAATAAGTTCAGTAATCATAAAAGACAGGAAATTCTTCACTACTCTTTTAACATTGAAGTACGGGGAGACGTTTAACATGGCAAAAATCTACTTAAACATTACGAAATCACGCCTATTCAAATATATTGAAAATTTCACCACCAAAAACTGAAATGTTCAGGTAAGAAATCTGATATTTTTCATATTTCCGCTCAAAACATAGATTGTGGGTACTCGTTAGAACCGCCTCGATGAGGCGGTTCTAACGAGTACCCACAATCTATGTTTTTGAGCAGAAATAAGAAAAATAATGTATACACCTGTAAACACCAGTTTTACTATATAAAAGTGGGGTTTAAGGGGGTCAAAATTATATAGGTATGTTTTCGTGATGGGAAGACTGGGTGAGCCAGCATTCCAGTTTCCAACAATTTGGCTCAAATATCGCGGCTAAAAGGCTACAGTTAGCCTGACACCACGCTATGAGTTTTACATTTCTAATCTAACAAAGGTAAAATACTCCTCCTTGACTATTTTCTACACAAATCATCTCCCTTTCTTGCCAGAAACTCAGCCAAATCAGAGAGAAGGGCATTCCAGAAGATAGGAGTTTTGTAAAATATGAATCGTTTTTATGTTGATTCATATATTAGTTAGACGGGAGCCAGTCTAGGCAACTTTTATATCAACAATAATATTCGATATTAATATTCTTTAGCGCAACAATACCCTTGTGCTCAATTTCACGCCGATATTAAGCAAAAAAGAGCTAATCAGAACTGCAGCAGACGACATTTCTATCTTTTATTTTATTTTTATCTTTTTATATATATTATTTTTTGCATTTTGTTTCCAGAGAAAATGGGGTTTATCAGTAGGCGATCCACATATCAGAACTGCCGCAGACGACATTTTTTTTTTATTTTTACTTTATTTTTTTATTTTTGTCTTTTTATATATTAATTTTTGCATTTTTTTCAGAGAAAATGAGATTTGTCAGCAGACGATCCACATCAAAACGGCAGCAGACGATATTCTTGTTTTTTTATTTATTTATTTTTTTTTTTTTTTTTATCTTTTTTATATGTTATTTTTTGCTTTTTTTTCCAGAGAAAATGAGGTTTGTCAGCAGACGATTCACATGAAATTTTCTCTTGTTCTTTTAAAAAGAATGGCGTTTGCTGCAAGTTTGCTAAGCGCTTAGCTTAATAATACCAACATATGATATAGATTATAGATGTCAAGATATCAGGCAAAACAAACGAATGGCATTAATAGTGACAATGCTTACTCTCTTATTGTTTTAATCTGATAAAGTGCCATACCAGACAGTCCGTCGATAAAACAGGACTATTCACGTGAAGCTGATCAGTATCATTATCTTTAATATTGAAGATGTTGTCTGTCTGTATTAGTGCTCAGATGTCCAGGCGCTGAAAATTATTACATGTAATATATTGCAGTTTACCGTAGTAACCCTAAGTAATAGGACAGACAGGCCTGAGCAAACAGTGTAGATCTGATCAGACGCCGCAGAACGCGGCGTCAGATCAGGATCTACACTGTTTGCTATTTGTCCAGCAATATTTTAAAAACATCAAGAGGAAGTGGAACTGACTTATAAATTATAGGACAAGTATGGTAAGGAGTTAAGGTGTCCCAATATTTAGAGGAAATACGGTAGTATTGTAAGGGCTGGCGAGCCAGACAAACGGAATCTGCTACGTTTAATTACCTTTTCTGTCTTTCCAAAGAATCCCTAGCTTATTGCTAGAATAAAACGTTCTGTTATTTGCAAAGACTATCTGGATTGAGGATTAGAGATGATAAATACCAAGGCTTTTATAAATGCCTTAAAAACAACATGGATTAGACGGTTTCATTACGAAAACACGCCTATTCAAATATGTTTGAAATTTTACAGCGAAAAAGGAAAAAACAATCAGATGAACAATTCTGATATTTTTCATATTTCTGCTTAAAACATAGATTGTGGGTACTCGTTAGAACCGCCTCGCCGAGGCGGTTCTAACGAGTACCACAATCTAGATTTTGAACAGAAATAAAGATAAAAAAATAATGTACACCCCTGTAAACCCCAGTTTTACTATATAAAAGTGGGGTTTAAGGGGGTCAAAATTATATAGGTTTGTTTTCGTGATGTTGGTTTGATAAGCATAAATCGACGAACATTATAGGAAACCATGTAAATATGCAAAACTTTTTAGACTGTGGTACAGAGTACTTAACAAAAAAAAATACAAAAAAAAAAAAAAAAAAAAAAAAAAACGTTAAGAAAACAATTTTGATTAGATGTGTTTAATGCACATATTGAAGTACAGTCAAATAATCAACCTAAAGAAATACATGAATTTCAAGCCAGTGCAATATTTTACAAGAAGAACATAAAGGTGGCAAATACCAGTATTTATTATCAAACATGTTATGAAAGTGGAATAAAACTTATAAATAAATGCTATTAGGAAAAGATGGTAATCTGCTAACCTATCAAGAGGTAAAGGAACTATTTAATATAAAAATAATACAAAGGAACTATTTACTATAAATATTAATTTCTTGCAGTATCACGGCCTATGTAATGCAATTAAAGAATGGAAGAAAAGGCTCAAAATAAATTATATTAATGAAAAGTTACAAAATCCTCTGCATATATACATGAGAAATAAAAAAAAAGTCACTAAAGATATGTATAAAATATTAAATTCTAATAATGAAACACCTGCTGGCAAGATACAAGATAGCATTGAATAAAATTTTAACTTCAATGAAGAAGAATAGAAAAAAATTACAAATGGTCATTTGAAATAACAAATAACACGACGTTACTGTGGTTTCAGTCACGTATCAATCATAATATACCAGCTACTAATAAATATCTACACAAAATATAGTTAATAAACAACCTACATGTTCATTCTGTACTAAAGAACCTGAAACTGTTGAACATTTGCTATGGGACTGTGAGCACACATAAAAAAATAGTACGATTTTAAACACTGGTGTGAAAGTAATAACACAACTTTAAATTTACAGAAACAATCATTAGATAACAAGACAAGCATAGTAGAACAACAAATTTTACTGGAAATCAAATATTATATTTATTTTTGTAGATGCACAAAAGCTAATCTAAATGTCACAGCCCTGAAATGTAAACTTAAGCTTCTGTACTGTACAAATGAGAGAATTGCAATATTAGAAAAAAACATATAAACAGTTTGTTAATAGCTGGGAAAACTTTTTGCATGCAGTTGCCTAATTAATACATTTATAGAAATTCCTAATCAGCAAAAAAAAAAAAAAAAAAAAAAAAAAAAGAAAAGAAAGAAAGAAATTCATGCCAGGCTGACAGAACCTTTTTTTATAACTTACCTCTCCAAACTCAGATGTACAGATAATAACCAGTAATGCTGATTATAAAAACAGTATTATATAGTATGTGTGCATGTAACCTGGGCAAGATAGTGAGGAGTGGAATATCATACCCTTTTGTTTACATGTAATATGGTAAAATGGTACCATATTTGCCTGAACAAAGGGCATCTAATTAATACAGTCGAACCTCGTTATCTCGAACTCGCTTATTTCGAATTACTACTTATCTCGAAGTGAAAATCTGGTCCCTGTTTTAACATGAAACTGTGACAATAGGTAACAAAATAATGTGGAAAAGAGGAGAAATTGCTCCTAAGGAGCAATTTCTCCTCTTTTCCACATTATTTCATATATATATTTCTAACTTCAGGAGTCAAATTACATATTCATATGTTAAATGTGGTTGTTCAATTTATTGTTTTCCTCACTTGCTCAACTCTGATATGTCGAGGTACGGATATCTCGAAGTGTTTCAGTTAGTCCCTTGGAATTCGAGATAACGAGAGTCGACTGTATATGAAATCTTAAAAAGTCTAGCAAATCATTACATATGTCTACTAGCCTTTTTCTTCAAAGTTAACAGGCATGAGACTTTTTAGATTTTTGGCAGACTTCAGATTGTTAAGTTTCAAAATATGTTCTACAGAAATATTTGTTTTTGTCTGAAAATTGTAAAAATGACATTTTTTGGAAAGGGTGACAGGGGTTTTCAGATTTTTTACCGAGAATTCAGTTTTTTTATCAGTCCACGAGTCTCATACCTGAAAGTATTGATATGTCTGTTCAGATGAATATGGTATAAACTGTAAGTATTCTGTGGTGTTTGCCTCACTGCTGTAAACAGGTTGCTGGGTGGTTTTGATCTTGTACCCAGGAAACAGCAGTGGGACTTAGCAAGTAAGTGAAACATGATATTTAATTGCTGGAATTATATTGTACTGTACAAATAAATTGTAATGTTTGTTAGTGAGATGGCCCTCCCCGACCCACTACACATCTAATGGACGGGGAGAATAAAGTATTTTTGGGAAAAGAACCCCTAGCTCAGGTTATTCTGTTAAGACAATCATCACGTAAACACGCCTATATAGTTTTGACACCCTTAAACCCCACTTTTATACAGTAAAACTGGGGTTTACAGGGGTATACATTAATTTTCTTATTTCTGCTTAAAAACATAGACTGTGGGTACTTGATAGAACCGCCTCGGAGAGGCGGTTCTAACAAGTACCATCAGGAGAGGCGGTTCTGACAAATACCCACAATCTATGTTTTTAGCAGAAATATGAAAACTACCAGAATTTTTCATCTGAAAGCTTTCATTTTTTGGTGGTAAACGTCTCAATATATTTGAATAGTGACTAGCTTAGTTTTCCCACGTAACCAAGACAGAAAACATCCTTCTTCTGTCAGAATTCCGCGGCATGATATTGTTCCAATAAAAAGCTTGTTCCCAATCAAATATTCCGAAGTAGGGATCCTTTGGAAATACAGGACAAATCAAAATCAGAAAATATAGCAGGTTCAGTTTTATTGAGTCTGTTCATGTGGAATAATGCATTACGAAAACACGCCTATTCAAATATATTGAAAATTTTACCACCAAAAACATGAAAATTTTCAGATAAAGATTCTCATACTTTTCATATTTCTGCTCAAAACATAGATTGTGGGTACCCGTTAGAACCGCCTCGGCGAGGCGGTTCTAACGAGTACCCACAATCTATGTTTTTGAGCAGAAATAAGAAAAATAATGTATACCCCTGTAAACCCCAGTTTAACTATATAAAAGTGGTGTTTAAGGGGGTCGTCTTTATATAGGCATGTTTTCGTAATGGAAAAAAGAAACATCTCTCACGCCCCTAGCAGGGAAATTATGTGCATAATGGGTGCGACCATTATATTTCTATCACTTTGCATAACGAAATTCCGTGACGTTTCATTGCGGAATCCCGCTACATGACGTTGAGACCAAGACGATCGAGGATGCATTAGTCACAGCGAGTCATGGCGCTTTGCTGTATATAATACTAGAGATGCGCGTTGTATTCGAGAATCACAGAAAACTTTACATCGCGTACATGTATCATTGCGGCATTTCGGCCTTCGGTGTCACTAAATATCGTCGCGACGGACCGTGAAAGTCAGTTATTGTGCTCGCAAAAGGCCGTCATGACCAGCTCTTCTTTTTGAAAACAAAAGGATATATATTCTGAATGGACCCGAAACGGGTTTGATAGGTCTAGAGCAGATCGGTTCTGGTAGACTGACTGGGGTATTCGGTATTGGCAATGACATCTCAGTGAGCATTCTACATAAATCTATAGCGGACCGTTATCGGCCCGTCAGCTACCCTGACGGGCCGATAACGGCCCGCAATGGATTTATGTAGAATGCTAGCTGGGATTGCGTAAGCGTCAGGTGCGGATCCAGGAGGATTTCTGAGGGTTCGATTTTATACTTACTCTACGTATTCTGACAGACAGGCCTGAGCAAACAGTGTAGACCCAGATCAAACGCAACAGAACGCGGCGTTTGATCAGGGTCTTCACTGTTTGCCACTCATTCTGCAATTTTACACACATTTACAGGAAACCTGTTGAAAAGACATATAAGGAAAAGTGTCCCATATTTATCAAATTTATCTAAAACTGGGAGGGGAGGTTCCACTGAACCCCGCGAACCCCCTCTGAATCCGCTTCTGAGCGTTGTTATAAAATGGTTAATTTCAATTTCTGTTTTATACAAGCTGTATTCTGAATGGACCAGAAAGGAGCCTGACAGGTATAGGCCGAATAACAGATCGGGCAGACAGTTCGTAATTCGGCAATGGCAAGTTACAAGACTTATACTTAACTAAATAAAAACGGTTAATTACAGATTGTTTTTACAGGACAGATTCTGAGTGGATCAGAAACGCGACTTACGAGTTAAGCTCGATTTACTGATCGGCACTAGCAAGACTGGGATCGGTATTCGGGACAGGCAAATGGCATGGCATAGCTTACCAACGGCTAATTTCAATTTCTGTTTTGCAGATCAAAATGCGACTGATCTCATGCAAGAAACCAGTACAGACCTTAACCAGAAAGTATATATTTGCAGCCCTTGTAAGATGTGAGTATAACACTGAAACGTCTTAATCTTTTAGCAGAATAGATACATGTATGTGAGTAAATGGGCCACGTCAAGTGAA
Source organism: Anodontia alba (assembly GCA_964016985.1). Classification (NCBI taxonomy): domain Eukaryota; kingdom Metazoa; phylum Mollusca; class Bivalvia; order Lucinida; family Lucinidae; genus Anodontia; species Anodontia alba. The sequence continues at coordinate 46,194,588 of OZ024825.1, forward strand.
AAAGTGTATTAAAAAATGCGCAAAAATAAGCAGATTCAGATCATAATGCGCATGCGCAAAGTCTCATCCGGGCTTTTGTTCTCCATTGATACATTCTATAGTATCTAATGATTCTGCTAGCGGACAACGAAGCCCCTGATCAGACTGTGCGGATGCGCAGTCTGATCAGGACCTTTGCTGTCCGCATATGCATGAAAACACGTTTTCGCATAGCATTGCCCGAATTCGTTTCATTTAGAAAAGGTGCGTTTTCAGAATGAGAAAAAACAATCAGCTTTGGCGGAGTTGTCTCACCTGAAAATATATCCATTCTCCTTAAGGCATATGTTTCTCTGGAAACGTTTACCCATTTATGCCAAGTGGACTCTTCTACTTTAACTTTTTGTACCTGTCCATTAACAGTTAAAGGGGTGTCTGGTTAGCTTCTATTATTACCATGTTTTATAGAAATTCCTGTATTCAATGCAAACTGTGTAGATCCTGATCAGACGTCGCGTCTGATCTGAGTCAATACTGTTTGCCAATGTCCCTTTTATGGGACACTATGCATAAATAGAGGATCTTACATGAGTGGTCATTTAATATGAAATTTATGAAACGAGTGGGTAATATACATTACGAAAATACACCTATCCAAATATATTGAAAATTTTACAACCAAAAAAGGACAACTTTCATAGAAAAAATTCTAGTATTTTTTTTATATTTCTGCTCAAAACATAGATTGTGGGTACTCGTTAGAACCGCCTCGACGAGGCGGTTCTAACGAGTACCCACAATCTATGCTTTTTTAGAAAAATAAGAAAAATAATGTGTACCCCTAACCCCAGTTCTACTAAATAAAAGTGGGGTTTAAGGGGGTCAAAATTATATAGGCATGTTTTCGTGATGAGGTATTTTGCGAGCCTTGGCTTGTTGATAATTTCAAATGACTTCTCTGAAACCTCTGGGCCAATTTTGCACAGATTTCATGTGGAGCCTCCTTTCGGCAGGAGAACGAAAGATTGCTAAATGGTCATGATCCATTGACCAAGATGGCTGCCATGCCCATATATGGTAAAAACCTTTAAAAAGGTAGATAACCCAATTAACTTCTAAAAAAAAAATGATTTTTTTTACTTATGACCCTTTAAAAATTTCAGCATTTTAACCTTGTAAGCAAGATATCTCAAAAACTGTTTAATCATGACAGACTGATAGGGAATGATGGGTAAAGGACCTGATTAACTTATACACATGTAGCAGTTAACGCAGGTGATCGTTGTGGCCCATGGGCCTCTTGTTTCAAAATTACTGAAAAAACATGTTGTTAAATAACCACCTACATGTAATAAGGCGCGCGCTAAAGAAAAACAAATCAGCTAAGAGTAATATTTTAAGATGCTAATGTGGAACTTTTTCTGATTAATTTCTAAAAGCGTATGTTGTTGGTACTCATTTGATTGCCTCGACTTGTCTCGACAAGTCGAGGCAATTCAAACGAGTACTAACAACATATGCTTTTAGACAGAAGTAGATAAAAACACACGGGCTGTAATCTGAAGACTAAGAAATTGCTTGACTGTGTGCTTATAGGTGTATGTGCGGTAATTAGATCGAATACGGTACATGAAGTGAAGAGTGTTGCTATTTCTTTTCTAATCAGGTGCTTAGGCCTTTTCAGATTCTGGAATAATAAAATCCTTATCGAGGGGTAGGGTAAATAGACCCCGAATAAAATCATTACGAAAACATGCCTATTCAAATATACTGAAAATTTTACCACCAAAAAAACGAAAACTTTCAGATAAAAATTCTGATATTTTTCATATTTCTACTCAAAATATATATTGTAGGTACTCGTTAGAACCGCCTCGGCGAGGCGGTTCTAACGAGTACCCACAATCTATGTTTTGAACAGAAATAAGAAAAATAATATATACCCCTATAAACCCCAGTTTTACTATATAAAAGTGGGGTTTAAGTGGGTCAGCATTATATAGGCGTGTTCTCTTGATGTGCAAGCTTGACTAGAGAACCCCGTCGATGGTATGACATGAGGCCCTTCCAGGGTTTTTTGCCCTGAGAAGAGGGAAATAAGGCCATCTGTTTCAGGGGAACAAGTGAACAAAAGGCTAAAAGTAGTTGCGGTCATGGTACCAAAGCCGTAATCCAAAATCACTAGAGGGAACAGAGGAACAAAGGCAATTTGGGGGAGCGGGGAACATAGAAAATCTAGATTGTGATTTTAGGGAACAAGGGAAAAGGCTGATTTGTTACAGGGGAACAAGGGAACAGGTACTCACCTAGGAGGGCCTCTAACGTGTTAACGCTGATATATCCGTGCAATATAACAAGGTACAGTCGAACCTCGAAAGCTCGAACACCGATGACTCGTTTACCATGGCTAATTCGAACTCATTTTTGAGCCCCTACGAAATTCTTCCGCTAGCTCAAGAAACCAAATATTTAGGGAATTTTCTTATTTTATCATGAAATTGTATGTTGTGTGTACTCATTAGAATCGCCTCATCGAGGCGATTCTAATGAGTACACTCAACATACAATTATTGTGAAGGAAATTTAAAAAATCCCTAAATTATCGCTATTTGCTTCCTGATTCGGCACTATGATTAACCCTCAGTGGCTCGAACAATTTTCTATGGTCCCAAAGATGTTCGAACCATTGAAGTTCGACTGTAGTTCTCTTAATATTTCGTAGGAAATGTGAATACAAGGCAATAAAAGGTTAAAGCAAAAAGCTGTGAAAGACTGAAAAGGGGCTCCACGGGAATTGGAATTCAGCAGAGTCTAATATCATCGGATTGAGTTATTTAAGGAGAAAGTAAACAATCTACACAGCGAAGCTAGTCTTCACGAAAACATAACTTATATAATTTTGATCCCCTTAAACCCAACTTTTATATAGTAAAACTGGGGTTTACAAGGGTATACACTATTTTTCTTATTTCTGCTCAAAACATAGATTTTGGGTATTCGTTAGAACCGCCTCGCCAAGGCGGTTCTAACGAATACCCACAATCTATGTTTTGAACAGAAATATAAAAACTAATATCTAAAAACTTTCATTTTTTGTGGTGAAATTTTAAATATATTTGAATAGGCGTGTTTCCGTAATGATCACGTTTTATAGTAGTCTCGAAGGTCTCCGGCACCTGCTGTAAATCGTCGTATATGAATAAGTGGAAATTTTCTGCGAATAAGAGAATTATTCCTTATAATGACAGTTTAGAAGTGCATAAAAAGTTCGTTCTTTAAACATGAGTACACATGTTATGTTTGTATTAATTGTATATTCTTCCATTTTTTGTAATGAACAATTGCCTGTTAATGAATAATATCTTTAAGATTGTTAAGCTAACAACGTTAAGATTTAATAATAAAGTCTTGCACTTCAATAAAAATGTGTTTGTTATCAACATATGACAGATCGGTGCTTCCGAAGAGTAGTATGATAAGCGAGGGTTGGCAAATTGATGAAATATTATTAATAAGTTCTTGTCGTAGGTTTCTGTAAAGTTCACACTCTAAGAGAAAATGTTTTGAGTTCTCAACTGCACCACAATTACTGTAAGGATTATCTACAATGTTCTTTAAGAATAGATGTTGATGTAGAGAGCTGCAATATAGTCTAAGTCTAGTATCAAGTATTTGTCCTATTCCTTTTCCATCACAGTAATACTGTGGGGGGTTTCTTTGCTCGGTTTGTAGATTATGTTTAAAGGCAGCTACAGAAGGAGAATTTCTGTTTTCTTCTGATACTCATTCCAGCAAAGCGTGACTGGCTACAGAAAAGACTTATAATATAACTGCAAGCTAGCATGGATGGTTTGTAGATTTGAAGAGTTACGTAAATAATACGTTGTGGTACTGCCCATAGTAGGTGGTATCAATGCATATATCAATTAAGTCAGGTAAGCAGGTGTAAGTTCATTTTGCATCTTAGCGATGTAACAAAGTTAATGAGTATTGTTTGGAGGGATTTTCTGTCAAGTTTGAACTTAAGTTTTCTCATAATGTTACTTGTAATTCGAGTCCATGTTTTGGCTTTAATATAATCTAAGTGCTCGTGCCAAGTGCAATCACTTGAGAAAATAAGTCCCAGCTGTTTATGTGAATTTACTTCGATAATTTGCTATTGATTCATATTTAAAGGCGGATGGTAGGGTTTATTCTGTGTTCGAAAAAATGTCTTTCCCTTTCAAATTGATACTATGTGAACACATTATATGCATTTGAAATTTGAACCCAACCGAATTTGACTCCTGGTCCCAACGATGCCAGCGCAAAACCTTCAGTTAAAACTTGACAAGCGCTCGTTACGAACCATCTTCAGGATCTACACTGTTTACCATTTTGTTTTATTATTATTATTATTTGATAGCTACCCCTATTTTAAACATTGGTTCTTTCCAAATTAAAAGATATGTTAATCTACTTCAGAAACGCAGGAATTAAAGGGCTAAACTACGGAACACGCTTGCAGCCCGCTATACACATGCTATAACAAACCTAATATGACAGCTAACATATTATCCACACTCGCTCTGCTATTCAGGCCATATAATTTATTATAATGTAAAATTAATGTGGGTTGAATTTCATAAAGGACACTCGATCCACCACTTGTTGCTGTTAAGTACAGTGTAAAGTTTAAAAATAATTTTATTGCAGCATTTAAAATACTTTTAATAGCTACTCGGAAGAAAAGTAGGAAGCTTTATTTCGCAGGACTTACTACCTACAATAATTATAAAGACTTGATGCTTAGCATGGTCAATAAAAGAATCAGCAGACGACATTCGGAAATATTCGTATGTTTTCATAAAATACGGTTTGGCATTTCATGCGAAATTTGTTCGAAATTATGGGAAAATGAGAAAATTATCATCAACTGGTCGTCCGCTGCGTTGCATTTGCCTACAGAGTACTAATATCACCACTGGTTAAACAAACAATCGGTTACATGAAGGAGCAAACCACAGGTTCACAACCGTTCCTTAGAGCTAAATTAAACTTAAAATTAGGGTTGCATAATTATTTTAACATCACAAATTTTGTTGAAACTAATTCAGAAGCAAAATTATTATCATAATGTTAATTTAGTTGGATATAGCAAGAATTACTCAAAGAGTTATCTTTCAAAGCAAACATTTATATTTAAAAGTTCAGTCCTCACGTACAAATCTTATTCTGCTGTTCGCGTATATGTACGTGAGTTCAGAAGGCGTGAGAGGAATGGGCAGGCCCACTTGAGAGTGAATCAGGATCTCAAAAACAAATGAGGCGAATCTCTTAGTTTCTCCCAGGGAATGGAATGTACTTTACACAAACCTAGTTTGTCCGCATCCAAGGTCAGTCAATGAAAATAATTCTCTAGAAAAAGATTTCATTATTTACTAATTGTCCGTTTTTCTCCCGTCTCGTCCAATTCGATTGGATCCTGTTGAAACCACACAGACGTCATGTGGTATATGTGCACAAACGACAGATTAATCAACGGAAGTAATTAAATTCTTCCTGACATATCCATACTGTGCGCTACTCGCTTAAAGTTCATATTTTAAGCATCTACAACAAAAATTGGTCTGTCAGGTGACTATCATCATGTGAAGGTCACGTGATTCGCGGCTGATCCTCTTCTAAAAGTATCTATTTTGGTCTACAGGGTCTAAAGGGTCAGTCTGTCTGTGAAAATGTGCAAGTTCCTGGGGCATACAAGGTTGAAAGAAAATTGTTTTAACATGGATCTTGTGTGGGTATGAATTAATTCAATAAAAACTATGGAAATAGGGGTGCTCAGATAAGTGTATCCCTTCCAAAGGCTATGCAGCGGAATAAGGTTTGAAGTATTCTTAACTTTTACTTTAAGAAACAATAGTGAAACTGGAGCCTGATCATAGGTATTAAAAAACTCATGTGTGTCGATAATCAAAAACCAGATGGCCAGATTGGTCTGCGGACTATACAGTCTATTAAGACCACCCCCACCCCCTACGCGTACAGAAACACTGGTTACAGCAGAAATCTACTGTTGAAACCGTACTGCACAGCAACCTGTTACATGCACAGACAAACGTATTCGTTACCTTGACATACTTTGAACAGCGAATTGTGCCCTAACCAGATTGTAAGTACAGCTGTAATATAGCAACTCTTTTACGGTATATGGGTTAGTCCCACTTTCTGCCTTTAATTATATACTACCGCTCAGCTAGCATTCTTTATAAATGTATAGCGGGCAGTTCTCGGCCCGTCAGCTACGCTGACGGGCTGAGAACGGCCCGCTATAGATTTATAAAGACTGCTTACTGGGCGTTGTTCCTTTTACATTCCCGAATATTTAAAAATATAAATGATGGTACCCAGGAAATGCCATAAATAAGAAGCACAGCCTTCCTGAGGCATCGAAAAAATACAGCCTTCCTGAGGCATCGAAAAAAAAAATAAAAGTGAAAATATCCAGGGAAAAACCACAATCACGAAGCACAGCCCTTCCGAGCCACCAAAGGACGGAGAGATGAGTAACAAAAAAAGGATAACACAAACTCACATATGGAAACACTGCGAGGGTTGGGGTGGGGGTGAGGATTAAACTAGTGTTACTCGCTCGAAAGCTCGCCCTTAACTCTGATACCGCTCCAAATCACCAATATATGTTATGTCCGCATAAGGGTACTCTTTCTCCACTTTGAAACATTACAGTGAATCAAAACCACTGTGATGAAACAAAGAAAAGAGTTCAGGGGCGATCTGAAAACAGAACACAAGAAAACTACAAATAGTACACCACGATGAGCCCGACCACATGCACAGACAGTCATACGCCGACCATCTGAAAAAGATTGAGAAGGGAGCCGTCATTTAGTCTGAAGATGGACCCACCGTTGTGCAGTTAAAGACGGAAGCTAAACTGTCAACCATAACTGGGTTAACAACCATGCATGCAGTTTGCCGCAGAATATCATATCCATGCTGTAGCGAGTTACAGTCTTTTTTTTTTTTTTTTTTTTAAATAGTTACCGAAAGGTCAGTATTGCCAACAATCTTTCTGAATTTATAGACTCAGTCGCCATAATATTCAATTTCGGATAGACCTCCTTGTAGAAGCATTTTCAAACAATTCTTATATTTGAACATTAATTGTAGTTTTCTTGTGTCCTGTTTTCAGATCGCGATAAAATTTAGAAAATGTTTTACATATTCTATGATATTCTATGATAACGGTACCCTTTTGCCTAAGAAGTTTTGCAGTTGACATTTTATTTCGATTATTTAAGTCACTAGCTTGACCAGATGCTGTAGCAAAACGAATTAACTGAGAAATGTAAACACCATAGGATGTAGCACGAGTGACATCGCCGTCCAAAGACGGAAACTTTACAATATCAAAATCAAAAACGAGGAATAATGACAAGACTTAACGGGACTTCGGTGGCAATCGATATCTCTGTATTCGTTTGAGTCTTATGTTCTCGGAGATGCTGCACTGGTGAGTTACGAATCCTTCACTCGGACTGAACAAATGTCTTGTGTATACCACGGCAGAACCAAGGGTGAGGGTTGTGGCCACGTAAAATCGATTTAAGCCACCAGTAATATTTTACTGACCGTTCAAAGGCGGTGCTTCTGCTGTGGTTTACAAATTCTGTCATCATATGTCTTTGCATGTATGTCCTGTTGAATTCTTTAGTTTGGGTAGCCGTTTGGCCAATTTATGGAAAAGAAATTGTCCTTTTGGCCTTCTGCTTGTAGTGTTTTGATTGTTGTGCCATTGCTTTAAGTGCGTTCTTCTTTCCTTCGGTGTTAGATAATTGTATCGATTCCTGATCATTGCCTTCCTTTCTATATACATGTACAAACAAATGAGAGCTACAGTGGAGGATCCACCTTGGAATGGACAGCAGAAATAAATACTGAGGGGTTTAAACTCGTTTTACTTGATCGTAACCTCGCATTTATGCAGATGCAGTTCAAAATTACAAATACAGTTGACTCTCGTTATCTCGAATTCCAAGGGACTCTCAAAAATATTTCGAGATATCCGTACCGCGATATATCAGATTTGCAGATTTGAGGAAAAAATAAATCGAACAACCACATTTACAAATAAATATGAAATTTGACCCCTGAAGTTAGATATATACTGAAAATATAGTTAAATAAAGTTAGAGATATATTGAAAATATTGCTTTCCACAATAACTTGTTACAGTGAACCCTCGTCACAAAGACAGCATATGTTCCCAGAGACGTTGCCATTAAAATAAATTTGCTATTATGCAGAATAATTACTGAGCAGATTGCAAGCCTCGGTGGCTCAGTTGGATGCGCCGTCCGACTGGAGACCAGGAGGTCGCGGGTTCAACCCCAGCCGAGGTCGGCAACATTCTTTCGTGGAGATTGATCATGACATATTTTCTACGGTCATTCTCTCCCTTCCCCTGATTCAAGAAGGACAGTTGTCAGTTTCTGGCGAAAGAATGTGCACAATACTGGTTAACCGCTTAGAGGACTAAGCCTGCCCAGTAAACGTGTGGTTAAGTAAACTGACCGCGCTCGACATGACCCACCTCAACACAAACAAATACTGAGCAGATCGATATGTGAGAAAGGTCATTTTATTCTTATTACCTAAGGAACATACGTTTTGGATATTTGTTAGAATCACCTCACTGAGACGATTGTAACAAATATCCAAAATATATGTTTCTTTAAAGTATTAAATACAATATTCTTGCATAATTTGTTACTAATTGTTACCTCTTAAACGAATGTTTCGTGACAGTCAAATTGTCATTATAACGAATTTGTCGTTGTATTGAGTGTCGGTATTAAGAGGGTTGTCTATACGTTTTTTTTTTTTTTTTTTTGTTTTTTTTTGTTTTTTTAGCTTTTCATGTGTAAAGAGGGACCAGATTTTCACTTCCAGATAAGCGATTATTCGAGATAAGCGAAGTCGAGATAACGAAAGTCGACTGTATGTATTGTCCGCGTAGAATCATCTGCCTCATCAGTGGAATATCACAGTAAACCACAAATAATCACACCACGGCAATGAAACGAAGGAAACTTAATATCAATGTGAAGCCAGTGTAGATAAAAACTAAACATTACGAAAACACGCCTATTCAAATATATAGAAAATTTCACCTCCAAAAATTGAACAATTTGAGATAAAAAAAAACTCTGATTTTTTTCCTATTTCCGCTCAAAACATAGATTGTGGGTACTCGTTAGAACCGCCTCGGCGAGGCGGTTCTAACGAATACCCACAATCTATGGTTTTGAGCAGAAATAAGAAAAATAATGTATACCCCTGTAAACCCCAGTTTTACTATATAAAAGTGGGGTTTAAGGGGGTCAAAATTATACAGACATGTTTTCGTGATGAAGTTGGGCCTCGATGGACCCGACAACTGATTATAGTCAGGTGCCAACCTTCTGATACAGACTGAAGACGGATCCGTCATTCAGTCTGAGGGTCGACTCACCATCTTGCAGTTAAAGAGTGGAGTAAAGAGATCAAATATAATCAGTTCAACAGCTTTATTGACAACTTAAGTACCAAGAATCGAACTAAACAATTTACTTCTCACAAAAAACGTGTTCCATCACGAAAACATGCCTATATAATTTTGACCCCCATAAACCCCACTTTTATATAGTAAAACTGGGGTTTACAGGGGTATACATTATTTTTCTTATTTCTGCTCAGAAACATAGATTGTAGGCACTCGTTAGAACCGCCTCATCGAGGCGGTTCTAACGAGTACCTACAATCTATGTTTTGAGCAGAAATAAGAAAAATATCAGAATTTTTCATCTGAAATTTTTCATTTTTTGGTGGTAAAATTCTCAATATATTTGAATAGGCGTGTTTTCGTAATGTATACTCCATACCAAGATATACAACCCAAGAGACATATTGAACCATAATATGTACATAAAATGCACATTACAGTAGACTACAATGTACTTAGTGTATAGGGCATTTTACTCTTTCATAAATGCCAAAATAGATACCCTGCGAATAGTTCATGAAAATCATCCCAGCAATGCGACTCCACGTTTCCCCACAGAGATTTGATAATCCGACAACAACAAGAGTGGTATTAAAGCACGCCAGCCAACTTTAACAATACCAATTATTCCACTAAATGTCAATTTCCCAGAGGTATTCTCTAATACGTAATGACAAAATAAAAAGAAACATTATTCTTATCGGGCGCAAAGGAATGTAAATTTATTGTACATTATTAAAATATATTTAAACATTGAACAGAGACATATATGACATCTTAAATTTAAAAAATTTGTTTAACTGTCCTCCAATCTTCTGAAATGCTACACACAGATAAAATCAAACATAGATTAAAAAAGACAGCACATTTGCAACGAACAAAATATTAAAACCAAACAATGACAAATACCCTGAAAAACTATACCATGTAATATAGCTCATTCATTACGAAAACAAGCCTATTCAAATATATTGGAAAATTTACCAGCAAAATATGAAAAATTTCAGATAAAAAAAATCTAATATTCTTCTTATGTCTGCTCAAAAACATAGATTGTGGGTACTCGTTAGAACCGCCTCGCCGAGGCGGTTCTAACGAGTACCCACAATCTATGTTTTGAGCAGAAATATGAAAAATAATGTATACCCCTGTAAACCCCAGTTTTACTATATAAAAGTGGGGTTTAAGGGGGTCAACATTATATAGGCATGTTTTCGTGATGATTTCTCGTGATGATTACTCGATTTCTGGAAAACGAATCAAATGAGGTAAAATAATCCAAATCTGTCATTCATCAACCTAACAAACGTGGTTCCGGAAGTCCGGACAGCGCTTACTAGCGCTTAGCACTCTGGGTAAAATTTTCAGCAGGCGACATATTGAAATATTTTTTTCTTATTTTTCCAAAAAAAAAATAAATAAATAAATAAATAAAAAATTACAGGTTTTGACATTTCATGCAAATTGTCTTCTGGAAAAAATAAGACAAATACCACCAATGTGTCGTCTGTTTAGAAACAAATAAGAAAAATACCACCAATATGTCATCTGCTGAATTAGCCTAGAGAGTGGTAAAGGTTAATAGGGCTGCATATGAATTATTGGTATTAACCTTTTCTGTCTGTGCAGCTCTATCTATCATTTGTCAGATATATTGATGTTTTAGCTCGTATGGAACGTTTGGCTCTCCAATTAGATTCCTATCTACATCTTGCATCTAGAACTAATTAACCAGGGCCCAGTTGTTCAAAGCATCGTTTGCTTAACGAGCTCGTTAGTGGTCAAAATTTCAACTGTTCTAGTAAGAACAATATCTAATTCACAGGTATTTTTGCTGAAAAAAATGTGAGTAGCTTTGGCAAATGCAAACGCTACTCACATTTTTTCAGCAAAAATATTAGCGTGTATGCTATATTTAATGATCAAAGTTTTAACGATTCGTTAACTAACGACATCGTTAGTTTTGAACAACTGGGCCCAGCAGTTACTGGATGAGTGTCGACGGAGTAGATCCTGATCAGACGCCGCATTTTATAGCACCTGGTCTATGCCTGAACTGTCTGAACCGTCTAATCGGAAGCCGCGTTCTGTGGCATTCTGACGCCGCGTTCTGTGGCATTCGGACGCCGAGTTCTGTGGCATTCGGACGCCGCGTTCTGTGGCATTCTGGCGCCGCGTTCTGCGGCGTTTGATCTGGATATCAACTGTTTGCTCAGGTCTGTATGTCCAAAAGCTTATGGAAAATGCTCGCTTATGGTATTACTAACTTTCCTCCTAGTTTCAACAGTGGGCGGTCTCGCGTGGTGGTAGATGTCTACCATTATTTGTTACATATCTATATATACATGTTCCCGTCTGTGTGTGTGTGTGTGTGTGTGTGTGTGTGTGTGTGTGTGTGTGTGTGTGTGTGTGTGTGTGTGTGTGTGTGTGTGTGTGTGTGTGTGTGTACTTCTTATCCAGGATACATACGCGTTTGTCAAAAAGTGACGCTACTGGTCGATGTGGTATAGATGGTTTCTCATCTCTTCTTCCATCGGCAGCCCGGGAAGGCTGTACTTCGGGAGTGCGCCTGGCCGGCCTCGATGAGGACTAAGCCTGCCTAGTAAACGTGTGGTTAGGTAAACTGACCGCGCTCGACATGACCCCATTGGGTTGACTGGGCCGTAAAACCTCAACACAAACAAAATTCTCGGGTAACTTCATTCATATGTTACTATAAAGGGATCAAACATGTTTTTTCATGCATTAACATTCGCCAGGTCCCGTGGGAGGTGTTGAAAACCGAGGCCGAAGGCCGCGGTTTTCAACACCTCCCAAGGGAACTGGCGAATGTTAATGTATTGAAAAAATGTTCGATCGCTATTATTGCATAAAAACTGAAAACATTTGTTACATTTCGCGTTATTTCTTGCACTATTTTATTTCGCCTTTTCACAGATGTCTCGCGAACGCAATTTCCACGGACTATGCTCGTTCTAGGGCCCGGTAGTACACATCTCGTAACGGCAGCAAATCTGTGGCCCTGATACGATCATATTGAAAGTTGCATAGCCGTGCATTAACAGCGCGTGAATTGCCTTGTTAATACACGGCTTTTCGCCGGTTAATGCACGGCTGTTAAAGGGAAGGGCCCACAAACTTTAACTGTCACTTCAGTAAAAGGGGGTTAATGAGGCAAACATTTTGCCACAAGTTTTATGTAAATCGGTTGAGCGGTTTAGGAGGTATGGCCTTTTGTACATTTCACAATAGCTTCCTATGGAGGCTGCCATTTTGTCAGTCATGTCGTGACGAAATAAGAAATCGCTAATTTCAAGCATAAAGATAAGTTGTTTTCACTTAAAAACAGTAAATTTTTATTTTATGCAATAAAAGGGATATAAATTGGCCATTCACTGATGTTATCATGCTTCAGAATGGCTGTTATTTGATATTTTTGATTGTGAGTTTATGATGTCATAAACTCACAGCCTCGTTCTGGACTCACATTACCATTTTTTTAAACCTTTATAACTTTCTTATAGATTGGTCGATTTTCATGAAACTTGTTGCAAAATGCTAAGCTACTGAATATCTTTCTTCCAAAGTACAAGTTCTAATTTATGGGTCCTTCCCTTTAATAACGTGCGGCACTGCTTTTTATGCAATAGTTTACTATAATGTTTCACTGAAGAGATAAAAGATTCCAAAGCGGACCGTGCACACATAGTAAAACCTCAACACGGAAAGCTCATTACAGTGGATGATTCATTAAATTCTTCCGATAGCTCAAGAAAACAAATGTTTAATGATAATTTAGGGAAATTTTCTTATTTTATCATAAAAATGCATGATGTGTGTATTGATTAGAATCGCGTCAGGCCTCATTGAGGCGATTCTAATGAATACATTCAACATACTATTTTATAGACGATCGAAAATGCATCTCCATTTGCGCTATGATCAACCCTTAGTGGCTCGAACTACTTATGTCTAGAACAAATTTCCATGGTCCCAAAGATGTTCGAGCCACAGAAGCTCGAGTTTATTTGTACAAAGCTGGTCCTGTGTTCTTTGTTCGTATGACTGGTATTGCAAATGTGCTGTTTTTTGGGGGCTTTTGGGTTTTTTTGTTGTTGTTTTTTTTTTTGTTTTTTTTTTTTTTTTTTTTTTTTTGGTGTGTTTTTTGTTGTTTTTTGTTGTTTGTTTTTTTTTTGTTTTTTTTGTTTTGTTTTTTTGTGTTTTTTTTTGTTGTTTTTTTCTCACGTGTCTTCTTCTTATGGTGTCTCAGAAAGGCTTAGCTATCAGACCGTTGCATTTTCTCGGTAACTGTATCGATACTTTCGTAATGGTTCACACCTACTCATTACCAGGACTCCACTGGCTCTAGTATTATATGTTCTTTAGATGGCCTTCAAGTTTCAACCAACTGACTACTCAATAAAACTCCTTTGCCAATATATACTACAGACTTGCCTGAATTTTATATTCGGATCAATTTTGGCATCAAAGCATATGAAATAACTCAAAGAAACAGGCAAATATTTAGGACTAATTTATTATTATGGAACTACATTCATGTGCAACCACAGCGTTATCCTGTGAGAATAAGCATTGTATGACCTAAAGGTGGACGGCGACACATGGTAGATGTTCCGCCGTTTACAAGGGAGACAACTTTAGGGACTTCCTGTTTGCTTTCCTGCACATCTACACACCAGGCCATTCTGAAAATGAGTCCACTCTAAAAGGAAAGAATTTGCTCCCTTAGGGAGCAAATTCTTTCCTTTCAGAGTAGACCCATTTTCACAAGGGAAGCAAAATTAATTTTGAGAGTTACCTCCCCCTCCCCTGAATGTGTAATCATTCCCCTTAAGAAACATTTTAGCACTTAGTGTTATTATATTCTTGCTTCTGGCAACTGTCGTATTATATGGGTTACGTCAAGCGAAAATGTGTCTTTGAACAAGCCCGAAAAGCGCAGATTTTAATTCATCCCGCGCATGCGCAAAGTCTCATCCGGGCATTTGTGCTCCATTGATACATTTTATAGTGCCCAATGATTCTGTTAGCGGACATCAAGGGCCCTGATCAGACTGGATACATAGGCTGATCTGGGCCTGCGCTGCCCTCATATACCCGAAGACACGTTTTCTCATGGAGCGGCTCATATTAAGTAAGAACGACGACACTGGTCATGAGTTTTATGTATCCTTCATGAATCGCGTCCATCATTAATTTATTGTGTCATAAATTTTATGGCTCTTATGTACAATTAACTGCTATATTTAGCATATCTGTTACTGTCTCCAGTTAGTGGAGGCCTGATAAATTCGTTAAAGCAATTGCTTTTAAAGAAACTATGTAGTTGAACGTTTGATAAATTCGTCTAAGCAAATATGAAGTTTGCATGTTTAACAAATTTGTTAAAGCAACTACAGTCGAACCTCAGTGGCTCGAACATCTTTGGAACCATGGAAATTTGTTCGCGACATGGGTAGTTCGAGCCACTGAGGGTTAATCATGGCACCAGTTCAGGAAGCAAATAGCGATAATTTAGGGAAATCTTTTCGATTTTCTACACAGCGATTGTATGTTGAGTGTACTCATTAGAATCGCCTCGATGAGGCGATTCTAATGAGTACACACAACATACAATTCCATGATAAAATAAGAAAAAAAATCCCTATATATTTGTTTTCTTGAGCTATTGGAAGAATTTCGTAGGGACTCAAAACCGAGTTCGAATTAGCCATGGTGAACGAGCCATCGGTGTTCGAGGTATTAAGGTTATACTGTACGTAGTTTGCAAGTTTCAAAGTTCATTACACTACGGTTAAATATATATTGTTTTTATTAGTTTGTCAGTTTTATGGTGTGGATTCGTCTCAAACATAAAAGCACATGCATGTTGCATTTCATATACAGTCGACCCTCGTTATCTGGAACTCGCTTATCTCGAATAACCGCTTATCTCGAAGTCAAAATCTGGTCCCTGTTTTAACACAGAGCTCTACCAACAGGCAACAAAATATTGTGGAAAAGAGGAGAAATTGCTCCTTGCAATTTCTCCTCTTTTCCACAATATTTTCAACTTGGGAGTCAAATTAAAGATTCATTCTGTTAAAGATGGTTGTGCGATTAATTGTTTTCCTCAGTTCCGCAAATCTGATATGTCGAAGTATGGATATCTCGAAGTGTTTCGTAGAGTCCATTGGATTTCGAGATAACGGGAGTCGACTGTAATTTTCTGATTTAATTGTTGCTATATTTTTGTTGAATAGATTCTAAAAAGAATGGTCCTTGAGAACAGTGAACATTCTCACAAAAAAAAAAATGAACACAGCTAGAGCGTCACGTTTTCTGGTTCTGACTAGCTACTTGGCAATAGATCAGTTTGGTTTTATAGTCATTCCTTCGGTCCTGAATCCAACAGGATCCAGGGTTTTTTGAAAGGAAAAAGTTTTTGCTCGATGTATATATTCCTCTCTGTAATATATACATCTAAAATATGTCGCAAATCAAGGTTTGAAATTTTATTTGAACCATGTTATCTTGAAGAAAAAAAAAACTGAGCAATAATCAAAGTGTATAAAGTTGGCTTGGAGTTTGAAGTATGGTTTGGTATTCGATTTATTCCCTAGTAGTAGAGTATAGTAAAGTTACGGTTATGGTTGGGCAAAATTGATATTTCAAGTTGCGAATCCCAAGCCAACTTCACACACTCCAATAATCATCAGTTTATCGTCTGCTCATTTTGCCTGAGTGCTAAATAATATTCAGCATATAAACGGTCTATACCACTGGATATCAATAGAAAAGTATATAGATACAAAAGTATTACTGCGGGGAAAACTAGATAATGATTTTTTTTTCAAAACGCTTCCGCATGTTTTCTGTTTAAAACTGCACGTTTGTGTTCTACATAGTAAAGGGTAATTGCCCTGTAGATGTTGCCACAGCTTGAGGACAGCAAGCTAGTTATCAGCCTCACTCCACGCTCAGCATAGTCTGACTTGGTGGTCAAAGCCATTACGTCACAAGCAAAACGACCACCGTAAAGCAGCAAGACATATGAGTCGGTGAACAGCATTTTTATGCCCCGCTACAAAAAGTGGTATTATGTTATACCGTCCGAAATTTTGAGTGTCCATCCGTCCGTCCGTCACCGCTTCATAATTTCGCGTCCGCTCCATAACTCTGAAACCGTTTGAGACATTTTCACGAAACTTCACACTAATGTAAAACACCATAAGACGATGTGCAGAACACATGAACCGTAACTCTGGTTTGCCTACTTACGGAGATATTACCTTTTGAACATTGAACATAGCCATTTCTACCATTACCCGTGTCCGCTCAATAACTCTGATTACGTTCGTGATATTTTCACTAAACTTCACACAAATCTAAAGCACCATAAGACAACGTTTGAAACACATAAACCATAACTCTGCTTTGCCTACTTTTGGAGTTATTGCCCTTTGAACATTGAACATAGTCATTTCCAGCATGTACTCATGTCCGCTCTGAAAGTTGAAAACTGTTTGAGATATTTTCATGAAATTTATCACAAATGTATAGAACCATAAGACGTCATGAAAAACGAAAGAACCATAACTCTGGTTAACCTACTTTTGAAGTTAAGGCTCTTTGAACATTTGAACTTTGGAGTTACGGCTCTAGCCATTTCTACCGTGTACTCGTGTCCGCTCCATAACTCCGATACCGTTTGTGATATTTTCACGAAACTTCACACGAATATATAGCACTACAAGACAACGTGCAGAACACATAAACCATAACTCTGATTGTCTACTTTGGGAGTTATTGCCCTTTGAATATTGGACATAGCCATTTCAACCATGTACTGATGTCCACTCTGTAAGTTAAAAACCGCTTGAGATATTTTCATGAAATCTCTCACAAATGTATAGCACCATAGGACAACGTGCAGAACATAAGAACTATAACACTGTTTAAACTACCTTTGGAGTTACAGCCCTTTGAACATTGTAAATATTGAAAATAGCCATTTCTACCATGTACTAGTGCCCGCTTTGTAAGTTGAAAACCGTTTCAATTATTTTGATGACACTTTACACAAATTTAAAGCTCTATAAGACAACGTGCAAAACTCATGAGCCGTAACTCTGATTTGCCGACTTTTGGAGATATTTTCCTTTGAACATTGAACATAGCCATTTTTGCCATGTACTTGTATCCACTACGTAAGTTGAAAACCGTTTTAAATATTTTCATGAAATTTCTCACAAATGTAAAAAAAAAACATAAGCGGATATGCAGAACACAAGAATCCTAGCTCTGGTTAACCTGCTTTTGGAGTTACCACCCTTTGAACATAGTACATACTGAAAATGGCAATTTCTGCCATGTACTCGTGTCAGCTCTTTAGGTTAGAAACCGTTTCAGATATTTTAACAAAAATTCACACAGATGTAAAGCATTATAAGACAAGGTGCAGAACATAAGAACCCTAACTCTGCTTAACCTACTTTTGGAGTTATGGCCCTTTGAACATTGAAAATAGTGATTTCTGTAATATATGTGTCCGCTCTGTTACTTGAAAACTGTTTGAGATATTTTCTTGAAATTTTATGCATTTGTACGTATATCAGCATGATATAATGTGCAGAATATAAGAACCATAACCCTGAATTACCTGCTTTCTGTGGACATTGTAAATGGTGATCCCAGTCATATATATGTGCCCTTTCTATAACTTTAAAATGGTTTCAGAGATTTTCTTGAAGCCTTCCAAAAATGTCAAGCAAAATAAGATGACATGTAGAACTAACGAACCATATGTCTTGCTTAATTATTTTTTTGAGCTATAGGTCTTTGAACATTGAAAATAACAGTTTCTGTGATATACTTGTAAACTTTACACGAATATGAAGCACCATGAGGGGATCTGCAGAAAAAGAGAGCTGTAAGTCTAGTTTACTTGCTTTTTGAAATGTGGCCCTTTGAACATTGAAAATAGTCATCTCAGTCATATGTTCATGTCAACTTTATTTAGGGAAAGACTTATGCACCTTCTTTTGATTTCATTTTTGACAGAGTTATAGCACTTGCTTGGTGTAAGCATTATGAAAACATGCCTATTCAAATAAACTGAAATTGTTACCACCATAAAATGAAAATTTTCAGATAAAAATTATGATATTTTTCATATTTCTGCTCAAAACATAGATTGTGGGTACTCGTTAGAACCGCCTCGACGAGGCGATTCTAATGAGTACCCACAATCTATGTCTTAAAGCAGAAATAAGAAAATTAATGAATACCCCAGTAAACCCCGGTTTTACTATATAAAAGTGGGGTTTAAGGAGGTCAAAATTATATAGGTATGTTTTCGTGATGGTGCAGTGACGGAGCATGGTGCAGTGCTTTCAGCGCTTTTATTTACGAGACTGCATATGTGCCCCACGAAGACTTAGATCATGTTGCGCTGGCTGATCTGAGTCTTCGCTTGGCGCACATGCAGTTTTGTAGGAAATGCTGTGCCCCGGTTCATATTTCGGTCTGAGTAGCCAGTATACGATTTTCGCTGTGCAAATAACGTGTCCATAGGTGTCGTGGACACACAGGGATCACTGCACGAATACACAGAAAATCTGGTTGTTTGCTTTTCACATTAGAGCATGCATTCGGAGCATGTGCTAACAGTCAGTATGAAGATCAGACACTGACGCTGCACACTCTGATAAGGAAAGGACGCACAGTCTGTTCACATATAGCCGGAACATGCATTTTCACATAGCACGGCTCTCTAGCCCTTTATGTACTAAAAGGAGCCTAGTCTGACTAAGACAGTCTTTGTTCTCCTGAGGGAAGCCTTCATGTACAAGCTGCTGAAGAAAGACAAGCGTCTTAATGGGACTGCGTTTTTGCATAAAGCAACGAATTTAAACTAGAAAAGTACCGAGTCGCTCCATTGTGTGAAAATTTGATTTTGGAAAATAGCGAACAGCGCAGATCTGCTTGAGTTGCCTTGAAGTCTGATCAGTGATCAGAGCCTTCGTTGTCTGTTTACAAAATCATGGAAAATAGCATAAAAGATGTCAAGGAAGAGCCACAATATCAGATGAAAAGGGCTTTTATGTAATGTGCGGACAATGCAGGCCCTGATCAGCCCGTGCATAAGCGCAGGCTGATCAGGGCCTGCGTTGTCCGCTTAGAGAATCAGTGGATACTGTAGTATATGTCGACGAACAGAAACTGCCCAGATTAGACTGCACAGATGCGTACGCTGATCTGGACCTACGTTGTTCGCAAAATGCATAAGGGCCCTTTTTCTTCGTTGAGTATCAGATCATAGTCTACCAAAAAAAAAACCAAGAGGAGGGGCAAAAAAACCATAAACCAGGACTAGAACTGGCATATGTCACAAGACAAAGAAAAACAAAGCAGCATGCCATCTCTTCCCCAACAAGGCAGTCACAATCATGCTAGACATGATCCACTCAACACAACAACAAGACAGCCGGCCTCGGTGGCTCAGTTAGATGCGTGACCGACTGGTGATCAGGAGGTTACGGGTTCGACCCGCCGGGTCGCAACATTCTTACGTGTAGATTTGATCATGAAATATTTTCTACGGTCATTATCTCTCTTCCTTTCTCTGACTTAAGAAGGGCAGATACAGATATGATAGCAAAATAGATTTAATAATGGAAAGGTCTATTGCCAGTCGACTGGTAATAGCCGATTTACGTTAATTAATGATTGAAAATTAACCATAAAACGTCTCCCCGTTCGTCACTATATTGAGCCTACTATACTATAGGTTATATTTTCTGGTCCTTTGAGATCACTGAACTCATTTCGTGATTTTTGAAAAATTTCATCATAGGAACTGTTGAGACTTAATTGACCGAAACGGGCTTGTCTTGGTCAGAATTCTTAACCATTCAGTTTTTTCTCTGTTTGTGAGTGTGTCCATTGCTCTCAAGAATCAGTCCTTTTAGAAGCTGTTTATAGAATTGTGATGAGTTTTGGGTCCAGTTGTTCAAAACTTTGATCATTACATATGACATAAACACTTGCAAAAGCTATTCACATTTTTTTTCTTCAGCAAAACCACCTGTGAATTAGATATTGTACTTACTAGTCCTTTCAAAATCTATTTATAAAATTGTTATAAGTTATGAGCCCAGTTGTTCAAAACTTTGATCATTAAATATGGCACAAACACTAATATTTTTGCTGAAAAATGTGAGTAGCTTTTGCATTTGCAAAAGCTTCTCACATTTTTTCCGCAAAAATACCTGTGAATTAAATATTGTACTTACTAGAACAGTTAACAATTTGATCGCTAATGAGCTCGTTAAGCTAACGATGCTTTGAACGGCTGAGCCCAGGTGTTTGGATACTTAGTGTAAATACGGCAAAAATACCTGTGATTTAGATATTGTACTTACGAGTCCTTTTAAAATCTATTTATAAAATTGTGACGAGTTCTGGGCCCAGTTGTTCAAAACTTTGATCATTAAATATGACACAAACGCTAATAGTTTGCTTAAAAATGTGAGTAGCTACTCGCATTTTTCAGCAAAAATACTTGTGAATTAGATATTGTACTTACTAGAACAGTTAACAGTTTGACTGCTAACTAGCTCGTTAAGCTAACATTGCTTTGAACAACTGGGTCCAGGAGTTTGAATACTTAGAGCAAACACTGTAGCCTTAACCCTGAACATGAATATGCATGAGACATATGTGGGACTTTATTCATATTCGAAAAAAAAAGTGCCAAGATTAGCCGATGCATCGACTTATACTGATCTGGATTTTCCTATTCGCTTACAGAATTGTCGTAAATGTAGAATCTCATTACGAAAACACGCCTATTCAAATACATTAAAAATTTTACAACCAAAAAAAGGAAAATTTTCAGATAAAAAATTCTGATATTTTCATATTTCTGCTCAAAACATTGATTGTGGGTACTCGTTAGAACCGCCTCGCCGAGGCGGTTCTAACGAGTACCCACAATCTATGGTTTGAGCAGAAATAAGAAAAATAATGTTTTTGAGCAGAAATATAAAAAATAAAGTGAAGAAATAGTTGTCGACCTTGATCTATGTTCATTATACATGTACATGTATGTTGTGACTGGCGCAGCTGCTATTACATATATCTCATGGTGAGTGTTATGTCACCGGTGAGTCATAATTGGCCACATTTTCTCTTGATTATGTAATCGCATGTTGCATTTTTCCTGTCATATTAATTTTGTGCTCTCTCTCTCTCTCTCTCTCTCTCTCTCTATTACTAATTCTCATTGGGATTGTTATTTGTTTACTCCATTAGCCGAAACAGTATGTGTGGCAAAAACACCTATCGTGCCATGTGTCAGCGTCATATCATTATGCGCATGCGCACATCCCCATACGAGAAAACATCACCTGCCATGATGAGCGAAGCACAGCAGCTGAGGACATCAGGCTGAAGACGGCTCTGCTGTAGTTTCTAGCGGAGCTGCCATGACCCGCAAAACACGACAACCTCAGACATTAAATGGAAGATCCTCATCACTCGCTACTGAATTAAATAAACCGAAAGTACAACTTCTCCATTGAGAGCATCGCCTTAGTTTAATAACATATTAAGACATTTTATAGCAGAAATGGTGTTATTAAATTTCATACAGATAGGCCTACTCGACAACCCAAACTGATATCGAAACTCCAATAAGCAAAATTAAATTTTGAAATGTATGGATGAATTTAATATAATTTTATTTTGTAAACAAGTGTATTTTTTATATATAAAATCAAATCCAATAAGTCCACATATTGCTTTTTGGAAAGAAAGAAACTTGACTTATTTCCTTGTGACTTGCCATTACATGGCGACAAATGCGATAAACGATATGTTTAGATCTACGGGAGTACAAAATGAATGATAGGGAATAATAGGGAACTTTTGAAGAAAGCTTTAAGAAATTTAGTATTTGAGCTTCAGTGTGAGAAAACGTACTTTCTGACATCTGTGCCAAACAAAGACTCAACATCACGAAAACATGCCTATATAATTTTGACCCCCTTAAACCCCACTTTTATATAGTAAAACTGTGGTTCACAGGGGTATACATTATTTTTCTTATTTCTGTTCAAAAGCACAGATTGTGGGTATTCGTTAGAACCGCCTCGTCGAGGCGGTTCTAACTCTTACCCACAATCTATATTTTAAGCAAAAATATGAAAAATATCAGGTTTTTTTATCTGAATATTTTCAGTATTTGGAGGTGAAATTTTCTATACATTTGAATAGGCGTGTTTTCGTAATGAATCAGCATGTGCATCCGCGTAATCTGATCGGCGTCTTCGTTGTCTACCGTAAGAAACTTTGCATCCTTGGCTATCCCAAAAATGTGCCCAGTGAAGATTCTGATCAGACTGCGCAAATGCGCAGTCTGATCAGAATCTTCGCTGGGCGCACATGTCCGAAGGTATGTTTTTGACATTGTGGTTCGTATGGAGATTTTGAAGAATAAACAAGAAGAATAGTTTTCACAAAGCTCAAGAAAAAAATTCATGATTTATTTTAAATTGTTAGATCTATGTGAACTTTACTTGAATCTTAAATTAAAATTTGGCGTCTGAATTCAAAAGACGAAAACAAGATTTATCCATTCACCTAGCATTTATGGAGACTGCACAATCAATGCAATGAGTCAGGAAGAAAATAGCCTTTTCATTTCCAGGAAGTAAATTCATATAACACTGGTGGTATGTGGCAGACTAAATGCCTAGTTATGAATCCAGTCACGGTTGATTGTCATGCTGTTTAATTTTAATTGCACAACGATGGGTCAGGTTTCGGACTCGATTACTGTCCCAACCGAAGTCTTCCACACGTAGGCTGTGTCCTTGGCTGGCCCTTCTTAGATTAACTAGTAGTCTTTCTTTCTTTCGCTGTGGCTGCCAGAGTACAGTCCACTCTCGTTATCTCGACTCTGCTTATCTCGAATAACCGCCTATCTCGAAGTGAAAATATTGTCTCTGTTTTAACATGGAAATCTAATAACAGGTAGCAAAATATTGTGGAAAAAAGAAGAAATTGCTTCTAAGAAGCATTTTCTCCTCTTTTCCACAATATTTTCAATATATATCTAACTCCAGGAGTTGAATTACATTATATTTGTGAAATATGGCTGTTCGATTTATTTTTCCCTCAATTCTGCAAATCTGATATGTCGAGATACGGATATCTCGAAGTATTTCAGAGAGTCCCTTGGACTTCGAAATAACGAAAATCGACTGTATATACTTGTTTTCACGAACCTCATCTTTTTTCATCGCAGCTATTTTCATGTTATTTAATTGTTTTCTATGATGTTATATTGAGCTAGGAAATCACCTCATGTGTAGATAGGTAAGCTAGTTGCTTGTCCAGTCGTGTATAGCTACATGTATGTATTCAGGTTATTGATGTTCACGTTCATTTGTTCTTCCTTTCGATATCAGAGTTAGACTGTATTCTCTGATTGTGGCAACTATTCCTGAACTTTTTTACTATCTATCTACAGAAAAACGTCAATGACTCGAACATCGGTGACACGTTTACCGTAGCTAATTCGAACTCGTTTTTGAGTCACTGGGAAATTCTTCGGACATCTCAAGAAAACAAATATTAAGGGATATTTTAAGATTTTTTTTTTCATTTTATGTGTGTTGTGTGTACTCATTAGAATCGCCTCATCGAGGCGATTCTAATGAGTACACTCAACATACAATGGTTTTATAGAAGATCGGAAACACATTCATATATTATTCCCGTTTGTCTCCTAACCTGATGTTATGATTTACCCTCCATGTCTAGAACAGATTTCCATGGTCCCAAAGATGTTCGAGCCATTGTGGTTCGAGTGTATCTATCTATCTATCTATCTATCTATCTATCTATCTATCTATCTATCTATCTATCTATCTAAATTATGTTTCTCGGTTAGCATAATGATAAAAGTTTACATCAGAACTAATATAGAGCAAAATTCTGTTGTTTCGGTCCGCATACTGACAAAGTTTTACATCAAAACTAACATACTAAAACATCGGTTACATGTATTACGTATTTTGCGGAAACAATGACGCAAAACGACGTTCATTATAGATATATGTTATTCCCACAATAATCATCAAACAAATGGGTCAGACCACAAGTTCTGCCAACATTAATTACGGTCTTTCCCATACTTCATCAAATGAATATATAATATTTATTGTATTGATAACTACTATATATAGAAAATAGAGGTTTACCTGAAAAAAAAAATACATGATCTATGCGCATAAATCCATATGTGCATATGTTGATCATTGAGCGCGGAAATATTGCTTGAAGAGAAAGCGAAACAGTAAAAGGTAAAGGAGAATTATTAGTGGCAATGATGAATGCCCCGAAGTGTTTGTTTTGTGGTTTGAGGTAACATGTGGTCACAGGTAACTGTGATGTAATGTACCACCTTACGTTTTGCACATTAGCGTTGCAAATGACGTTACGTTCCTGCATAAGCTGACATTATTCTTAACACGTTGGAAATAGAACAAATAAAAGTATAAGAACATTATAATTGACGCACAACGCACAAAAAGGCCCTTATAGTATTTGCGGACTATGTCGGTTCAGGTCAGCATGCGCATCCGTGCAGTCTGATCTGAGCATCCTCTTTTCGTCGACATATACTACAGTATCCATTGTTTCTGTAAGCGGACAATGAAGGCCCTGATCAGCCTGCGCTTATGCGCAGGCTGATCTGGGCCTGCGTTGTCCGCAAATTGCTTAAAGGACCTTTTCGTGCGTTGCGCGTCATATTATGTTTCTAAGAGGCAAAGTTGCCTTGTAGCGACACATACATTGGTGAAGTTATTTCAAAATTCCTTCATTTACGATGAACGTAGTTTTGTGGTTATTTGTGTTTTGCTGTGATGTTTCAGTGATGCACCGATGCAAACCGAACACATATTTGGGCTTTGAGCTACATCAGAATTAAGAGCGAGGATGCAATCGTGTAAAACTACTGTGCTTTTGCCGTCTTTCAGAAAGTCGTTTTTTTTTTGTTTTTTTTTGCGCTTTACATAGAAGAAGTAAATTTGCAAACTTTTGTCATGCTTTAATGCAAAACCATTTTTCGTAAACTGCCCATGCACCAAACGTTTTATTCTAGTCACTGAGATCTAGAAAATCAAATATTTTCCCTTTTTCTCGTAGTAAAAATGGATGCAAATTACGCAGAAATGTGTAGGGTAGGTACATGTAACTTGGAGGCAGATTTTCAACAAGTTTATCTTGTTCAATTTTTCTGAATTTTTCACAATATTATTATGAAATCTCAAACATTGGAATTCAGCAAAGAAAAATAACAAATATTTTAAAAAAACGTCACTTTACTATAGAAAATGTATAGGTCGAACCAATTTTTGACCATAAATTCAGTTGTAAGGTAAATATTTGAGAACAAAACACAGAAACAGAAAATACCAATTGTTTCTGATTAGATATGGTCAATCAGAACAAAATGTTTTCATTTAAACTAAAACGTCAAGCCAAGAAACGTCTTTCCGAGTGATGTCGAAGGGACAGTAGTTTCTGCCCCCACCAGCACACTTAAAAGTTGTTTCTGCTGCCCATTCCATGATGATTCTACTGTTCCAGTTCTTCTTTATTGGTATATACATTTGTATGTTGGTTATTGCAACTGTGTCGTTGTGTCTAGTCATTGGCCGTTCTTCATCTCTCGTGAAAACTGTGTTTTTTCCTCCCCGTAATGAAACTGGAGGTAAACATTACGATGTCCATTCATCAAAAAATACAGTCGAACCTCGATAGCTCGAACAACGATGGCTCGTTGACCATGGCTTAGTCGAACTAGTTTTTGAGTCCCAACGAAATTCCTCCGATAGCTCAAGAGAACAAATATCTAGGGATTTTTTTTATTATTTTTTTTTTCATTCTAACATGAAATTGCATGTTGTGTGTACTCATTAGAATCGCTTCATCGAGGCGATTCTAATGAGTACTCAACATACCATTATTGTATAGAAAATCGAAAAGATTCCCTAAATTATCGCCATTTGCTTCCTGACCTGGTGCCATGATTAACCCTCAGTGGCTCGAACTACCCATGTCTCGAACAATTTTCCATGGTCACAAAGATGTTCGAGCCATCTAAGTTCGACTGTATTCGAGATATAAAACGGCAAATCACTGAGCCTTAAAACATGCTGACCTTCATCTCATTACATAAAAATAAATGTCATATACATGACTGATTTCTTGCCTATTATCTTGAGAAGACGTTTGCATACATGATCAACAGTAAAAAATTAGGGGACACCTAGTTTTTGGCTTTCAACGTCATATCGTGGCATTAAGCTGAGACCCATGTGCCGAGGCCGATACACATGAGCCGATACGTCAGAAAACGTACCTTCGGACATTTGCGCCCAGCGAAGATTCAGATCAGACTGTGCATCCGCGCAGTCTGATCAGAATCTTCCTTGGGCGCATTTTGGATAGTCAAGGATGCATACATTTTTCATGTGGACTGCTTGAGCATTTGCACAGTCAGTCTGATCAGTCGATCAGACTGACTGTGCTAAAGCTCAGGTTAATTTGAGCATTCATTGGTCGCACATGTTAGAAGGTATGTTCCCCCATGTTTCGGCTCATATAATGGCGACAGACATTCTCAGACACTGATATGCCAAATATGAATGCTTTCTGATCTGTAATTGCATCTGAGAATGTCGTCTGTTTATGTCGTCTGCTGAATATTCTTGCAAACTTTTCAAACCTATTTTTGCATACAGGTAAACAGTGTGGACCATGATCAGACTGCTCCCAGAGGATCAGTCTGATCTGGGTCCATACGGTTTGCAAAAATGGCTTCAAAGTCACAAGCGCATGACAGAGCAGACGACAATTGTTGTGACTGGCAGTTTAAGGGTTAAATAAACTTGTATACAGTCGAACTTCAATGGCTTGAACGTCTTTAGCACCCTGAAACTTTGTTCTAGACATGGTTAATTCGAGCGACTGAGGGTTAACCATAGTGCCAGGTAAGGAGGATATTCATCAAAAATATTTTTATGTTGAGTGTACTCATTAGAATCGCCTCAATGATGCGATTCTAATGAGGACACACACCAAACATTTTCATGATAAAATCAGAAAACTTCCCTAAATGTTTATTTTCAATTTGAGTTATTTAAGAATTTCCTAGGGACTCCTATTCAAATTTAACCTCCAAAAAATGAAAATTTTCAGATAAAAAAAAAATGGTATTTTTTACATTTCTGCTCAAAACATAGATTGTGGGTACCTACAATTGTACCCACAATCTATGTTTTTTGAGCAGAAATAAGAAAAATAATTTATACCCTTGTAAACCCCAGTTTTACCATATAAAAGTGGGGTTTTAGGGGGTCAAAATTATTTGTTTTCGTGATGAAACTTTACCGCATGTGGCTTAAGAGCGAACGCGGACATGGGCACGGACAAACAGAGTGACAGTTATTTGGTACAGTCGAGCGAAAATATCCTTCTACCCGTCCTAGTTTGGAGATACAAGAACTGATACACACATATGGAATATTTGAGGCACAGAATATATCAATGGACTTTGAACAAGAAAAACGTTTCAATGAGTTGTCCGCAAGCAAAATTCATTGATCTAACCGTTTTTTTTTAATTGTTTTTTTTTTTTTTTTTTTTTTTTTTTTTTTTTTTGCATTTATATGGACGCACAATGCAGAAATTTCTATTTTCTGTGTCAACAGTTTTACGTTTTGCTTGTAACAAAACTGTACTCATTTCGAAAGCATGCCTATTCAAATATACTGAAAATTTTATCACCAAAAAAATGAAAATTTTCAGATAAAAAATTCTGTTATTTTTCACATTCCACACAAAACATAGATTGTGGGTACTCGTTAGAACCGCCTCGATGAGGCGGTTCTAACGAGTACCCACAATCTATGTTTTTTGAGCAGAAATAAGAAAAATAATGTGTACCCCTGTAAACCCCAGTTTTACTATATAAAAGTGGGGTTTAAGGTGGTCAAAATTATATAAGCATGTTTTCGTGATGAAAAAGCAACTGAATGCCCCTACTTGGTTGAACTCTTTAGGAATACGTACGCCGTAAAATGTTTCTGTCTGTGCTCATTTGAGCCTTGTAAATGAAATGAATGCCACGGGGCATATTGATTGCTTATGTATAGATGGGTATCAGTAGACGATTTGTTATCAGTTACTAAAAGTATTACCGTATGAACCCTAAGCATTTGGACAAAAAGGCCTGAGCAAACAGTGTAGATCAGATCAGACGCAGCAGATTGCGACATCTGATCAGATCTACACTTTTATCGCTGACTCAGCAGTTTTTTACATGCTTTTACAGGTAGTGAAATAAACTGATTCAAATTTTAGGACATGTATGTTTAGGAGTTAAGATTTAATCTAATTTTAGGATAACTACAGTAACAAGTGTGCGGACTGTATCTCTTGAGGTGTACCGTATTTACCCTGAGTACTCTGACACCTCAACTCCTTACAGTATTTGTTCTAAAATTTGAACAAGTACAATTTACTGCCCGATATTCCGTCTAAAAATTGCTGCATGAGTGGCAAACAGTCTAGATGGCGTCTCATCTGGGTCTACACTGTTGCCTCAAGCCTGTCTGTCCGAATACATACGGTAAATACGGCATTTTTATGAAAAAGGGAAAATGAATGTTAAATTATTTGAAACTTCATTTTAATGCCTATGTCTGACCTAACCTTCATATTTTTTCCTGGACATTTTTTTTACCAAACAGATATTTAAAAAGCCCTTTTAAATGAATAAAAATAAAATAAACTTAACAACAATTTATATGACTTAACTAAACGCATTTATGAAGAAATACGATTTTGTGTAATAACAGTAGTATCATTATTAATATTATTTGTCGTGTTGTTTATTATTTATTTTTATTTTTGGTTAGAATATCAGTACATCACGAAAACACGCCTATATAGTTTTGACCACCCCACTTTTATATAGTAAAACTGGGGTTTACAGGGGTATAAATTATTTTTCTTATTTCTGCTCAAAACATAGATTGTTGGTACTCGTTAGAACCGCCTTGCTGAGGCGGTTCCAATGAGTACCCACAATCTATGTTTTGAGCAGAAATATGAAAAATATCAGAGTTTTTTATCTGAAAATTTTCAGTTTTTTGGAGGTGAAATTTTCTATATATTTGAATAGGCGTGTTTTCGTAATGTTTAAAACATTTACAGAAGAGCTTAATTCTTGACTACATGATTGCGCACTGGATTTTTTCATCATAATACGACCAAAAGTCAAGTGAAGGATTCATGAAAAAAGCAAATTTGAGCCTCAACGTCTGATCAGAATCTTCACTGGGGAGGGGTGTTGGGGGGAGGAGGGGGCATTTCGGATAGCCAAAGATCCAATTTTCTTTGTATGCGGACAATGAAGACTTTGTTCTGTTTGCGCGGATGTGCAGGCTGATTTGAGTCTTCATTAGGTGCACATGTCCGAAGGTACACTTTCTAACATTGACGGTCATAAGTTTTGTTCAACGTTGAACAATAATGTATTGTCATAATCATACTTCATTAGTTTGATTTCCCTTCACTAATTAGCGGTATGTCGCCTTGAAGTCCGAAGATTGCCCGCAGGCCAACAACTACCTTGTCCTGGATGAATCTTGAACGACTTAAGTAGCTCGACTGTCAACACATCGTTTTACTTATATGAATATCTTTATAACAGTCTACTTCATAAACATCGGTATACATAATATCTGGATTTTCTTCTATACCCTACATTCTTTGTTTGGATTATATTAAACTGTGCATGGAATTTACTATTTTATCTATATTATTTTAAATGTGAGTATTTGGTGTTAATATGTATGTTTGTCGGTCCCTCCTCTTTTGGAGAAAAGGTAAAGAGAGTGGTAACTTATACTTAGGAGCTTAAGGTTTACTACACAGGTTTAAGTATTTTCAATCACTTTAAAATTAAATTGGAATACAAATAAAATCTTCCACAAAAACAACAAAAAAATGCCTCTCAAGTTGTCCGGTGGTCTTAGGAAGGCTATGTTCTGTGGTTGTGGCCAGGGTATCTCATTATTCAAATATATAGAATATTTCACCTCCAAACACTGAAATTTTTCAGATAGAAAAAACTCTGATATTTTTTTCATATTTCTGCTCAAAACGTAGATTGTGGGTACTCGTTAGAACCGCCACACAATCTATGTTTTTGAGCAGAAATAAGAAAAATAATGTATACCCCTGTAAACCCCAGTTTTACTGTATAAAACTGGGGTTTAAGGGAGTCAATAGTATATAGGTATGTTTTCGTGATGCATGTATCTCGATATATATATGGATATAAAGCTCTTCGTCCCCTCAACACAGACTGTGCTGTTGACCGTTGCAAGGCAATAGTTCTGTTGCATCCCATCTTCGTTTTTATTTCCATTTTCGAGTAACTGTTGTTTTATATTGTCATTACATGTCACTTAATTATATAGAAGATGTCCGAGCCACAATCAGGAAAACACGCCTATATAGTTTTGACCCCCTTTTACCCCACTTTTATATAGGGGTATACATTATTTTGTCTTATTTCTGCTCAAAAACATAGATTGTTGTCTTTTTAGCAGTAGTTTGTATTTCAGTTTTCAAATCACATGCTATAAGATTGGAGAGATTCGAAAACTAAACACTTTAACGCAGTTATCCTAAAATTTGAACAAGTCCATTCGACTACTTGAAAATGCGGTTTAACACTTACTAAATGACAAACAGTGCATATCATGCTAAAGAAAATAGTAACTTGATGTGGATTTACACTTTTAGGTCAAGCAAATTTCTATTATTTGGTGGCAGTACAGTAGACAAATCCTCTGAATTGCTCTCAAAGGTCATTCTTTTTTTAGAATCTATTTATCTTTACTATAGCTGGTGTTAGTGCCGTGTGGCGGCTGTAAAAAGTCACCCTGTAGTTCACTATAGTGTCACCCTGTAGTTCATGATCATTTGCGATCATTGTGATCACTGAACTCATTCTGGAAGATTTTATTAATTTATATGAGGGTCACTGATTATGTATTTTGCGAGTTAATGAAACTGACGTTTTAATTATTGTGACCTACTTTACTCGATACATTACTGTAACTTCTGACATAGAAAGGTGTTGTGTAATTGTGTTACAAGTACTCTACAGCTAATTGCTTGTACTAGAACTTCTTATCAATGTCAGGGCATCCCAGAGCGCCAAAATGTCTGTACACAAGTGCAACAACCTACGTCATCAACATTATGATATGTACATAACTGTGACTGTATCATTTGTTCGGATTTATGGCAAAACTCGCGAAGAATGCAATTGCACTGTAAAATCTCTAATTGCACCAAATATGCGCATTTTGGTGTTGTCTTTAACCAAAATGCTACTCCATACATATTCCAGTATTTTAGATAGTTCGACGAATTATTTTTTAATTATTAGCGTTAGTGAATATAAACATAGATGGTCGAAGTTACTGAATACCCATTGCGTTTCAGAAGCCCAATTTTTCGAAAGACAGACAGTCTATATGACAGTGAATTTGGTGCACTAAATGAATATTTGGAATTTCATAAAACCCTAGTTAGTTCAGCAAGATTCCCACAAACTCTTTACCGGCAAACGTATGTGTCTTCGTCATGACATGGGTTATAAGTAGTGACCAGGGGTAGTACAAACCGCTCAAAAGCGAAAGCCTACATGTAGATAAGCCTATTACAGGCACTCCATGGCTTATTGCTTGTAAGAACTTTCTGTCAATCTCAGAGCATCATGGAACGCCAAAATAAATGTCTATACAAACCGCACAAAAAGTGAAAACACAGATGAGCCTGCACATCTTCTGCACATGTTCTGACCAGGGCGTTCGCATGTTTCCAGTAGATTCAATACTGCAGAGGCTTCCTGCAAGCAAACAGAAACGGCTCTGCTGAGCTTGGATGCATTACGAAAACACGCTTATTCAAATATATAGAAAAATTTCATCTCCAAAAACTGAAAATTTTCAGATAAAAATCTCGACATTTGTCTTGTGTCTGCTCAAAATATAGATTGTTGGTACTCGTTAGAACAGCCTCGGCGAGGCGGTTCTAACGAGTACCCACAATCTATGTTTTGAGCAGAAATAAGAAAAATAATGTATACCCCTCTAAACCCCAGTTTTACTATATAAAAGTGGGGTTTAAGGGGGTCAATATTATATAG
Source organism: Anodontia alba (assembly GCA_964016985.1). Classification (NCBI taxonomy): domain Eukaryota; kingdom Metazoa; phylum Mollusca; class Bivalvia; order Lucinida; family Lucinidae; genus Anodontia; species Anodontia alba. The sequence goes on from OZ024825.1 coordinate 46,227,422, forward strand.
GTGTGTTTTCGTGATGGGATGCGCAGCCTCCTACGGACATTCGTTGTTCGATTAAGTGATATGCTTCCGTTTTGCATGATAAGTCACGTAAAATCCCAATAAAACCATGGCTGCGCCATGCCAAAAGTGACTCCAAAGGTTATGAAATCAAAGCACTGATAGCACTGGTGGGTAGATTGTCTCTGAGTGTAGGCTGGGGAAAATGGTCCTGAATGGGGACTTAAGACCGTTTCATTTGACCCTTAACAACCTGTAATGTAAGCAAAAATGCAGACCCTGATCAGAAGCCGCTTTCTGTGGCGTCAGATCTGGGTCTGCACTGTTTACCAATGTCCCAGTCCAGATTTTACAGATAAACCTCTTTGTACTGCACTCTGACGTCACAGCGACAAAAATAGCGCGGCTTTAAATAACCGTTACCTGGATTCCGTCTATCGCGAGGTTTGATAACATCAGTCAATGATAATCACGTGGATAACTACATTAAGGAAATTTGGCATTTGTATATTATGGCTCGATTGTAAACAATCGACCCAGAAATCAGACCGGGCCTTTCTTTCTACTTACAGCACCATTGAATACTGTATATAAGCCCTAAATGTTCGGACACCATTACTCCTAACTAGTCCAAAAAACTTGAACATTTTACTTCCAACTGATGTGTCTAAAACCTTCTGGGTGAGTGGCAAACATTGCAGACCCTGATGAGACGCCGCGTTCTGCGGCGTCTCATCAGGGTCTACACTGTTTGCTCAGGTTTGTATATACCTTATCGAAACATTCAGCGTAATTTACGGTACTTTAGATTATATCGACGTACAACGTAATCCCTGATCAGACTGTATGACTGCGCGGGCTGATTATAGTCTTAACTGTTAACGCGATTTGATGCGGCTCATTTGAATAAACTGTTTGATACCATCTATAGATAACAATACATACTGTCCAAATATTGAAAGAGCAGTTATTTGTTATTTTAATATAAGTGAACATTATTTTCTTTATAGATATAAAAGAAAGTATATGATATAAATTAGTAATACAAATACAATATACAGTGCTCTGTTAACTTAATACATACGTTTCTTTGAATCTATCTATCTATCTATCTATCTATCTATCTATCTATCTATACTGCATCACCTCCTCGCGGGAACTACGTGCAGCTGCACGTCAGTGCGATGTTAGTAGAAACATTAAAAAAAGTTCCCATAAGACATGTTAGTATAGGCAAAATAAAAGATGACAGAGTCAAACATTAAAAGTCAGAAATAAGAGTTAAATGTTAAAAGTCAGAAACAGACTGAAGGTGAAAGCTTAAAGGATAAAAACAACGCACTGACATATAAGGCATTGAATGGCTGACCATGCATACTGGCCTGTTGAAGAAATTATATGTAGGTAGTAATGCAATGCATGACTGCAGCCGGTTCCATTGTACGTTTGCGAGGGGGTAGGACGAGTATTTGTACTAATCATCACGAAAACATATCTATATAATTTTGACCCCCTTAAACCCCACTTTTATATAATGAAACCGGGGTTTACAGGGGTATACATTAGTTTTCTTATTTCTGCTCAAAACATAGATTGTGGATACCCGTTAGAACCGCCTCGGCGAGGCGGTTCTAACGAGTACCCACAATCTATGTTATGAGCAAAAATATGAAAAATATCAGAGTTTTTTATCTGAAAATTTTCAGTTTTTGGGAGATGAATTTTTCTATATATTTGAATAGGCGTGTTTTCGTAATGTTCACTGCAGTATGAATCTGGCGATAAGACAGGGGATGTGAGTTCTTGAGGGTTCTCATAGGGTGCACAACATACGGTACAGCTACAAGACCATACACGATCTTTTAAAAGAGACATAGTCGAGAGTCGGATCTTTCCTACTCGAGAGATCTCCAGCCAAGGGACTGAAACTTCTCTGTGACACTAGCATATGGTGAATAATTATGTATTGTCCACCTGGCAGATCAACACTGCACTGCACCATCTCAAGGTTATCAATGTTGGTTTTGGTGCATGGACACCATACTGGAGAGGAGTATCCCACCATAGACGGACTAGCGTCTTGTATGCCATTTCCCTTATGGCTGGGTCTCGGTATTTGATATTTCTCTTAGGAAGCCCAGACCGACTTGCATACGTTATTATGTTCTGTATCTGTTTGTTGAAGGATAGATTGCTGCTGATCTCCACGCCCAAATACTTGAAGCTTGCAACTGATTCCAGAATCTGATTGTGCTGCGGATTCTGATTTGGGACTGGAGTTCCAGACCTTTTTATTTGTGACAGCACATTTGTTGGCGTTGAACTCATCTACCACTGAAGTTCCCATTGAGGAGGTGATCAAAGTCCTGCTGCAAAAGTTGTGCATCTTTCAAGTTGGAAACTGCCAGGTAGATGGCCGTGTCGTCAGCGTAGATTTATTTGGCACTTTCGTACCATTTCTGAGCTACCGGTAAATGAGGTAGAGACTGGAAAGGGAATGTTAAGGGAGGAAACTTGGCATAGATTCTGTTACAGACGTCCGTTTGTATAATCAGAAATCCTTCCCCATTCATATACTTGGGCAACTCGAGTTATATACCTATTTATATGTTATTATGTCAGACATAGACATAAGACAAAAGTACAATTTCATACATTGCACCAAAATTTGCAGAGGTGGAGGCCGACCAAACTAACTTGTTGCTTTGGCCCTTTGATTGCAATATTAATACATGTACGTATACTTTTACTACATGGGCAGGTAAAACAGGTATACACTACAACCTCTTTATAACACGGTTCGTTATAACACGGTTTTGGATATAACGCGGTTCTAAATGGATTCCAAAATTGTATAGATTATATTGAAAAATGACCATAAATGGTCATTTTTCAATATAATTTATACAGTTTGTTTTTATATAACACGTTTGTTTAACTAACACGGTTTATGCTATAGACCTTAACTATAGTGTTATAAAGAGGTTGTGGTGTATTACCTGTTCAAGTGAGTGACTAACTGTATAAAGTACGCAGAAGTTTTTGACTGTCATGCCTAAATTGTGCTATGAACATATTCTTCTGAATATTACATGTAAAGGTCAAAGCGACAGGTTAATTGGGTCGATTTATATTTCTAATTATATAAAACTTTGAAAATTGACTCATAAATATACTTCTGAAATGAGTATAGTCTATATAAATATACTTCTGAAATAAATATAGTCTGAAATGAGGGAGCCATTCAAAACGTATGCCTATGTCATATATGGGGAAGGCATTCCACCCTTGCCCCTTCCCCTTTCCTCCCCTGCCTCCACCTACCTCCCCCACACCCTAGCACATACAAACAAACATATAAGGTTCTGTATCTTGTAGCCATGCACTCCATTAGGACGCGTTTCATTTGCTTGTCTACATTTAATCGAGGAAACGTCCATGTCAGCTATGTCGCCTTCAAGTCTTACTACTTTTCTTTGCTATAATTTTAAAAGGTTTACAAAGCGATTAACGTCAAAAAATGTAAGATACATTATATGAAATGCTCAGAATGTTCATTTAAAATATGTTTCAGCAGACGATACCGCTGACATTTTGGTTTGAAAACAGGACTTGACAATTTATCTGAACCATCCTTTGATGCCAAACCAATCATACTCTTCCTCTGCACATCTATGTTTCATTTAACCGCTTATAACATACTGAGTACAAGTTTCAGAAGTCGACACTTTGAAATAGTTTTCTCTTTTTTTTTTTTTTTTTTTTTTTTGTGAAAATGGGCTTTATCATTTTATGCAAATTGTCTCCTCAGGCGGCGTCTGATAAGGGTCTGCGTTATTTGCTTAAGTTACAGGAAGTAAAGGGTTAAATGAAACAGTCTCAATCTTTAATCCCTGTTTAGGACCATTTTCCCAGCCCACACTCAGAGACAATCGACCTTCCGGAGCTGTCAATGCTTTTATTTCTTTGACTTGAACAAGCCCATTTGACTGCATGTTATGCGTCTGAAATGTGCCAGCTGAAAGACAAACAGTGTTAACCCACATAAAATGATGCCCAACGTGGGAAAAGGGCATTTATGCTATTTGCGAACAGAGGTCCAGATGAGCATGCGCATTCGTGCAGTCTGGTCTTGACATTATCTGTTCATCGACATGCACTACAATGTCCATTGATCCTGTAAGCGGACAATGCAGGCCCTGATCAGCCTGCGCATTTGCCTGCATTGTCCGCCAATTGCATAAGGGCCATTTTCGTGCGTTGCGCATCAAATTGCTTCTATAGTTTGGGGTGGTCGGATGTGCCGAAGGTGTCCTGTATCTTACGTCACTGGGGCGTCCAACTGATATTGGCTTACAGTTGGGCAAGGCCTGCTATCCTTGTAGCAGGTAAGGGTAGAGGGGGATGATCTTGTTTCTTCTGTTTCTTCACTTACATTCTTGTTCTCTTTCTTCATATGTCCCTCTCTTTCATCTCCTTTACTATCTCTTCTATCTCTTTTCTCCCTTTCTCTGGGAGACGCCACAAAATGACCCACAAGGTTGACGTGTAGTGTCGTTAAACCCCAACACAATCAATCAATGCTTCTTTAGTTTGATTCGAGCCCACAATGCTTGCACAGACTTGTCTGTCCGATTATTTAGGGTAAATCCGGTAAAGGTGAAATGATTAATATACCAGTGTGTCATGATCTTCCATAAGCAGTCGGCGGGTGACCTCGGACGCTATATAGGCTGAAAAAAGAATGATGTATGTACATATAAACAGATTTAACATTTGCCACTTTCTTGGCTAATTCAGTAGACGACAAATTGACGATATTTTTTTTATTATTTTTCCATTAAAACTTGCTAAGACATTATTATTGTGGAAAATACCAGATGCTTCTTCATTTTAGTTTATAATGAATGATTGTCGTGGAACAAAAAAAAGCGATTTCTAAATGCTTTAGTAGGTTAAAGTAATACTAAAATAGTCATTCACTGTAAATGTGTGTTTTCTTGTGGCCATTCGACCATCAAATAGTTGTTCAGATATCTTTCCCAAAATAGTATTAATTGTATGGGGCCGAAATTTTTTTGGAAAACGTTCATGAGGAAGCTTTAACGACCCTCCTCGAAAACTAAAATAAAGATATTATAGAGTTGCATTTTATTTGTATGAATTCTATCGATGTGTAAACTCCGGCGAAAAACTCACGAACTGAATAAAGCACGAAGAGTTTTGTGTGAGTGACATCGCTAAAATCAACAAAATAATAAGTCATTCCCTTATAATTCCAACTTTGCCATCAAAATGTTACAAATGTTGTCAAAAATGTCAATCTTTTGAGGCAGCGGAAGGGAAAACAGATCCAACGGACTCCTGCTCTGGGCCCAGTTGTTCAAAGCTAACGATGTCGTTAGTTAACGATTCGTTAAAATTTACATCGAGTGATACGCAAATATTCTGATATTTTTTGCTAAAAAATGTGAGTAGCTTTTGCATTTTTCAGCAAAAAATATCAGAATATTGTATATTGAATCCGCTAAAACAGTTAACGAAATGACCCTTAACGAGCTCGTTAAGCTAACGACGCTTTGAACAACTCTGCCCTGGATTTTATTGAAGTATAAACTTTTCCTTCAACCAAGCAAAATGTGTGAAATGTGTACAAAGATGAGAATTTGGATTTATATACAAACAAATATTAAAAGGCAGGGAAAACATCATCATTATCATTTTATTATTATTATTATTATTATCATTATTATTATTATTATTATTATTATTATTATTAGGTAACTATTATCATCATTATTATTATTATTATTATTATTATTATTATTATTATTATTATTATTATTATTATTATTTCCCTAGTATCGCTTTCCAAATAGGATCTACTCTTAAAGGAAAGAATCTGTGTATGCGTGTGCGTCTGTGCGTGTGTGTGTGTGATTTTGTTTTGCTTATTTGACTTGCTTTTATTTACATACATTTTGCCGATGTTTTCGGGCACCAGAGAACAGTAAAGATCCGTATCAAACAGCGAAGCTCGTACAATCAAACCTCAGTGGCTTGAGCTCCTTTGGAACCGTGGACATTTGTTCGCAATATGGGTAGTTCGAGTCACTGAGGGTTAATAATGGCGCCAGGTCATGAAGCAAATCGCGATAAATTTAGGGAAATCTTTTCGATTTTCTACACAATAATTGTATGTTGAATGTACTCATTAGAATCGCCTCGATGAGGCGATTCTAATGAGTACACACAACATACGTTTTCATGATTTTTTAGGAAAAACTCCTAAAATATCCCCAACCATTTGTTTTTCTGGGCTATCGGAAAAAATTCCTAGGAACTCATAAAGGAGTTCGAATTAGCCACGGTATACGAGTCATCGGTGTTTGAATCATTGAGTTTTTACTGTAGTCTGAACAAGGACTTTTATAGATCAGTAGGAAATAATGAATACTTTAGTCACTTTGTTTGTTTGTCTTTGGGTGGCGGTCCACTACTTAGAATTTGAGACTACTGAGTGGTCTTCTAAACATAATGAGAGAGAAAGAGTAATATAGGACGGGAAATAAGCATCCACCAGCCTGTTGCAAGTACTGATCCAGTCTGTGGCTTTTGCATCGATTTTTACCCTACTTCATCCAAGATTGTAGGGCATGCCATCATAGCTCAAGCAACAGCGGATTTTAGCCCGGGTCAACCGTTTACAAAGCTTTAGGCTATTTTTTTCGAAGAAAAAAGACATGCAAGAATTATTATCAAATACTCCTCTAGGACCTTTAACACCATTAATTTTTACAGAACAAGACTCGCAAAGGAAAACATACTGGTAAACTAATATTTTTCATAACATGATAACAGTCCGACACATCACCCCATAAAAATACTAAAAAAGATGTAAATACTTTTTTATGCTAATTAGCATTATAAAAAATAAAGAAAGCACTAACGCGAAACAGTTACAAAAGATAAACAACATACACACACAAACAACAGTCACAAAAGATAAACACGCACGCACGTGTGCTTGCACGCGCGCACACATCAAAACCTACTAGCGTTAGCCTTGTCACCCCTGACTTTCTGAAGTGCACTGTTCTGTCTTTGAACTTAAATGAGTCCATTGTCTCAAAAAGTGATATCGCGTAGACAATAATCGAAAACTAAAATGCCAAACAGTATAATGGCAAAATAGAAAAGGCAAACAGTGTAGACCCTGATGAGACGAGCCATCTCATCTGGATCAACATTATTTTCAAAGTTTTTTTGTTTTTTTTTTTTTTTTTCTGGTCTGTAGAGTTGAAAGTGTCAAAGCAAAACCACAAACGCTGAGGTAGTCAAAGCTGAAGACGAAGTCGAGGCTTCTTCACTATACATCATAGAAGGCGATACTTGAACGTTGAACAGTTTAGTAAAAAGGCCGTTAAACAGTATATAATACAGCTATTTTTATCTTAACCCTTGTCCTGCTGAATACATTAAGATGCCACGCCCACTTCCAATTTTCAGCCAATCAAATTACTTGATCCAGGTTGTTGATATGAATTCATATACTGACTGACAAACAGTGCAGATCCAGATCAGTTGGCTTCTGAAGAAGCCAACTGATCTGGATCTACACTGTTTGCAAAGGCAGGGTATATCCGGGTTCAGCAGGACAAGGGTTAAAGTTACATAATCCATCAACAAAGATATTTAGATGACAAGTGATGGTCACAAATAGAGGGTCATTGTATCGCTCATAACACGATAGTATCTCGTTCATTTTAACCTGTAGCACTGTCGACTAAATCAACAACTGACAAATTAATGTCAGCTGATATACCTGATATATTTTCTGCCATTTATCAAAGGGAGTCAACTTCTGTGTTCTTCTGAAGCGCAGTCGATTTTTAAAGGAAAGAATTAGGAGCAAATTCTTTCCTTTTAAAGTTGACCCCTTTTTCAAAAGGGAATAAACATTCTGACAGAGTTACCACCCTCTGAATGTGTATCTGTTTCCATTTCTCTTAATTTGTCTCAGAAACTATGTCTTGACGTATCATTGAAATTGTCTCCAAAAGAGACAGAATTCATACGACTCTTTAACTGTAATGCTATCGAACAGCTAGTGATTTTTTTTTCTAATTTGTCACAGCAAAATGTTTTGAAATACAGAAGGCAGTCTGAATAAAAGTTCTGAAAAGAGGGATCCTTTGTTGCAAAAAAAAACAAAAAAAAAACAGATTCAAATGTTTTGAAAATAACAGACTCTGGTGTTAGTTCCGTGTTGCATCATGCATATTTCGGGACATTTGGAGTGAAAATAAGAACAATATGTGTACAGTAAAACCTGTGTAAGACAGTCACCTTTGAAATTGACCTTAGTGGTTGATGCGGAAAGGT